>CM051005.1:10105925-10183425 GCA_027704905.1 Muraenolepis orangiensis | reverse complement strand
CCTTCTCGGATCATGCCATCTTTGGTCGTTAATGTAGGCGACCAATTAACACCTGCACGCAAACATTGGTCAAACTGCATCTCAATCATCACCCTCATCACCAAAAATATGGTCAGCCAAGTCGGTTTACCTGTGTGTGTGTGTGTGTGTGTGTGTGTGTGTGTGTGTGTGTGTGTGTGTGTGGTGTGTGTGTGTGTGTGTGTGTGTGTGTGTGTGTGTGTGTGTGTGTGTGTGGTGTGTGTGTGTGTGTGGTGTGTGTGTGTGTGTGTGTGTGTGTGCGCATGAGAGAGTGTGTGTTGGTAGCTCTTTGCTTTACCTACCGTGACGAGGCTTCCCTTGCCGTGTTATATATTTTTGCGATGATATGGCCTTTGGCCCGTCACTCGTTATCCAACATGAAAATACTCTCTCCTGCTCTGGTGTCTCATAACCGGACCGCTGCTCAGCTCCCCGAAGCTTTTCAAACCTTATTTCATAACTTATGAATGACACATAGAGAGGGGGAAAGAGAGCCAAGAGAGAAACACACATACACACAGAAAAAAACCACACACATACACAGACGCAAACACACACACACAGTTCACCTGTGTGTGTGTGTGTGTGTGTGTGTGTGTGTGTGTGTGTGTGTGTGTGTGTGTGTGTGAGAGATCCTGGCTCACTCTAAAAGCTTTCCTCTTAGCACATGCACACTCACGTACACGCTGTGTAAGACCACACACACACACACTAACAAGGCTGTCCCATATTGGCCCTAGATCAAGTATATATACTATTGGCGTGCCAAATACTGCTTAGACCACACACACTGATACACAGGCACTCAGGCACACACACACACACTCACACACACAGAGGAACGCATGCACACACACATAAACAGGCACACAGACACAGATGCACACAGACGCACACACACATATACACACACACACACATACACACACTGGAACACAGGCAAACACACATACACACACACACATACACACACTAATACACGGGCACACACATATCTATACACACACATCCAAAAGGGCGCACACACACACACACACACACACACACACACACACACACACACACACACACACACACACACACACACACACACACACAGGCAGGTGAACGTCGGGGGAGGTGTATGTATTAATTCTTCTGATTTCCGGATCCACTCCATCAGAAGAGAATGTTCTGCTTCCCCTCCAACTCGTTGGCTGACCCTAGTCCCTGGCCTGCAGGTCTGCCCTCTGATCGGCTGACCGTTCAGTGTGGTAGTATGGTAGCAGTGAAGTGCTCTCCCCTGTCCCTCGGGTGGGGGTGGTATAATGGTCCTCTGGGGATTATTTTGAAGGCCTCTCTCTCTCTCTCTCTCTCTCCTCTCTCCTCTCTCCTCTCTTCTCTCTCTCGTTGAATACAGAATAAGCTGGTAGTTGGTTTCACAGTTGTTGGGGTCGGGTCAGGGGAAACCCTTGAGATTTTCTAGAGAAGGTAGTGAATTTCTCTTTCTCACAAAGAGCTTCTGAAGTCTGTAGAGTATTGAATGTAAACCTGGGTTTTCTGAAAGGCATCAAGCACACTCCTTTTTAATACAAGAGACTACTGCTTCATTCTCAGTGTCATTCTTTGTGAAAAAAACAGAAACCTTGGACCGTTGGTGATCTGTGTTCTCCATCAGTCCGGTTTGGAAACATGATGTGGCCGTCCCACAGGCTCAGAGTTACAGATAGAGTCAGGGGTTAGAAATGGTTAGGTTTAATGATAGTTTAATGATAGTTAGTTAGTTAGTTAAGCCCTTGGCTCCTCCAGGGAGCATAAGCCATTGATGAATGTCTTCCATCTCACTCGGTTGGGGGCATGTTTTTCATGGTCTCCCCAGTTTTGCCCACTCAAAGACATCTCTGCCTGGACATCCCTCCTCCAACAGTTCTTGGGGCGACCTCTTTTTCTCTTCCCTTGTGGGTTCCACTTTAGGGCTTGTCGATTGATGTTGTTGGCTGATTTCCTGAGAGTGTGTCCTATCCAGCTCCACTTTCTTTTTAGGATCTGTAGGTCAATGGGATCCTGTCCAGTTCTCTCCCACAGGTCCACATTCCTGACTTTGTCCCTCCACCAGATGTTCAGGATCCTCCTAAGGCAGTTGTTGTTGAATGTTTGCAGTCTGATTGTTGTTTGTTGTGTTGTGTGAGATGGTTTTGGAGCTCCAGATCTTCCTGAGGATGTTAAACATAACCCTGGCTTTGTTGATCCTGCTCTTTATGTCCGCGTCTGTCCCTCCTGTGGTGTCCACACTTCCTAGGTATGTGAATGCCTCCACTCCCTCTAGGGGGGCACCGTGTATGAGGATGGGGTTGCTGCTCCTTGGGCGGCAGTCTAGCTCAGGAGGTAGAGCGGTCGCCTCACAACCGGAAGGTTGCTGGTTCGATCCCCGGCTCCTCCTAGCAAAAACTGTCGGTGTCCTTGAGGAAGACCCTAACCCTAACTGCTCCCTGGGCGCTGTATGAATAGCTGCCCCCTGCTCCTAATACTAGGATGGGTTAAATGCAGAGAACACGTTTCACTGTATGTCTTCATGTATGTGACCAATAAAGAGGATTCAATCCTCACCATTTGTTGTTGTTGTTGAATGGATCTTCATCGTGTCTTTGTTGTGTTTGGTGTAAGTCCCAATTGTTCTGCTGCTTGTGTGAGTCTGTCTGTCTTCTCCTGCATTTGCATATGTGTGTGAGAGAGAAGGTCAATGTCATCTGCAAAGTCGAGGTCGTTTAATTGCTCCCAGATTGTCCACTGGATCCCATTTCGCTCCCCTTTGGTTGTTTCCTTCATGATCCAGTCGACTGCAAGGAGGGACTGAAAGGAATGGTGAAAGTAGACAACCCTGCTTGACCCCCGTATTGACATCGAAGCTCTTTGATAACTGGCCTGCATGCATGATCTTGCATGTGTTTCCGTCATATGAGTTTTTGATGATGTTTATTAGTTTGATGGGGATTCCGTAGTGTTCGATGAACTTGATGTAGAGGGATGTGTTCCATTCTATTGACTGTTCAATTATGATGCAAAGTGTTGCTATGTGATCTGTACACAAGCGGTCTCTCCTGAACTAAGTTTAATGATAGGGTTAGGGTTAAAGGTGGAGTCAGGGTTAAAGATAGTGTCAGAGTTAAATAAAGGGTCAGGGTTAAATATAGGGTCAGGGTTAAATATAGGGTTTGGTTAAAGATAGGTTCAGGGTTAAATATAGGGTCAGGGTTAAAGATAGGTTCAAGGTTAAAGATAGGGTCAGGGTTAAAGATAGGGTCAGGGTTAATGATAGGGTCAGGGTTAAAGATAGGGTCAGGGTCAAAGATAGGTTCAGGGTTAAATATAGGGTCAGGGTTTATGATAGGGTCAGGTTAAGATAGGTCAGGGTCAAGGTAGAGTCAGGGTTAAAGATAGGGTCAAGGTTAAAGATAGGGTTAAAGATAGGGTCAGGGCTAATGATAGGGTCAGGGTTAAAGATAGGGTCAGGGTCAAAGGTAGAGTCAGGGTTAAAGATAGGGTCAAGGTTAAAGATAGGGTTAAAGATAGGGTCAGGGCTAATGATAGGGTCAGGGTTAAAGATAGGGTCAGGGTCAAAGGTAGAGTCAGGGTTAAAGATAGGGTCAAGGTTAAATGTAGGGTCAGGGTTTAATATATGGTTAGGGTAAAAGGTAGAGTCAGGGTTAAATGAAGGGTTAAAAGTAAAGTCAGGGTTAAAGATTGAGTTAGGATGAGGATTAGGATTTCTGTGCTTACTAGGAACAGTTTATCCTCTCACGTGTTATACATTTTTATTCAAGCTCTATGGAAAAACATATACTGTATATAAGAAAGATAAATACAGACCGTTATTACACACATAAACACACAGGAGTACACACACACAGACCCATGCACACACACACACACACACACACACACACACACACACACACACACACACACACACACACACACACACACACACACACACACACACACACACACACACACACACACACACACACACACACACACACACACACACACACACACACACACACACGCCAACAAATGCTGAAAAGCTTGTCCACGCCTTTGTCTCCTCCAGGCTAGACTACTGTAACGCACTTCTCATTGGGATTCCGAGCATGAACATCCAGAAACTGCAATACATCCAGAACAGCGCTGCTAGGGTCCTGATGAAAGTGCGGAAGTATGAACACATCACACCCATCCTCGAATTACTTCACTGGCTCCCGGTCTCACTCAGGATTGACTACAAAATCACCCTCTTCACCTATCAGTGCATTCATGGAAATTCTCCCTCGGCAAAAAACTGCTCACCCCACAAACCTCCACGAGGAGCCTACGCTCTGAAAAGGCAAACCTCCTCCTTCCCCCCAGGACCAAACTGAAAACCATGGGAGACCGAGCCTTCTGCTCTGCTGCTCCGAGACTGTGGAACGCCCTCCCAAACCAGCTGAGGACACCACAGACTGTGGGATGCCCTCCCAAACCAGCTGAGGACACCACAGACAGTGGAACGCCCTCCCAAACCAGCTGAGGACACCACAGACTGTGGATGCTTTTAAAAAGGCCTAAAAACGCATCTTTTTAGATTAGCCTTTCACTCAATTTTTAAAACCCCCACTTGTTGCCATGCCGGCATAAACGTTGCTGCTTTTATTTTGTTGTCACTTATTTGTACCATTCACTCTGTCACACTTTGAGTTTTGTCAAATTAAAAGTGTGCTTATAAATACAATTTATTATTGTTATTATGAACACACACACACACACACACACAAAACATGAATTAGGCTAATGCACTCTGGTGGGAAAAAAATGGGGTGTTATTATGATTTATTAGAGAGGAGAAATGTGAAATTGAGTATACAGGAGGGCAACGACAGACAGCAGTTATGAAAAGAAGATAATAATAAGTTAAAAAATAAAAATAAAGATGCAATTTATTAAATGCAATATATCGGCACAGAAAAAGAGCAACATGTATATATAAATCAATGTAATAAAATATACATTTGTATATGCCATATGCCCTTGTTCAGCAGCCACTTTTGGCCTGACTGTGGAAGCTATCTCTTAGTCTATTTGTACGGCACTTGATACTGCGGTATCGCCTGCCTGACGCACCGCTGGTTGTATATATCCAGGAGGGAGGGGAGATCACCTCCAACGATATACTGGGCCGTCCGCACCACCCTTTGAAGCGCTCTGCGCTCGAGTGCGGTGCAGTTCCTGTACCAGGCGGGGACCTATGCTGAATTTCCTCAGACGCCAGATGTTGTTGTGCCCTTTTCACCACGTGTGTAGTGTGTGTGGACCATGTGAGGTCCTCGGAGATGTGCACGCCGAGGAACTTGAAGCTGCTGACCCTCTCTACTACAACACCATCGATGGAGATAGGGCTGTGCTCTCCTCTCTGCTTCCTGTAGTCCACGATCAGCACCTTGGTCTTCTTGACGTTGAGGGCGAGGCTGTTCTCCTGGCACCACTACTCTAGCGATCCAACCTCCTCCCTGTAGGCTGTCTCATCATTGCCGGCGATCAGGCCCATCACTGTCGTGTCGTCAGCAAACTTGATGATGACGTTGCTGTGCGTAGCCATGCAGTCGTGGGTGTAGAGAGAGTAGAGGAGAGGGCTCAGCACGCATCCTTGGGGGGCTCCCGTGTTGAGGGTCAGTGGCTCTGAGGTGGTGCTGCCCATCCTCACCACCTGGCAGCGGTCCGACAGGAGGTCCAGTATCCAGCTGCACGTGGATGGGGGCACGCCTAGACCTCTAAGCTTGGTGTCGAGCTTGGCAGGAACTATCATGTTGAACGCTGAGCTGTAGTCCACAAACAGCATTCGCACATGACAGTTCTTTCCTTCCAGGTGGGAAAGGGCAGTGTGGAGGGCCATGGCAAATACGTCTGTTTTGACGATATGCAAATTGCCATGGGTCCAGCGTGGCAGGTAAGACGGAGCAAATGAAGTCCTTGACCAACCTCTCGAAGCATTTGCTGACAATCGAGGTGAGGGCAACAGGTCTATAGTCATTCAGGCATGTTACCTTGGGTTGTTTAGGGACAGGCACGATGGTGGACATCTTGAAGACCGCGGGAACAGCAGACTGGGACAGGGAGAGGTTGAAGATGTCTGCAAAGACTCCTGCCAACTGGTCTGCGCATGCTCTGAGGACTCGGCCCGGGATGTTGTCGGGGCCTGCCGCCTTAGGGATGTTCAACCCCTTGAAGGTGCGGCGCACATCCGCCTCCGAGATGTTCAGCAGGCTGGTCTCCTCAGGCTGCGCTGGTTTCGGCGGGCTGCCGTTCACGTCGAACCGAGAAAAAACAATATTTAGCTCTCCTGGGAGGGAGGTAGAGGAGTTCATTCTACACAACTGGTTCTCCCTCTGAAGTTCATTATCGTCTGTAGCCCCTGCCACATACCCCTCGCGTCGTGGCTCTTGAATTTCTCCTCCACTCTGTCCTCATACTCCCGCTTGGCAGAGACGATGGTCTTACGGAGGTTGTAGCGGGCTCTCGTATATTCCTCCATATTCCCGGAACTTTGGGAGAACCTTCTTCAGGTTCGCCTTGTTGAAGTCCCCCGCCACGATGAGAGCAGCCTCAGGGTGTGCCGTCCCATACAGTTCCTTCACCACTGTGTCCGTGTTGGCTTGTGGGGGAATGTAAACAGCGGTCACGGTTACCGCTGTAATCTCCCGAGGTAGCCAGTATGGACGGCATATAAGCATCAGGTACTCCGGGGTCCGGGGAACAGAAAGGAGATGAGGGGATCTGTGGGGATGTACATGACTTTGGTTGCACCAAGATCTGTTTATCATGAGACATACCCCCCCCTCCGCAATCTTTACAATACAATTAAATTGTCCTTAGCTCGCTTAAGTTATTGTCCAGAGACTGCACATTAGCCAGTAGAATGGTGGGTAGTGGGGGGCGATCGGATCGACATCTCAGCCTGACTAGCACGCCGGCTCGCTTCCCTCGCTTCTTCCTGAGACGCTTGCGTGTAATCGTGCCCAAGATGGTCGGAGATAATCCAGCTGTGACTTCGGGCGGGACGTCCGAGTGAATGTAAAAAGAAAGAATGAAAAAACTCTGGTAGGCGGCGAGCGACTGTCGATTTGATCTCCAGAAGTGTGCAAAAGTTATAAATTAACGTGCTGCTAACTTCCTGAACAAAGTCGCGATAAAAAGAATAAATAACAAAAAACTGCGTTGTCGTGCGGGAGCTCGCGACACGGCAGCCATCTCGTACGGCGCCATACTCCACAGTGTGTGTGTGTGTGTGTGTGTGTGTGTGTGTGTGTGTGTGTGTGTGTGTGTGTGTGTGTGTGTGTGTGTGTGTGTGTGTGTGTGTGTGTGTGTGTGTGTGTGTGTGTGTGTGTGTGTGTGTGTGTGTGAGAGAGAGTGTGTGAATGAGTGAGTGGGTCAGTGAGTGAGTGTGTTTGTGTGTGAGTGAGATAAAGTGTGAGTGTGTGAATGAGTGAGAGTGGGTCAGTGAATGAGTGTGTGTTTGTGTGTGAGTGAGATAAAGTGTGTGAGAGTATGTGTGTGTGTGTGTGAGTGAGATAGTGTGTGAGATAGTGTGTGAGAGTATGTGTGTGAGATGTGTGTGTGTGTGAGTGAGATAGTGTGTGAGAATGTGTGTGTGTGTGGGCGGGTGTGAGTGAGTGTTTGTGTGTGTGTCAGAGAGAGTGTGTGAGTGTGTGTCTGTGTGTGAATGAGTGAGAGTGGGTCAGTGAGTGAGTGAGTGTGTATGTGTGTGTGTGTGTGTGTGTGTCTGTGTGAGCTCAGGGCACGTCAGTAAATCTGGCTGGCGTCTGGTAGTTTAATATCGCTGGGATGCTGGGATGTTGATGTGTTCCACGTTGCGCTATGAGATGTCATATTATTCATATAAAAACGCCTTTGAAATATGGCGATAGCATCGCTACAATGCTAGCAATCTATTTTTCCGGAAAGCCGAGACAGACACACATACATGCGTGTACACACACACACACACACACAAACACATGCCTAAAAACGCTCATGCACACACACACACACATGTGTACACACAGTCCTGCGTGTTCACACACATGTATGTGTACACACACACACACACACACAGCTCTGGGGTTAAGTGTGGCTCTCTAATCAGGCGTGTACACACACACATGCATACACACGCATGCACAAACACATGTGTACACATACACACACACACACACACACACACATACACATTGGTGTACACACACACACACACAGACGTGCACACACACACAGCTCTGGGGTTAAGTTTGGCCCACCAATCAGGGTTTGCGATAATGTTGGCCAGGAGGGGGTGAGGTCGGAGGTCGTGTTTAAGTAGTGGTGACGTCTGGAGGGGCCGGAGGAGGAAGCGGGTCGGAACTTGGTCCGTCTCCTGGCCACTCATGCCACTAACGACGGCACGGGCTTCATTAAGGGGCTTGTTAAGTCTCCTCGTTAAGGAGCCTCATTAAGGCGGTGAGCTGTAAACGACTTGGAGGAGGATGAAACTTAATGGTTGTCCGTTAAGAACTTTCAGGGGGGGAGGAGCGGGGGGAAGAGGGGGCAAATTGAACCCAGGAACCGTCCTGCGCCGAAACCGAAACTTTGACCATTTGCTGTCACCTCCACCAATCATAGATGACCGCAGGAACACCTGATCCTGCGACCATCGGACCACCTGACCACCTGACCATCCTCCGTCACCTCGCCAAATTACAGATGACCACCGGAACACCTGATCACCTGACCATCCGACCACTGGACCACTGGACCACCTGACCGCCTGACCGTCACTTGACCACCTGACCGTCACCTGGCCCCTTTGACCACCTGACCACCTGACCTTCACCTAACCAAATGACTGTCACCTGACCACCTGACCGTCACCTGAATGTCACCTGACCACCTGACCACCTAATCAACTTACCGTCACCTGACCACCAGACCACCTGACCCAAAATCAGACTATTGTTCAAAGAGCAAAAAAAACCCTGTTTTGGTCCACTATCAACATTTAAAAGAGGAAGGTTTAATGGCATGTCTCTCTCTCTCTCTCTCTCTCTCTCTCTCTCTCTCTCTCTCTCTCTCTCTCTCTCTCTCTCTCTCTCTCTCTCTCTCTCTCTCTCTCTCTCTCTCTCTCTCTCTCTCTCTCTCTCTCTCTCTTCTAGGTCTTGTGGGGAGGGGGGGGGGAGCCGTCAAGTGGTGGAGTTACAAGTTTGTTTCCTGTTTCATTGCAATGAAACCTCCTCCTCCAAGCCGTTGAGACATTCTTAGTTCTGCAGAGAAACTAGTTTGCATAAGGGAATGGAGCTCTCGGAAGGGGTGGGCATTTCATTACGAAGACAGCACAAATATTGATCAAGTTGCAAAACCGAAAGTAAATAACTAAGTTAACATGCATGGGTTGCATTTACATACATATGAGTTGCATCATTTGTGTGTAAATGAGTACAAAGGTTTTTCTGTTGCCTATGATAAGTCATTCACACCAGAAAAACAGTGTCCATGACGTGTATCCCTGAAGACGAAGCGTGGACGCCCGTTCCATCTACAGGAGGCTAACTAGATCCCCAGGAAAAAGATTAGGGAAGGCGAAGGTGTTTCCAGAGCCGGGGACCCTACAAGTGCTGGAGTTACGCGTTTGTTTCCTGTTTCATTGGCACAGAGACGGGGAATGAGAAGGGGAATTTTTATTACATGTAATATAAAAAAAAAGTAATAAAAAGACACAAAAATAAAGAACTAAGTGAACAACGTATGAATGACGTTATTTCTATGTTTGTATACATTCGAAACAATGTCAGCGGATGGGGGGGGAAAAACATATTCTAAGACACATCCTGAAGCGTTAGACGCTCTTTGCTGTCAACGGGAGGCTAACTAGATCCCCATGAGGATAACCGCGGAAGGTGCTTCCAGATATTACAAAAGAGGGTGATGGCAAGCTTTAAAAATGACCACTGTAGGTGTTCCACTGTGACGATGGGGTGGCTCCTCTTGGACCAACTGGCAAACAAGAACGCAGTAACCTGAAGTTTACCCCAAAAAAAGAGACAACCTTCCTTAAGGTCATGTATTTTTGCAGGAGAAACAAGCTCGGATCCATCTTTTATGTTTTGCGGGGAATTCGAGCTGAGCTCCTCGCATGGCGATGTTTTTATCCAGCACCTGGATATCAAGGGGACATTGGAACACTATTATTGTATTTTATAATATAATATGTAATATGATAATTGTAAGTCCCCACTATCATCGTTTCTGATACGATGATCGTAAGTTCCACTTCACACAGAGAGGGGGAGAGATCCGAGCATTCGTTTTTGTGTAGAAGATGACGAGTGGGCTGCGATTTGTGTTCGCTTATTGAGTCTATTTTGCACGTAAATAATTTCCCGGCAGACATGAGGGCATCAGACCGCAGCTTGACATCAAGTTTAACCTCCGAGTCCCTCTACGATAATTCCCTGAGATCTGTCCACATTAACACGGTTAATGGGCAATTTCGTTTTTTTCCATAAAAAACTGGAATGAATCATTTTTTTCCCGTGATTAACCGGCGGTTTAATTAAAATTGAGCTTTCAATCGACCTCTTCATCGGACCCTTGACTGCACACACTCAACTTTTCCCGCGGTTGATATGATCACCACAGTTCCACCGGCTCTCCGGCCGACTCGCCAACACGCGGGTTTGTCGGGTACCCCTCCCCCCTCCACTTGCTTCCCCGGGGGAGGGGGGGGGGGGGGGAGAGACACACCCAAGCAATTACCCTCTCGCTCTCTCTCTCTCTCTCTCTCTCTCTCTCTCTCTCTCTCTCTCTCTCTCTCTCTCTCTCTCTCTCTCTCTCTCTCTCTCTCTTTCTCGCGGAAAAATTTAATAAAATGGCTCAAATATTTTTTTTATTCAAAGCATCCTCATTCTCATTTGGTCTAATTTGTAAAGTTGCCATGTCTCAGTATTCATCTTGTTATTAGTTTGTCACTGCTCCTAATACTAGGATGGGTTAGATGCAGAAAACACCTTTCACTGTATGTGTGTACATGTATGTGACCAATAAAGAGGATTCAATCCTCCAGATTTAGATTTAGACAGTATGTTATAATTCACCCCTCCCCCCCCCCCCCCCCCCACTCTGTCCCACAGGAGTCATATCTCATTTAAAATTAAATATGGTCTCGGGAGGGACGTTAGTGTTATTGTTTCGTATCCAAAGCAACATGAGGATACGATCCTTTGCCGGTTAATGTTGGAACAAAACGTTTTTTGCAGGCTCTTGCAGGTTCTTGCCAGGTCATGAATCCAATCATCATAAATGAAACAATCTCATCTTAAACCAGGAAACTCGAAAACATAGATAGTTGTCACTACCATTGGTCCGTGTTAACTCTCCGAGAGCAACAAGTTACTGACTCGATGTCCAGACATTGGAGCAAATCGAAAACATTGCTGAATGCGTAATATAGCAGTATAGTTCAAACTAGTCAACAGTTTTATTTTATGACATGATTCAGGTATCAGGAATCTCTGCCTTGCACATTTTTATTGGATTAAGATTTAGTTAGTTAGTTAGTTTATTTGCAGAGTGGCAGAACAATGCTACAGTGACCACGCCTACTTCTTAAGAGCTAGACACCACCCCCCCTCCCCACCACCCAAATATTTGTATTGGTATGATCCATTTTAAAATCATCGTATTCCTATCCTATGCATCCCTGCTCAAGTCCTTGACTTAAATGTAATGCCGCTTCCTGAGGCAGCCATCTTGGTATCATCTTCTGGGTGTGGATACACCGGGCATGTCTAAAAGTTTCCTCCAGAACTTTGAGAGGTTGTTTTTTTGTAAGATGAAATAAGGTTTATTATTAGTGACGCTGCCTCCGGATTTGCATTTCCATTTCTCAATGTATTCCGTCTGATCTTGAGGCATGGCTGATGCGTTGCTGAATGCAAAAGAAAATAAATAAAAATAAATAAACAAAGTGAAATAGAAAGCAAGCAAAGAAGTGATATAGACAGAGAGACAGAGGTAGACATCTTTCAGAGAACCGGTTAGTATTGGTTCCTCCATCTAACAAGAACCAGTTAGTACTGGTTCCCCCACTTTACCAGAACCAGTTAGTACTTGTCAGGGCTGGGTGTAGGTTGGACCCAAAAGCAGAGTGACAGAAGCCAGGTAGAACAGGTGTTTAATTTTCGGCGCACACGCCGATTAACGCGAGCAAAAGGCATAGGTACAGACAGGGCAAAATCCGAAACATGGTCAAGGTAAGCAGAGGATGGTAACAGGTGGTCGAGGGTTGAGGCAAAGGTACAAAAACAAGGTTGTGATCCAGGCAATGGTAAAACACGGTGAATCAAAAACCAGGATACGATACGTGACTTGATACAGGCGTGAGGCTTCCGAGAATCAGAGTGTGTGTGTGTGTGATAATCCAGCCCCATGTGAGTGTCCGGGGATAGGCTTAAATAGCAACGTCAATTGTGATGCGCTGCAGCTAAGGGTGAGAATTAACAAGGGGGCGTGGCTATCCAGGAGTGTGTAGTGGGAGCGAGGAGACAGGAATGTGGAATGTGATTAGGGGGCGTGGCTATCTGGGAGAGTGATGTGGAGACAGGAATGCAAAACTGTGACAGTACTGTACTGACAGTACTAAAATTGAATAAAACAGAATAGAATAAAATAAAAAAATAAAAATAAAAATGCAATTTATAAAATGCAACATATCGGCACAGAAAAAGAGCCATATGTATATATAAATCAATGTAATAAAATATACATTGTTATATGCTATACACCCTTGTTCAGCAGCCTGATGGCCTGACTGGGGAAGCTATCTCTGAGTCTATTTGTACAGCACTTGATACTGTGGTATCGCCTGCCTGACGGTAAAAGTGAATACAGTTCTTGGCTGGGGTGGGCAATGTCTTTTATGATGCGTTTGGCCTTGGCCACACACCGCTGGTTGTATATATCAAGGAGGGAGGTGTGCTCACCTCCAACGATATACTGGGCCGTCCGCACCACCATTTGAAGCATTCTGCGCTCGAGTGCAGTGCAGTTCCCGTACCAGGCGGTGATACACCCTGTAAGAACTCTCGATGGTGCTGGTATAGAATGTTCTCAGGATGCGGGGGCCCATGCTGTTGTTGGGCCCTTTTCACCACGTGTGTGGTGTGCGTGGACCATGTGAGGTCCTCGGAGATGTGCACGCCGAGGAACATGAAGCTGCTGACCCTCTCTACTGCAACACCGTCGATGGAGATAGGGCTGTGCTCTCCCCTCTGCTTCCTGAAGTCCAGTATCAGCTCCTTGGTCTTCTTGACGTTGAGGGTGAGGCTGTTCTCCTGGCACCACTGCTCAAGCGATCCAACCTCCTCCCTGTAGGCTGTCTCGTCGTCGCCGGTGATCAAGCCCATCACTGTCGTGTAGTCAGCAAACTTGATGATGACGTTGGAACTGTGCATAGCCATGCACTCGTGGGTGTAGAGGGAGTAGAGGAGAGGGCTCAGCACGCATCCCTGGGGGGCTCCCGTGTTGAGGGTAAGTGGCTCTGAGGTGGTGCTGCCCATCCTCACCACCTGGCGGCGGTCCGACAGGAGGTCCAGTATCCAGCTGCACGTGGATGGGGGCACGCCTAGACCTCTAAGCTTGGTGTCGAGCTTGGCAGGAACTATCGTGTTGAACGCTGAGCTGTAGTCCACAAACAGCATTCGCACATAACCGTTTTTCTCTCCAGGTGGGAAAGGGCAGTGTGGAGGGCCATGGCGTCGTCCGCGGATCTGTTTTGACGATATGGCACATTGCCATGGGTCCAGCGTGGCAGGTAACACGGCGCAAATAAAGTCCTTGACCAACCTCTCGAAGCATCTGCTGACAATCGAGGTGAGGGCTACAGTATTAGTCATTCAGGCATGTTACCTTGGGTTGTTTAGGGACAGGCACGATGGTGGACATCTTGAAGACCGCGGGGACAACAGCCTGGGACAGGGAGAGGTTGAAGATGTCTGCAAAGACCCCTGCCAACTGGTCTGCGCATGCTCTGAGGATGCGGCCCGGGATGTCGTCGGGGCCTGCCGCCTTACGGATGTTCAGCCGCTTGAAGGTGCGGCGCACATCCGCCTCCGAGACGTTCAGCAGGCTGGTCTCCTCAGGCGGTGCTGGCTTCGGCGGGCTGCCGTTCACATCGAACCGAGCAAAACAAGTATTTAGCTCTCCTGGGAGGGAGGTAGAGGAGTTCTCTACACAACTG
Source organism: Muraenolepis orangiensis (assembly GCA_027704905.1). NCBI lineage: Eukaryota > Metazoa > Chordata > Actinopteri > Gadiformes > Muraenolepididae > Muraenolepis > Muraenolepis orangiensis. Next base: position 10,169,129 of record CM051005.1, on the reverse strand, counting down.
GTTCTCCCTCTGAAGTTTGTTATCGTCTGTAACCCCTGCAACATACCCCTCGTGTCGTGGCTCTCGAATTTCTCCACCACTCTGTCCTTATACTCCTGCTTGGCAGTGACGATGGTCTAACGGAGGTCGTAACGGGCTCTCGTATTTTCCTCCAAATTCCCGGAGCGAAAGGCGGCACGGTTTCTGGTTGGGGTATATCCGAACCAACTTGGTCGGAACAACGTCATCTATGCACTTCTTGATGAACCCGGTGACCGACGACGCGTAGATGTTGATGTTATTGTCCGAGGCAACGCGGAACATGTGCCAGTCAGCGCGATCAAAACAGTCCTGCAGCATAGAGTCCGATTGGTCCGACCAGCATTGGACCTCCCTCACAGCGATCGGTTGCTGCTTCAGTCTCTGCCAATAGGCAGGGAGTAGCTGGATAGAGCGGTGGTCTGATATGCCGAACGGTGGGCGGAGGAGGGCCTTGTAGCCATCACGGAAGGGGGTGTAGCAGTGGTCGTGGATCCTCTCACCCCGTGTGTTGCTTATTATGTGTTGGTAGAACTTCGGGAGAACCTTCTTCAGGTTCTCCTTGTTGAAGTCCCCCGCCACGATGAGAGCAGCCTCGGGGTGTGCCGACTCCTGTTCGCTGATAGCCCCATTCACAGTTCCTTCAGCGCTGTGTCCGTGTTGGCTTGTGGGGGAATGTAAACAGTGGTCACGGTTACCGATGTAGAGCCCGCGTGCTGGTCAGGCTGAGATGTCTATCCGATCGCCCCCCACTGCTGTCTGGGGGATACAAGCATCCCGTTAATAATGGTTTGGTAATAAGTCCCCCCCCCCCCCTCCCCTCCTCCTCCTCCAAATAGTGGTCGTTGTTGCTTTTGGCCAATGATTATCATCTCTGTTTTTCTTGTGTTAAGCTGCAGGTAGTTTTGGGACATCCATCTTTTAATTGCAGTCAGGCAGGATTCAACTTTCTGGAAGGGGCGATTGTCTTGATAGGAATATAGATTTGTCAGCAACAGTGAAAACTTATTCCATAACTGCAAATAATATCACGAAGAGGGAGCATGTAGATTGCAAAGAGCAGAGGACCAAGGACCGACCCTTTGGGAAGATCAAAGCTTAGGTTACAGTGATTTGATTGTGAAGATAAGATCTGAACCAGAGAAGAGCCAAGTCTTTGATGCCAACATAGTGTTCGAGATGATCAAGGAGGATGCTGTGGTTGATTTAGTCGAAGGCCGTACTAAGGTCGAGCAGCACCAGCAAGGAGCTTGCATTGCTGTAATGAGAAGATCATTGTAAGGACAATATCATTAACTACTCTAAGCACAGCAGTTTCAGTGGAGTTAAAGGTTCTAAACCCAGACTGGAAGGGTTCAAATAAATTGTTCACCATCAGATGATTGATGGTTTGGTCAGCTACAATTATTTCCAGTACTTTCGAAAGGAAAGGAAGGTTAGAGATGGGCCGATAGTTGCTAAATACTTCTGGGTCTAGGCCGGGCTTCTTCAGTAAAGGTTGTATCACAGCAGACTGGGAAAAGTTATTTTACAACCTTGGTCGGAGGAGGGTCCAGCATACAGGTAGTGGGTTTAGAGGCCTGTGTTAGTTTAGCAAGTTCATCCAAGGAGATTGTGCTGAACTGCAGGAAGGTTGCTTCAGGAGGTACACATAGTGCCCCTCTTACATGATGTTCAGGATGATGGGTGGGGAAGGCATCAATGTCTTTTCTAATCGTCTCAATTTTGTGCTCAAATAATTCCGAGAAGTTGCTAGCAGAGAGTGAGGAGCCGACTGTTTGACGTTCTTCTGCAGCGTTGTTTGAGGGTGCGAGTCTCCTCATTGAACCAAGGCACTGGCGTTTTGTAGTTCCTTTTTTAACATTAAGGGGAGCAGAAGAGTCGATGGCTGCAGATAAGGCCGTGTTAAAGTCTTCGGTAAGACTACCCACAGAGCTAATGTCAGAGAGAGGAGCGAGTGAGAAAGGTAATTTAGCTGCCATGGATGCAGTAGTTGCAGGGGTGATGCGATGGCAGCTATAGGTAGCCTGGCACTCATCGTGGGGGCAAGATACCACCACCTTGACAACCCTGACAACATTGTAATTTATGTCGGCACCAACGATACTAGGATGAGACAATCAGAAGTCACTTAAAGTAACATAGTTATACTGTGTCGGCATCGATTAATTCTCTCTGGCCCTCTACCTACCAGGAGTAATGATGAGCGTTAGACTCAGTCTAGTCTACTCAGTAGACAATTTTCCTGAATCGTTGGCTGGCACGTAATAGTTAAGAGCAGGCCTTAGGTTTTGAAGATAACTGGTCCTCCATGTGGGACCGCCCTGGCATGCTGATGTGAGACGGTCTTCACCCTACCGGGTTAGGCGCCTCAATTATGTCAGAAAACATAGATAGATGTCTTAGCCAGGACTTATGCACTTACAGCATGCTGGGACGCAGGCAATTAGCGAACCTGCTAGCAACATACTAGCCCACGTTGCAGTCTAAAATACATGTTTTGGTTTTGAGGCCCGGGCTCTGAGTGTGGTAAGACCACCGGATCTGGTGGCACTGCACTGCACTGTAGCCTATTCATGATGCTGCTGCTTTTTGCACAATTAAACACAGTAATTTTTATTGTGTACAGTATTGTTTTAGTATAGTGCTGTATACTTTAAGTATGGTACATAGTATAGTGTTCAATTGTAGGGAATTCATACTGCGGGAGGGAATGGGGAGTAAGCATTCCATTGTATTTGTTGCATATGGCAAATAAAAACATCTTGAATCTTGAATATAGAGGAAAAAATGCATCGCTTACTTTTATATATATATATAAAAAATGGGCCTTTTTGCCTTTATGCACAGGTGAGTGTAGATGGAAGGAAAGTGGGTAGAGAGAGAGAGAGCGAGACAGAGAGGAAATGACATGCAGAAGCAGCAGTAAAGGACCACATGCTGGAATCTAAACCAGGGTCGCTGCAAGGTCAAAGTCTTCGCCTAATGTGGGTGACAGGACTGTTTCGGATCCAGGCCTTGAGTCTAGTCTGCACCGCAGAAGACCCTCCCTTAAACAACAACCAGAAGAACAAGAACAACAGACCTTGGACCGGCTGGAGAACAGACAGCCAGACAGACAGGATACAGGGTGTGGACGTGTGGCGTCCTCGCGGGGTCTCTGCCCTTCTCAAACCCGCTCTCATTCGGAACGCGTTTTCCATATTTTAACCGTGGCTCTGAACCGTGTCTGGTTCTGATTTCACCATCTGCACCATTATTCCACGATCTTTCACTCTCTCCTCTTTTATTTTGTCTCTCTCTCTCTCTCTCTCTCTCTCTCTCTCTCTCTCTCTCTCTCTCTCTCTACCAATTAGATTCTCTCTTTATCTCCAGTGCTCTCTCAAAGTATTTAAGTGGAATAGGATAAGGGAAATTGAGAGCTTGTACAAGATATAGCACATCTTGTACAAGCTTAATAAGCTGAACTAATAAGATCATTGTACAATTGAAAATGTTGCAATAGAGTTCTCCCTCTCTCTTTCTCTTTCACTTTCACTCTCTACAAACACCCCATCTATCTCTTTCATTACTTATGTGTGCATCGCTCATTCTCTGTCACATTGTCATCCATCTCCCTCTCTCTCTCTCTCTCTCTCTCTCTCTCTCTCTCTCTCTCTCTCTCTCTCTCTCTCTCTCTCTCTCTCTCCTCTCTCTCTCTCTCTCTCTCTCTCTCTCTCTCTCTCCCTCTCCCTCTCCCTCTCCCTCGTTTCTGTGGTGCAGATTGTGTGTGGGTGTCCACTGCGGGTCGTTTAGACTTGTTGGTTTTTTGACAGACAGATAGACACACACACACACACACACACACACACACACACACCACACACACACACACACACACACACACACACACACAGGCAGACATAAGATGAAAGAGGGGAGGGTAAAGAGAGGATGGTTCAGAAGGGATGGAGGGGAGGGAGTTAGGGTGATGAGGTGAGCAGGAGAGGGGTGAGGGGAGGAGGTGAGGAAGAGAGGGGTGAGGGGAGGAGGTGAGGAAGAGAGGGGTAAAGCAAGCGGGATTGGGGTGAGGAGCCTGGTGTTGAGAGGAGTGAGGAGAGGAGAGGAGGAGAGGTGAGGAGGGGATGAGGAGAGGTGAGGAGCAGGGGCCTGATATGGCTGATTAGGGTGTAGCCGGCGTAGCAAAGGGAGGAGGAGAAGAGGGAGGGAGTGAGTGAGTGAGTGAGTGAGAGTGTGTGTGTGTGTGTGTGTGTGTGTGTGTGTGTGTGTGTGTGTGTGTGTGTGTGTGTGTGTGTGTGTGTGTGTGTGTGGTGTGTGTGTGTGTGTGTGTGTGTGTGTGTGTGTGTGTGTGTGTGTGTGTGGGTGTGTGTGGTGTGGGTGGGTGGGGTGGGTGGGGGGGGGGGGGTGGGGGGGGGGGGGGGGGGGGGGGGGGGGGGGGGGGCAGGGTGGGTCCCGATGTCAGTACATTTTCTGCAAGACGAGGCCACTAAGGTAGTTTATGCAGATTGCTTTAGTGTGTGTGCCTGTTTGTGTGTGTGTGCCTGTGTGTGTGTGCCTTGCATCAGCATCACTGTCACTCAATTTTTTAATCGCCCAGGATCGTAAACAACCGATATTTTTGATAATTTGTCTATTAGTTATATTGTAATTGATTGTTTGACACCCGGCACAATTTCCAAAGAGAGCCGTGGTGATCTCCGAGATGCTAATTGAGGGCTACGAGGCTAATTCCACCCAGTGTGCGCTAATGGTGACACGCATTGCCATTAGCGGTTTGTTTAATATACTGGATGAGTTCTCTGCTGCTCTTCTCTCTCTCTCTCTCTCTCTCTCTCTCCTCTCTCTCTCTCTCTCTCTCTCTCTCTCTCTCTCTCTCTCCTCTCTCTCTCTCTCTCTCTCTCTCTCTCCCACCCCCTCATCCTTGAGGATATATGCTTGTCACGCCTCGCCCGCTTTAGTTTCTATATTTACTATTTAGCATATTGACTGAGCAATAGATGTATTCCCCATTAGCGCTGGGAGTCTCATCCCTTGGCGTCAGCATAGTGTTGCTGATATGGAATGTCAGCAACACTAAGGAGCGCATCGTGGACTTCAGGAGCCACCGGGGCACCCACTCCACCATCAGCCTGGACGGGACACCGGTGGAAGTACGCAACACGGAGGTCATGCTGAAGAAGGCACACCAGCGCCTCTATGCTCTGCGGTGTCTCAGAAAAAAGTGGGATAGGCCAGAGGTGGCTAGTGAACTACCGTGGCACCGTAGAGAGCGTCCTGACGGGTGGCGTCACTGTGTGGTACGGCGACACCACTGCACGGGACAAGAAAGCCATCCAGAGGGTCGTGAGGACGGCAGAGAAGATCATCGGGTGTGCACTTCCATGCATTGAGGAGATATTTAGGACCAGATGTCGGAAGAAGGCCATGTCCATCGTAAAGGACTGCAACCACCCTGGGCACCATCTCTTCTCCCACCCTACCGTCTGGTCGCCGGTTGCGCAGCATCAGCACAAGTACTACCAGGGTTAAGGATAGTTTTTACCCACACGCAGTGCGCCTACTGAACTGCTAGGAGTGCTGCCACTTTCACTTTCATAACATGTCATTAACATTACACTTACATACATTGCTGGACTTTCTGGACTCATCACAGTTACTGCACTGTACTGCACTGTATTCATGATGCTGCTGCACTACTGGCACTTTAAATGCTTTTGAAAGAAAAAACAAAAAAATCATTATTTAAGTAACTTTGAAAATTTATTTTATTGTATAAATCAGTTTTATGGTGTTGTTTTTGAGATTTATACTGCGGTAGGGAATGGGGAGTAAGCATTCCTATGTACTTGTGGCCAATACAAATCTTGTATCCTTAGAATTAAACATATACCTTAGCATTAGAAGTGTGCATATCCCTTAGTATTATACACATCCCTTAGCATTAGCATTAGTCATATCCCTTAGTTTTTGACATATCCCTTGGCATTTTCTCTACACCTTATCCTTAGCCATATTAGCATCAGCGTTAGCACTGTCCCTAAGCATTTACGTTCAACCTATCCCTTCGCGATACCATTAGTCCCATCCCTCAGCTTTAGCATGAGACATATCGCTTAGCATTATCATTAGCCCTATCTCTCAGCATTAGAGTTTGACATATCCCTAGCATTAGCCCTATCTCTAAGCAATAGCCTGAGCCGCATCCCTTAGCGTTACCGTTAGACACGTCCTCTTAGCAGCATGCACAACCGGCCGAATGACTGGTGATTCCTTGAGTTACCCAGACAGCCAGGCCCCGCCCCCTCACGCTGTGCTGATGTGCTGCAACCAATCACAGGCAGCAGAATGACGCCATTATCATCAAGCCAGCGACTGATAAATCAAGTGTGTGTGTGTCATCGTTGGTGTCTGTCTGCGTGTTTGTGTGTATGTATGTGTGTGTGTGTGTGTGTGTTCGTGGGTGTCTGTATGTGAGTGGGGTGTGTGTGTGTGTGTGTGTTTGCATGTCTGTGTGTGTTCCTGGGTGTCAGTCTGCATGTTTGTATATATGTGTGTGTGTCTAAGTGTGTGTCTAAGTGTGTATAATTATACATGATACGAGTGATCTTATTGTGGTGTGTCTCAGCGGGAGCTGCAAGTCTCTCTCTCTCTCTCTCTCTCTCTCTCTCTCTCTCTCTCTCTCTCTCTCTCTCTCTCTCGCTCTCTCTCTCTCTCTAACACACACACCCGCTAGCACCACTGCGCACTAGCACAACTACTCCAGGTCCTCTGTTTACCGCCTGGTCGTCTGGAGGAGGGGGAGGCTGGAGGAGGGGGAGGCTGGAGGAGGAGGGGGAGGCTGGAGGAGAGGGAGGCTGGAGGAGGAGGGGGAGGCTGGAGGAGGGGGAGGCTGGAGGAGGAGGGGGAGGCTGGAGGAGGAGGGGGAGGCTGGAGGAGGGGGAGGCTGGAGGAGGAGGGGGAGGCTGGAGGAGGGGGAGGCTGCGAGACATCGAACTCAATCGAACCTGTGTGTGGGAGGGGTGTGAGTATGTGTGTATGTCTTTGTGTATGTGTGTGTGTTTGTGTGTGTGGGAGATGTGTGTGTCTTTGTGTGTGTGTGTGGGAGGTGTGTGGTGTGTATGTGGGATGTGTCTGTTTGTTTGTGAGTGTGTTTGTGTTGAAGGTGTGTGTGTGTATGTATATATTATGTCCTCCAGGGACCCTGTGTAAATGTGTATATATAGTATATACTCTCTCTCTCTCTCTCTCTCTCTCTCTCTCTCTCTCTCTCTCTCTCTCTCTCTCTCTCTCTCTCTCTCTCTCTCTCTCTCTCTCCTCTCTCTCTCTCTCTCTCTCTCTCTCTCTGTATGTGTATATATATATATATATATATATATACATATATTATGATATAGTATAGTGTGTGTGTTTTAATACCAGGGACCCTGTGTAAATGATTATAATAATAAAAATGATGGTAATTATAATAAATACTAAAATATAAAGAACTATATTGTGTGTATTTCCATACCAGGGACCCTGTGTACGGCGGTACCCGACCTGGACCGTGAGTCCCAGGACCAGTTCCTGGTGGTCCTGCAGGCCAAGGACATGGGGGGCCACCTGGGGGGTCTGTCCGGGACCACCACCGTCACGGTGCGGCTGACTGACGTCAACGACAACCCACCGCGCTTCACGCAGTGAGTGGCCTTTTTGAACCATGTGTGTGTGTGACCACGCCCACTTTAATGACAAACACCCACACTCTGATTAGTTGTTAGTTCCTATAGGAATGTGAGTAGTGGACGGAAAGGAGATTTTGACAGGAGTATAATAGACAAGAAGGACGTGCACATACATAGCTGGAATACACACTGTCTCCGGTATACCCACACATACACAGTACACAGGCGCGCACACACACACGCAGCATTGCAGCCTGATGTCATCACAGGCTGTTAGATTTGGCCCATGGGAGGGGGGGTGGGTGGGGGATGGAAAGACTTGGTGGTTTGGTGGTGTTGTCTTTGATGGATTTGTTGTTTGTGGTTCTCCCCCCTTGTGTGTCATTTGGTTTAGCCCATTTAGTGTATAAAGTCTCCCTCATTTTGTGGGGAGGTTACGTTATGAATTTCCGCTCCTGGTTTTCTGCTGGTTTGCTTTATGTTCAGCCTCGTTCAGCCATCATCATCATCATCATCATCATCATCATCATCATCATCATCATCATCATCATCATCATCATCATCATCATCATCATCATCCTTTTATTATTTAGACTTTGTTCTTTTTTTTGTCTTTAGTTACCGTTATCTTTCTATGTTGTGTGTATCTTTTTTTTAGGTTCAAACTGCCTGCGCTCGGTCCTTCACGGTACTGATTTGTGACATCACAAACTACACACACACACACACACCACGTGTGATTGAACTGAGGCTGGCCGTCGTACGTACAAAAGGTTCGAACTCGCACTCCAACGCTACAAAAGATAAGTTTACCCTGCCGTGGTCACGTGTAAAATGTACCTATAGCGTTGACACTTGCCAAGGCTACACATTGGTCAATGATAAATGGACTGCATTTATACAGCACTTTTACCCAAATCGCTTTACAATTATTGTCTCACATTCACCCATTCATCCACCTGACGGCGGGGTCAGCCGTGCAAGGAGACAGCCAGCTGGTCGGGAGCAGTTAGTGTTTAGGGTGTCTTGCTCAGAGACACCTGGAGGGGTGGCAGTAGCTCAGTCTGTTAGGACTGGTGGCTTGGGAACCGGAAGTTAAACACCAGGGGGTAAAGTTGTTTACCCCCCTTGGTGTTTAAAGCCCAAGGCTGTTGTGATTCAATGCTTTTTATTGTGGTCAGACATTCCAAATCAAAGCTGGTCATAAAAAAAGATTGTTTTTTTCTTCTTCTTCCCGAGGTTGGCAAGGCCGCCACCAAACTGCCGATAAACGCTTGGCGATCTGTGTACTCCACCCCCCCCCCCCCCCCCCCCTCCCACCCGGCCCCGCCGCGGACACAGAAGAATCCATCATTTTCAATGATCTCCTCCTCCTCCTCCTCCTCCTCCTCCTCTTCCTCCTGTCCCTCATCATATTTCCTCCCGCTAACATCTGAGTTAGGTGCACCAAAGAGGGGTCTGCGGTCTCCTAAAGAAGACTCCTCAAGTCCTGTCCTCCGACATTCATCTGCTCCTTTTTAATGGCTACGAGACCCACCTACCAATAACACCTGCGGTGGGATGAAGCCGGTGTGTGTGTGTGTGTGTGTGTGTGTGTGTGTGTGTGTGTGTGTGTGTGTGTGTGTGTGTGTGGTGTGTGTGTGTGTGTGTGTGTGTGTGTGTGTGTGTGTGTGTGTGTGTGTCGTTAGGAGTCTGTGCAGCATGTTAAGAGTAGAGAGAGATAGAGAGAGAGAGCATTGTTGTCGTCCTGTGGTTGTTTGTGTATTGTCCGTGTCGACCAACATTCTAACTACCTGTCTATATCGTTTTGTATTAATGAATATTGTCAGTGTCCGACTTACTACCTGTTTATATCGTTATGTATGAATGAATACCGTTAATTTGTGTGTGTGTGTGTGTGTGTGTGTGTGTGTGTGTGTGTGTGTGTGTGTGTGTGTGTGTGTGTGTGTGTGTGTGTGTGTGTGTGTGTGTGTGTGTGTGTGTGTGTGTGTGTGTGTATTCCTCTCTGTATGAGTGCATGCATGTATGAATAGAGGTAGATAAAGTGAAAGCGAGAAACACAATTTAAGAGAGATGAGAGAGGGTGGAGAGAGGAGAGGAGACAAGAAGTAGAGGAGAGGAGGGGAGAGAGGAGCGGAGAGACAAGAAAGGAGAGAATAGAGGAGAGGAGAGGAGAGGAGAGGAGAGGAGAGGAGAGGAGAGGAGAGGAGAGGAGAGGAGAGGAGAGGAGAGGAGAGGAGAGGAGAGGAGAGGAGAGGCGGGAGAGAGGTTTGGCTTTCAAAATCCATTTATTGAACAAAAACACAATGACACAAGATCCTGCTCACCTCACTACTTGGAGGGATTCAGTCATTTAAAAAAATTAAAAATTAAAAAAATAAAACATTTTCTTGATCCAGTGACACAACACCAACATTGACTTCATGAGTCCGAAATTAAAGTTCCAACGTAATTTGCCCGACAAACATCCATTGCATCCCGCATAAAGACAATGTTGTCCATGATCAGGAATTGGTTGGTCTTGGTGTACGACCATCTCCAAAGTCCCTTCCAGCCTGTTTGATAAGGCTCTGGAGAGTACTTTAGAATCCGCTGTCTGCTTCTCCATGGGCAGGCTGGTTTGCAGGCTGGCAGGCTGTAATGTCCTTGGGTTCTTCAAACATACCCGGCATCCCGCTGGTGGCACGGGAGAACTTTAACAAGGTGTAGCTCCTCTGGTGTGAGCAGGAACAGCTGCTTGTGGCCAAGCCTCCCGACACTCCAGAGCAGCAGCTTTCCAACATTAATTCAATTTAAAGTTCCAACGTAAAAAAGTATTTATTGAAAGAGAGGGTAGAGAAAAGACAGATATTAAAGACAGATACAAACCTGTGTTGCATGATCATGACTACTTAGTTTTTTTTTGCCAGTTTTGCCTTGTATTTTCCTTAAAGCTGTGATGTGCTTTTTGAGCCGGAAACGTCTGTTCAACGTCTGTTTGTTCATCCTGCTCCCCGGCGGCCAGCAGAGCGAGAGGAGAGGAGAGAGGAGAGGGAGACAGGAGAGAGGAGAGGAGACAGGAGAGAGGAGAGGAGAGGAGAGGAGAGGAGAGGAGAGGAGAGGAGAGGAGAGGAGAGGAGAGGAGAGGAGAGGAGAGGAGAGAGGAGCAGCAGAGAGAGAGTATAGGTGGCATCCAGCTGAGCGGTGCCAGGGAGGTATTCAAGACGTGACACTACACACCTGTGTGTGTGTGTGTGTGTGTGTGTGTGTGTGTGTGTGTGTGTGTGTGTGTGTGTGTGTGTGTACACCTTTGTGCCACTGTGTGTGTAGGATAGTGTTGTGTGAGTCAGAGGTGTAAAGACAATATAATTGAAGCTGGTAGTGCTGGTTGTGACCCAACTATTTGCTAGTGACAAAAACACACACACACACACACACACACACACACACACACACACTTTCTCGCTTCATGGTGCTCTAAGGACCAAGAGGTGACGTGCCTCCTCTCATAACGCTTTTAGAGCATGCGACTCACACACACACACACACACACACACACACACACACACACACACACACACACACACACACACACACACACACACACACACACACACACACACACACACAGTGTCCCAGTGGCCCCTTGTGCTCCTCCTCATGCTGCATCCCATCTGTCTGTGTTTTAAAACACCCTCGGCCCCCAATCATCACAGCTAGCGTAGCATTAGCGTCGGTGCTGAAGGATCCCCCTTGTCATCCCAGAGTGTCCTCGATGAGAGCCATCCCTCCTGCAGCCAACCTAGCCGCCGCAACTTAGCCGCCTCAACTTAGCCCCCGCCGCGAAACAAGTGCTCACACCCTCAGGCCCCTTCCTGATTGCCTCTCAAGTTTCTGAAACACAAACTTTCTCTCCAAAAAAAAATAGTATTTTATTGATGAGCGAGGTTGTTGTTACACACTCAGGTCTCTGGGCCGCGGTTCAACCAGTGGTCACTTGCGTTTACATATTTATATATTTTTACAATAAACTCCACCTGGACTTTGTTTGTTATGCCTGTTCTCCACACACACATAGTCTGCTGACGCCAGGGGCTTGCCCGTTCTCTGCAGCCCGTTCTTATCATCTTATCAAGTTCGTCCTTTTCTCTGTAGTTCGTCCTATTCTCTGTAGTTCGTCCTATTCTCTGTAGGCCCATCCTATTCTCTGTAGTTTGTCCTATTCTCTGTAGGCCCGTCCTATTCTCTGTAGTTTGTCCCATTCTCTGTAGGCCCGTCCTATTCTCTGTAGTTCGTCCTATTCTCTGTAGGTCCGTCCTATTCTCTGTAGTTTGTCCTATTCTCTGTAGTTCATCCTATTCTCTGTAGGCCCGTCCTATTCTCTGTAGGTCCGTCCTATTCTCTGTAGTTTGTCCTATTCTCTGTAGTTCATCCTATTCTCTGTAGGCCCGTCCTATTCTCTGTAGTTTGTCCTATTCTCTGTAGTTCGTCCTATTCTCTGCAGGCTCGTCCTATTCTCTGCAGGCCCGTCCTATTCTCTGTAGGCCCGTCCTATTCTCTGTAGGCCCGTCCTAGAGAGAGAGAGAGAGAGAGAGAGAGAGAGAGAGAGAGAGAGAGAGAGAGAGAGAGAGAGAGAGAGAGAGAGAGAGAGAGAGAGATGAGGGGTGAGGGAGGGATACAAGGGGGGGAGAGGAGGAGACGTGAGTGTGAAGAGTAAAGCAAACAACTTCATTGCGACAGTGCAGAGTATTCAGGTTGGCAGAAATAGTTTCCTCCCCCGAACCTGAGACAACTCTGCCCTCTCAAACCCAAGATGGCCTGGCTACACTCTGCAGTGTGTGTGTGTGTGTGTGTGTGTGTGTGTGTGTGTGTGGTGTGTGTGTGTGTGTGTGTGTGTGTGTGTGTGTGTGTGTGTGTGTGTGTGTGTGTGTGTGTGTGTGTGTGTGTGTGTGTGTGTTTTGAGAACTATTCTAGCGAGAAATGTGTGTTTTACTCCCACACGCTTGTTCAGTTTTGGAGTTATTACGAAGATTTGTTTATTATTTATTTATTATGTTTATTATTTATTATTAGTTTATTTTTACGTGTATTACTAATCCATTCTATGTTTAAAAAAATATATAAACCACATTATTAACCCAAATAGATGAGACTCGAACGTGTGCAAAGAACTACAATTTGCAGCGTGCTGTGTCACACGTTTTGTAGTTGTAATGTGTTTTCCCTATGATGTGAAATTGTGACCAGAAATCTTGCCATCTTATTATAAGTTAAACTGGCCGAGAAACACACTGGCTTGGTCAGATTTGATATTTCTTTTTTGTTAAGAGGGTGAAATCAAGATCTTTCCAAAACCGCTGATCCCATGTCTGTAGCACGGTTTTTGGCTTCCCTGTAAGCCTTCAAAGGTGGCACAGGTTCCAGGGTCGCGACACAAACGGGGGGAGGGGATGCGCGGGGGGAGGGGATGCGTTGCACACACACACACACACACACACACACATTTATGTCCACATGTGAGGGATAAGCAGTCCCCATCACTTCCACTTCCCGCTATCCTCCAAGCAGGCAGAAGTTCCAAAAGGACAAATTCCTAACTTCATTAAGCCTTAAAATCGTGGGGCCATTTTCCCTTCATTCAGCCTTATTTCCATCATCGCCGGTCCTAATAACCTCGGTCCCCGGCACCTCCGCCGCGGCTGAAATCGCTGAAAAAAACGTCCCCCCTTCCTCTCTCTCTCTCTCTCTCTCTCTCTCTCTCTCTCTCTCTCTCTCTCTCTCTCTCTCTCTCTCTCTCTCTCTCTCTCTCTCTTCTCTCTCTCTCTCTCTCTCTCTCTCTCTCTCTCTCTCTCTCGTATGTTGATGAATTGAGCTGTTGTACTGTGAGAGCTGTGTTCTCCTCTGGGTTCGGCAGTATTTTCCAAGCTTCTATATCTGTGTGTTTACGTGTGTGTGTGTGTGACAAGTGCCAAGTGCATGTTTGAAGTAGTGCCCATCACACTTGGGTTCTGGACCGATCGATGACCGAACAACAATAAGTACAAAAAAAACCCACAGACTGAGAGACAGACAGACAGATGGATGGGCAGACAGAGAGACCGACAGCTGGACAGCGTTCTCCATGGCTGGAGTGATGGAGAAACAAACAATCACAGAAAAACACATCTCTGACTCCCCCCCCCCGGCCCCACCCGGCCCACTTACTCCAGCCGCGCTGGCCTTGGCTGGGCTGTGCTCCGTGGGGGGAGAGCCAGCCCACCACACTGAAATGGCCTTCCCTTTCCCATTCCATCCCACCCACAAAATTACACCAAAACCAATTCCGTACATCACTTTATGAGTAATTTTACAGACAGACAGACAGAAATACAACCAGACAGACAGAAATACAGTCTGTCTGGTTGTCTGTCTGTCTCTCTGTCGTAGCGGAGGTTTGCAAAGTCAATGGGAATCGAATAACGTCTGAGCGTTTGTAATCTCTCTCCGCCTGAGTCCCCCGTCCGACCTCATGGGAAGCCCGACCTACAGTACGTGTCGGCGGGTTCTGATAACAGTCGTGTTCCACTGGGTCCGACTCACGGTTCCATTCGCTCTGTGTTTAAACGGGTAGAGAGAGAGGGGTCAGCATCACTACATTCACGCCACCAACCCACGCCACCACCGTGGCCACGGTTGAATATGGCTCCCCCGTGCCCACCCGCCACGCCGCGCAAACAATGATGAGCACTCTCCCCCGGTGTGTGTGTGTGTGTGTGTGTGTGTGTGTGTGTGTGTGTGTGTGTGTGTGTGTGTGTGTGTGTGTGTGTGTGTGTGTGTGTGTGTGTGTGTGTGTGTGTGTGTGTGTGTGTGTGTGTGTTGTAAGACACTCTGGGATGAAAGCATCGTGTGGTAAATGTGTCGTGTGTTTTATTTTTGGACTCTCCTTTCTGTTAACCATGGAGGAATAAACGCATCTACCTCTAATAGGAGTGTGTTGTGGTTAGCGGGGGAAGGAGAGAGAGAGAGAGAGAGAGAGAGAGAGAGAGAGAGAGAGAGAGAGAGAGAGAGAGAGAGAGAGAGAGAGAGAGAGAGAGAGAGAGAGAGAGAGAGAGAGATTATATAAAAGGCAGCAAAAGGAGAAGAAACGACGGGAGGAGGAGACACAAAAACCAACCAGGGCTAGCCGAACTAACGGGCTAACGAACGCTCACCCCTAGCTCCTGTATCCGCCAGCCTCCTCGTGCTCCCGGACCTGTTTCTCTCACCTCACTTTCCTTTCTCCTCTTTTTGAGTATTTCTGCATCCAAACACCTGCGGTATTGTTGTTCTCCATTAGCGGAAGAGCTCCAGTGTGTGCGTGTGTGTGTGTCTCGGTTGTGTTTGTGTGCGCGCAACTACTGCTACTGCAGCGCTTGCAATTATGGGTTAAATCCTCCATGGGCTAATTTCCGCTCCCGCCGCAGTCGGTGTGGCGTACTTAGCATAAAAGGGACGAAACAAAAGACATGTACATGCGCTTCTCCACGGAGATCTGCCCTGTGGTCCCTCCTCCTCCTCCTCCTCCTCCTCGTCCTCCTCCTGGTCCAGAGTCGTGGGCCAGTCACACAGGCCGAGGCGGACGTCCTTTTAGTCTGACACGACATGTGGTGTGACATGTGGGGGGCGGCAGTAGCAGGAGTGGCAAGTCCCCCCCCCCCCCCCCCCCCCCCAAACACCTGGGCACTGCCCAAGGTTCCCTTGAGCAAGGCACCACCAGACCCCTGCACTGCGCCCCTATAAATACAATAGCTGCCCACTGCTACTAATGGGATGGGTTAAATGCAGAGAAACACATTTCACTGTGTGTGTGTGTACATGTATGTTTAGATTTAGATGTGTGTGTGTGTGTGTGATGATGTTGATGATGTGTGTCTTTTTTAAATTGGACATCAGCCAACGACGGGCGTTTGGTCTGCCTTCCTTGCCTTCCCTTCAGGATATTATTAGCCCACCCCACCACTTCGGATGGAGGCCACGCTTGGCGTCGGCGCGGTGCATTCTGGGTAAAACGGGGGTGGTTTGATTTCCCGAGCAGCAGGATGGGATGGAGTTTAATTCCTCCTCTCCATCCTCTGCTAGGTTTGCAGAGTTGCGAAGACTAATATAGATCGCAGCGATAGCCTCGGCAATTAAGTCATACGCAATCATTTGTAATGATGGTTATGCTCTAATTAGATTCTGCGTCTTCGGCCGGCGGAATCGCCGAGGAGGGGGAAATGAAATTGAAATAAAAAAGAATAAACCCAGAAGAACTCATTCAAATGGAGGTGGCTAATGCCCGTCTCTCGTCACTCTTTTTAAATGCTTTTTGCACATGGACAGATCATCCATCAGACACTTCATTGTCATTTTTGATGTTCTTATTATTGTGTACAGTATCGTTATAGTATAGTGGTGTATAGTGTAGTTTTCATAATGCCCTCAGGAGGTGTTCAGACCCTTCCCCCCCCCCCCCCCCCCCCATACACACACACACATTATAACACACACACATTATAACACACACACACACACACACACACACACAAAACACACGCAGCAGAAAACAACACTTTTAAATGGGCACCTCGCGCCGCCATGTCGTGCCTCTGTGTGTGTGGTGTGTGTGTGTGTGTGTGTGTGTATGTGTGTGTGTGTGTGTGTGTGTGTGTGTGTGTGTAACTCATCTGATTTCCCGTGCAGTCGCGGGCAAGTCAGTGTGAGTGCACTCTGTGTTCAGCGATGCTTCATTTCATATTCTGCAGCCCAGGTGGAATATATATATATATATAAATATTTATGGTTTAACTTTTATGGCGTCTATTAGTCAGTGGTTTATGGTGAGTGCATTACCACCAGCTAATATATCCCCCAACACACACACACACACACACACACACACACACACACACACACACACACACACACACACACACACACACACACAGCTAATATATCCCCTACGCTACACATTTTAATGGCGGGAACACTTCTGAAGAGCCTCTAGTAAACCGAAGAGGAGGAGGGGGAGGAGGGTGTGTGTGTGTGTGTGTGTGTGGGTGTGTGGGTGTGCGTGTGTATGTGTGTGTGTTTGTTTTTGTCTGTGTCTGTGTTTGTGTGTGCGTGTGTCTGTGTGTGTGTGTGTGTGTGCATGTGTGTGTGTGTGTTTGTTTCTGTGTCTGTGTCTGTGTCTGTGTGTGTCTGTGTCTTTGTGTGTGTGTGTGTGTGTGTGTGTGTGTGTGTGTGTGTGTGTGTGTGTGTGTGTGTGTGTGTGTGTGTGTGTGTGTGTGTGTGTGTGTGTGTGTGTGTGTGTGTGTGTGTGTGTGTGTGTGTATCTGTGTGTGTGTGTGTGTGTGTGTGAGTGGACGGTCCCCTCGTGGTCTATTCTCAGCTCTGTAAAGAGTAGCTAAAGAGCGACCTGTTGGTCCAGAGGTCTATTTCTGTATGGGATTCTGTCAAAAATGCCCAACAAAACTAAAAAAAACGCCTCTGGCCCCCGAATGAAAGGCTCTAACCTCTGGTCTGGGTGCAGCTTTTTAGACAGGTATGTTTTGCAGAAGCCCACAAAAACAGTTTTAGCTAAAATGAGCTTAGTGTGGTGAGAGTGACCTCCTGGAGGGGTGATGCTGCTTCCTGCTCTGTCCCACGTCCCATGAAGAGATTCCAGAGGACTTGGCTGTTTTACTGTCTCTCGCTCTCGCTCTCGCTCTCTCTCTCTCTCTCTCTCTCTCTCTCTCTCTCTCTCTCTCTCTCTCTCTCTCTCTCTCTCTCTCTCTCTCTCTCTCTCTCTCTCTCTCTCTCTCTCTCTCTTTATCTTTATCTCTTCCCCTCTCTCTCTCTCTCTCTCTCTCTCTCTCTCTCTCTCTCTCTCTCTCTCTCTCTCTCTCTCTCTCTCTCTCTCTCTCTCTTTATCTTTATCTCTTCCCCTCTCTCTCTCTCTCTCTCTCTCTCTCTCTCTCTCTCTCTCTCTCTCTCTCTCTCTCTCTCTCTCTCTCTCTCTCTCTCTCTCTCTCTCTCTCTCTCTCTCTCTCTCTTTCTCCGAGGCAAATAATACAATTTATTTATGGAACTCAGAGCCGGTGAGTTGACTCACAGGAAGAGAAGTGCAAAAAAATAAGAAAAAACCCCAAACTAAGCTTTAGGTGAAAGTACAGAGCGGGGAGCCGTCGTTAAGAGCACCTCGGTGCGGTGTTTAAGTTCATTCAGATTCATGCAAAGGCATATTGACAGAATAAATCAAAAATAGTTGTATTATTATTATACTTATTATCATTATTCTTATATATTATTACATCTTTTTTTGAGTGGATCCTTTGATCATTCGTCCTCGACTCTATTGACAGACGCTGGAATGAAGGAGGTATGGATTTAGACCCAGAGGAGATCAAACGAGATGTTTTTTCCTGTCTGGTTGCCTGCCACTTGTTTTGCATGCCTCTGTTTTCATTCCGTTCTAATGTTCATGGGAGGGCGTGGTCTGCCACCGGCCTGTTGATCACCGCCATCGCTTCTTGCCTGCGTCTGAGTCATCCTTAGACCTCCTCTTAATTCACCATGAACAGGAACGTGGGGTCCATGGCTGGCTTCTGTCCATAGCTCGGTTCCCCTCTCACAGTCTAAGCTCATTTTAAACAAACGTTTGGACGTTCGCACAAAACCAAAAAAAAGGAAATGCGAATTAGTTGTGTTTCCGTCAACAAGTTGGAGCAAACGAACTACGTCAGAGATGACGGATATCGGGTGGTGACATAAGCCATGTTTTCGGGTCATAGGAACGCTTGAGAAGAAGCCGACAGCGTAAGTCACTCGCACGCCCCCCCCTCCATCCTCACGAGTGCAAATAACCACCACGTGCGCACGTGTTTAGAGCACACCATAATAGTGAGCTCTCGTCGTCTCACTCTTGGCACTGGAACATACCAGATCAATTTTCCGTGTGGCTCTACCTCTCTGGTTTCTCGGGGAACATCAGGGACCCACCACCACTCACTGTTCCCCAGGGCCGGAACCACGCTCAGCCCAGCAAGTGTCTTAACAGTTTTTATGCACTAAATAGCTCGAGAAAATAATAGTAACCACCGCTATTCAAATATACACCCATGACTCTGTGGGTAAACTGTATATTTAGTCCTTTTTAAAATTTCTTATGCCTTCATCGTGTTTCATTTAAATTGTCTTTTAAGTAATCATTTCCCGATGATTGTGCTTAAAACTCCTCAAAACTGATTCTGAATGTTCCCGCCAATGAAGAGCAAAATTGGCCTTTTTGTGTCTGAAGGGCGTCCACTCTCTCTCTCTCTCTCTCTCTCTCTCTCTCTCTCTCTCTCTCTCTCTCTCTCTCTCTCTCTCTCTCTCGTTCTCGTTCTCGTTCTCTCTCTCTCTCTCTCTCTCTCTCCATGCGATACAGAGAACTCTCCCCCGGCGCAATGTTTTCTTCCTCTTTATATTTAGTCTTTTTCATACATATGTATTTAACAGTCTCTTTACGGCCCTCACGGCGTCAACACACACACAAGGTCACTCCATCAAGTTGGAGCGCACGGTGCAGAATAATATCCCGCAGAATTTAGACCCAGACTCTCTTCTCTCCTCTCTGCTCTTTTTTCTCCTTTCGCTCCTCTTCTCTCATCTCTCCCCTCTCTCCTCTCCCCTCTCCTCTCTCCTCTCTTTCCTCTCATCTCCCCTCTCCCCTATCCTCTCTCCTTTCTCTCCTCTCTCCTCTCATCTCTCCCCTCTCCTTTCTCTCTTCTCATCTCTCCTCTCTCTCCTCTCTCCGGCTTTCTCTCATATCATCTCTCCCCTCTCTCTTCTCTCCTCTCTCCTCTCTTCTCTTTCCTCTCTCCTGTCCTCTCCTCTCTCCTCTCCCCTCTCCCCTTTCCATTCTCCTCTCTCCTCTATTCCCTCTCCTCCCCTCTCATCTCCCCTCTCCTCTCTCCTCTCTGTTCTCTCCTTTCTTTTCTCTCCTCTCTTATCTCTCATCTCTCTCTCCTCTCATACCTTCTCTCCTCTCTCTCCTCTTACCTCTCTCCCCTCTCCTCTCTCTTCTCTCTTCTCTCTCCTCTCTCCTCTCTTTCATCTCCTCTCTCCTCTTGCCTCTCTCCTCCCTCTCACCCTGTATATCTCTCACCTAGTCCCCGCTCCCTTGTATTAAAGTTAATGGAGCTCTTTCAGAGGAGAGCTACGTGGAATTGTAAATATTGAATCGGGTTGCGGTGGTGGCAGCAGCGATGGTGAAAGGCAATCTGACAACTCTTTAGGTTACAAATGAACAGATACGTGCCGATGAAGCATATTGACTCTGGAAAAGGAAATTTTGGATAAATAAAGGTGTATCGTTTATCCTTCACCGCTCTCTCTCTCTCCCCCCCACACCTCTCTTTCCCCATTTCTCTCTCTCTCTCTCTCTCTCTCTCTCTCTCTCTCTCTCTCTCTCTCTCTCTCTCTCTCTCTCTCTCTCTCTCTCTCTCTCTCTCTCTCTCTCTCTCTCTCTCTCTCTCTCTCTGAGTGTGTTTGTATATGTAAACCCAATGTGTGTGAACCCAGTGTGTGTGTGTGTTTGTGTTAACCCTGTGTGTGTGTGTGAAGCCAGTGTGTTTGTGTGTTTGAAGACAGTGTGTGTGTGAAGCCAGCATGTGTGTGTGTGTGTGAAGCCAGTGTGTGTGTGTGTGTTTGTGTGTGTGAAGCCAGTGTGTGTGTGTGTGTGTGTGTGTGGCAAGGTGTGTCTTCCCTCTGGATGTGTGTGTGTTGTGAGCGGTGAGTCAGGCGCTCCCCTTCACCACACTGGTCCTTTAAGCGAGGCCCGTTCCAAAGCCACTATAGCGGCTCCTATAGCGGGATCCCTTCCATGTTTGATTGATTTGTTTTTCGAGCGATTGCCGAGGCCTTCACAATAAAAATATTTCCTGGTTAAGTCACTCGCTGTGAATGAATTGGCCCCTTCAGTCCATACCCATTGCCTCCCATCTGTTTTGATTTTAGTTTGAACCATCGCTGCTGACATCCCCCCCCCCCTCCCCCCCACACACACACACTCAATCAAAAGCCACACACACACACACACACACACACACACACACACACACACACACGTGAATGCTAATGTTTGCCGTGGCTCAGCGAGGTGTAATCTGGTGTTGTGACCGACCTGGAGACATTGTTGTGACTGACATTCAGTCATGTCTCGGCTGCTCTTCTGAAGCGACGTCAGCAGTGGGAGATTTCACTGTGTGTGTGTGTGTGTGTGTGTGTGTGTGTGTGTGTGTGTGTGTGTGTGTGTGTGTGTGTGTGTGTGTGTGTGTGTGTGTGTGTGTGTGTGTGTGTGTGTGTGTGTGTGTGTGTGTGTGTGTGTTTGACAAGACAAGGAATGTCAAGGAGAGACATAACAATAGGAAGAGGTTGAGTGATAGTTAACGCTTAGGAGAGGGTGAGAGAGAGAAAAGGAGAGCGAGGGAGACAGACAGACAGACAGACAGACAGACAGACAGACAGACAGACAGACAGAGAGACAGACAGAGAGAGAGGAGTGTGACAGGAAAGACTGTTGTAAGCCATAGAGAGGGATGATAGAGAAGGAGAACAGAGGAGAAGTACACTGAGATGAAATGACAGGAGAGCGAGTAGGAGAGAGAGAGAGAGAGATAAGTGAGTGTGTGTGAGGTGAAAAAAGCGGGAAAAGAATACAGGTAGACAAAACATTGAAACATACCTACACACACACACACACACACACACACACACACACACACACACACACACACTTCACACCTTTGTTTGTTCTGCTTTCTGTGTTCTGGGTTCTGTTTTAGTGCTTTGTGTCTCGCTCTAATCCCCTGCTTCCCACAACCACAACCCACCCATCAGATACCCAGAGTAATAATAAAAACCCACAGCGTTCGGGTGAAACGATCAATTAAATGGAGCGCCGAACAACAGATGTTTTTCTTACGGTTACTTCAGCTGGGGGTCCTTTGTTTTTGGTTCTTCTTCTTCTTCTCAGTGTTGATCAGAGATCTGAAGATAATGGGACTCATGTGGCTCAGAACCAGAACCACACATAGGGCCTGAGCCCGGTTCTGTTGGCTCTGCTGCATGGTTACCTCCCGCCAATGGGGCGGAGGTTATGTTTTCACGTCTGTTTGTTCTAACTGTCACATCACCTGGTGATTAGATGATTTACGGGCCAAGGAACAGTTGATTCAATTTTGGCGCAGATCCAGGGGAACTCTTTGGTGTGGCGGAGGTTATGCACTCTATACTGAGGGCCCTCTAGTTATGCATGGATTGGTGGCGCAGTAAGTAGATGGAGTCCAATTGCGCTTAAAACGGTTGAAAATCAGGTCAAGTCAAGTCAATTTTATTTGTATAGCCCTTAATCACAGTTACAGTCTCAAAGGGCTTCACAGGCCACATGTTTACAACACCCCCCAAACCCTAGCCCCCCTAAGGGCACGAAAAAACTCCTTAATTATGTAGGAAGAAATCTTGAGAAGGAACGCAGAGTGGAATGGGATCCCTCCTTCCAGGGATGGTCCAGGAGGGACATGGGTGCCATAAGTGACTTATAGTAATGTTTTTTTTATACACAATATACAAATATTAAAATGAGAATATCATTTGTGTGTGGTGCTGGCCGGTATCCTTCCAGCACACTGGAAAACAGAAGCAGACTGTGTTATGGTTAGATGGGGTAGGGTGGACATGGAACATGTAGACAACCTCTAGTCTAGTACCTATTGGCAGCAGGGGTAGGCTAGTGCTGACTAACGGGTTGATTTAGCTGTAATGAGAGCTAAGGGGCACTCCTAGGCGCCAAACGACAATGTAAAAAGGTAGGTTTTAAGTTTAGATTTATATATTTAAACAGAGTCTGCTTCCCTGAGAACAGGTGGCAGACTGTTCCACAAATAGGGCGCACGGTAGGAGAACGCTTTATTCCGTGCTGATTTCTTTATGAATTTTGAGATTGATAGAAGGCCGGCTCCTGAAGACCGGAAGGGCCGAGATGGACAATAGGGAACAATAAGGTCCTTCAGGTATGAGGGTGCTAATCCGTGTAGGATTTTATAAGTAAGTAGTAGCACCTTGAAATCTGACCTTGCATTAACTGGAAGCCAGTGGAGCGAGGACAGAATTGGAGTAATGTGGTCAAACTTTCTGGTCCTAGTCAAAAGTCTAGCAGCAGCGTTCTGCACAAACTGGAGGCTTTTCGTAGCAGAGTTCGGTAACCCAGAAAACAGTGCATTACAGTAATCTAGTCTAGACGATATAAACATGTGGATGAGTGTCTCTGCATCCGCGGCAGACAACATTGGTCGTATTCTAGCAATGTTTCTAAGATGGAAAAATGCAGTTCTGGTTATGCATTTTACATGTTGATTGAAAGATCTAAACCAGAGAAGAGCCAAACCTTTATTGCCAACATAGTGTTCGAGACGATCAAGGATGCTGTGGTCAATTGTGTCGAAGGCGGCACTAATTTGAGAAGCACCAGCAAGGAGCTTGCATTGCTGTCCATTGTAAGGAGAAGATCATTAAGTACTCACAGCCGTTTCAGTGGAGTAGAAGGTTCTAAACCCAAACTGGAAGGGTTCAAATAAACAGATGATTGATGGTTTGGTCAGCTACAATTATTTCCAGTACTTTTGAAAGGAAAGGAAGGTTAGAGATGGGCCGATAGTTGCTCAGTACTTCTGGGTCTAGGGCCGGGCTTCTTCAGTAGAGGTTTTATCATAGCAGTCTTGAAGGTAGATGGAACTGTTTCAGTAGACAGGGATAGGTTCATGATGTTGAGCATAGTAGGCCCAACTACCAGGAAAAGTTATTTAAGAACCTTGTTGGGGAGAAGGTCCAGCATACAGGTAGTGGGTTTAGAGGCCTGTGTTAGTTTAGCAAGTTCATCCAAGGAGATTTTGCTGAACTGCAGGAGGGTTGCTTCAGGAGGTACACGTAGTGCCCCTCTTACATGATGTTCAGGATGATGGGTGGGGAAGGCATCAATGTATTTTCTAATAGACTCGATTTTGTGCTCAAAGAATTCCGAGAAGTTGCTAGCAGAGAGTGAGGAGCCAACAGTTTGAGGTTGTTTTTGCGTCAGGCTTCTTACTGTGTCAAACAGAAACTCAGGGTTGTTCTTGTTTAAATTGATAACACTTGAAAAGTAGGCGTTCCTGGAAGTACTTAATGCAGCATATAGCTGAGCAGGCTCTCATGCCATGCAAGATGAAGACTTCAAGTTTTGTTGAAGGCCATTTGCGTTCTAGTCTTCTGCAGCTTCGTTTGATGGTGTGAGTCTCCTCATTGAACCAAGGCGCTGGCCGTTTTGTGGTTCGCTTTTTAACAATAAGAGGAGCAGCATTGCCGATGGCTGCAGATAAGGCAGTGTTAAAGTCTTCAGTAAGACTACCCACAGAGCCACTAAAGTCAGGTAACTTAGCTGCCATGGATGCAGTAGTTGCAGGGGCGATGCGATGACAGCTATAGGTAGCCTGGCACTCATCGCAGGGGCAAGATACCACCACCTTGAAAGTAAGCAGGAAGTGGTCGGATAAAGCTGAGGTTTAAGGTGAGATGGCCAGGTCTGAGATATCAACACCACGGGCCAAGACGAGATCCAGCGTGTTTCCACCATTGTGGGTAGGGTGCTGGACAAGCTGTTTAAAGCCAAGCGCATCTGTTATAGAAAGAAAAACCTTTGCGAGAGGATCAGACGGGTTATTAACATGAATGTTAAATCACCAACAAGCAAAACACTGTCAGAATATGTTACAAGGTCAGCCGCAAACTCAGAGAACTCATCCACAAAACGTGTGTATGGGCCCGGTGGGCGGTATACTATAGCTAACAAGAATGAATCTACTGGCCTTTCTGCTGTAGTAGGTACTGAGGAGCAGAAAGCAAGAACTTCAAAGGATGAAAAAGCATAGCTATTTTTCTGCTTCATAGAGAGTTTCGAACTTGAGATTAATGCCACTCCACCGCCTTGTTTTGATTCTCGAGATAACTGTGTGCTAACATAGTTGGGTGTGGTAGCTTCGTTTAACGGCAAGTAAACGTCTGGTTTTAACCATGTTTCACATAGGCCCAGGATTTATATCTTATTTTCAATTACTAGATCAGGGGTACTCATACTTTTTTATTAAAGGTCCACTTTTTAATTTTATTAAAGGTCAAGGGTCCGGAACAATGCCAATAAAGCGCATGACATAAATCAACATCCATAACATATACACACACATTCAATAGTACAGTATGGTGGCTTGAACTAGTGGGAGAAATGGTCCTGTTGGCCTAGCTTGGTTTGCAGAGATTAAACATTTGCCCACGGGAAGAGGCTCTGTGCCTCTCTTGAGAATTCTTGAACATTCTTCACCAGAAATGGAGATCTAATACAGAGCAAGACTTGCTTACACAGACTGAAATCATCCAAACTTTTTTGAAAAATGGTTGTGACTTTGTTGTCACTTCTGAGGCTCTCCAACTTTCTTTGGAAGGAAGGTATTGCTGACATCAGGTCGCACATTGTGTTGCCTTGGACTTGGAGTTGAGCTCATTTAGATGAGATGCCACATCCGTCAAAAAGGCCACACACTTCATATTTTCAGAATGTCATCATAAGCTGCACTGACCTTGTAATTCCCTGGAAGCACAGGCAGACACAAGTGGCTTTCTCATAACGGGTTTATTCCTCTTCGAATCCACCGTGAAAACGACACACAAACAAACAGTATAAATTACAAACATAGAACCGTGTTAGACACACAAGAACATTCACAGCATGTGAGATGACTTTAGTAAAGTAATAAACGTAAAATAAATACAAACACAACAACATACCTCGTTGCTAGCTGCATGCTCTGAAGACCGAGGGAAGAATTCTTCAGTCCTTACAACTTTATAAGAAAACACTTAAACTAACAGAGCTGTAAAAGCATCCGTGCATGTTACTCACAGTTTACTAACAGTCTGTTTGTGGCTTGACGGTAAGATTAACTGAGTACGTTTTGCTGTCCTCACCTCTTTGTTCTGGAGATACTGCTGTTTAACATAGCTGTGATTCATAGTGGCATTTCTCTGTCCTGTCCTGTCCTGTTCTTTGAATTCTCGGTTCTTTTGATCAACTTTCCTTTGCTTTGGGGACTTTGAGAACGACATGATGCCAGCACTCGCAATAACGTGTGCGTTATCTGACTAACAGTGACAGCTAATTGTCATAACAATGACGCTGCGCTTCTGATTGGGGGGAACAAACCTCCCCCTCCCTAATGCAACCAATGGGAGCATTAGACTTTCACTTTCACGGAAGTAAAAACAAAAGTTAACTTGTAGTAACTTGCGGTCTACAATGTGTGTCACGCTTGCGCACACAAGTGAATATATAATCACGTCATTCTCACAACGCGTCAGACACAAGAAAACTAACTATATAATAATTACAAACTATTATAAAGTAAATATAATTGACATCTTATGTGACACGGGGTCCGGTCCGGATTGATTTGCAGTTCGGTCCGGATCCGGACCTCAGTCCGGAGTTTGAGAAGCCCTGCACTAGGTCATGGACCAAGAGCGCTTTATAAAAACCTGGAGGCACCTCAGTGTCAGCACCTAGATAACCCACTCAGTATTCTAGACTCAACGTGGGCTAGTATGTTGCTAGCAGGTTCGCTAATTGCCTGCGTCCCAGTGTGCTCCGCGTGCGTGGTCTGGAAAGTTTTTGTGCGAGTTTTTCTGCAAGTGTGTGTGTGTGTGTGTGTGTGTGTGTGTGTGTGTGTGTGTGTGTGTGTGTGTGTGTGTTTATGTGTAGGAAAGTGTACTGTGTGAGTGTGCATGCATGCTTCCTCGTGTCTTTTTGAAAGTCATTGGTGTGTGTGTGTGTGTGTGTGTGTGTGTGTGTGTGTGTTATGGGTGTGGTGTTACAAGTATCTTCTGGGGTGTGGATCCTCACTCTAACTGGGAGATACAATTCTGACCGGAACAATTTACTGTTGCCATGGCACCAGGGCTGACCTCACTGTAGGCAGAAACACACACACACACACACACACACACACACACACACACACACACACACACACACACACACACACACACACACACACACACACACACACACACACACTGATAACGGGTGAACATACTGCATACCCCCTCCCTCAAAGCTCACACTGCCGGTCCAGACATGGAGAGACAGAGAGTGCGAGCACTGCTTTAATTGCGGTTACAGTAATTACAGGAGTCCGTTGCACTGAATCCACACAAGAGCCACAAAAGGAAACGTTGGAACACAAACTAGAAGAACCCACAGACAAAGAGAGGCCACAAGACACCAGCCTGCAAGACAGGGGAGGAGATTAGGGAAGACATGCCCGTCAGCCATGGGAGGAGGAGGAGGAGGAGGGAGGAGGAGGAGGAGGAGGAGGAGGGAGGTGCTGTGGGTGCCGATGATAAGACGAGGTGTAGTGGTGACAGGGGTGGTAGTGGTGGTAGTGGAGGTGATAGTGGTGGTGTGTGTGTGATGGATGGTGGTTATGGGGGTGCTCCGTGACCTTGGTTGAAGGATATTCTTCCCAGCAACCCAGAAAATATCTGATTGGTTGCATTTTTTTTCGATACACAAAACCACTCAAATGCGTAGTGCATGGACCGAGAAAGACAAACAAATCAACGTAATAATACAGATCAACACAGATACGATTCTTGTATATATTGTATCTTGTATCTTGTATTGTTTCATTTATTCATTTGATTTAAATGTTATTAGATTTTATTAATTTTATTAATTAAACTTTTTTGTTTTATCTGAGGGTTCCGAAGTCTCTTCTCTGAATATCTAGAAGGCCCTGACGTTTCACCACTGATATATATATATATACATCTAAAGAGATAGAACAGAACAGAACAGAATACAATACTATATATATATATATATATATATATATATATATATACATATGTATAGAGAGAGAGAGATATAAGAGAAGACTGGTAGTGAGGGGTGAGGATGGGGGAGGAGGAAGAGGAGGGTGGAGGTGAGGGTGGTAGTGAATCCTGTCAAGGGCGTGAGCATCATAGTCTGCTTGTTATCCCCCAGAGTACATTGACTGTGGTCTACTCATGGATTCAAAGTAAAGCTTGATCTCTCTCTCTCTCTCTCTCTCTCTCTCTCTCTCTCTCTCTCTCTCTCTCTCTCTCTCTCTCTCTCTCTCTCTCTGTGTCTCTCACCCTTGAAGAAAAGCTTTTAGATTTTTAAACAGCAGTAGAACAGTGAATGTTTTTCCTTTGAAACTCAGGGAGCTGTTTCTTTTGTCCAATTGTGTGTCTTTTGGGACAGCATCCAACAAACCCTAAAAAACAGCTAAACACACACACGCACACACACACACACACACACACACACGCGCCCACAGGCACACAAACACACACACATGCCCGCATACACACACACACACACACACACACACACACACACACACACACACACACACACACACACACACACACACACACACACCCACACCTTGCTTTTAATCACTATCCTCTCAATGTTCCTCAATGGTACCTAAACAACCATTTTCCCCTTCTTCTATACCATAACTCTTTCTCTCTCTCTCTCTCTGGCCTACACACACACACACACACACACACACACACACACACACACACACACACACACACACACACACACACACACACACACACACACACACACACACACACACACTCCATCCCCCTCTCTCACACACACACACACACACACACACACACACACACACACACACACACACACACACACACATTCGTGGCAGTTTCTGGATTACTCTGAGGAAGCATAGAGGCGGCAGATTACCATGAGTGTGAAACACACATGAGTGTGCACGTACATGAGTGTGCACGTACATGAGTGTGCACGTACATGAGTGTGCACGTACATGAGTGTGCAGGCTCATGAGTGTGCATGTGCGTGTGACGGGCACACACGTCTTCATATTTGCATGGCCATAATGCAGCGCTCCCTGTTTTACACACACAGTGGGAGCCCATGCATCCACAAACAGAGCCGGCTTAGGCTGTGTGCACACTGCTCAACGCATTCTCATGAACTGGTTCGTAGGATTTCTTACGAATAAACAGTGCTTTGTTTCGTAAGAAATCGTACATGCAGCAATCAGTGCGCATGCGCGTCCCACTGCAGCGAGAACACAAAGCACCATGGTCGACTTTCCGCCTATTCTCAGTGGAAAATGCAAAAGAATCATATTGTTTGCCATTTAAATATGTTTTGATAACATTTCTAGCGAGAAATGTTATGCCATTATTTGTCACAATCGTCCTTTAGTGAATGTATCCGATTTTTTGTTTCATACTTATTACGAATATTTCCACGGACATTTTTTCAGAGCCATCAGTGCACATGCGCACATGTGCTATATATAAGTGCGTTTGCGCAGCACCTGCAGCAGCGCATTCTCATGAAAAAACTGTGCACTTTGTTTGGCAGGAATCGTCAGAATCTGTTTGTTTACGCCCCTTTCAGTCGGCGAACAGAGCAGCTGAAATCATGTCTAAAATAACACTTATGCATGTATGTTTTTATGACATTTTTTTCTCACGATACAAACACATGTTAAGGTTACTCTAAAATACGGTTTGATAACATTTCGAGTGAAAAATATTCACTTAAGTTTAAAAATATTAGTTCAATACAATACAATCTTTAGTTTGTTAGTTATGGCGAAGATTCTGCAATTCTGCATGTATATCCGTTGATATGGCGCGCACCCCCTAAAAAACCCCCCCAAAAAAAAGGTTTGGGGACCTCTTCTGACCTTCTCCTCCTCCTCCTCCTCCTCCTTCCTCCTTCCTCTCTCCTCCTCTCTTCCTCCTCCTCTCCGCTGTGTCTCTCGGGGAGGTCAAGTGGAGTTAATTTTCAGGGAGATAATGAATGAATAATGAATATAGACGGTTTTGATGAGTGCTGGTTCACAGGCCGCTTCCGTCTGATCTGATTCTATTGTGTTCTGTTCTGTTATATCTCTTTAGATGTATATATATATATATATATATATATCAGTGGTGAACCGTCAGGGCCTTCAAGGTATTCAGAGAAGACCCCGGAACCCTCAGATGAAACAAAAAAAATATTGAATTAATTGTATTAATCAAATGTATTCAAATGTATATTAAATGAATAAATGAGAATCATATCTGTGTTGTTGATCTGTAATATTTCAGTGTTAAGTTGATTTGTTTGTCTTTCTTGGTCCATGCACTACGCATTTGAGTGGTTTCGTGTTAGAAAAAAAATGCGACCAATCTGATATTTTCACGGTTGCTGGGAAGAATATCCTTCAACCAAGATACTCTCTGTCCTTGCACTAATACCCTGGCCGTTGCGCTTATACCCTGAATGAGAGCACGGATTTGGATTGACAATTTGATCAACAAATCATATATTGATTTGTAGCCAATGGGCATATTCTTTCAGATTTCCCCATGGTTCCAGGGTATGCTGGAAGACCCGTTGGAGACAGAGGATCTAGCTTAGTGCTACGTAGCAATTAATTTGAAGTTTTATTGGTTTATTACAATTATATTGTGTATCGATCTAAGTATAGTAGAAGTCAGTGTATGGAAGTCGGGGAAATCAGTGGTACATCGCTCTAGCTAGTTGGACTAGCTAGAGCGATGTACCGCTGATTTCCCCGACTCCATACTATACTTAGATCGATACACAATATAATTGTAATAAACCTGTGTCGGACACATTCAGGGCAAAGTCCCGGTCAATCTGGAGCTCTGGAGCTCGCGCAAATCAGTGGTACATCGCTCTAGCTCAGTCCGACGATGGGGCCCTGTGTCGGACCCGACTGAGCAAATTCCCTGTCCCTCTCTGGATCCCTGGAAGTTCTGCAAATCAGCGGTACATCGTTCTAGCTCAGTCTTACGAGAGGGCCCCATGTTGGACTCGACTCAGACAAGTCCCGGTCCCTCTCTGGAGCCCTGGAAGTCCCGAGAATCAGCTGATGACGGTGCCAAACGAGTCCGACGAGGAGGCCTGGTGTCGGCCTCCACTCAGCAACGTCTCGGTGCCTCTCTGGAGCCCTGGAGGTCCCACGAATCGGCAGTTGGCGGTGCCAACGAGTTCAACGAGGGGCCCCCGTGTTGGACTCGACTCAGCAATGTCCTGGTGCCTCTCTGGAACCCTGGAGGTCCCGCAACAATAACACGATTGGTTTATTGTTTAATTGGCCTCTTTAAGAGAACATCATTGGTGAGTGAGAGTAATTAGTCTTTGCTGGTTTTGTCTCAGTGTTGCGTCTCGTTGAGCTGGTTGTTGCATTTTGTTTCCACACACTTGTTGAATTAGTTAATGGCTGTCTTGAGTTTGTTAAGCATTGTTGTGCATTTAAATTGAGAGTTTTGACTTAATCTTTGCATTGGTAATTGTTACGAAGGTGTTGTTGTGTGGCAGCCATTTGTCTATGAAACCTAATAGTCCTAGCTGAGTGGAGTAGGCCCTAATGGTGTGTGACCATGTAGTGAGCTGCAGTACAGGACAGTACAGTCATTCATCCATAGCCTTTGTGTGGTGGTGCTGTTTTGTTTTGTTTTCACTACATGGACAGTGCTTTGTGCTTTGGTCTACAGAAGGTTCAGTTATGATAGACACGGTTTGCCACTGATATATATATATATGCTATTGTTTTCTGTTCTGTTCTATCTCTATATATATGATATTGTATTCTGTTCTGTTCTATCTATTTGTATATACATTTACATTTACATTTGGCAGACGCTTTTATCCAAAGCGACTTACAAGGAGTACATTTGTTGAAGTAGACAATAGCATAACAATAGCATAACACAAATATATATTATATATATATATATATATATATATATATATATATATATATATATATATATATATATATATTATATGTATTGAGTTCTCTGTTCTCTGCTCCTCTGTAGTTCTTCTCCCCATGTGCTCTGTTCTAACAATTTGCTCATCACAAAAAGTTGGACTTTCTGGACTCATCACAGTTACTGCACTGTACTGCACTGTATTCATGATGCTGCTGTACTACTGGCACTTTAATATGCTTTAAAAGATGTTTGTAAAAAAACTAAAAACATGTACATATCATTTAAGTCACTTTGCTGCTCTTTTTTTTTTATTGTACATATTATTTTAATTTGTATGGTGTTGTTTTGGAGATGTATACTGTGGGAGGGAATGGGGAGTAAGCATTCCTATGTATTTGTTACAAATGGCGAATAAAAATCTTGTATCTTGTATCTTGTACAAATTGCCTTTAATGAATATACATACGGCTGCTAATGTCTTTTTGATACAGCGTGTGAATAGGCCACAGTGTAGCTCAGTGGGTAAGGTCTTACCCACTGCACACACACACACACACACGGAACACATACAAGCATACATTCATTCCTTGAGGCTAGGTGATGTTAACCTTTACTCAGGCCAAACAAACACACACCCAAACACACACGCAGACACACACACACACACTTGCTTTGTGCTTTGTGTGTGCTTGCGTGCGTGCATATGTGTGTGTGTGCGTGTGTGCGTGTGTATGTGTGTTGGTATCTGTGCATGTGTGTGTGCGTGTGTATGTGTGTTGGTATCTGTGCGTGTGTGCGTGTGACAGTGTGTGGATGTTGGAGACAATGTGTTTGGGCAGTGTAGCGAGAACGGTTGCTAACCGTTCAGCTCTACTGAACGCTACAGAAGGCAGTGAGCATTTCAAAATAACAGCGTTGGGGCCACACTTCATGAAACAGAGACAGAGAGAGAGGTGAGATTGAAGAGAAGTAGAGAGAGAATGTGTGTGTGTGTGTGTGTGTGTGTGAATACTAAACATAGAAGAAAAGAGAATATATATATATATATATATATCAGTGGTGAAGCGTCAGGGCCTTCAAGGTATTCAGAGAAGACCCTGGAACTCTCAGATGAAACCAAAAAATCGAATAATGTATAATAAATGTAATACAATTTAATCAAATTTAATCAAATTTTAATAAAATGAATAAATGAGAATGGTATCTGTGTTATCTGTTATATTACAGTTACGTTGAAATGTTTGTCTTTCTCGGTCCATGCACTACGCATTTGAGTGGTTTTGTGTTGCAACCAATCAGATATTTTTCTAGGTTGCTGGGAAGAATATCCTTCAACCAAAGTATTCCCGCTGACTTTGGCCCTTAGACTGAATGAGAGCGTACGTTTGGATTGACAATTTGATCAACCAATCATATAGTGATTTGTAGCCAATGGGCGTATTCTTTCAGATTTCCCCACAGCTCAATAGGGAGCTAGAAGGTCTACTGGCTGGAGCGAGAGGGGATCTAGCGTAGTGCTACGTTGTTTCTACGTAGGATTTTACGTCAAAATGGCGAAGATGATGGGCTGTTACTTCACTACATGGACACTGCTTTACCAACTATGGTACACTTGGAAATTGGCTGCGACAATCTTATCTGCCTAAATGAGATAAGGCATAAAGTGACTGCAGTCTACAGCAGGGGTTCCCAAAGTGGGGGTCGCGGGACCCCGAGGGGGGGTCCCGAGATGATTTCAGAATCCTCTTGATGTGACCCATGAGGTTTATTTTTTTTAAATGTTATTATTTTTTATCATTTGTATTACGGTATTATTATTATTATTGTTAATAATAACGTGAGTGACAAATAAAGGAATTCTGATTCCCACAGATTCACGACAGTATCATCATTGAAAAAAAGTCAGTTGAGTTACGACTTTTTGAGTACGTAACTCGAAAGTTTCAAGTCTGAAATATTTTAAATATAGTTGTCTGGAACACGGATTGAATGAATGACATGATAGATCCTTGCATGATGACGCTCCCCCCAAAACTCTGATTGGGTATTCACCAGCACAGTGTGCTCTGCTGATTGGTTCACAGAGCCTCTGGCTAGACCCGCCCTAAGGGAGGATCGTCCTCCCTTAATGCCGACATACACACTCATGTTATTTACCAGGACTCACCGGCTGCTCGGGTCCGGCAGTTTTATAATGGACTTCAATGGGGAGCTTGGGGAGGACGGTCCTCCGTACAGTCATTTCCAATAGAGGTTTGAGACGCTGTTGGTACCTTGACACGGGGACAAGATTGATTAGTTGATAAGATTTATTAGTGCTCTCAATAGATCAAAATATTTAATCGGATTAATCACAATACAATTCTGTGATTAATCGGATTAATCACAAGTTTAAAAGAAACATATTTACTTGGCAAAACAAATGCAGGTATGGAAGAATGAAATGCTAAAAGCAGTTAGAGATCAAGATTCTTTTAATTTTATTTGTTACTTTTCACTTTAGTTTTTCTGAGCAAAAATATCTCAGGTAGTTCTTAGTATTGCCCAAAACATCGATATTAAACAGACAACTGCATCAATAATCTGTTACAGAACAACAAAGAGAACAGCTTGCCTGTAAATAATTTGCAAAGAAACATCTCATACAAATGAATGTTGCAACAAGTAGGCCACTTTATGAAAATGAAAAACAAAGTGCCAAAGTGAACAATCCTTTTTTCACATTCTTAGCTGTAAAATGACATTGAAACAGTGCAAACGTTTGTGGCATGAGTCCAGTCAACAGGTGTATGTAGTATATTGTTCTTTTAAGCCTCAGTCACACATTTTTGATCATGGCTCCCGCTATGACACAAAAAGTGAAAAAGTCGGATTACTATCCTCAATGATTTGGAATGTCCTATCGTTGTCTGAACTCAGTCGTATATGTTCATAACAGAGTCCTACGGATCGGGAAAGGTCTAAGAGGTCGGCTAAGCACTCTCGAGTTTAGTGCTTCCGGTAACATTTGTGAAGATTCGGGAAACTCAGCCGATTTTGTCTAGTCGGATTTCAATAGTGACTAGGTCGTGAGAGATTCTTCTGTATTCTGGATTCTTCTGCGTCGTCAGATGGGGGCAGCGTGGCGTCGTCAGACCCGGGCGACACAGAGAGACAATCCACGGGGACAGAGCAATGCCGCCATACGGGGGCAGAGCATACGGGGACAGCCTGGCGATCATACCCTGTACCAGAGTGTTCAGAGTGTAGAGGATCTCATCAATTGCGTCGAGACGGTGGACTTGCATTCTGTTCATCTCCGCTGGGTCCTTCTTGGCTGGATTATACTGTCACGGCCGGGTGTAGGTGGGACCCAAAAGCAGGGCGAGCAGAAGCTAGAGGGAACAGGTGCTTTAATGGTAGCAAAGGTACAGACAGGGCAAGGCAAAACTATGGTCATAATTCAGGCGATGGTCAAAAACACGGTAGATCCAAAAAACAGAACAATACGACTTAATACATAAACTTGACGTGAGGCTTCCCGAGAATAAATGTGTGTGATAATCCAGCGCTGTGTGAGTGTCCGGGGGTAGGCTTAAATAGCAACGTGAATTGTGATGCGCTGCAGCTGCGGGTGAGAACAAAGGGGCGTTGCTACCCGGTAGTGTGTAGTGGGAGCGAGGAGACAGGAATGTGGAACGTGATTAGAGGGCGTGGCTAACCGGGCAAGTGATGTGGAGACAGGAATGCAAAACTGTGACCGTTTATTGCCGATTGAGTCCAGATTGCGTCCAGATCTTGCCGAATGCCTAACGGATGTCTTCCATCAGCGTCGGTTCACTGTCCGGTCACTGTCTGATCTCTGTCGGATCCCATTCGGGAGAAATGGGACGCTTTCTGAACAATATCTGATTGTTGTCGTGACTAAATTAATGTTTTTACAAATTCGTGAATTTCCCGCCACGAATCACAGGATCTTGATCAGACTTTTGACAAATTGTCATCGGTAATGGTCCTATCAATCCCACCTGCATGGCTCAAGCAGTGTTTCCAAGTTGACCATTCACCAGTCATAGTGCACGACTGTTCATATTCAGCTATGGTTAGCATGGCTCAGGGCCAGGGTTGCATGTATTGCATCTTTGTTGTGTTGGACCCGCTTTATCATTTCAAAAGTTGAATTCCAGTGCTTGGGTCCACCCTGAATTAGTGGCTCCTCATTTTGCCCAAGAGGGGCTTGCCGGACTTTTAGCTCCGCTGTGTTTGCAGGACTTTGTTTGAAATGTCCAACTATGTTACGGCACTTTCCTAAAGCACCATAAAATCCACAATCGTGGAGGGAGACAGCAACGGCCCTCTGTATAATGTGCGCTATACATATGCTCAAAAGGAAGTGTCTTTGCTGCCGCAATCATATTGCATATATCAGCAAAAATGTGCTTTGTCTGAAGATGGTACTTAACACTTGTTGTGCTCCGATGGAAAGACAGCTCAGCGTTGCAAAGTGTACACACAACTTTGGTTTTGTCTAAACTTCTTCTTCATCTGGAAGATTTTTAAAGTGAAATTTTCCGCCCAGCACTCTGCATCTCCTCAGTCATCCTGTTGGTTTAACGGGCCTTACTGCCTGCCTCTCAGTTCATTCCCAGGTGAACATGCGTGCCGGAAATACTGAGGGAGGTGCCGTTTAAACTGGATACTATGATTTATTTGAGTTAAAAAACATAGTACGCGTTAAAGTCTCGAGATTAATCAAATGCGTTAACGCGTTAACTTTGACAGCCCTATTATTTCGATTTATTACGTTTATTTTTCTCTGAAATTTTAGGGAAGATTGTCCTACCTTTCATATATGATATATACAGTATATATACTAGCATATATATATATAAGAGAGAAGAGAGAAGATAAGTATAGAGAGAATGTGCGTGTGTCTTTGTTTGTACTGAAAATAGAAGAAAAGAGAATATATATATTATACACATATATATAAAGAGAGAGGGATAGAGAGAGCGAGGTAGAGAGAGAAGGCAGTAGAGCAGAGCGTCTGATGGAGTGGCTCAGAGGGGGAGAGAGAGGGAGGGAGGGTACCGCGGGTGAGGCAGTGATGGAGCGGGGGAGAGCGGGGGAGGGGCGGGGGCGAGTGATGAGTGTGTGTTCACAGTGTAAGTGACACCTCTCCCCCTCAGACAGATTGTCTCTCTCTCCCGCTCTAATGGGGAAGTTAGGGAAGCTAGTCTCCAGTTAGTCTCTCACTCTCCCCTCCTCACCCCCACACACCCACCCCCCATACATGCTCACACACTCTAGAGATATGTATGCATACATTACTTACATTACTACATCACTTATTTCTCTCTCTCTCTCTCTCTCTACACACACACATACACACATATACTCACACACACACACACACACACAACACACACACATACACACACTCGCTCACACACACACACACACACACACACACACACACACACACACACACACACACACACACACACACACACACGCACACGCACACGCACACGCACACACACACACACATAGAGATACACACACACACACACACACACACACACACACACACACACACACACACACACACACACACACACACACACACACACACACACACACACACACACACACTCTCCATTCTTCTTCACCTTGACTTCTTGACATTTCCCTGCTGATTCTTTCTTTGTATTCTATTATTTATTATGTTATATAATACATATATATTTATTCTATTATTATTTATCTATTATCTATTATTGACGCCCTCACGCTGACTGAATTTCAATATGTGTGCCCTTCATCGCCCCTCTCCTCCTCTTCAATCAACCTGCTAGCATTCAGACACTACTGGGGGAGAGGGCTTTGTTCACCAGGACCCTGCACGCTTGCTCACAACTGGGAGAGACAGAGAGAGAGAGAGAGAGAGATTAGGAGGCTGTGTGGGGACCTTGGCAGGAGACTTGCAGACTCACTCCTGACACACACACAGAGACTCACTCCTTTTGACACACACACCGAGACTCACTCCTAGTGACACACACACACCGAGACTCACTCCTGTGCCTCCATACACGCACACACCGGGACTGACTCCTGTGCCTACACACACCCACACCGAGATTAACTCCTACTGACACATGCACACACCGAGACTCACTCCTGCCGACACACGCACACACCGAGACTCACTCCTGCTGACACACGCACACACCGAGACTCACTCCTGCCGACATACGCACACACCGAGACTCACTCCTGTGCCTACACACACACACACACACACACACACACACACACACACACACACACCGAGACTGACTTCTGTGCCTACACACACACACACACACTCACACAGAGACTCACTCCTGTTGACACATGCACACTCCAAGACTCAGTCCTGTATCTACAAGGCACCCCCCCCCCCCCCCCCCCCCTGCGGTTACAAGCGCGAACGCCTTCCTGTGTGAGTGTGTTGTATACACGGCTCATGCAGTGTGTTTGCGTGTGCTGCGTGGTGAGCGTCACTCTGTTTTTGGAAACAGATGTACACTCTGTGTTGAGTGCGCTCCTGCACACCGCAATTATTAGGATTTTGATCTCCCGAACCCGACACAGGACGTAAATCTCTGCCACCTTCACCAGCCAGCTGTTTTGGGCTGCGTGGTTGACGGAGTTGATTAGGCAATCAGAGGGCTTGAACTTCCAGATGTTCTGCTGCTGCCGGAATCTTGGCATTACAAAACAAAAATTCCACGGGTATCTTAACAGGACGCCACCTGAGCTTCAGCTTTCGCTTGCTGTATTTTCTGACGTGTGCGGTTGGCACATGTGTACATTTTTATTAAGCGATTGTTGTGTGAAAACTAAGCGGCTGTACGGTCAGAAGCGAATTCAGAAGCTGAATTCTGAATTCTACCAAGCCTGAGCCCGATATCTCACCAGTATACTGGGAGCTCAGCACTCACAAAAAATACTCAATAGTATAAAACCTTTCCGACTTCCAGCCCACGTCGTCTCCTTTTGCTGGCTAGCGTGCCCAATGCCGCGCTAGCCAGCAAAAGGGAGCGACGCTTGACGAAATCCTCCTTGAGGGCCAAATGTCAAGGAAAATCCCAGTGGGGAAAAAAAGGAGCCAAAAGACACTACAGTTAGACCAGCCGGCT
This sequence comes from Muraenolepis orangiensis, assembly GCA_027704905.1. Taxonomy (NCBI): domain Eukaryota; kingdom Metazoa; phylum Chordata; class Actinopteri; order Gadiformes; family Muraenolepididae; genus Muraenolepis; species Muraenolepis orangiensis. Next base: position 10,130,437 of record CM051005.1, on the reverse strand, counting down.
CTGCGGTGGCGGTAGTTAGCGCTGCGCTAATCTCTTCCCTAGCTTCGCCACTTACATTCTCCGGGGTTTTCTCTTGTTCCAGGCGGTTAGCACAGCGGGGCTGTGACACTGGTTCACTGTTTTGTGTGCTCACGTCAATCAGACAACAACCACTCTCCTCTGTTCCGTGGTCTTGAGAAATAACTGAAAAAATATATATTCTTTGTCCGCAGAAATCCAAACAACAGTCGCACGCTGAGTCTGCCTTTTGGAATTGTAAATCGTAGTTCTGTGTTTGTGTTGCGGTGCGACTGTCGGCCCCTGAAAAACAACACACGGCCCCCCCAACAAAATCCACCCTTTTAACCTCATGTTGGATTTAGTCGTCGTTAAATGATAGGATGTACCACGGACAGCAATTGTCACATCGACGATGAATGCATCTGCTGGGATCTTTTTCGACGTGTTGTCTTCTGTCAGGTAGGCCGACAAAAGAACGCAAAGAAAAATTGTAAGCTATGGATCGCCATGGTTACTTGATACTGCGCGGCAAACCGTGATGCTAACGCCGCCTGGGAGTGTCTTGTGTTTTGGCGGGAATCGCTGCCGAAGGGTTCGATTAATTGACGCCGCTTCTCTCCGCCACATGCAGTCAATGAGGCGTGGCGGCGATTGGGCTTTGTGTTTGTAAGTCGTACTCATCACCCCCCCCCCCCCCCCCCCCGGCTATGAATGTGACTTGACGCTTGCCGTGTAGTGCTTGTTCACGACGGTATTAATATAATATTATAATAATATCTTCGGTCATTAGGCGGTATAATATACCGCCTAATGACCGAAGAACATCCCGTGGGTTGGTCTGTTGAAACCGCATCGGGTTTTGGCTACAGCCCTGGTTTGGATTTGTTGATTTTGGTTGATTTTCTCGTTGCTGTTTGCCCTTTGAAGAGGAAGAGCGACATATGTGACTTCAGTTCATTCAGGAGGTGGTAGGGGTTAGACAGTGATAAAGGTCATGAAAGAGCAGGTAGGGGTTATACAGAGATACAGGTCATTCAGGAGCAGGTTAGACAGTACAGAGATGGGTAATTTAGGAGCAGGTAGCAGTTAGGCAGTACAGACATGGGTCATTTAAGAGCTGGTAGGGGTTAAACATTAAGAGACGGGTCATTAAGGAGCATGTAGGGGTTAGGCAGTACAGAGACAAGATCATTAATGAGCAGGTAGGGGTGAGCCAGTGATACAGGTCATTAAGGAGCAGGTAGGGGTTAGACAGTACAGAGACGGTCATTTAGGAGCAGGTAGGGGTGAGGCAGTACAGAGACGGTCATTAAGGAGCAGGTAGGGGTAAGACAGAACAGAGACAGGTCATTTAGGAGGGGGTCGGGGTTATCTTATCTGATCTCATTTGTATATTTATATACACATATATATATGTATGGATAAATGGACTGCATTTATATAGCGCCTTTAACCAAAGTTAAAGACACATTGAATGTCTCACATTCACCCATTCAAAACATGTACTGTATATATCATCAGTCACTTTACTGTTCTTTTTATTATTATTTTTAATGTGTACAGTATTTGCATTTTTATAGTATTGTGTGTTAGAAAATGCATACTGCGTGAGGGAATGGGGAGTAAGCATTCCATTGTACTTGTTGTAAATGGTAAATAAAAATCTTGATTCTTGAATCTTGCACAGACGGCAGTGTCAGCCATGCAAGGAGACAGCCAGCCGGTCAGGAGGAGTTCGGGTTAAGGGTGTCTTGCTCAGGGACACCTCAACACTTGGCTAGGAGTAGAAGGAGGAGCAAGGGGAATCGAACCAGCAACTCTTCCCGTCGGCAGACAACCCGGGGGGGTGTGTGGACTTTTACCTTGAAGGTCTGCTTCTGTTCCATCCTTCTCTTCCTGTTAAAGAACACCTTTAAAAAAATGACTTTAAATACAATTATATTTCTTGGTGTGTATTGTGTATTCAAGTAAAACAGTTGATATCTTGGTATGTATCGTGGATAGTCAGTTTGGACCATGAGCATTTTCAATTAAAACACTAACCAGGTTGTGTCTTTAATGGGGGAATCAAATAATGAACATATAATTAATATTCATAAATTAATTAATAATTCATTTAATTTCCACGTAATTATATTATTTCGAGTTGGACATATGTAAATCAATTTCACTTAGTCAATGTAATTATTTTACTGTAGCTGTATTTGATAAAAATGAGTTTGACTAACTCAATTAATCGATATTGCATGGATGTACTTAGTTTGAGTTGGGCCTTACGTATATTTATTGGATGGAAATCCTGCCCACAATTGAATGAGTTCATCCAATGAGTTATTTTTTGGAGTTATTTTCTCTCCCTCTCTCATTCTCTTTCTCTCTCTCCCTCACCTTTCCCTATGTCTCACCCCTCCCTCTTTCTCTCCCTCTCCCACTCCCCCCATCACCCACCTCCTCATCTCCTTCTCCATGCCTCCCATCTCCCTTCTCCTCCTACTCCTTCTCCTAATCCTCCTCCTCCACCTCCTCTCCCCCTTATCCCTCCTCCCCATCTGCCAACCCCTGGCTCCCCCTCCTCTCTCCTCTCTCCTCTCTCCTCTCTTCTCTCTCTTCTTCCCACCCCTCACCCCCCATCTCCAGGACCCACAGCCAGCCTTGTGCTGATCTCCCATCTCCAGCCCATGTCCCGCTCCTCCTCGTCCTCCTCCATCTCCTCCACGCTGACCCTCTACGTGCCCCTGGTGCTGCGGGACGGCACGTCCGGGCTGACCAGCAGCAGCACCGTCACCGTGTCTGCCCCTGCCTGAGGGGCGGGGCGCGGGCAGAGGAGCGGGGGAAGGGAGGACCCAGGGGGGCTGGGACCACTGCCACGGGGGTAGAGGAGGAGCAGAGGGAGCAGCAGGGGGGAGGAGGAGAGGGAGGAGAGTGGGAGTGGGAGAGGGAGGTGGTGTGTCTCCCCCAGCAGTTGTCCCTGCCCTCCCCTGGCCCTGCTGGCCATCCTGGTGTGCGTGGCCACACTGCTGGGTAATATTTATATTTTTTAATGATTTGACCTTTTTTTGAATGGACGATTGGACTGCATTTATACAGCACTTTTTACCTAAAGCACTTTACATTTATTGCCTCACTTTCACCCATTCATCCACCTGATGGCGGTGTCAGCCGTGCAAGGAGACTGCCAGCCAGGTGGGTCAGGAGCAGTTAGGGTTAAGGGTGTCTTGCTCAGGGACACCTCAAGACCTTGGCTATAGGAGGAGGGAGGAGCAAGGGGAATCCAACCAGCAACCCTTCTGATTGACAGACAACCCGCTCTTCCTCCTGAGCTGCCGCCGTCTTGTAGAGACCTACAACCTCAACAAGACTTACCTGAATGAATAATGATTCAAGAAAATATCATCTTAGTCATTCAGCACAGACGATGAACCCGTTCTAAAGGCAGCCTCACCTGGCCCCAGGCAGACTGATTATAGTCAGTCTGCCTGGGAGGGAGGAAGGAGGGGTTAAGGAGGTAGGGTAGGGGTGGGGTAAGGAGGGAGGGAGGGAGGGAGTAAGGAGGGAGGGGGAGGTATTTTAAGGAGGTAAAGGATGGGGTAAAGGGGGAATGGGGGGTAAGGAGGGAGGTGGAAGAAGGGAGTAATAAGGGAGGGGGAGGGAGGGGTAAGGAGGGAAGGAGGGAGGGAGGGGGCAATGAGGAATGGAGGGAATGATGAAGGAGAGGCTAAGAATTGAAGGATGTGGTAAGGCGGGAGAGGGTAGATAAGGATTAAGGGGGGAAAGGGAGCGGTGAGGAGAGAGAGAGAGAGAAAAAGAGAGAGAGAGAGAGAGAGAGAGAGAGAGAGAGAGACAGAGGGGGGAAGATCAGGGAGGAAAAGGAGGGAGGGGAAGGAGGGGGAGGCAGAGAGGATGGGAGAGAGGAAGGGTGTGAGGATGAGAAAAAGCAATTAAGCAGTTGGACAGAATCAATTGCAATACAGCAGCAGTTTAATACTACGGTTTTTAACAAAGACATTTAAATAAACCTATCTTAAATAAATCTATGACTGGAAGCTGTATGTAATGGCGTGTACGTCTGTCTCCTGCAACACATTAAAATATAAGAATTCACCAGACTAACCACGACGCGCATAATTATAAAGCCACTGTTAGCGCCGCACAATAATGTGTATCTGCAAAATGTGAGTTTAATAGAATGCGGTCTGACAGGCATGCTAGCCTCAAAGCGAGGCGCGTTATGTTCTTGTTTTAAGCCGGAGGGCTTATGAGAATTCATCACGGCACGGGGACACCGAGCTAAGCAATCAGCAGCCGACTCCTAAGTGCCAGCAGAGTTTGGGGTGCGTGGCGGCGGAGATGCCTGCAGGTGTTGTTTTGTCGGTTTTGCGGTCGAACATTCCGCTGAGTTTACATATAGCCGCATGCATGTATTATGCATGTCAGGGTCCTGGCTGGTTTTGTGCTAAATGTGTAACCGCAGCTGCTGTGGTGGCTTCTATATTACCTCCTAAAAGCTAATCGACCCACCGGGGGGGTGGGTCAATTAGTTGGCATCAGAAAACAAGACTCGGGTAGCAGAAGCCTTCATCTCTGGCCGGCGTTTCATTGATCCACTTAAGTAATTGATGGAGCCGCGGTGGTGGCGGTTGTGTTGGTGGTGGTGGTGGTGGCGGTTGTGTTGGTGGTGGTGGTGGTGGTGGCGGTGGTGGCGGTTGTGTTGGTGGTGGTGGTGGTGGCGGTGGTGGTGGCGGTTGTGTTGGTGGTGGTGGTGGTGGTGGCGGTTGTGTTGGTGGTGGTGGTGGTGGTGGCGGTTGTGTTGGTGGTGGTGGTGGTGGTGGCGGTTGTGTTGGTGGTGGTGGTGGTGGCGGTTGTGTTGGTGGTGGTGGTGGTGGTGGCGGTTGTGTTGGTGGTGGTGGTGGTGGCGGTTGTGTTGGTGGTGGTGGTGGTGGTGGCGGTTGTGTTGGTGGTGGTGGTGGTGGTGGCGGTTGTGTTGGTGGTGGTGGTGGCGGTTGTGTTGGTGGTGGTGGTGGTGGTGGCGGTTGTGTTGGTGGTGGTGGTGGTGGTGGTTGTGTTGGTGGTGGTGGTGGTGGTGGCGGTTGTGTTGGTGGTGGTGGTGGTGGTGGCGGTTGTGTTGGTGGTGGTGGTGGTGGTGGCGGTTGTGTTGGTGGTGGTGGTGGTGGTGGCGGTTGTGTTGGTGGTGGTGGTGGTGGTAGCGGTTGTGTTGGTGGTGGTGGTGGTGGTGGTGGTTGTGTTGGTGGTGGTGGTGGTGGTGGCGGTTGTGTTGGTGGTGGTGGTGGTGGAGGTGGTTGTGTTGGTGGTGGTGGTGGTGGTGGCGGTTGTGTTGGTGGTGGTGGTGGTGGTGGCGGTTGTGTTGGTGGTGGTGGTGGTGGTGGTGGTGGTGGCGGTTGTGTTGGTGGTGGTGGTGGTGGTGGCGGTTGTGTTGGTGGTGGTGGTGGTGGTGGCGGTTGTGTTGGTGGTGGTGGTGGTGGTGGTGGCGGTTGTGTTGGTGGTGGTGGTGGTGGTGGCGGTTGTGTTGGTGGTGGTGGTGGTGGTGGCGGTTGTGTTGGTGGTGGTGGTGGTGGTGGCGGTTGTTATCACCGATCCAATGCTAGATGGAAGGAAGGGACCGATCATCATCATCATCATCATCATCATCATCGAGCTCCCAGACAACTTTGATGCTCCTTGATGTTTCCGTTTAAACCGCTTAAGACTCTTGTTCGTTCAGAGATGATGAAGAAAGCGTCGGTGTTCCTCTAAGTCACAGACACCACGGAGATGATGATAGTGATGATGATGATGATGATGATGAGGAGGAGCTGGATGTAACAGGCGTGTGATGAGGCGACGGTGTTGGAAATTCAATGAACGCTTGTTCGCGATACCGACCGAAATGCTTTCCACCGATAAAAATATATCTTGTTTTTATACACAAGTTGTCGATAAAATTAGATGATTTAAGATTCAAGATGTTTTGATGTTTTGATGTTTTGATGTTTTTCAAAGAATTTTCTACAACAATACTATATTATGCTTCCTTAAATGATGCAATACTATACTCTACAATACAATACTATACTATAAACAACTCCTTATACAACCTACTATAAGTTTTTAAAATGTGTACTAATCGGGTTTAGAAACAATAAAACGGACAGAGGACAACCCATAACTAGATCGTACCAAATAGAATATATCAAGTGCAATGCATGATGGGAACTAAATTTGCTATCTTGTAGTCCCTGTTTTATGTACTTATTGTGTCACATCTAGGGAGCCAACTTATTGTACTTTAACCTGAACACTGGTTCTGCTCTTGGAGGCTTGATGTTAGTGAAGGAAATGCACTTATGACTTCTGGTGACTAGTAGTTCTGGTTGCCTACCTATTCAGTCACTTTGGACAAAAGCCTCTGATAAATGACTGTAATATAATGTAATGCAATGTTAGCGGCAGTATTGCAGTGGGAAATAAGCAGTGTTTTGTGTAGCGTGATGTTAAAGTGGGGGTTAATGCATGAGGATCAAACTGAACAGTTTTTTTATAAACACATTGTGCTGTGTCAGTTGTATCGCCTGCCAGTCTCAAAGGGAGGCCTCCCTGTTTGTGCGTCAAGGGTGGGTGCCTTTGTTTACCAGGAACTAAAGAAACGCTTCCCCCCCCAGAAGGTATTCCCAGCACAGCCAGGACAAAGCACGGCGGACCGGGCCCCGGAGGGGGAGTCCTGTACGGCCGGCTCTGCTACAGCAGCCACTCCCTCCCGGCCATGGGTGCGGCCCCGACCACTCCCTGGTCATCCAGAACCAGGCGGCAATGGTGGGCGCCATGGAGTCGGCGCAGTCTACGTCAGCGCCACGGAGCTGAGTGCCGTGGGCGGCGGCGGAAGCGGGAGCTGGACAGGAAGCCGGTCCGACAGCCGCGACGGCATGGCGTCCAAGAGCCGGGTCAGCATGTTGGACGGGGGCACGCTGCTGCGCACCGCCGACAGCCGCGAGAGGGGCGGGGCCGGGGACTTAGCCGGCAATGGCAGCACCATGGAGAGCAGCGGCGCGAAGGACAAGATGAATGGCCGCGGCCCAGACGGAGACTGGGTGAGGAGATATGGGGATAGCACCATACAGCTAGAGAACTGGGGTGTATAGGGCTGGGTGGAAGGATGGATGATTCATGGATGGATGGTTAGATGGATGGTGCATGGATGGATGGTAAGGAAGGGAGGATAGGTGATGGATGGATTAGGGGATGGATGAAAGGATGGATGAGGGGATAGATGAGGAGATGGAAAGATGGGAAGGGACGAAGGATAGGTGATGGATGGATGAGTGGATAGGGTATAATGGAGGTGCAACCTCCCCGTCACTCTCTCATTACCTTCCTCTCTCCCTTCCTGCCTTCATCCCTCCCTCCCTGCCTCTCTCTCTCTCTCTCTCTCTCTCTCTCTCTCTCTCTCTCTCTCTCTCTCTCTCTCTCTCTCTCCTCTCTCTCTCTCTCTCTCTATGCGTCTGCCAAATGTCCTAAATGTAAATGTATGTCTGTGTGTGCGCGGGCACACATGTGAACATTGTAACTGGATGAGCACAACACATTAGAATTGACTCAAAATGTGTCCTGTGTATATGTGTGTTTGTGTGTATGTGTGTGTGCACGCGCATGCTTCAAACGACTGCATGACAATTTGGCCGGGGAAAACGTGCACACACACACACACACATACACACACTCTTTCGGAAAAAAAGTGGGATTTCTTTTTTTTCTTCCTCCGGGACAATGTGCCAAATGTAAACAATCAACAAAGAGCGGGAAAGGAGGAGAAAGGAGTATAAGAGAGATAGGAAGAGAAGGGAGGAGAAGGGAGGAGAAAGGAGGAGTAGGGATGGAGAAAGGAGGAGTCTGGCACTGGCTGGTTTGTACAGATCTGTGTTATTTTGTATTGCGTCCACAGTACTTCAGCTCACCATTTCATTCCAGATCAAGATGATGAATGCTTTAATTCCTGCAAGAGACCCCCCCCCCCGCCCCTTCAACCCCCCTTCCCCTCCCCCAAACTGCTCTTATAAAAATGTATTTTTAGATTTGTATTATATTTTATAAATTATATTTTTAATGGTTTGACCTACAATGCTGCATAGTACATGGTTTATAACAATATTTTTGGTCAAGGAATTCATAAATCATGTTGTTGTAATGATTTTACCTATTTTCGATGTTTAATTTCAAGACGGCCACCGATTTTTAGCTCCAAAATATTTTTTTTTTCAATCTTCAAAGAGCATAATTTTAGGCTTGAATTAAAGCTCTGCATGTGCTGAGTTATGGAAAGTATAATTACCATACAGGAGCCAATCAACTGGAAATTCCAACATGTTGGCTGCCATCTGGATTGTAAATTGAACAATTGTCTCATTGAATTTGATTGGGTTGTCCAATTTTTTATAAAAAGGCTCCATGGTCAAGAAAGGTTGTCTGACTAGGCTTTGTCTGACCTCTCGCCCTCGACCTGTCCAGTTTGGTTAAACCTGCTGGGATTTACCTCCTACCGGCATAGCTCTCTGGGTTCAATGAGGTACCACGACAAGGTGGACAGTTAAAAGGGAGGTTTTTTTTGTTATTTTTAATTATTTATATTTATTTATTTCTTTGTTTTGTTTTTCTCAGAAATACTACAAGATATGAAATGTATCAAATATAGGGCTGGGGAATGAAAAACATGACAGGTAAAATAGCATATGGTGCTGAACAGATAGCACTCCTTAATAATAATTAATCCACTAGTAACCTAATGGTTTTACGATCGGGTCTGGAGGCAACAGCATCTCCCACTGGCTGATATTGAACTCTGAACCATGACAAACTAAAAATATCACTTTAAGAGTAAAATGCACATATATAATATATATTTATTATATATATAATACACATACACATATACATATTATATATGTTATATATGTTATATATATATATAAGGACAACAAATAAATAATGGTGATGAGAAAATGCTGGGAAAAACACAATATACAGAGCAGGGATGGTTATTAAGTAATCTAAGCAGATAACATTTCTTGTAGGTGGATGATGAGGAGACGGAACCACCTGAAACTGTTGATTCTCCTTACAGACTCCTCTCATCTTCACTACTCTCATCTGAACAGTCATGAGGTGTGAGCTAGGGGGCAAGGAGTGAAGGGTGTGACGCACTGGCCGGCACCCATTCACTGTTTCCCAGCCGTGAGCAATGGGAGAGGGATGCTCTAGCAGGTTGTAATGGAGCTGGCAATATGTGATGTAGTTTGTCCTTTCCACATGGAAATCCAAAGAGTCGTCATCAGGAGGGAGACGGATTGTACTCTTCTTCTTCAGTTTGTGCCACTTGGACGCTCAGGCCTGCCCGCAGGTCACATCTGCACTCTCACAATAAACGATGGATTGGACAAATGCCTTCACAGTCAATGCTCTGACTTCATCTTTTATCTCCAGACTCTCACCGATGCATCTTAGGAGCTCTCTTGCCTCAGGCTCAATCATCATCTTCTCCAACACCTTCTTCTTCCCATGCCCATAGAAGCCTGAGGTGTGGTCACTGCCAGTGATCACATGGAGAGGTATGATGATGTCTGCAACCTATTCTGAGAGCATTGCACGGCAGTTGATTAACGCATTATTGTGTTTAATCAGCAGATCACCTCTGACTTGCTGGAAGACATAAGCCGCTTGGACATACACATCTGTGTCCTCGCAGTCCAGCACAACAGGTCCACTGTAGTTGATAGTCCTCACCTTTGCATAGGCAGCGAGCAGCATTGTATCCTCCTCTGGATGCTTGAAGACATAGGCCCCATTAACCACGGCAGTGCTAAGGTTGGTTGATGTTTCTCCCTCGCAGTATATGATGTCACCCTGCACCTGACCGTTTTCAACTGTTCCTTCACAAGTTTCTGTAGTCTGACTTTGTTGCTTGAATTAACCATGAAGTCGCTAAACTCAGTGGCACCTGGGAACCTGTCTTCAGGCTTGGGGAAAACATTTGGGACATGTGGATGTTTTGCTGCTCGTCGATCATGCTCATCATCCTTGATGCTGAAGGTTCATACTTGTTGTTGACGAGGATGATGAGGTATGCATTGGCGTGGCGTGAGAAGATGATAGCTCAGATCTTATCCAGGTAGTCACTCCAGCGGTACTCCGAACCATCCCGCTTCCTTGCCTCACGGTCTTCAGGTGTCGGGGTGGCAAGCCGCCAGATCAGTCCCATGTCCACAAGGCTAATGTAGTCTTGTTCCTGATCTACCTGATCTACCAGGGCTGCCAGGTCTGCCTCTTATTTCTGAGGATGGTTGTAGTGAGAGGCTTGATCTTTGCGAACACTCACTCTTGCAGGAAGGTTTCAATCTGAGCTTGGCCATCTGGAAGTCTTAAGATCATGCACTAATTCTGATGAGGTGACCAGGCCAGACTGTAGTGACCTCAGTGTTGGTGAAGAGATGTCAAAGGGCTCAGCTGCAAAATCTGTCATACATGCCTGCAGGTCCAGGACTGCCTGGCTTCACAGTAGACTTCACCCTTGCAACATTGTTTGCGTTCCTTGTTGTTGAGAACAGTTGCTTCTCATTATATAGAAGCTGAGTCCATCCTTGCTTTAGCTTAGAGTTCAGGTTCATTGTTGTTTCTATCCAAAGGTCGAGTGGCTGGCAGGAGTAGGGTAGCCCTGTCATGGACTTGCTGAAGTGATCATTGGAGAAGGCCATTTTCTCATCTGACAGCAAAGAGAGCATTGTCTAATTGTCTGGCAACCACCTTCCATAGTCATTGCCATCAGTCCAGGCAACATGTATGTTGACAGTAGGTACTCCGGACCATTTATTGCATGACATACATCAAGACATTGTACAAGAGCGTCGGACATCTCCAGTAAGTCCCAAAAGTCCCCCATGTCTGTGCCAGGTTTCTCGTCAAATCTGTTGATCAGCTCCTTGATGTTGCCATCATTCTCAAGATCACTGTGAGCATTCTGTAGAGATCCTTGAGTTTCAGTGAGTGCAGCATGTTTAGGTTCTCCTTGATGTCCTCTTATAGTTCTTCATCCTCAAGAATCTTTGTCAGACGTTTCTGGATTAGAGCCTCTCTCCAAAGCAGGATGCAGCTGTAGTGCTTCCCTCGTAGTGCTTGGTCTACAGACCTCTCCACTACTACTGCTGTCACCACAGTGTCTGCCATGCCAGAGCCCTTGAAGCCCTTTGAAGCCTTTGGATGATATACATTTTTTTACCTCAGTTTAAGCGAACTAACCTTGCTAGCTTTGTGTGTTTGTGTTAGCTAGCCTGTTCCCTCAAACCGTGTGCAGAATACTATGTCAGTCTCTTGTATTATGTTAGATTAGACAGTGTGTTTTTCACAGTTTGTGGAATCATTTGTGTGACTGATACAGTGGCTATTAGACTAGCTACAGTTAACACTTTAGTGCCCAAGAGTGATGGGAATTTGTATGTACTCTAGCTTTATTAGTTTATAGTACAATACAACCCATATTTATTATAACGTTACTGTCCATAACTCAACTCAGTATGAGCAGAGCTTTCATTTGAGCGTATTATTAAGTCTCTATGATGATTTTGAATAATGTACATTTAAGAGCCCAAAATCGGCAGCCATCTTGAAAAATAGGTCAAATAATTAAGATCCCATGAACCTTCACTCTCTGCGGTCACGAAACTACACCAGTGGCGGCTGGTGGTTGTGAGAGTAGGGGAGGAAGGAAGGTGCCTCACTATAAATGTTGACAGTGTATTTGTGGGTAATTTCAGCAGATAAGACTAACCCGAATGGAAATTGATTGTGATCTGAGGAGGAAGAAGCGTTGTTTTGATGAAAAATAGATATTTAGCAATCCATTTATGATGAAAATCATTTCATGCACAGTGGCTTGTGCTATCGAACAAACCTAATGGAATTGAAATTTAGTGAGATTTGAGGGAGAATCGTTTTTTGTGTAAAGTATATTTACCTGTATTTAATTAAAATAAGACATACTATCATAAAGTAAAACCAGTAATGCACGTAAATCACGTCAATTGTCTAATCGCGACCCAAAGAAACCCCACCTTGTCACGGTCAGCCATGCTTTCTGTTTACATTTGGCGTCATTCACCTGAACGCTTTAAAGTCGGAACTCAAGTTTCAAATCTAAAATCAATTAAAAGTAAATGACTTGCGAGTTTTCTGGAACGCGGAATTATTATGAATGACACAAGATAGATCCTTGCATGATGATAACCCGCCCCCCAAAACTCTGATTGGGTATTCACCAGCGCAGTGAGCTCTGCTGATTGGTTCACAGCCTCTGGCTAGACCCGCCCTAAGGGAGGAAAGGGGAGGATCGTCCTCCCTTAGCGCCGTACACACTCATGTTAAACCAGGACTCGCCGGCAGTTTATAATGGACTTCAAATGAGAGCTTACGGAGGACGTTCCTCCGTAGTGATTACAAAATTCGGTCACACATCTTTGTGTGACTTTAAAGCGTTAGAAAAAGCATTTTAACAATATTTTCACAGATTAATCTGTTATGTGTATTTAACCGTTTTTTTCTCTGAAATGTTAGGGAGGATGGTCCTCCCTTTCCTCAATGGACAGCCTCCACTGCAGTACACACACAATCACAAACACACACACAGTAGACATGACACACACACAGTATACAGAACACATGCACAATCACACACACAAACGCACACACACATTACACAGTAAACACACACAAGCACACACACAGTATATAGTACACACATACAGTATACCGTATACAGTACACACACACAGTATACACACACACACACACACACACACACACACACACAGTATATAGTACACACACAGTATACCGTATACAGTACATATACACATACACACACACACACAGTATACATATCACAAACACACACACACACACAGTATACAGAACACACAGTACACAATACACACAGAAGCACACACGCAGTATACACACACACAGTATAAAGTACACACACACATACATACACACACACACACACACAGTATACAGTACACACACAAAAACCTACACACAGTATACAGTACATACACAAACACACACACAGTATACACACAAACAGACATACACGCACACATACACACACATTCACACAGTATACATTGTACACATACACACTCACACACACACACACACACACACACACACACACACACACAAACACACACACACACACACACACACACACACACACACACAGGACTGGGCGGCTCTCATACATTATATGCTATTCTACCGTCTGAAATCAGACATTAGAGGGAGGAAACCTAATTTTCCCTGACACAAGAATACTAAGTCACTCTCATATTGATGGAAACATCTAATATGGAGGAGGGGGGGGGGCGGAGCCGGTGGCAGACATCTGTTAGGCAGCTCCTCCCCCCATCATTTACAATCCGCCTCGAGGACCGACTGCCGCACGATTAAAAACAGAATCAACGACTAACGGCTGAGCTAGCAATGAACACCGAACACTCCCACTGCCCACTGGTAGGGGTTAGACAGTACAGAGACGGGTCATTTAGCAGTAGGTAGAGGTAGGTAGCAAGAAACTCTTGGCTAGGAGGGGGTAGCCAGGGGATCAAACCAGCAACTATTCCGGAGGGTAGACAACCCGGGTGGGGCGGGAACTTTTACCTTGAAGGCCTGCTCCTGTTCCATCCTTGTGACTCTCTTCCTGTGTCTAAATACTATCAACACATCTCATGTCCGACCAGACAGAACAAGAGTCTTGATCGTCTTCAAGACCTGCGCTGACCAGCTGGCTCCTGTGTTCACCGACATCTACAATGCATCACTGCAACAGACTGTCATCCCAGCGTGCTTCAAAGCGACAACCATTGTGCCGTTACCCAAAAAGACCAAGGTAACAAGCCTCAATGATTATCGTCCAGTGGCTTTAACACCCATAGCCATGAAGTACCCTGAGAAACTTGTAATATCGCTTAATATAAACTTGTCCCTGAGTCCCTAGACCCACTCCAGTTTGCATACAGACCAAACAGGTCTGTAGACAACGCCATTTCCCTGGCACTACACATGGCCTTGCAGCAACTCAACACTATCGTTCCCTCCAACTTGGTCCTGAAACTGAGGGACCTAGGTCTGGGCGCCCCCATCTGTAACTGGATTATGGACTTCCTGACGGACAGGCCTCAAGTGGTGAAAATTGGGAACAACATCTCATCCACTCAGGTCCTCAACACCGGAGCACCCCAAGGCTGTACTCTGTACACATGACTGTACTGCCCCGCACAGCAATAATCGGATTATCAAGTTTGCAGACGACACCACCGTCATCGGCTTGATAAGCGAGGACGATGAAACGAGTACAGAGATGAGGTGGTCTAGCTGACACGATGGTGTGAGAACAACAGCCTCGCACTGAATGTCAGCAAGACCAAGGAGCTCATCATGGTCCTCAGGAGGAAGTCGTCAGCTGCTTCCGTTTCCTTTGACTACAGATTTCCGATGACCTGGCGTGGACCAACACAGAGGTTATGCTGAAGAAGAAACTTTTAAGTCACAGTAACTGAACATTTTTTAGTTGATTTAATTATAAATATTGAGTTCAGTAAATATAAATGATTGTATCTGACTACAGTGTACTGGAGGCTCCTCCCACAATGACAGGAACGACGACAAACTCCCGAGTGTCCCCCTCCAGGGTGGCCCACCAGAACCTCTGCTGTAGGGCCCCCTTCATGTGTTGAATCCTGGGGTGGCAGGAGAGTCCCGGGAGGACTTCGGACCTCAAAGACAATGAACCTGCAGATGAAGGGGGATGAACAGACGATGAAGAGGGCAGGTGCTCGGACCGGGCTGATCCACTAGGGCGACCTTGACCCTCTCCTCTATCTCCCAGACCAGGGGCACCATCACCTGCGGAGCAGGGATGATGGTGTCAGGACCCTTGGTGGACTCCCCCCCCTCCACAAACTGGCATGACAGGGCGTCGGCCTTGACGTTGCGGGAACCGGGACAGTAGGAGAGGGAGAAGTTGAACGACATAAAGAAGAGGGACCATCTGG
Organism: Muraenolepis orangiensis; assembly: GCA_027704905.1. Classification (NCBI taxonomy): domain Eukaryota; kingdom Metazoa; phylum Chordata; class Actinopteri; order Gadiformes; family Muraenolepididae; genus Muraenolepis; species Muraenolepis orangiensis. The sequence continues at coordinate 10,115,348 of CM051005.1, read as the reverse complement.
CTTGTCGGGATTTCAGCATCCTGGCGGACTGGATGTACTCAGAGTTCTTGTGGTCAGTCCAAACCAAGAAGGGTAGCTTGGTCCCTTCAAGCCAGTGGCGCATCTCCTCCAAGGCCAACATCACTGCTAGTAGCTCCCGATTCCCGATGTCGTAGTTCCTCTCAAGAAAGTCCCAGAGAGAAAAAGGCACCAGAGTGGAGCTTTTGGTCGTCACCTGACCGCTGTTACAGGATGGCTCCTACCCCCACGTCGGAGGTGTCAACCTCCATGACAAACTGTCTCTCGGGGTCCGGTACTTGGAGGATTGGATCGGAGGAAAACCATGCCCTGAGTCCCTGGAAGGCCTCCTCAGCCAAGATTGACAACCGGAGCGAATCCTTGGAAGAGGTGAGGGCCGTGAGCGGAGCGGCCACTGTGCTGAAGCCACGGGTGAACCTCCGATAAAAACTGGCGAAACTCAGGAAGCATTGCAGCTGCTTGCGGGACTCAGGAGCAGGCCAGGATGTCGCCGCGGAAACCTTGGTGAGGTCCATCTGCATGGTCCCCTGTCCCACAATATACTCCAGGAAAGAGACAGAGAAGTTATGGAACTCGCACTTCTCTGTCTTCACGAAAAGAGTGTTCTCGAGGAGGCTCTGGAGGACTGCCTGGACGTGTTGTACATGCTCCCTCCTGTTCTTTGAGAAGATCAGGATTACGTCCATGTAAACAAAACACGTGTTTGTTTAACATGTCCCTTAACACATGGTTTGCCATCGCCTGGAACAATGCTGGGGCGTTGGTAAGACCAAATAGCATCAGTACTCATTATTGCCCAGGGGACGTGTTAAAGGCTGTCTTCCACTCATCATCCCTCCTGGACCAAGTTGTAGGCGTTACGCAAATCAAGCTAAGTGAAACTCAACTCAAAGGCGGAGAAAATCAGTGGGTGCTTAACCGTGATGTCATTAAGGCCCCTGTAGTCTATGCAGGGCTGACTTGTGACTTGTCCTTCTCCAGAAGAAGAACCCCGCTCCAGCCAGTGACGACGCGGGACCAATGATTCCGGCCACCAGAGAGTCACTGATACACACCTCCATGGCCTTTCTCTCTGGTGGGGACAAGGAAAACAGGCGGCCCTTTGAGGGCGACGTACCAGTATGGAGGTCAATGGCACAGTCCTAAGGGCGGTAGTGGGGCAGGGATGTTGCCTTGGCCTTGCTGAGCATCTCCTGGAAGTCATGGTATTCAATGGGTACACCGGCCAGGTCCGGAGCAGGGGAGGAACAAACAAAGCCCTCGGGTGCGGTGGCATGCTTCAGGCAGACCTGATGGCAGGATGGGCTCCACCCCACAATGGCTCCAGTGGCCCAGTCAATGTTGGGGTTGTGGTGGCAGAGCCAGGGGTATCCCAGGATCAGGCGGAACTGAGGGTACCACAGGATGTGAAACTTCATGGTCTAATGGTGGTTACCACACCTGCATGCGGACAGGTGTGGTCTGATGGGAGACGGTCCCAAGAAGATGACCATCAAGGGCGTTTTCAGGAACGGGGCATGGTAAGGGAACGTGACCGATGCCCAACTGCAGAGCAAGGTTCTCATCGATGATGAAGTCTATGAGTCTATGAATGTCACAATTGTATGAGAACCATCAGCTAACAGCAGTCGGGCATGACCACAACCACAACCGAACGGGTACCCTGACAAAACAATTTAAAGTCCACCTGAGGAGTCAGGGCCCAGAGAAACAGCTCCAAAATCCTTCCATAGCTCCGCAGAAAAATCCTCCCACTCAGCTGTTCCCCACAACCGCGCTTTATCTGTCAGAGGCAGAGGCGTAATCGGGGACAGGCGACAGGCAGCGGATCGGATACCGGGCAGGGCAGACGAACCAGGCAGGGACAGGCATAGTCGGGGACAGGCAGACTATCGGGGAACAGGCGAGGCAGGCAGGTCCGGGGCAGGCAGGGTTGGTTACAGGAATCAGTCTGGGAAGTAAACGCTGGAGAGTCTGCATAATCAGGATCAATCTGGCAAAGAGTGAGTGTGTAGGGGTAGGCTTAAGTAGTAGTGTTAATTGTAATACACTGCAGGTGTGGGTGAGAATTACCAGGGTTGATGCTGCCTTCTGGTGGAGGCAGGATGAATATAGATTGTGACAGTATGAAGTAGCTTAGTATTGTACATATTGCCATAAGTGACCCTTTATTCACAGATGTGAGCTTTAATACAAAGTACAATTTTTTTAAACAAGATATGTGCCTGATATTGTTTCAAAAGTACCAGAACTTTGAAGAATATGACGATATTTAGGTATTGTGAGACCCCCCGCCACCAAAGTGATGCAGCTTGTCTCAATGTAGCTTCATCCTAGCATCATTTGCTTTATGATGCACTAGACCTTTTTTGCCCTACACTGAGTAAATGGCTGCTATTGTCCATCAACAAAAAATGCATCAGCTCAAACTGGCAGGCCTATTAAGCACAGGGAAAAGTCATGAAGACCCATCTAGCGATCATTTCAATAATGCCATTGAAATTGACTTCACCACTTGCTTAATGAGGTGAGGAGGGGAGGAAAACATATTTTTGGCCCATACCACGGGTGACAGAATGGAGGCGCTCACCCGCACAAGGGTGCGCCACCTCAACTGAACATCCAGAGCGGTGGGTCGGCTCTCTAGCGTTTAACGGCCACTTCAAGAACATTATACTCATTCCAGGCATATGTACTTCGTAGACTTTGTAAACATATGTTAATAATGCCGTCTAAATTTAAAAACTGTGTTGGTTGACACTAATAATCTCCAAGGTGACATCACAAAAAAAGTTTTGAATCTTGAATCGGAAATTCAGTTAGAGAGGCAGTTGCATTTTATATTTGGATGTGGAAAAATGAATGGGTGAATAAATGACACGATCATTCATCCCGTCATGATAGATTAACACGTTTTGCTATAAAGGTGGAAATGCCACCCACTAATTCAATTATTTTAGATTAAAGGTCCACAAAAGGGCACGTCTCTGTCCACAATGTCGTGGCCCAGCTGCAAAAGTCCCACTGTAGTTCCCACCAGATGGTGCTGTAGCCTCTTTGTTTATTTATTTAATCTTTTGATTCTGCTCCCCGACAAGCCGTACATTACGGCCCGGTGTGCTTACAGCGATCGCCCTGGTGACACGGTAATGGGAAATCAATGGTGCTGCGACCGTGACGAGGGAAGAGAAAGAGAGAGAGAGAGAGAGAGAGAGAGAGAGAGAGAGAGAGAGAGAGAGAGAGAGAGAAGAGACCCGGACAATGATGGACACAGGGTCTTGGTGCCGGACAATCGGGTCGCACACCGGTCCCCTCTGCCGTCAACCGGTGGCCCAACGTTTCCGAAGGGACGGCCCCATCAAAGGCCGCTAGGTTGGTGTCCCGGGGTGTTCCCCACCACGTATCAATCTGCAAAATAACGTTTGGCAAATCAGTTCAACATTAGCCAGAGAGTCTTTCCCGTTGCCTGCCCCCCCCCTCCCCCACCTCCCCTTTTCTCATCCCGTCAATGGCAGCGATTGAACGGAAAGGTAATTGTCAAGTAATTGAAATCAATCGCGATTAGCGGTGTAAGCTCATTAGCCGCCGTCGTCGTCAGGGGCACTTATTCATCCGGCGGAGGAAACGCAGTGGAGTGCTTTAAGAGAAGAACGTGTGCTGTGCTCAAGGGTGTAGTAGTTTAGCCAGGACTGTGTTACCCCCCCGTGCAGAGCCCTCCTCTGACTGACCTCAGACCGCGGATAAACACAGGGAAGTAATTTTCACAGGGATTTTCGTAAGCTAAAGGGCACCGTCGACAGACAGCCCTATATAGACAAAACACAAAGCTCACATAAAGCTGACAAACTCCCCCTGCCCTCCCTCCTCTCCCCTCCCCTCAATCCTCTCCCCGCTCTCCCTCCCCTCCCTCCTCTCCCTCCTCTGCCCACCTTCCATCCTCTACCCTCCCTCCATCCTCTCCCCGCCCTCCATCCTCTCCCCCATCCGGAGCTGTCCGTCCAGCCGGCTGCGGTGGACACACACTGTCCTTTTTGAGGAAAAAAATATTGAATATAAATCTGCTTATCCACATGTCAGCTGATTGACAGAGTGGAAGAAACCATTGGCTGCCGGAGTGCTCTGCCATCCATCCATCCAGCCAGCCACCCCCCTCGTCACTTCTTCCCCGCCACTTTGAACGCCAGACTTATGAATTTCCTTCCTGTCTCAGAGGCTATTTTATTCTCCCCGTTTCGGCCAAGTGCCACTAAGGAGGCGGCGGCGGTGTGACTACGGTGTGACTCGTACCTCGCCTGAGCCGACCCTCGGCTCCACAGAGGACCCAGGTGTGCTGTTGCCATGACGCCAGCGTACCTTCTTCTTCCTCTTCTGCTTTCTAAAGACATCCCATCATCATCCTCTTCCTCCTTCCTCCTCTCTCCCCGTCAGCGCTGGCTTTCAGCCCGGGAGCTTGGGCTGACTCGGAGTGGCCGTCTTTCGTGCCTGTACGTTGTGTGTGTGTGTGTGTGTGTGTGTGTGTGTGTGTGTGTGTGTGTGTGCGTGTGTGTGTGTGTGTGTGTGTGTGTGTGTGTGTGTGTGTGTGTGTGTGTGTGTGTGTGTGTGTGTGTCTTTCTCTTTTTATACATTTATCTAATGACTGCACTTGACGCGGCGGTTGTGCAGGAAGCACCGCGGAACCAACGAGACACCGGCGGGGAGGGCGGCGGGGAGGGCGGCGGAGGCCTCAGTGCTGTTCGCCCTCCACATGACTCATAGAGTGTCATTTGTTTTTTACTTGGAACTGCATGCTGCTCTCTCCCTCCTTCTCTCCCTCCCTCTCTCTCCCTCCTTCTCTCCCTCCCTCTCTCTCCCTCTCTCTCTCTCCCTCTCTCTCCCTCTCTCTCCCTCCCTCTCTCTCTCTCCCCAAGATTGGTTAGCAATTCCAAATGTTACATTTTGAGTGTGGGATATCTGTGTCTGTGAGAGATTGGTCTGTGAGTGTGTGTGTGTGTGTGTGTGTGTGTGTGTGTGTGTGTGTGTGTGTGTGTGTGTGTGTGTGTGTGTGTGTGAGAGAGAGTGATTGATGTGTGTGTGTGAGTCAACAGGTTAAAGGCTGCTAGAAAAGGTGTTTATTTATTTATATAAATAAATGTTGCCTGCATCTCTCGCCCCCCCGCACGCGTGTGTGCATACATGGTTGTATGGATATGTTTACATCCGCAGCAGATACAAAGGCACTCCTAGGGCTTCCCCCTATTAGTCGACCAAAGGTTAATGGACCAAAGTGTCATTAGTCGATCAAGTTTCAAGTTTTCGTTAATCGCAGGAAAAAATAAAGATAAGATAAATAAAAATTTAGGACACGTGAGAGAGGACACGTGAGAGAGGACAGCAGCGCCGCAGAGGAAAGTTAGCCAGCAGAGGAAAGTTAGCCAGCAGAGGAAAGTTAGCCAGCACCAAAGAAGCAAAGGAAAAAGCAGCAGGAGATATCAATGCTGAAGGGTTATGGTGAAGAGCAACAGACAGGAAGCTGAGAACAATGGAATGAAGACACACATGGAGGACTGAACCAAGGTTGATAAGGGACCACTGACTTGGTGGAAAAATAAATGAGGAACGCTGACACATTCAGAATCATCATTTAATTACTTGCCGGTGTCGTTAAACGGGAGGCTCGTTTCATGCGTGCGCATGTGCACCAATAGTCAACCATTAGTCGACTAATGTCCTTCACTGATGAAGTGAAGGACACTTGCTCTCTCGCTTGCTCTCTCTCCCCCGCTTCCTCGTGAGACCGTGGTCTGCAACCGGCCTCACCTCGCACAGACAGGATGCAGCTGTTGGCATCTGGCACCCCCATACACGCACACAGGTGTGTGTCCCCTCCTATTAGTCCCCTCCTCGAGACACACAGGTGTGTGTCCCCTCCTATTAGTCCCCTCCTCGAGACAGCAGATGTTCCACCCCTCTTGTAAAACTGGTTTGTGTCGTAGCAGCCAGACGAGCGTGCGTGCCTGTCCATCTGACCCAGAACTCAACACCCGAGTCAGGTGACCTACCCTCCTTCCTCCGTCTAACGTCTGGTACTGTCCTCCTGTATTTTTCGTCTCCTCCTCTTGCTAGTCTTTCTCCTTCCGTTCACTTGGCCTCTCTCCTCCCTCTCTTCATCTCCTCCTCTACTCTCGCTCACTCTCTCTCCTCTCCCCTTATCTTCTTCCTCCTATCGCTTCCTTCCTTTCTCCTGCTTTCTCTAGTGTCCCTCCTCTACTCTGTCCCCTCTCTCTACTGTCCCCTTTCTCTACTCTGTCCCCTCTCCCTACTCTCTCTCCTCTACTCTCTCCCCTCTCCCTACTCCCTCTAACTTCTCTTTCTCCCTCTCTATCTTCCTTGTCTATCTCCCTCCTCTCTTTCTCTCTCCTCTCTCTCTCTCTCTCTCTTCAGGCCTGTACTACATGGACTGGGGACCTGTTTGCCGTGGGCTCTGGCTCCATGTACGCGTACGGCGTGATCGACAGAGGCCTGCGGGCCGACCTGAGCGTGGAGGAGGCGTGCGAGCTGGGGCAGGTCAACCTGTACCACGTGCACCGCAAGGGCAGGACCTTGGTCTCACAGGACGACGTGCTGCAGCTGCACCAGAAGTACAAGGAGAAGCTCTAGAGGAGGAGAGGGAGGAGGATGTGAAGAAGGGGGGGGAGGGGAGGGGGGGGGGGGGAGGGGGGGGGGGGGAGGGGAGGGGGGGGGGGAGGGGTACATGTTGTGTACATGAGTACATGTACATGTTGTGAGGGGGAGGAGGAGGGAGGGAGCAGAGGGGAGAGAGACAAGCGGTGGGTGATTTGCAAACTCCTCGTCGCATGGGTTCACAATAAAAAGCATCCACTTAACATTGTGCATTAGCCTGGACAGGAACGCTTGTTCAACACACACACACACACACACACACACACACACACACACACACACACATGAGAGAGTGATGATTGTTAAGCCGAAGAGGCGAGTGCATCCCCAGAATATGTAACCTGCTGAACAACATCCTTTCTAATTAATAAATTACAGTTTCGTTTTTGTTTTTCCCAAAAATGACCATGTGCGTGTGATTTGTCTTGTAATTGTGTTTTCGTTTTTTCACTTAACTCTCTGGTTAACTGTTTTATTAATATGCTTACAACACACACACACACACACACACACACACACACACACACACACATACATACACACACACACACACACACACACACACACACACACACACACACATACTCTGAAGTGAGGGCTGATCTCCAGGGGCCGTCCTCTTGCTGTAGTTACTCCCCTTTTACATCAGCGTCGTCTGTTCTCCCAGCTGTCGGTTAGCCACCAGCTTCCTGTTCCGGCTCGCTCGTCGCTCATTGGCTCCGCCTAATTAGACGCTGTTTCAATTGCGTCCATCGTCCCGTTGTAATTGCGCCTTGTGAGTTTGTGTCCCCCTCCCGTCCTCCCGTCCTCCCCTTTTAGTTCTTCTCCTTAATTGGATGGGATTTTTTAAATTTTTTAATTACGTCCCACGTGTGTATTCCGTTAACAACCTTACGACTCCAGAGGTTTCTCAAGTTCTCTTTTTTTGGGGGGGGGGGCGGGGGGATAAACGCCAATAAAAGGCAATGAGTGAATGGACCTCTTCAGCCGTGGGTTAAAAACTAGTTTCACAGATGGCTGGTCGGTGGACAGAGGAACGACAAATTAGATTTTGATAAATGAAAATGAGCTGGTTATCGGAGGGTCCTGTAAAGCGCTCTTTGCGAGAGAAGTGAAGTGAAGTGGTGGTCGGGTCTATTACACCAGAGAGAGGAGGTGGGGGTTGGGGGTGACATGATACAATGAAAGGTGAATGTGATTAAATAAAGTTTTATTACGTACGTGTTAAGTATACGCGCTTTAGAGGCTACGTTTTTGTGTTGTCTTTAGATAAAGGTGCAAGGCAGTGCAGACATGAGCTAGGAGAGTAAAGAAACGGCCTTTAGTTGTGTGATTATGCATATATATAGATATATATATCTATATATATATAGATATATATATATCTATATATATATATATGACACGCAAGCGACATGCCGTCCAGATGTTCCTCCTCGCGTGGTGTGTAAAACCAATTTTCAACATGAAATAGCCCGCTTTATAGTTATTAAGTTATAATTCAGCCCATAATGACTTTAATAACGTATCATTTCAACAGCTTACGTGCACACACACATGTGTGTGTGTGTGTGTGTGTGTGTGTGTGTGTGTGTGGGTGTGTGGGTGTGTGTGTGCTATATTGCGTTTGTGTGTCTCGGGCTATTTGTATGTATGGAGTATGAGGAGTATAAGGACAGAGTGGAAGATAAATTCAAGAGCCACGATGCGAGGGGTATGTGGCAGGGGCTACAGACGATAAAGAACTTCAGAGGGAGAACCAGTTGTGTAGAGAACTCCTCTACCTCCCTCCCAGGAGAGCTAAATACTTTTTTTGCTCGGTTCGAAGTTAACGGCAGCCCGCCGAAGCCAGCACCGCCTGAGGAGACCAGCCTGCTGAGCATCTCGGAGGCGGATGTGCGCCGCACCTTCAAGCGGCTGAACATCCGTAAGGTGGCAGGCCCCGACAACATCTCGGGCAGCGTCCTCAGAGCATGCGCAGACCAGTTGGCAGGAGTCTTTGCAGACATCTTCAACCTCTCCCTGTCCCAGGCTGTTGTCCCCGCGGTCTTCAAGATGTCCACCATTGTGCCTGTCCCTAAACAACCCAAGGTAACATGCCTGAATGACTATAGACCTGTAGCCCTCACCTCGATCGTTAGCAAATGCTTCGAGAGGTTGGTAAAGGACTTTATTTGCTCCGTGTTACCTGCCACGCTGGACCCATGGCAATTTGCATATCGTCAAAATAGATCCACGGACGACGCAATTGCCATGGCCCTCCACACTGCCCTTTCCCACCTGGAGGGAAAGAACTGTTATGTGCGAATTCTGTTTGTGGACTACAGCTCAGCGTTCAACACAATAGTTCCTGAGAACTTCCTGAGATGCCCCCGCATCCTGAGAACATTGTATAACGGCACCATCGAGAGTGTTCTTACAGGGTGTATCACCGCCTGGTACGGGAACTGCACTGCACTCGAGCGCAGAGTGCTTCAAAGGGTGGTGCGGACGGCCCAGTATATCGTTGGAGGTGAGCTCCCCTCCCTCCTGGATATATACAATCAGCGGTGCGTGGCCAAGGCCAAATGAATCAAAAAAGACATTGCCCACCCCAGCCACAAACTGTACTCACTGTTACCGTCAGGCAGGCGATACCGCAGTATCAAGTGCCGTACAAATAGACTTAGAGATAGCTTCCACAGTCAGTCCATCAGGCTGCTGAACAAGGGCGTATAGCATATAACAATGTATATTTTATTACAT
>CM051005.1:10095925-10100925 GCA_027704905.1 Muraenolepis orangiensis | reverse complement strand
TGCTACATAGAGAGAGGGAGGGAGAGAGGGAGGGAGAGAGGGAGGGAGAGAGGAGGGAGAGAGGGTACACACCGGTAAAGTACAATACAAGTATTTGCTGTTGTAGTTGAGATGCATTCGGTCTCTCTCTCTCTCTCTCTCTCTCTCTCTCTCTCTCTCTCTCTCTCTCTCTCTCTCCTCTCTCTCTCTCTCTCTTTACGGCGCTGTGATGAAGCACACAGTGATTTAAGGATGGCATATGTTATGTATAACGTACTGTTTCCTCGCCTTACGCCCAACATAAGGAACATCATGCTGTGTATATGTGTGTGTGTGTGTGTGTGTGTGTGTGTGTGTGTGTGTGTGTGTGTGTGTGTGTGTGTGTGTGTGCGTGTGTGTGTGTATGTGTGTGTTTGCGTGTGTGTGTGTGTGTGTGTGTGTTATGGTTTTTACGGGGCTCAACACTGAAGGCTTTATGACAGACTAGCAGAACTCCATGCCGAAGATTCATGTTGAGGAGCTTGAAGTTCTTTACACCTCTCTCTCTCTCTCTCTCTCTCTCTCTCTCTCTCTCTCTCTCTCTCTCTCTCTCTCTCTCTCTCTCTCTCTCTCTCTCTCTCTCTCTCTCTCTCTCTCTCTCTATCCCCTCTCTCATTATATCCCCTCTCTCACTCCTCTCTCTCACTCTCTCTCCCCCATCAACCTCTCCCCTTCACTGCCTGCTCTCGCTCTCTCGCTCGCTCTTGTTCTCTCTCTCTCTCCCCCCACTCTCTCCCCTTTCTCTCTTGCTTTTTTTCTCTCTCCCTCTCTCTCTCTCTCTCTCCCCCCCCCCCTCTCTCTCCCCCCCCCCCCTTGCCTGTATGCAATACAAGATACACACATTTATTTTTCTGAAATATCTGACATACATATGTGTTCATAATAGAACACATACAGTATATATCCAGCATACAGTGAAAAGGTGTGGGGTGTGTGTGGTTGGTGGCTTGTTGAAGCAGCCTCACCTGGCCTGAGTTAGACTGATTGGCTGGTGAGGCTGCACACCTGTTAGTCATTGTTAATCAAGGCCCACAGGATAAAACAGCCACCACCACACACACTGATACAAGATACAAGATACAAGATACAAGATTTGCCTTTTGTAACAAGTACATAGGAACGCTGGCCAGGAGTGGTGCCAGGAGAACAGCCTCGCCCTCAACGTCAAGAAGACCAAGGAGCTGATCGTGGACTTCAGGAAGCAGAGGGGAGAGCACAGCCCTATCTCCATCGACGGCGTTGCAGTAGAGAGGGTCAGCAGCTTCAAGTTCCTCGGCGTGCACATCTCCGAGGACCTCACATGGTCCACGCACACCACACACGTGGTGAAAAGGGCCCAACAACGCCTGTATTTCCTTAGGCGTCTGAAGAAATTCAGCATGGGCCCCCACATCCTGAGAACATTCTATAACGGCACCATCAAGAGTGTTCTTACAGGGTGTATCACCGCCTGGTACGGAAACTGCACCGCACTCGAGCGCAGAGCGCTTCAAAGGGTGGTGCGGACGGCCCAGTATATCGTTGGAGGTGAGCTCCCCTCCCTCCTGGATATATACAACCAGCGGTGCGTGGCCAAGGCCAAACTAATCATAAAAGACATTGCCCACCCCAGCCACGAACTGTATTCACTGTTACCGTCAGGCAGGCGATACCGCAGTATCAAGTGCCGTACAAATAGACTCAGAGATAGCTTCCACAGTCAGGCCATCAGGCTGCTGAACAAGGGCTTATAGCATATAACAATGTATATTTTATTACATTGATTTATATATACATATTGCTCTTTTCTGTGCGGATATTTTGCATTTTATAAATTGCATTTTTATTTTAAATTTTTATTTTTAACTTTATTCTATTTTTATCTATTTGTTATCTTATTTTATAACTGCTGTCTGTCGTCGGGTATTGCACACAAGATTTTCACATCACTGCTTTATACGTGTGTAAACTGTGAAGTGACAATAAACTTGACTTGACTTGACTTGAGCTCTAGCATGTACCATGTGCTTTCTTAACTATTATTCGAACACATGCAATAAACCGGATGCCTCATAACCCTTGTCTTCGTGAGGAGCCCTCAAGAAGCCATGTTAATGGCTGGTGGCAACGTTGTCTGATACAAAGAAAACATTTTTCCATAACCAGCACCAGCAACCTTCATGTACTCATACATGTACATTGAACTGTAAGTTAATTCCTGCAAACGGTAAAGGCTGGCCCTTGACCCTGGTGTGTAGCGACGGTAGTCATACTGGATGCTGCTGCAGACGGGGGGAACAACCTGGTGACAGCGCCTACTGAACTGCTAGGAGTGATGCCACTATCATAACATGTCATTAACATTACACTATCATAACATGTCATTAACATTACACTATCATAACATGTCATTAACATTACACTATCATAACATGTCATTAACATTACACTATCATAACATGTCATTAACATTACACTATCATAACATGTCATTAACATTACACTATCATAACATTGTCATTAACATTACACTATCATAACATTGTCATTAACATTACACTATCATAACATGTCATTAACATTACACTATCATAACATTGTCATTAACACTACACTATCATAACATGTCATTAACATTACACTATCATAACATGTCATTAACATTACACTATCATAACATGTCATTAACATTACACTATCATAACATTGTCATTAACATTACACTATCATAACATGTCATTAACATTACACTATCATAACATGTCATTAACATTACACTATCATAACATTGTCATTAACATTACACTATCATAACATTGTCATTAACACTACACTATCATAACATGTCATTAACATTACACTATCATAACATTGTCATTAACACTACACTATCATAACATGTCATTAACATTACACTATCATAACATGTCATTAACATTACACTATCATAACATGTCATTAACATTACACTATCATAACATTGTCATTAACATTACACTATCATAACATGTCATTAACATTACACTATCATAACATGTCATTAACATTACACTATCATAACATTGTCATTAACATTACACTATCATAACATGTCATTAACATTACACTATCATAACATTGTCATTAACATTACACTATCATAACATGTCATTAACATTACACTATCATAACATGTCATTAACATTACACTATCATAACATGTCATTAACATTACACTATCATAACATGTCATTAACATTACACTATCATAACATTGTCATTAACATTACACTATCATAACATTGTCATTAACACTACACTATCATAACATGTCATTAACACTACACTATCATAACATGTCATTAACACTACACTATCATAACATGTCATTAACATTACACTATCATAACATGTCATTAACATTACACTATCATAACATGTCATTAACATTACACTATCATAACATGTCATTAACATTACACTATCATAACATGTCATTAACATTACACTATCATAACATGTCATTAACATTACACTATCATAACATGTCATTAACATTACACTATCATAACATGTCATTAACATTACACTATCATAACATGTCATTAACACTACACTATCATACTTGTGCTGGACTTTATGGACTCAATATAGTAACTGCACTGTTCTGCACTGTACTGCACTGTATTCATGATGCTGCTGCACTACTGGCACTTTAAAATGATTTGTATTGTTGTTTTGATTGTGTACAGTATTGTTATAGTATAGTATTGTGTAGTATAAGTATAGTATATAGCACATAGTATAGCATATAGTGTTACATTTTAGGAAATTCATAATGCGGAAGGGAATGGGGAGAAATCATTCCATTCCAATTGTTGCATATGGCAAATAAAAACATCTTTAATCTTGAATCTTGTCCCACCCCCTGACTCTGGGGAAATAATTAATAATCAATGATCAAATAATCAATTCTAACCCCACACTTATGTGTTTGCGTGGACTTGCTGGGGCAGCAGTATGTTGGGACTTGGGAGCTTGGGACCGGAAGGTCGCCGGGTTCAGGAAACACCTGGGCACTGCCGAGGTGCCCTTAAGCAAGGCACCAGACCCCTACGCTGCTCCCTGGGCAGCTGTATATAAAACACATGCCCACTGCTCCTAATACTAGGATGGGTTAAATGCAGAGAAACACATTTCACTGTGTGTGTACATGTATGTGACCAATCAAATAAATGTATGTGACCAATAAAATAAATAAATTAATAATAATAAAAATGTAATGGATAACGTCGTATGTTCAGTTGTTTCCTCCAAATACACGCTAACGATTAGTGAAGCCAATCCCTTGTTCTAAATGAAGTCAAAAGCTGGTTGATTTTCCACCCTCCTCCTTTTTTTGTAACAAAGCATGAGAATAAATGGTTCTGTGTTGTTGTTTGGTTGTTCGGTTGTTAATTTCGTTGTTTATTCGACAGTTTATTGTTGTGTTTATTTGGCTGTTAATTACGGTGCTCCGGGTGATGCTCGGTTGTTCGGTAATTAGGTTAAAACATTTTTTTTGTTGCAGAAGGCCATTGTTGTTTTCTCTGTTCAGTTGCTGTTTAACATTGTACTTTATCTCAGGGGCGAGTTGTTGTTGTGGTGGTGGTTGTTGTTGTTAATAATACTAATAATAATAATGCATTTTATTTAGTGCTACCATTTAGAGTGCTACAAAGTTAAAAACATAGCAAACAAACGCAATATAAAAGTGACACTAATTAACAAAAGGCCTTTCCTAAATTAAAAGATTTTTAGGCCTGTCTTAAAAGAGTCCAGGGTCTGTGGTGGCCTTAAATAATAACAACAATAATAATAACTTTAATTTTTAAAGCGCCTTCCAAGGGACCCAAGGCTGCTTGGTTGCTGCGACACAGAACGCTCCGTCTCCAACAGTTCAGAGGCGGGAATGGAGAACGGAGAGCAAGCCCGAGAACTGCAGACTCCGGGAAGGGTTATAGGGGTGGAGGAAGTCAGAAGAG
>CM051005.1:10055925-10078425 GCA_027704905.1 Muraenolepis orangiensis | reverse complement strand
GTCAGGTTTATGTTGATTTGGGGCACTTTAATGGGCGAAGTTGTGAGAGCCCCTACGCCGGGGCTTCTCAAACTCCGGACCGAGGTCCGGATCCGGACCGAACTGCAAATCAATCCGGACCAGACCCCGTGTCACCTTAGATGTAAATTAATGTATATATATATATACTATATATTGTGTCTGACGCATTGTGAGAATGACGTGAATGCGAAACACACATGCCGACCGCAAGTTAACTTTGTTTTCACTTCTGTGGAAGTGAAAGTCTAATGCTCCCATTGGTAGTATTAGGGAGGGGGAGGAGCAAAACAATTTTTCCCCCAATCAGAAAGGCAAGTGTCTTTGTTACATTTCATTAAAGTAATTTTGCAGACGCTTTTATCCAAAGCGACCAACATTAGTGTGTTTCAACAAAGGAAGGTAAGAGAACAACTCGTCACCAGAAGTGAGAGAGAACAAGTCTCTAAGAATTGAACCAGTGCTCAGGTAAAAGAACAGTAAGGTAAAAGTACAACTTTTTTTCACTTTTAGTCAGGGACCTGCACACATCGTTGCGAGTGCTGGCAGCATGTCGTTCTCAAAGTCCCCAAAGCAAAGGAATGATGATCAAAAGAACCGAGAATTCAAAGAAGAATGGACAGAGAAATGCCACTATGAATCACAGCTATTTTAAACAGCAGTATCTCCAGAACAGAGAGGTGAGGACAGCAACACGTACTCAGTTAAAATGTTCCTATCAAGCCACAAACAGATTCTTTGTCAGATCTGTGACAATACAAGAGAGAGCAAATGTGTCCATTGCAACTGATGGAGCTCCAGCCATGACAGAGTTAAGGGAACTGTTCAGCACCTGAAAGAGTTACATCCAGACCTGCTGTCATACGAATGATGTCAGTGCATCATTCACCAGTCAGTGCTGTGTGCCAATCTTGGAAAATAATACTTAGATGTCATGGAGACAATTATGAAGCTTGTTAACTACCTGAGAGCCTCCTCAGCCCTTAAGCACCACCTTTTGCGTGCATTTCTGACAAAGGTAAATGTATAACTCTTAGTTGCATTGTATGATGGCCAGTCATCTGAATTAAACAGACTGAGGTTTACTTTGTTAAAATAATTACTCTTATTTTGCTGTTGACATTTGGCTAAATCAAAAATGAAAAAATATATAATTTTGAGTTCATAGTGAAGAAAAGTGTGTGTGTCATTCTCTCTCACTCTCACTCACTCACACCAGGTCAATGCAGCTTATGATGACATTCTCCTTCACACATGTGAGGTGGCTGAGTGAGGGAGGGTTCTGGGGTGATTTTGGGCCGTCAGGAAAGACCTGCAGATGTTTTTGTCAGAGCAGACAAATGCCAAAGCCAAACAGTACCTTGTTTTTCTGCAGGATGATGAAAATATGAAGTGTGTGGCCTTTTTGGTGGATGTGACATCTCATCTAAATTGGCTCAACTCCAAGGCCAAGGCAACACAGTGTGTGATCTTATTTCAGCAGTACGTTCTTTCCAAAGGAAGTTGGCGATCTTTAGGAGTGACATAACAGAGGCACAATCATTTTGAAAACCGTTTTGATGATTTCAGTCTGGGAAAGCAAGTCCTGCTCTGTATTGGATCTCCATTTCAGGTAAAGAATGTTCAAGAATTCTCAAGAGAGGCACAGAGCATCTTCCTGTGGGCAAATGTTTCATCTCTGTAAACCAAGCTGATAGATCTCAAGGAGAATGTTGCTCTGAAGGAAGTGGACTATGACCCTGTGACATTCTGGACAAAGATAGCTACTGCAGAAAATGTCCCCCACCTTCAGAATGTGGCCATGTATTTGCTCACCATGTTTGGTTCCACATATTGCTGTGAGTGGATTTTCCACGATGATCATTGTGAAAACTTATACCGCAAATTAACACTTGGGTCAGTGCCTCTGCCTGGCAATCACACCTTTTGTGCCGAGGTTCAAGGCATTGGCTACAGGCAAACAGTGCCATTTCTCCCACTAGTTCAAGCCACCATACTGTTCTATTGAATGTGTGTGTATATGTTTTGTATGTTGATTTATGTCATGCACTTTACTGGCATTGTTCCGGACCCTTGACCTTTTATAAAATTGTGTGTGCCTTTAATAAAAAGGTTTGAGTACCCCTGCCCTACGCTATGCAGCCATCCTCTCAAGAGTCACGTGTGCCCCTGCCTCCGCCTCTTTGTAGAACATTACAGTGTAGTGTTTTAGAATATGTACACTGTGGGCGGGAATGGGGAGTATGCGTTCCACTGTTCTTGTTGCATATGGCAAATACAATTTTTGAATCTTGAACCTTGAATCTAAACCTTACCTAATCCTGAATGAGACAGGTAGCTGAATTCGCTGGAGGCCCCTTTTGGATATTAAGCGGCTTTAAATGATGTCACCGGAGATAACAAACTTTGTGTCTGTGTTTGTGCACACACGAACACGTGCAAACACACACACGAACACACACACACAGTGTGTGTGTATTTGTGTGTGTATGTGTGTGTGTGTGTGTGTGTGTGTGTGTGTGTGTGTGTGTGTGTGTGTGTGTGTGTGACTCTGGAATACCCTGAAATGTCTTTCAGGCTCAATCGGCCAAAATGAAATCCCCAGAGCGTATTAAGATAAAGGTGTGTGACCCGGAGACGCAGAGCTCACAGCCATCGCATAACGCATATATAATGGCTCTGTTATTAATCTTATTTATTGTCATTAAATCCATCGAAATCCATTCGTCAAGTCTCCGTAAACATATTAAAAGATAACGCGTCGTGGGCCGGGTTTTCTGGGCATGATCACACACCGCCGAGGGGGAAAAAAAGAAAGAAAAAAACGGCAAATCGCAATAATGAGATTTAATTAGTAACCAGAAAACAAGACTCCGGCGGCCGCTGCTCTGCGCAGCGCGCCGTTAATTCCGCGGACTTCTCGCCACTCCCGGGATGACCGGCGTGTTACTTCATAAATGTAGCGCGGCGGCCGCTTCGCCTGCAGGAGAGCGGGTTTTGATGGACGGGAGTTAATTTCCCGCCGGTTGATGAATGGAAACCCCCCCCCCCCCCCCCCCCCCTCCTACTGCTACGTGAATTTAAAGACATGTCGGACCTTCTGAAATCGCGGCTCCGCTCCGGCCTTCCTGTATCTTGTAGTACGCCTTGTCGTTTCATTTAAATCATTTTAGTCCACTGTCAGCGCCGCCTCGGGACCCCTACCTCCCCCTACCTCCCCCTACCTCCCTTCCTTCCTGAACGGCTTGCAGCGACCGGCCGGTGTGAGATGGAGAGTAGTGGTGTGTCGTTCGCGAACAAACGAGTCTTAACGAATAAGTCTTTTCAGTGAACGACTCATTCCCATCTTCCATCTTGTTGTTCGTTCACTTCGTTGGCTTTTTAAATAATTGGTTTCGCATTTTCCGCGGCGGAGTGATTAGACTGTGAGTGGACTTGTAGCAGCATGTAGCAGAGGGCTGTAGCCCTCCCTATGCTAAGAGTGAAATGAGGCTTTCTTATTGGTCGAACTAGGCATCTAAGTCATCGAGGAGGCGGGATAACTGTTCTGAATCCACCACTCTCATTCGTCATCCCTGAGACTCGTTCAACGAACGAGTCTCTTGTCACTTGTGGTCTGGTCTGTTGGACCACCTACTTAGCTCTCTGTTCTCGGGAATATTATTTTGAATTGTATCTTATCTCAGCAGTTTTTATTAATAATTTATTAATAATAAATATATTATTATATTATATATAGTAGATTAGATTCAAATGTATTGTCATTGCACAGCACAAGTACAGTAAAGCCTAAATAAGCTGGCATCCAACCAGAGTGCAAATGTTGCAGTAAAGTGCATGGTAATATATAATGAACAGTGGTTAAATATGATGTAAAGACAGTCTAATAGTTATAAAAACGGTATAAAATAACTTATAGAGTATGTATAAGATATGTGAAGAATTCTAGGTATATATATACAGGTAAGTATACAACAGGTAGTGAGCAGGGGTATACAATTATATCAACAGGATAAATATATATATATATATATATATATATGTAAATGTATATACAGTAGTGAGCAGGGGTACGCAGTTATATTAACAGGATTATAGTTTTGTCATTGCATTTGCTGTTCTTTAAAAAAATAAAAATAAGACTGACATTACTTGAATTTCTGTGGTGATTGGTAAACTGCAAAAATAATTGTAATCATTTGAATATGTTTTTGAATATTAATATTTTTTAAAGTGTTGTGCTTTGCTACATTTTCGGAAGGAACGAATCAACAAAATAATGAACTTTTTCTCTCAAATCCAAAGTCTGAACTTGGAGTGGGAACGGGAGTCGAGACACGCCAGAGGTGAGGGACGGAGTCTGAGTCAGTGAACTGAATTACTAGTTCAGTTCACTGACTCACTCACAAACTCCGTCACTGACGGAGGGGCTGTTTGCGGTTTTAAACAAACGAGCCAAGGTATTAGGTGTTGCTGTTTAATAACAAATATTATTTAGTATGATTTATTGGTGATATTGAGCTTAGAAACTACAACCGGAAGTGGCGATTCGAAACGTAAGTGACAAACAGGAAGTGACACTGAACTAATTTGCGAATGCATGATGTATGATATATATTAGAAATTGCAACCGGAAGTGGTGAACCGGAAGTGACACTGAGCTAGTTCGCGAACGAGTCCGAACTAGTTCTTTTAGGTGAACTGAACGAAGTGAACTGTGTCCCAGAAAGGAACCACCTCTCATGGAGAGGGAGGGGGCGGGTGGGTAAAACACGCGAAAAAAACCTACTTACCACTGAACGGGGTCATCGTCACACACACACACACACACACACACACACACACACACACACACGGTAGCGGCTGATGGATGCGGTCGCTCCCGGGTAATAGCGGTCGCACTGTTATCATCGATCGCCGGCCCGCGAGACCGACTGGGACGTATTGGGACTCCTGTTTTGCTGTTTGTTTGTTTATTTGTTTATTGGTCTGGAATTTGAAAGAAAAAAAGAACAATAACGACTTCGGAATTTAGGAAGTGAATATTCATGTCTATTCCCTCCCCCTCTTAAAGAGGCAGAAACTGGACCTGGAGGCCCACTTCGGCGCATGTGGAATGGTAATGTCGGACACGGAGGGAATTCAAATTCCATTTTGAAATCAGGCCGTGAATAATGTGAGTAAACACTCTGGCTCACACACAAGCAGAGCAGATGATGAAAAACCAACAGTGGACAAAAAAAGGAAAACGCGTACATTGTGTGTGTGTGTGTGTGTGCGTGTCTTTGTCTGTGTGTGTGTGTGTGTGTGTGTGTATTTGTGTCTGTGTTTCTGTGTCCCTCTGTGTGTGTGTGCGTTTGTGTATTTGTGTGTGTGTGTGCGTGCATGTCTGTGCGTGTGTGTGTCTCTGTGTGTCTGTGTCTTCAGTTCTATTTAATCTTCCACAGCCAATATATAAATATTAACACTGTGAGTGAAGTTTGGCTTCGCGGGCCCAAGGATGAAACGCAGGTTTCCCTCCAGGGAGCCCAAGCAGGGGGGGGGGTGGTGGGGGGGGTGGGGTGGGGGGTGTAGACAGGTGGTTGTCCCCCGGGGAATAGTCCAAATACTTTTCACACATATTTTCACAATACTGTTCGATGCCATTGGACTGTAAACAAAATAATTTGTTGTTTTCCTTCCACGTGCGAGCGGGACTGAGGAACTCCAGGAAGACTCTGGTTACACACTAGAGGTGGATGCACCTGCTGTTGTACACACACACACACACACACACACACACACACACACACACACACACACACCACACCACACCAGCAGCAACAGCACAACCACAACAAAAACCTCCTCCATGGTAACAGATACAGTCATACACTATCATAACATTGTCATCCATATTACATAACACAATCATACTTTGGCCGGACATTCTGGACTCATTACAGTGACTACACTGTTCTGCACTGTATTCATGATGCTGCTGCACTACTGGCACTTTAAAATGCTTTTAAAATGTTTTTTTGCACAATTAAACACATGTACATATCATCCAACAGTCACTTTGTTGGTCTATTTCTTTTTCTTTTTATTGTCTACAGTATTTTTATAGTAGTGTTTATGTTGTTTTTTAAATCCATACTGCGGGAGGGAATGGGAAGTAAGCATTCCATTGTTCTTGGCAAATCATGAATCCTGAATCTTGAATCTACAGGGACTGTATATTTATTATTATTTGCCTCACATTCACCCATTCATACACACATTCATCCGCCGACGGCGGGGTCAGTCATGCACGGTGACAGCCAGCAGGTCGAGAGCAGTGAGCGTTAGGAGTGTCTGGCTCAGGGACACCTCCACACTCGGCTACAGGAGGAGGAGCCGGGGGGATCCAACCAGCGACCTTCCGGTTGCCAGACGACCCGCTGTACCTCCTGATGCTTTGAAGTTCATGTAATACATGCTTCTTTGTGGTAGTCAAGTGCCTCGTTTTAAGTGCTTTTTCCTGGTTGAACACTTTGGATCTTTCCAAGGCCATAGATGGGCCTCGTGCAGACCATAATATTAATAATACTAGTAATAACACTATATATCCAAATAGTACAGACTAATTAACTGATTAACAGACGCCAACGAAGATCCACTGCCAGACATAACCAAACATTGGCGACAGGATATAGTCTAGCAGTGACTAGCATGTTCAAAACGTACCGGGTTCGAACCCCCCTTATTCCCACCACCTGCCGACGTGTCTGATGAATATCTGATGGATAAACACAGCTGCCGAAGGACTCGATAAGTACCAATACTGTCTTACCACCTGCTTGGCTGCTCACAATCAGGCAATTATAGCTATTTAAGCCTCCCTATTACAGCCTGTCTGTCTGTCTGTCTGTCTGTCTGTCTGTCTGTCCCCGTCCTGCCTGTCTGTTTGCGGGTGCTGCCCATATGGTCCGCGGTCCCATCCTGTCCCGTCTGTCTGTCACTCCCCTTCCGGTTTGATGGTGGGTGGTGCTTAGGGTAGGGAGTCTTTATGTGTCCATCATCAACTCCTCCTCCACCGTCAGCTCCTCCTCTCCTCCTCCTCCTCCTCCTCCTCCTCCTCCTCCTCCTCCTCATCCTCCTCAACAGCTCCACTCATAACGGCATCAATGGAAATACACGCTGTCAGCAGCAGATGACACACACGTGGGCCTCGGTGACGCACACACACACACACACACACACAGGCACGCACACACACACACAGGCACGCACACACACACACACACACACACACACACACACACACAGGCACAAACATGTACACAAATAATTACGCGTGTACATGCATTCACACAGGCATGAAAAGCACATGCACACGCACCTATCTCCTGCACCTGCTCACACACACACACACACACACACACACACACACACACACACACACACACACATACATACATACACACACACAGGTATGGACATGGCAGAAAACAGTGGAGGCATGGAAGGTTAACAGGATAAATCACTTTCACACATTCAAGAGATATCATTTGTGTGTGTGTGTTATAAAATCGATATGTGCATTCACCCACTTGCTGGTTTAGTACCTGGCCTTGCATGTGAGGGGCCCCTAGTCAGCAGGGGCACAACACACACACACACACACACTTCAGATATTCAATACAATTGACATGGATTGTGGAACAACGACAATTTGGGTCAGAACTACAAAGACTGAAACTACAGTGTGTGTGTGTGTGTTCAAGATCATCGGGTGGCCACTTCCATGCATTGAGGAGATCTTTAGGACCATGTGTAGGAAGAAGGCCATTTCCATCACAAAGGACCGCAACCACCCCGGGTACCATCTATTCTCCCTCCCGGCGGTCCTCCCTGCTTCAACAGCATACGTTCAAGGACTACCAGGTTCAAGGTCTGGTTGAAGCAGCCTCACCTGGCCCCAGTCAGACTGATTAGAGTCTGGTTGAAGCAGCCTCACCTGGCCCCAGTCAGACTGATTAGAGTCTGGTTGAAGCAGCCTCACCTGGCCCCAGTCAGACTGATAAGAGTCTGGTTGAAGCAGCCTCACCTGGCCCCAGTCAGACTGATTAGAGTCTGGTTGAAGCAGCCTCACCTGGCCCCAGTCAGACTGATTAGAGTCTGGTTGAAGCAGCCTCACCTGGCCCCAGCCAGAAATATTGGGTCTGGGGCTG
This sequence comes from Muraenolepis orangiensis, assembly GCA_027704905.1. Taxonomy (NCBI): domain Eukaryota; kingdom Metazoa; phylum Chordata; class Actinopteri; order Gadiformes; family Muraenolepididae; genus Muraenolepis; species Muraenolepis orangiensis. Next base: position 10,070,212 of record CM051005.1, on the reverse strand, counting down.
CTGGTTGAGCCTGCACACCTGTGGTGCGTTGGCCAATCAAGGTTAAACCAGCCTCCCCCACACACACTCAGGAGCAGCATCGACATGTCAGCACGTATCACCCAGTCTGCTAGCTTAAATGTTCTCAAAGCTTATAATAAACCTGGAGCCTACGAGCCCAGAGAAGATCCTTTAGGGTGGGTAACAGAGTCTACTGCTAAATACTTACAACAACCAGGGTCAGAACTACAAAGACCATAAGTACAGCAATCAGGGTAAGCACCGCACACACCAGAACTACAACAACAACCAGTGTCAGAACTACAACAACCAGGCTCAGAACATCAACACCCGAGTCCCAACGAACAGAACTACTAACGACTTAGTAATTTTCTAACTATTCTAGAACAGCTTTGTCTACTCTAGAAACGTCACAGTCTCCTGCGTAGCAACAGGCTGCCGTGAGCTCTGAGCGCCACATGATCTACTTTGTGTGGTGCAACACACTTTGATTAATTAATGACTAAACACATTGTGAAAGTGATGAAAACTTAAAATATCCATATCACCGAGGGATGTACCCGCTACACCGAATAGCATGTCGGGAAACGTCAAACATCTCAGTTAATAAATAAATTAACTCAGACTGTTTCTCTCTCTCTGTCTGTCTGTCTGTCTGTCTCTCTCTCTCTCTCTCTCTCTCTGTATCTCTCTGTATCTCTCTCTGTAGGATTGTAGGGGTGTGGTCTATATTTCAGAGGCGGTTCTATTCAGACTGACCCATTTGGGTTTTTGTTGTTCAGTTTCAGAGAATCAGATCGGATCATTTGAGCCGATGGACGTTGAACGCATTAACGTGCAATACAACTCTCTGTGCTGAGACACACACACACACACACACACACGCAAATGTCCTTTGAATTTACATGATTTTAATGCGTACATCGGTCCTACATGATCAGAATGTGGCCACCCGACGTCATTTCTCTTTTTCTCAAATAATAATTGCTTGTTAAACTAAAATATTTAATTCACATTAGACATATAGATCTGTTTAAAATAATCATGTTGATTCAACATATACAATTCACATTAGACTGTTTAAAATAATCATGTTCATTCAACATATTTAATTCACATTAGACTGTTTAAAATAATCATCTTCATTCAACAGATTGTCAGTTGCCGTAATATGAATTTGTTGTGTAATGTTAAAGTAATTTCATCATGTCGAGGGTACCTGATTTTTAACTAACTCCAGCTTGATTTCTTTATGCTTTCAAAGATATTATGCAACTATATGCAAACTAACGATATTATGCAACTTAAAAAAAGAAGTACAAAACTGTATAAAGATAAATATATAAAAGTAAAAATGCAATCTATAAAATGCAATATATCGGCACAGAAAAAGAGCCATATGTATATATTAATCAATGTAATCAAATATACATTGTTATATGCTATACGCCCTTGTTCAGCAGCCTGATGGCCTGACTGTGGAAGCTATCTCTAAGCCTATTTGTACGGTACTTGATACTGTGGTATCGCCTGCCTGACGGTAACAGTGAGTACAGTTTGTGGCTGGGGTGGGCAATGTCTTTTATGATGCGTTTGGCCTTGGCCACGCACCGCTGGTTGTATATATCCAGGAGGGAGGGGAGCTCACCTCCAGCGATATACTGGGCCCGCACCACCCTTTGAAGCGCTCTGCGCTCGAGTGCGGTGCAGTTCCCGTACCAGGCAGTGATACATCCTGTAAGAACACTCTCGATTGTCCCGGTGTAGAATGTTCTCAGGATGCGGGGGCCCATGCTGAATTTCCTCAGACGCCTAAGGAAATACAGGCGTTGTTGGGCCCTTTTGTGTGGTGTGCGTGGACCAGTTGAGGTCCTCAGAGATGTGCAGAGACGCTAAACCAGGTATGTAGAAATATCGGCTACTTTAACACGAACATAAATCCAATATGATAAACTTACTTTTTAGTAACTCGGTCTCTGTCGGAGGGGACATGTGGCTGCATGGTCTTCCACAATATTCGCGCACTTTTACACACTTCTTCTCCTACTTCCTTTTCTTCTTCTCTTGTTTAATGCGGTTGAAATCCAGCTTATTTGGTGCATAACCACCACCTGCTGCTCCAGAGTGTCCAATCACAGTGCCCGATGCCATTTGAAAGATGCCTTTTTCCGGTGGTGACCAAACTCAATTACATTGATTTTTTAGTTTTTTAATTCACTTTCAATCAGCACGAAAGAAACTAGCAAATTCATCATTCTCCATAAACAACCAAAGTCTACTTGATTGAACTATGTTCACAAAAGGAATATCATTGAATTGTGTAGCATATCCTAACTTTATTTTCGGAAATTCAAAGACCCCCCTTTTCCCATTTGTTCAGTGCACGTTCATGCGCGGATGCAAACACACTCGCGTATCTTAGATATATAATATATATAAATACAATAGAACTCTGACTACAGTAGACACACACACACACACACACACACACACACACACACACACACACACACACACACACACACACACACACACACACACACACACACACACACACACACACACACACACACACACACACACACACAGTCTATCCCGGGTGGATAAATCAGTCCTTTCATGCTCTGTTGTCTAGCTGGCCCTGTTCTGCTGTTCCTTTAATACTCTCTCTCTCTCTCTCTCTCTCTCTCTCTCTCTCTCTCTCTCTCTCTCTCTCTCTCTCTCTCTCTCTCTCTCTCTCTCTCTCTCTCTCTCTCTCTCTCTCTCTCTCTCTCTCTCTCTCTCTCTTCCGCCCACCTTCATCAAACGTGTGTGTGTGTGTGTGTGTGTGTGTGTGTGTGTGTGTGTGTGTGTGTGTGTGTGTGTGTGTGTGTGTGTGTGTGTGTGTGTGTGTGTGTGTGTGTGTGTGTGGTGTGTGTGTGTGTGTGTGTGTGTGTGTGTGTGTGTCTAGACGACATCATTATGTATCGCGTCTCGAATGATGTGATCGCTTCTCTGAGTAATGTTTGACTACGGTGACGACGAGTGGGGGGGGGGGGGGGGGGGATCTAAACGGACGTGACATTTATCAACCTAAGTACGCTAATAAACAGCAACGGTTACAATTACAATATCTAATATAAATATATAATAAAAATGTACCGTCATTGCGACGCTGGGTGATTGTTCTCGGAGTTGCTCTCTGCCGATAAACATTTAATACACTTGGTAGAAACATCGGCGCGGCGAACACACTAAACCGTGTGAGTAAGTGATGAGAAAAGTGAAGTCATGTTATTAGTGAGAATGAGAGAGAGGGAGAGATGGAGGGGAGAGAGAGAGGGGGGAGAGAAGAGGGGGAGAAGGGAGGGAGAGAGATAGAGGGAGTGAGACCGAAGGGAGAGAGAGAGAGAGAGAGAGGAGAGAGAGAGAGAGAGAGAGAGAGAGAGAGAGAGAGAGAGAGAGAGAGAGAGAACGAGAGGGGGAGAGAAAGAGAGAGAGCGAGGGAGACCGAGAGTGGAGAGAGCGAGGGAGACCGAGAGTGGGAGAGAGAGAGAAAGATAGAGAGAGAACGAGGGAGAGAGAGAAAAAGGAGGAGAGAGAGAGCAGTGTGTGTGTGTGTGTGTGTGTGTGTGTGTGTGCGAGAGAGAGAGAGAGAGAGAGAGAGAGAGAGAGTAGAGAGAGAGAGAGAGAGAGATGAGAGAGAGAGAGAGAGAGAGGAGAGAGAGAGAGAGAGAGAGAGAGAGAGAGATGCTCTCATCCAGTCTCGGTTAACGGGAGACGAACGGAGCGCGAGGAGAAGAATAAACTTGAGGCGGACAACGCGAGAGGTCGACGTCGAAAAAAGGTAAAAGGCTCTTAATTTAAAATGGTTTAACGCGATGGTTTAATTAGTCGAGAAACGATTGTCAGGACGGATACATAGAGAACGAGAAATGGAGAGAGAGAGAGAAAAAGAGAGAGAGAGAGGTCCATCAGACCTTGTTTTTTCCGTGCGTGTTTTTCATAACGCGTCCGGTGGCCGGTTCTAAATCACAGAAGTGTTCGGTCGGAGTCTCGGAGTGATAACCGCGGGACGGCGTGGGGACGGGGCCGTGTGTCTCGCATTCACCCTCAAGGTGTATTGCGGGTGTGTCACTGTGTGTGTGTGTGTGTGTGTGTGTGTGTGTGTGTGTGTGTGTGTGTGTGTGTGTGTGTGTGTGTGTGGTGTGTGTGTGTGTGTGTGTGTGTGTGTGTGTGTGTGTGTGTGTGTGTGTGTGTGTGTCTTCTCCCGACATAACATGACTCGAAGGGGTCTGTGTGTGTGTGTGTGTGTGTGTGTGTGTGTGTGTGTGTGTGTGTGTGTGTGTGTGTGTGTGTGTGTGTGTGTGTGTGTGTGTGTGTGTGTGTGTGTGTGTGTGTGTGTGTGTGTGTGTGTGTGTGTGTGTGTGTGTGTGTGTGTGTTCGTGCTTTCATCCCGTGTGGATTTTCCTGCGCACACACACACACCCTGACATCTCTAAAGTCTAGGTCCATTCCGCTCCATCCCGGCTAGACGTTCACACGTCACATGTTTTAGTTTTTACCAGACAAACAACATTTAAATAAATAACATTCGGGAAGACAAGTCCGAGTGCGTTCGAGACCCCGCATGCAACATGACGCAATCACGTGACCAATAAGTCAACCTCTATAACTTAACAAGTCATAAGCTCCACTCAGACGTGGTGTCGTGTTGGTGTGCGGCCATGCAGCTGGAATACGGGAACATAAACCGGAGGCTACAGCCCAGAATAACGACCACACGACGGGGGGTCTCTGGTCAGAACACACAGCGCGCCCCTGGGTCTGCATGGCGCGGAGTGCGGACCGACCACGCCGACCCGACTCTCTCTCTCTCTCTCTCTCTCTCTCTCTCTCTCTCTCTCTCCTCTCTCTCTCTCTCTCTCTCTCTCTCTCTCTCTCTCTCTCTCTCTCTCTCTCTCTCTCTCTCTCTCTCTCTCTCTCTGCCGTGATTCGACGTCTCTCTAATGGACTTAGTGTGTTCTCAGCGTCGCATCAGAAGCGCCGCCTAATTGCGTCAATGAATTAGAACATAACGGCTGGAAAATCGGCAAGGACAACACTGTGCCGTAACGTCTACAGACGCGTTACTTGTGTTTGTGTGTGTGTGTGTGTTCCGTTATTTGTGTGTGGCGCCATAACGCATATCATACACGGGATGTGTGTGTGTGTGTGTGTGTGTGTGTGTGTGTGTGTGTGTGTGTGTGTGTGTGTGTGTGTGTGTGTGTGTGTGTGTGTGTGTGTGTGTGTGTGTGTGTGTGTGACTGTGCGCACTTTGCGTGTATACCTCCACGTGTACTCCCCTTGTGGGGAAAATCATTGACTTAGATTTATGATGCGCTGACTGTATATCGATTAGGGCCACCTCAGTGTGTGTGTGTGTGTGTGTGTGTGTGTGTGTGTGTGTGTGTGTGTGTGTGTGTGTGTGTGTGTGTGTGTGTGTGTGTGTGCGTGTGTGTGGTGCGTGTGTGTGTGTGTGTGTGTGTGTGTGTGTTTGATGCTCCGATAGCTTCACCTCACACTCGTTTTAATGCAGTCCTTTTTTGAATGCTGGGGTTAATTCCCCGATGGGAAATGATATGCAAATACCCCCCCCCCCCTCCACCCCCCACCCCCTCCATGCAAAGCATATAGGCTACATTAAGTGGCAATGATAAGCCAACTAACTGTTGCACACGCACACACACACACACACATACACATACACATACACATACACATACACACACACATACACACACACACACATTTTCCATGGAGTGTGTAATGTGTTTGAAGGCTGCTCAACATTACAGGGTTGTGTGTGTGTGTGTGTGTGTGTGTGTGTGTGTGTGTGTGTGTGTGTGTGTGTGTGTGTGTGTGTGTGTGTGTGTGTGTGTGTGTGTGTGTGTGTGTGTGTGTGTGTAGCCTCAGATGTATTGTATCTGCGTGTGTTTCCCAGAGGACAGTTTCTGGATGTGCGTCTCTGTCTCTGATTGCGTTTGCACTTTTGTTCAAATGTTGTCAGAGGGGCAAACGGTGGACGACACAACAGAGAGGGATAAATAAGGGTTAGGAACAGGGAGGGAGAAAAGGGGGGGGGGGGACAGAGAGAGTGAGATGGAGAGGGGGAGGGAGAGAGAGGAAGAGAGAGAGAGAGAGCGGGAGATGGAGAGAGGGATGAAGAGAGATGGGGAGTAGAGGTAGAGAGAGAGCGGGAGGGAGATGGAGGGAGGAAGAGGGAGAGAGAGAGAGGAGAGAGAGAGAGAGAGAGAGAGAGGAGAGAGAGAGAGAGAGAGAGAGAGAGAGAGAGAGAGAGAGAGAGAGAGAGAGAGAGAGAGAGAGAGAGAGAGAGAGAGAGAGAGAGAGGAGAGATATTGCGCACCTCTGCTCATTTGGAGAACATGGCAATCTGTGTGTCAGCGTTCACTCTGCAGCTGTTTATGCACAGAGCTGGTGTATGAGAGAGAGAGAGAGAGAGAGAGAGAGAGAGAGAGAGAGAGAGAGAGAGAGAGAGAGAGAGAGAGAGAGAGAGAGAGAGAGAGAGAGAGAGAGAGAGAGAGAGAGAGAGAGAGAGAGAGAGGAGAGAGAGAGAGGGAGGGTCTCTCTGTCTGTCAGTCTCTCTCTAGAAAGGATTCTAGGAAATATAAGAGAGATAAAGATGATGTGAGAGAAGTAGAGTGTGTGTGTGTGTGTGTGTGTGTTTGTGTGTGTTTGTGTGTGTGTGTGTGTGAGGTTGGGCTTAAAGCAAGATTGACAGGATAGGGGGGGGGGCGGAGTCAATTCAATCAAAAACAGAATGAAGGAGTGTGTGTGTGTGTGGGGAAGGGGGGGGGTTGAATGGGGACACGATCTGAAAGGCACAGCACAACAGGAAGGACGTGATGAGGTGGACACTGTGGTAGAGAGAGAGAGAGAGAGAGAGAGAGAGAGAGAGATAGACCGACCCTCGGGGGAGAAGGAGAGATGGGAGGGGGGGGGGGGGGGGGGGGGGAGAGATGGGGGAGCAGCGCCAGGGAGGAGAAACTATTTCCTCTGAGTCCATTGTGTTTAGTGTGAGAGAGAGGACAGCTTGCTGACGCACCAAGGAGGCCGTACTCTCCTCCTCATCCTCCTCCTCCTCCTCCTCCTCCTCCTCTATCATGAGGTATGATAAACAAATATATATAGAAATATAAAAATATCATGAGGTAGTGAGGTTATGAGTGAACGAGTGAGGTAGTGAGTGAGGTAGTGAGTGAGGTAGCGAGTAAGTGAGGTTGTGAGTGAGTGAGGTATTGAGTGACTGGGGTAGTGAATGACTGAGGTATTGAGTGACTGAGGTAGTGATTGAGTGAATGAGAGCTGTCCTTGTTTATGGGTGAGTGCTGTGTTCACTCTCATTCTTCATGAATCCCGCTATCTTTCCGACTCCCAGCTGAGACCTGCTGGGTTTTGATTTCAAGTACGACACGATGACACACAATATATTCTGTGTAGGATGGCAGCGCCCCTTCCCATTAACATGCTTCCTTCATTTCTCTGAATTGTGTTGTTTAATAGTTATGTTTACATATTCTGGATGTTCTAACCCCATCACTATCGTTGTACCGTATACAAGCGTATCAAAGGTACAATAACACCACCTAGCCTAGCCTGCAAGATACAGATGAGCACACAATGCACACAAGGTACTGAGTGACTGAGTGAGTGACTGAGTGAGTGAGTCAGGTAGTGAGTGAGGTAGTGAGTGACTGAGTGAGTGAGTCAGGTAGTGAGTGAGGTAGTGAGTGAGGTAGTAAGGTAGTGAAGGAGTGAGTGAGTGAGTGAGACAAGTGAGTGAGGTAGTGAGTGAGTGAGTGAGATAGAGAGGGACGAAGTTAGTGAGTGAGGTAGTAAGTGAGGTAGTGAGTGAGGTAGTGAGTGAGGTAGTGAGTGAGTGAGGTAGTGATGGAGGGATTGAGGTAGTGAAGGAGTGAGTGAGTTAGTGAGTGAGTGAGATAGAGAGGGACGAAGTGAGTGAGTGAGGTAGTAAGTGAGGTAGTGAGTGAATGAATGAGACGGTGAGTGAGTGAGTGAGGTGTTGAATGAAGTGAATACATTTAATGACTGAATTAAATAGTGAGTGGGTGAGGTAGTGAATAAGTAAATGAGTGAATTAGATAGTGAGTGAGTCAGTTAGTGAATGAGTGAGGTAGTAAGTGAGTGAGTGAGTGAGTGTACCTTTCTGACTGGGAAGTTGGGCAGTAGTGAACGTATATTTAACTTCAGTAAAAAACAATAAGGACGACAGTAACAGTAGGATTAGCACATAGGGCGTTCACACCTATGCTAGGTGTTCCTAAAATGCGCACGGAGCAGCACAGAGCGAGCGGGGCGAGCCAAGCACAGTCTATACAATTATAGCCCGGCTGAAGTTCCCCTAGGGAGGAGAACGGGAGCAATTTATCCTCAAAATTTCAGCTCTGAATTCCAAGGGATGCGTTTGAGGTAATCCTATAACGGATGACGACATGAAGCGTATCCGACAGCAATACAACACCCGTTTGCCCAAGCCCATCCAAATACCCCCCCACCCCCCCCCCCCCCCTCTCTCGTCCTCCCTCCATGTCTGAAAACTGCTGCTGTGGTGGATTCAGACACAGCGCCCCTCCTATAGCTAGACAACCCTGGCAGTTCAAACTAGATGAGCTACGACAACACGGAGCCCAAATTACCGATAATTCCCCCCCCCAGAACTCCCAAACTGTTTACACACCCAGCGGTCCATATCGCTTAGTTTTTCACTTTTTATTTTTCTCTCTCTCCAAAACAAGCACTCCCTGCCAAAGCAGCTCTTTGTGAAGGAAGCCAAAGGAGATAATGAGAGACGGAAGCGAGCTAATGCAGCTCTCTCTCTCTCTCTCTCTCTCTCTCTCTCTCTCTCTCTCTCTCTCTCCTCTCTCTCTCTCTCTCTCCATCTCTTCTGCTCTCTCGGAGGGAAGTGCCACTGCATTTTCTCCGGCTACGGCAATTCCTCCGTGTCCACGACACGCCCAATCTCTCCTCAAATCTACCGAGAGTGTGAGAGATACTTGTTGCTGCTGCAGACAATAGACCTCACCCTGCCCCCCTCCCCCCCCCCCCCCCCCCCCCACCCCCCCCCCCAAAAAAAAATTGACCTCCCACAACGAGAGATACGAGGGGATACAGATGGCTCCTCCTCCTCTTCCTCCTCCTCCTCCTGTTCTTCCTTTTCCTCTTTCTCGCTCTGCTCCTCCTCATCCTCTGCCTGCTCTTCCTCATCCACTCCTCATCATCATCCGCCTCTTCCTCTTCTCCTCCTCTCTCTCCCTCCTCATTCTTCTCCTCTCTCCTCCTCCTGCTCCTTCTCCTCTCTCCTCCAATTTCTCCGCTCCCTCCTCATCTGCCTCCTTATCCTCCTCTTCCTTCACCTGTGAGCCTCCTTTCTAACGACGGAGATGGGATGTGTCCTGCGGTGTCAGTCTTTTGAACTCACTGGCATGTGAGCAAGGGGGATTCTAGCTGAGCGCTCTCCGATCGGCGTCTTCACGAGGGTGAGGTACCTTGTAACGTAAATGGCCTCGTCGCCGATTGGCTTATTAAAGGTTGTGTTTGCGGGTTATTTTAACTATGTGGCCTCTGATTGGCTACTTAAAAGGTGGAGGATATGACATTTTTAGGGGCATGTATCATGAAGGGCATGTATCTATAGACAACCTGGAGGTTGGGATCCAAACCACAACTAAATGGGCCTTAATTACACATACATTTCCCCAAAGTTGCTAGTTTAAGAATTCTAGATTTAAGATTTTTGAAAAGGTTCAAGATTCAAGATTTTTTTAATTGCAACAATTGAATGCTTACTCCCCATTCACTCTTGCAGTATGAATTGATTAAACAATACTATACTATACTAAACTATGCAATACTATACTATACAATACTATACTATAAACAACAGTATATAAAATACTATATACTATTACCAACACTATATTCTATCTAGTATATACTATTCTATAAACTATAAACAACACTATATAATACCTACTATATAATATACTTTATACTATAAACAACACTATATAATACCTACTATATACTATACTAAATACTATAAACAGCACTACACTTTAACATACTATACACAATATAAAGAATAATAAAGGGACTGATGGAGGATACAGTACATATACATATGGCAAATAGTCCATAAAAGCATTGGTGCCAAGACCAGGAGAGGACCCGTGTTCCCTGGTCCTCGTGGTCCTGGAGACCAGGAGAGGGCCCGTGTTCCCTGGTCCTCGTGGTCCTGGAGACCAGGAGAGGGACGGTGTTCCCTGGTCCTCGTGGTCCTGGAGACCAGGAGAGGGCCCGTGTTCCCTGGTCCTCGTGGTCCTGGAGACCAGGAGAGGGACGGTGTTCCCTGGTCCTCGTGGTCCTAGAGACCAGGAGAGGGACGGTGTTCCCTGGTCCTCGTGGTCCTGGAGACCAGGAGAGGGACGGTGTTCCCTGGTCCTCGTGGTCCTGAAGACCAGGAGAGGGACTGTGTTCCCTGGTCCTCGTGGTCCTGGAGACCAGGGGAGGGACAGTGTTCCCTGGTCCTCGTGGTCCTGGAGACCAGGAGAGGGACGGTGTTCCCTGCTCCTCGTGGTCCTGGAGACCAGGAGAGGGACAGTGTTCCCTGGTCCTCGTGGTCCTGGAGACCAGGAGAGGGACGGTGTTCCCTGCTCCTCGTGGTCCTGGAGGCCTCAGGGAACTCGTATGGATCCAGGATGGATCAGGTACAGTCTTAAGGGCTGTGACACGCGGTCCACAGTCAGAGCCACCGAGGGGCCCATCCGGCTTCCCCAATAAGAAGATGGACCCCGAGGGCTTTATACATCAGAATGCATGGTGGGATTTGTTGTTGTCGATACCCTGTCACAGCGAGGGGACTCAAGAAAGTTGAAGTACTGTTGAACAGTGACAGCGACATCAATATACGGTCAGCTCGGCTAATCGAAGCCTTGTTTAGCCAGGTCTCACGTGAGTAAGCATTGTGGCACTCTCTCAAACACGATAATAGTGTCTCCCTCGTATTGGCATGACTATGAAAAAACATCACAACCATAAACACCATAACTAACATTCCAACACAGCTATGCTTCCAAAATGGTGGCGGCGGCCGTTGAGTGACGTTTCGATGTACAAGCCGGGTGAGATGATTGGGAGGATATGGTGTGGTGTGGACGACGGTGGATGGTTGATGATTGATTTTACCGAGACCCGGGGACAAGAGGTCTAGCTCCTTAAGGTCCTGTGTGTCATCGTAGTAGAAATAGTAGTGGGGTCAGAGGTCAAATGGGGTCATTAATGATGTGAAGAGAAGGGAGTTTGCTTTCATGCCAGTAGCGATCGAGACAGTTCATACAAACAGTGTTCTGCACTCAAATCATTCTGTGCACACCAGCCTTTTAGAACTGATGTTTTAACGATGTTTTAATGTTTGTTGTTGTGTTGATATCGTCTCTACGTCTATGGATGATGGATGGAGTGGGATGTGGTCCTTCTCTGGTTGTTTGAATAGCACCTGCCTCAACGTGCCCCCTTGAGTGGACTAATTCAATATTTAGATTGATTGATTAGGGGGTCAGGGGGTTAAGGGGCTTAGGCAAGAAAGTTTGAACCTCTATGGTGAATACTGCATGTTGAATCCTCCCTCCCTCGGCTCTGACAGATGTGCGTGTGCACGTGTACGTGTGCGTGTGTGTGTGTGTGTGTGTGTGTGTGTGTGTGTGTGTGTGTGTGTGTGTGTGTGTGTGTGGTGTGTGTGTGTGTGTGTGTGTGTGTGTGTGTGTGTGTGTGTGTGTGTGTGTGTGCGTGCGTGCGTGTGTGCTTTGTGTTTAAGTACACCTGTACAGCGAGATCAAAACAAACCACGTGAAGCAGAGCATGTACACACACACACACACACACCACACACCACACACCACACACCACACGCCACGCCCCACACACCACACAACACACACCACACACCACACACATCACACACATCACACACATCACACATGCACACACGCCATTAGGCCCCAGAGAGGTAGAGCTGCGTTGCCATCTCCCAGAGCCCGGTGGGGGGTCTGCAGATCTGCCACGGTGGGCTGACTCCCAGGGCTGGGTGTCAGAACACTGCGGAGGAGAGCTGGATAAGCCTGTGACTGCTGGGTGGTGGGTGGTGGTGGTGGTGACGGTGGAGGGGGTGGAGGAGGATGGAGACTGAGGGATGACAAGTACAGTACAGTACAGAAGGAAGGGAAGGGAGACAAGGACGCTTTGGTCCTCCCTGAGTCTCTGAGACTCTGAGACGTCTCTTCCTGCTGAGAGAGATGGCCTTTTGACCTTGTGGACCTTGTATCTGTGCTGTAGAGTGTGTGTGTCCCTGTGTGTGTGTGTGTGTGTGTGTGTGTGTGTGTGTGTTTTACAATTTAGCTTGTGCATGTGTGTAGCTGTATATGTGTGTATTTCCGGATGCACATGAGCGTGCTTTTGCTTCTTATTGTGCGTGTGTGTGTGTGTGTGTGTGTGTGTGTGTGTGTGTGTTGGCTATCTGCTAAATTAAACGCGACTCCATAGAAAACAGGTCAATAACAATCAGACACTAGAGATAGCCAAGCGTTGCTAACCATCACCATAAGCACACCATCCACACAGAGAACAATGGCCTGGTGCTGCCAAGATCCATCTAGAAGACAACTAGTCTCCAAAATCAGACCTTAGATTAATATCTAAGAGATGTATATTGTTTTAGATTAGATTTCATATTCAATTTTCTTTTGGTTGATTTCTTAAGTCTGATCACCAAACATCTCGGTGAACAGAGCGATTCCCTTTTCTTTTGCTTCATATTTCTGAATATATAAAATCCCCGTCTGAAAGCTTCATCCGTTCCCCGAAATGAGTTCATTTTGGGTAGAATATTATCATAGTGAAGCAGGAAACAAGGCGTTACTGTTTCTGTTTTTGGTTTCCGGACCAGATTCTGAGCTGTTTCCCTACAGAAGTTTCTGGCAGTAGGACCGCTGCCCACATTCAATCCAGAGAAGCAGCTAGTCTTCGGTCAGCAAGCGTTTTGAGAGGAAAACCCACAGTGCCAACTGAGCGACCAACCCACCAGCCTCCCAGAGTCTGAGGCCATAAAACTGAACCCTGGTGCTGAATGAATTATGATGACTTTCCGCCAGAAAACCGCCGATTGCGGCTAAACTGTTTCTATCCCCTTTTTGCATCTCAATGAATCTTAAACTCCCCCCAGCATGTGAAATACAAGCTTGATCGACCGGCGGACTCGCTGGCCTCAGTTCCATTGGAGAACGCATCTAATCTGCCAGAAGAAAAGGAGAAATGAATGGATATTACCAAAGCGCTCGCGAGGAAGAAACCCGCTTTCATTTGGCGAAATATGTTCTGGAGAAATCTAGATGGGATAATTAGCTAGGGCTTTTCGTCACTGCCCTATCCCCCCCCCCCCCCATCCATCCCAACCTCCCTCCTCATCCTCTTCTTCTTCTTCTTCTTCTTCTTCTTCTTCTTATAAAACTCATAATACCAGCAGGCCTGTAGGCTCTTTAGCTGGCTGAAGTTGTTGTAATGCCGTGCTGTCAGTCTGACTTTGGGGGATATAATGGATGTAATGGGATCTGACATAATCATGACATTATTATTATTATATCCATGATAATAACATATTATATAGGGACCTTCCTAGCTGACGCATGCCTCTGAGCCGCGTGTGAGCTTTTGACGGCACTGTACTGTGACAAAGGAGATCTTCATTGTGATTTTACACCCCTGGTCAGCACACCAGCGGGGCTAATCCGCGGTGAGATGGTGTCCTATAGAAGAGATCAGCACCCTGGACAGCGACCACAAGGAGCGTGGAGGACAGAACGGCTTAAAGTGCTCGACCAATCAGGAAAAGGTTCAGCGTGGTAAGCCCCACCCCCAAAAGCTCCTGTTTCTTTTGTAAATACAGAGGAACTTCAGCAGGGACATTGTTTTAAGGCTGTAATGTAAATCAAGGTCCCTGGAACTTAATGTCGACTCTGGAGGTGGCAAACATACTGAGTTCATCCAGAGATTCCTAGTTCCGTTTACTGGGGAGCCGACAGCAGCTCTGCAGCCTCACAATGCACACACACATGCACGCACGCACACGCACACGCACGCACACACACACACGCACGCACGCACGCACGCACGCACGCACGCACGCACGCACGCACGCACGCACGCACGCACGGCGGTGTCTTAAGGCGGGGAGAGG
>CM051005.1:10030925-10040925 GCA_027704905.1 Muraenolepis orangiensis | reverse complement strand
TCGTGGGGAGGACTTATCGCGATAAACGATAAACGATACGATATGGCACAGCCCTAGTGGTTTATATATATTTTTAAACATATAATGCAGTTTCCGAACGAGACGGTGCAGCTCAGTGCCGCTGCAATCCGATGGATTAGTAATACACGTAAAAATAAACTTCAATCATAAATTAAACAGAACAATACTTCTGGGCGCAAGCTACGTAGGTGGCAGTGATATCAGCGTCCATAGCAACGATAGAAACCTGAACAAATTTTCGTAATCAATCAAAAACTAAAGATCGTATGAATTCACTGAACAAAGCGTGTGAGAGTAAAACACACATTTCTTGCTTGAAATGTTATCAAAACATATTATAATGCCGAAACTATCTCCATTACACTTTTCCACCGAGAGTACAAGGAAACGTGACTGTGATATTACAGCTGCAGAAGTTAGCGCATGCGTACCAGGTTGATACGTACGATTTCCTACAAAACAAAGTGCACTGTTTTTTCATATAGGGAATCCTACGTATCTTTTATGAGAACAGCCTTGTGTGTGTGTCTGTGTGTGTGTGTGTGTGTGCACGTGTGTGTGTATGTGTGAGAGTACATGCACATGGTTTCTGTCTATGTCTGGAAGAAAGGCTGATTGTACTATATATATATATATATAGGCTTTTTCACTTGCACACACACTCACACACACACACACACACACACACTCTCACACTGACACACATACACACACACACACACTCACACACACACACACACAGCGACAAAGACACACACACACACACACAGGCACAAAGACACACACACACACACACACACACACACACACACACACACACACACACACACACACACACACACACACACACAGACTCTCCTGGTCCAACGCTCCAGGACCTCCAGGATGATTATCACTATCTTTACAGTTATATATGTGAGGTTTTGAACATACGGTTATCACTGAATATTTACAGTAATTGAGTGATTCTCAAATGCAGTGTGCAGATCAGTTGCACACTTTGCACTAAAAATAGAGTTTTTGATGGCGGATGAGCGGAAAAGTGTGAAAAAGATATTATGGCAATGTGGAAACGTGTTTATATGATTCCATTTTGTTATCGGAGAGAGCAAAGACAAGACAGATAGACAGACAGGTAGTAGACAAGACAGATAGACAGACAGGTAGTAGACAAGACAGATAGACAGACAGGTATTAGACAAGACAGATAGACAGACAGGTAGTAGACAAGACAGATAGACAGACAGGTAGTAGACAAGACAGATAGACAGACAGGTAGTAGACAAGACAGATAGACAGACAGGTAGTAGACAAGACAGATAGACAGGCAGGTAGTAGACAAGACAGATAGACAGACAGGTAGTAGACAAGACAGATAGACAGACAGGTAGTAGACAAGACAGATAGACAGACAGGTAGTAGACAAGACAGATAGACAGACAGGTAGTAGACAAGACAGATAGACAGACAGGTAGTAGACAAGACAGATAGACAGACAGGTAGTAGACAACGCAGATGGACAGATGGATATACAGCCAGACAGGCAGGTAGTGGATGCGACAGACGGACAGATAGACGGACAGACTTAAGTATTAAGTGTGCATGCTCTTTATGTCTCCCCCCCCCCCCCCCCCTCCCCCTCACACACACACACACACTTCTTCCACACACACAATGCTGGCAGCAGGGAGGGATGATCATCCAGGACTGAAGCCCACCTCGGGGGGGCCACGATCCCCCGGCTCCTTCTAGCAAAAACTGTCGAGGTGTCCTTGAGCAAGACACCCTAACCTTAAAACCTGCTCCTGACGTGCTGGCTGTCTCCTTGCATGGCTGACTCCGCCGTCGGTGGTTGAATGTGTGTGTGAATGGCTTGTAAAGCGCTTTGGATAGAAGCGCTATATAAAAGCAGTCCATTACCACACACACACACACACACATATGCAGACAACCTATGCAGATATTTTGTATACTCTCTCAACTCTGAGACGTTACATAATCGCCAGTCACAGGAGTAGCAGGAGCAGCAGGGGGAGAGAGAGAGAGAGGAGAGGAGGAGGAGAGAGGAGGAGAGAGGAGGAGAGAGGAGCAGGAGTAGCAGGAGCAGCAGGGGGAGAGAGAGAGAAGAGGAGGAGGAGAGAGGGGGAGAGCGAGAGAAGAGAGGAGGAGAGAGGAGGAGCTTCTCTGCGACGCTGTCAGCTCCGTGTGGCTCAGTGTTGAGGCGTCACGTGTTACATGTTGAAACTCCACCCCGGTCTCACCGCAGGAGAGCTCATCTCCGCTCGTGGTCACTCCCTCCCCCTCTCCCCCTCCCCTCCCCCTCTCCCCTCTCCCCCTCCCTCCCCCTCCCCTTACCCCACGATCCCCGTCTTCCATCTGAGCCAAAATGGTGGCCAAAATGTCTTCTTAGTGCCGCTTCCCAGCCCCTATCCCCCTTCCGCTTTTCTCGCTTTCAAACGGCGCCACAGGGGCCCTTCCATCTCCTCCTCCTCCTCCTTCCGCCTGCACACACACACACACACACACACACACACACACACACACACACACACACACACACACACACACACACACACACACACACACACACACACACACACACACACACACACACACACACAGACACACACACCGCTTTCCATCCTCCTCTATCACCACCTCAATCTCTGCTGACCCAGCAGGCCGAGCACGCCTTGAGGGCGGTGATGATGGCAGCAGCGGTGGTGGTGATGAAGATGATGATGATGATGATGATGATGATGACAGTAGCGGTGATGATGAAGAGGAAGATGATGATGATGATGATAGTGGTGGTGGTGATGGTGATGAAGAGGAGGATGATGATGATGATAGTGGTGGAGGTGATGAAGAGAAGGATGATGATGATGATGATAGCGGTGGTGAGGAGGAAGATGATGCTGATTATGATAGTCGTGGTGGGGATGAAGATGATGAGGATGATGGTTATAGTGGTGGTGATGATGAAGAGGAAGATGGCAATGACGATGATGATAGCTGTAGTGATTGTGATGAAGATGATGATGATGATAATGATGACAGCGGTGGTGGCTATGAAGTTGAAGATGATGATGATGATGATGATGATGATGACAGTAGTGGTGCTGATGAAGATGAAGATGATGATGACAGTAGCGGTGCTGATGAAGATGAAGATGATGATGATGATGGTGAAAGTAGTGGTGGTGGTGAAGATGAGGATGATGATGATGTTAGTTGTGGTGGTGATGAATATGATGATGATGATGATGATGGCAGTAGCAGTGGTTGTGATGAAGCTGATGATGATGTGACAGTACTGGGTGAGATAGTGGTGACAAAGATGATGATGATGAGGTTGAGGATGATGATGACAGTAGTGGTGGTGATGAAGAGTAAGAGGAAGATGATGATGAAGATGATGCTGGCTATGAAGGGGGTATCTCTCTCCCCTCCTCCTCCTCCTCCTCCTCCTCCTCCTCCTCCTCCTCCTCCTCCTCCTCCTCCTCGGGCGTGCTTCTTCATCTCCTATCTCTCCATCTCCTCCACCCCTTCTCTTATCGCCGAGACACAGCGAGGAGCGTTTAAATGCCCCCAAATGGAACACACTTTTCCAATTAACGTGTGTGTGTCTGCGCGCATGAAGACAACCACCAAATAACAACCACCAAAAAGTGGTTTAGAGCCGCAGTGCACCACCCAAAACCTGCACCTCCCAATTTCCAACCTCCCAAGCCCCTCCCCCTGCGCTCTCATCGGCAGTCTGGCCGCCTCCCCCTGGTGTTTGAGGATAGTTTAACGGGAGGGAGGGAGGGAAGGAGGGAGGGAGGGGAGGGGAGGGAAGGAGTAGTCCACAGGTAGAGACAAGATGTTGGGGATCAAAACCCAGAGAGTCAGCCAGGGAATCACTGTGAAATAGTACTACCATATACTAGTCTACAACCACTACTACGTCTACTACTATTATTACTAGTACTACTACTACAGCTACTACTACTACTACTACTACTATTACTACTGAACTACAAGTACTACTACGTCTACTACCACTAGCACTAGTACCAGTACTACTGTTATGACCCAGCGAGACCGGCTAGCCAAATGTGCCAGAGAACCCAGAAGAAGAGACAGGACACTCAAAACAACGGATAATGTCTTGAGGGGGGGTTAGGACGAGACGCAACGTAGTCAGAGCTGGAGACACAGGTTCACGGGTAGGAAGGAGCCATAAGGTTCTCAATAATCAAGCGTCTGACGTCGGTCCTCGGCAGCCTAGAGGTAGATCCCAGATCGATTAGAGCGTGGGGGCACAACAACAACCACTACTACATCTACTTCTACTACTAGTAATACTTCTGCTGCTACTACTACTAGTACTACTCACAGTTATGCTACTACTACTACTCATACTACTTCTTGGCAAGTTGACATTTGCATCCGTGTTATCAACGAATCCTTCATCATTACATGGTGGCCTTTATGTACCATACGCACTATAACAGACTGCGGTCCTTCAATGACAATAAGACATGCGTACGCTAATGGCAGCCTAGCCGCTCTGCCCTTCACCCAGACCCTCTGACGACGAGGCTGATGATAATAATCACTGGTGGATTGTGGGTAGTCGGGGGGGACTGTGTCGTTACACCGACTTCCAAAAGGGAGGACAGCGCTTCTGTTATCTTTGAGGGTTTTTTACAGACTCGGAAACTCAAAGAAGAAGGCCAGAGGACGATTGATCTCATGGTCATGGCGGGGTGAAGGGGTTTGAATCGCCAGAGAGTGAGGAGGGGGGGGGGGGGGGGGGTTGGGGAAAGAGGTTGTTTTGCAGAAGTGTATTTATAACACCGGACTTGCTCTACATCAGAGTCCTTCTGCTTCTTCTGATACACAACCCTGGTCACACACACACACAGTCTTGTCACACACACACACACACCCTTTTGTCACACACACACACAGCTTTGTCACACACACCCCACACTTACATACACACATGGTGGTCACACACACACACACACACACACACACACATACACGCACCCTCTGGTCACACCCACACACACGCACCCTCTGGTCACACACACCACACACACACCACACACCACACACCACACGCAGCCTGGTCACACACATACACACACAGCCTGGTCACACACACACACACACACACACACACACACACACACACACACACACACACACACACACACACACACACACACACACACACACACACACACACACACACATGCACCCTGGTCACACACACACACACACCCACATAGCCTGGTCCCACACACAGCAGCCTGGTCACACACACACACACACACACACACACATGGTGGTCACACACACACACACATACACGCACCCTCTGGTCACACCCACACACACGCACCCTCTGGTCACACACACACACACACACGCATTCTGGTCACACACATACACACACACACACACACACAAACCCATCCCGGTCACACACACACACACATATACACACTGCCTGGTTACACAAACACACAGCCTGGTCACACACACACACACATAGCCTGGTCCCACACACACATGCACCCTGGTCACACACACAGCAGCCTGGTCACACACACACACACACACACACACACACACACACACACACACCACACACACACACACACACACACACATAGCCTGGTCACACACACAGCAGCCTGGTCAAACACACACACACACACACGTAGCCTGGTCACACACACCAGGCTGTTCTCATAAGTGATACATAGGATTCTTTACGTGCACTAACAGTGCACGTAAGTACGTATCAACCCATGTGTGTGCATGCGCAAACTTCTGCAGCTATAATTTCAAGCACAGTCACGTTTCCTTGTATTCTCGCTGGCAAATGTAAAAGATAGATAGATAGTTTCGGCATTATAATATATTTTGATAACATTTTTTACTCTCCACGCTTTGTTCAGTGAATTTATATGATCTTAAGTTTTTGAGTTATTACGAAGGTTTGTTCAGGTTTCTATCGTTGCTATGGACGCTGAAATCACTGCCGCCTTATTGTTCTGTTACGTTTATTATTTCAGTTTAATTTGACGTGTATTACTAATTAATCTCGTTCGGAAACCACATTATATGTTTAAAAAAATATATAAACCACATTATTAACACAAATAGATAGAGGGATGAGACCCGGACGTGTGCAAAGAACTACAATTTGCAGCGTGCTGTGTCACACGTTTTGTAGTTCTAATGTGTTTTCCCTATGATGTGAAATTGTGACCAGGAATCTTATTATAGGGTTTACTGGCCGAGAAACACACTGGCTTGGTCAGATTTGATCGAAGAGGGTGAAATCATGTTTTTTTCACAGGTTGTGACCCTGCTGAGTGACGCCCCCAATTAGCTTGCTTATGGTAGTAGAGGTCAAGAGCTTTCCAAAACTGTTGATCCCATGTCTGTAGCACCCCTGAGGAGCAGGAACCCCCCCACACCTTTCATACTGACCTATGTTACTCTCTAGATCAAGACCTTTCCAATGATGTCTTCATGGTCTCCTACGACTAAGTGTGATGTTCATCTTGCTCCAAGGCTACTTGCAGGTTTACTTTCTCTGAGTCTTTTAGGGCCAAGCTGGATAAAATCAGTCGATGAACGTTATCGGGGGGGAGGGGGTGCGCGACACAAACCCACTTTCGTGCGTCACCATAGCAACGGATATACATGTTAACTCAAAACCCACCTCTTCACTCTTGCTTTCAACCCATAATTTGTTCTCTGTTTTGTTTTGTTTCTTGTTTTGTTTTGTTGTGTTTGTTGTGTTTTGTATTAGTCTTTATGTATTCTATTTCCTGTAAAGCGTCTTTGAGCACCTGGAAAAGCGCTATATAAGTCCGATATATTATTATTATTATTATTAACTATCTATGTATACAACTAAAGATTGTATACATTCATTGAAAATATCCGTGGAAATGTCCATGGAAATATTCGTAATAACGATCGTATACATTCACTGAAGGACGATTGTGACAAATAATGGCTCATTTCTCTCTAGAAATGTTATCAAAACATATTTAAATGGAAAAATTATATGATTTTTTTGCATTGTCCACTGAGAATACGCAGAAAGCCATGTTGCTTTGTGTTGTCGCTGCAGTGGGACGCGCATGCGCACTGATTGCTGTACGATTTTGTACAATTTCCTACAAAATTAACGCACTGTGTGTGTGTGTGTGTATGTGTGTGTGTGTGTGTCAGGTCTTCCGTTAGCCGGTAATTCCAAAAAAACTTTAAATTCAAAACCTGCCATTCAAAATGTCCAGTAATAATGCTCATACAATACTTAGATAACACCATGAAGTGACTGAATCAGCTGCTGCTCCACGGCTATGGGGCTTTAACTTTGCGACAGCTCATTTATGAGTTCAGCGAGCTGAACCCTGACTGGGCTACACTGGCTCAAAGTGCCTGTGTTCTGCCCGTGTCAAGCGATCAGCAGAGAGAGGCTTCTCCCTGCAGAATCGTGTTCCTCAGCCTCAGACACACATTCCCGATTTTTACTGCCGTCCTTGATAGGACCATTCCCCATTGAAATGTGTCAAAAGTCGGATCAAGATCCTGTGATTCGTGGCTAGAAATTCACAAGTTTGTAAAAACATTTATTTAATTACAACCCGCACCCACATCCCAATTCTCCCGAATGCGAGAGTTCAGACAGTGACCGGACAGTGAACCGACGCTGATGGAAGACATGTTAGACATCCGGCAAGATCTGGACGCAATCTGGACTCAATCGGCAAGAAACAGCAATGAAAAATGTCTCCAAATCATGCCCGTTCATCACGACAGCATCACAACAGCATCCCATGCGCGCGTGTGGGTGTGGGTAACCGTGCGTTCCGAGGGGGGGGGAGAGAGAGAGACAGAGAGACAGAGAGACAGAGAGACAGAGAGACAGAGAGACAGAGAGAGAGAGAGAGAGAGAGAGAGAGAGAGAGAGAGAGAGAGAGAGAGAGAGAGAGGAAGCCCTGAGATAATGAGAGAGAGAGAGAGAGAGAGAGAGGAAGCCTGAGATAATGAGAGAGAGAGATAATGAGACAGAGAGAGAGAGAGAGATAATGAGACAGAGAGATAATGAGACAGAGAGATAATGAGACAGAGAGAGAGAGAAATAGAGAGAGAGAGAGAGAGAGAGAGAGAGAGAGTCTCTCCGGGTGGCTAGCTGGGTGTAATGCTAACCAGGGGTAATTAAATGTAAAGGACCAACAGTGGGATTAACCCTCGTGGCGCCCTGGGCTCTCGACCGCGCTACGCTAACGCGCTATGCTAACGAGGCGCACAGACGCTCTCTGTGACCTGTGTGTCTGATGTCAGGAGTGGAGAGCGCACCTTCATCTTATTGTTCTGTTCTTCTTCTGTTCTCTTTTTCTTCTCCTCCTTCTCCTCCTTCCTTCTCCTTCTCCTCGTTCTCCTCATTCTCGTTCTCCTCGTTCTCCTCGTTCTCCTCCTCCTTCTCCTCCTTCTCCTCCTTCTCCTCCTTCTCCTTCTCCTCCTTCTCCTCATTCTCCTTCTCCTCATCTCCTCCTTCCTTCTCCTCCTTCTCCTCATTCTCCTTCTCCTTCTCCTCGTTCTCCTCATTCTCCTTCTCCTCCTCCTCCTCCTCCTCCTCCTCCTCCTCCTTCTTCTCCTATGCGTGTGTGATGGATAGCCCATGTGCAGAGACAGCTTCCGTGATAATCTGTCTTGGGCTTCACTTCGTCCCGTAGTTGCTAGCCGCTAGCTGCATCACATCCATCACGCACGGCACGCCGCGGACATGCTAACCAAGCTAAGGCCATCGTCAAGGCAACGCAGTGACACAGAGGTCCCATGGCCTTCCTTCGTTGGGATTTAACAGAGAGGGGGAGAAGGGAAGAAAGAGAGAGAGAGAGAGAGAGAGAGAGAGAGAGAGAGAGAGAGAGAGAGAGAGAGAGAGAGAGAGAGAGAGAGAGAGAGAGAGAGAGAGAGAGAGAGAGAGAGAGAGAGAGAGAGAGAGAGAGAGAGAGAGAGAGAGAGAGAGCACTGTGAGTCCATGGAGAGAGAGAGAGATAGGGCAGATCAGACGCATGAACAAAAAACACAGAATACTAACCGGAAAACCGGAGGGAGGGAGGGGGGAGGAGGGAGGAGGGAGGGAGGGAGGGAGGGGGGAGGAGGGAGGAGGGAGGGAGGGGGAGGGAGGGAGGTAGAGCGGAGAACAGGAGGTAGAATTTATTTGTGCTGAAGTCTGCGTGTGTGTGTGTGTGTGTGTGTGTGTGTGTGCGCGTGTGCGTATCTGTGTGTGTGCGTGGTGTGATTGATCAAGGCGACACTGAAGTAGACAATTAAGGGTGTGCGTATACAAATGTGTGTTTGTGTGTGTGTGTGTGTGTGTGTGCATGTTTGTGTAAAAAAGTACATATAAGTAGAAGAGAGCATTCAAGGGGTTATCCCTCATCATCCAATCACGTGACCCCACACCCGGGACGGGGGCGGGAGTTATCCCTCATCATCCAATCACGTGACCCCGCCCCGGGATGGGGGCGGGAGTTATCCCTCATCATCCAATCACGTGACCCCACCCAGGGACGGGGGCGGGAGTTATCCCTCATCATCCAATCTCGTGACCCCACCCAGGGGACGGGGGCGGGAGCGAACGCAGAGGAGATGTAGTCCGGGAGAACAGAAAATTACAAAAGCATCTTGTCTTTCCTCCCTTTTGAGGTGGTGAAAAAACTATTATGGAGAAAATAAGCGCTGTTGGAACAATGGGCTAAAAGGAATTATGAGTGGACCTTGGGAGCATTTACGAAAACAACAGACACAACAACAGAGAAAAGTAAGTGTGTGCGTGTGTGTGTGTCTGTCTGTCGAGAAAGAAAGAAAGTGTCTTTGCTGTCAGGAGTTGTTTTGATGGATCTTGGGTAATGGAGTTTTGATGGATGAGTCGGGTGTACCGTGTCTCCGT
>CM051005.1:10005925-10023425 GCA_027704905.1 Muraenolepis orangiensis | reverse complement strand
GAAAACCAAGGATGAGAGAGAGAGAGAGAGAGAGAGAGAGAGAGAGAGGAGAGAGAGAGAGAGAGAGAGAGAGAGAGAGGAGAGAGAGAGAGCGGATGGAGGGAATGCCGGGAATTAACCAGGTCATCCACACACCTCTCTGGGAGCCCTACCCCCACTACCCCCTTGAGACAAACCCCCCCCCCACGGGAACACTCTCTCTCTGGTGCCCTGACAGTAGCTTGTTTTAACACCACCACCATCACCGCCACCAACACCACCACCACCATCACCACCACCACCACCCTACTGTTTCTCTTGCACTAACAAAATAAATAAACTGGGAGGAAGGGGAAGGTATTTTACATTTGATACAATTCTGCTTCTCACCACATGACATGTGTTTAGCGTTGCTGAGCGTGCTGAGCACACCTGTCGTCGTGGTCAGGGGGGTTTGAAGGAGGATAGGGGCAAATGCACAGTCATACACACACACACACACACACACACACACACGCTGATACACACACTAAAAGATGCCCGCACACATACACACACACACACACACATGTGTCGCTTATACACACACTAATACAAACAGTAATACACATACACACACACACACACACACACACACACAAATGCACAGGTACTAACAAACACACACACACACACACACATACACTAATACACGCGCACACACACACACAGATGCACACTAATACACACACACAGATGCAAACTAATACACACACTATTAACACAAACACTCAGACACACATGCACACAAATGCACAGGTACTAACAAACACACACACACACACACACACTAATACACGCGCACACACACACACATACACACACACACACACAAATCAGTTCGGCAAATCAGACCACCGTTCTATCCAGCTACTCCCCACCTATAGGCAGAGACTGAAGCAGCAACCGATCGCTGTGAGGGAGGTCCAATGCTGGTCAGACCAATCGGACTCTATGCTGCAGGATTGTTTTGATCGCGCTGACTGGCACATGTTCCGCGTTGCCTCGGACAATAACATCAACGAGTGCGCGTCATCGGTCACCAGGTTCATCTAGAAGTGCATAGATGACGTTGTTCCGACAACAACGGTTCGAATATATCCCAACCAGAAACCGTGGATTAACGGCGATGTTCGCACTGCCCTACACGCGCGTAACGCCGCCTTTGGCTCCGGGTAACCAGGTAACCATAGTCATTCAGGTAACATGCCTGAATGACTATAGACCTGTAGCCCTCACCTCGATTGTCAGCAAATGCTTCGGGAAGTTGGTCAAGGACTTGATTTGCTCCGTGTTACCTGGCACGCTGGACCCATGGCAATTTGCATATCGTCAAAACAGATCCACGGACGACGCAATTGCCATGGCCCTCCGCACTGCCCTTTCCCACCTGGAGGGAAATAACTGTTATGTGCGAATGCTGTTTGTGAACTACAGCTCAGTGTTCAACACGGTAGTTCCTGCCAAGCTCGACACCAAGCTTAGAGGTCTAGGCGTGCCCCCATCCACATGCAGCTGGATACTGGACCTCCTGTCGGACCAGGTGAGGATGGGGAGCACCACCTCAGAGCCACTGACCCTCAACACGGGAGCCCCCAGGGATGCGTGCTGAGCCCTCTCCTCTACTCCCTACACCCACGACTGCATGGCTATGCACAGCTCCAATGTCATCATCAAGTTTGCTGACGACACGACAGTGATGGGCCTGATCGCCGGCGACAACAAGACAGCCTACCGGAGCAGTGGTGCCAGGAGAAAAGCCTCGCCCTCAATGTGAAGAAGACCAAGGAGCTGATCGTGGACTACAGGAAGCAGAGAGGAGAGCACGGCCCTATCTCCATCGATGGTGTTGCAGTAGAGAGGGTCAGCAGCTTCAAGTTCCTCGGCGTGCACATCTCCAAGGACCTCACATGGTCCACGCACACCACACACGTGGTGAAAAGGGCCCAACAACGCCTGTATTTCCTCAGGCGTCTGAAGAAATTCAGCATGGGCCCCCGCATCCTGAGAACATTCTATAACGGCACCACCGAGAGTGTTCTTACAGGGTGTATCACCGCCTGGTACGGGAACTGCACCGCACTCGAGTGCAGAGCGCTTCAAAGGGTGGTGCGGACGGCCCAGTATATCGTTGGAGGTGAGCTCCCCTCCCTCCTGGATATATACAACCAGCGGTGCGTGGCCAAGGCCAAACGCATCATAAAAGACAATGCCCACCCCAGCCACGAACTGTACTCACTGTTACCGTCAGGCAGGCGATACCGCAGTATCAAGTGCCGTACAAATAGGCTTAGAGATAGCTTCCACAGTCAGGCCATCAGGCTGCTGAACAAGGGCGTATAGCATATAACAATGGATTTTATTACATTGATTTATATATACATATTCCTCTTTTTCTGTGCTGATATATTGCATTTTAGAAATTGCATTTTTATTTTATATACAGTATTTAACTTTATACCGTTTGTAATTTTTTTGCTTCTTTTATTCTATTCTGTTTAATTTTATTTTATCGTATTTTTATAACTGCTCTCTGTAGTCGGGTATTGCACATACGATTTTCACTCACTGCTTTATACAATAAACTTGACTTGACTTGGACAGGAGAGTGGGCATGTTTTCGCGCATGTCTTCGCTCACAGGTGCATTATGCAGACTTTGACACACGTCAGCACACACACTTGCAAATGCAGCATCGCAAATAAAGCACACACACACACACTCTTAAACACACTCTTAAACACACGTACACGCTCACACACAACTTTCAGAGGATCAAGGAGACCCTGGCAGAGCAAGTGAGAGAGCAATAGAGAAAGAGAGAGAGAGCGAGAGAGAGAGAGAGAGAGAGAGAGAGCCGCAGACTCAATCCGTCATGCAGGATTAAAGCATAAGCTTCTCCACGGCCATAGAGGTGGTTTTTATGAGGAAAAACACAGAGCTTTTATAAGGGAGAACGGCCCCTCTCTCTCTCTCTCTCTCTCTCTCTCTCTCTCTCTCTCTCTCCCCCTGTTTCCCTCTTTCTCTCTCTCTCTCTCTCTCTCTCTCTCTCTCTCTCTCTCTCTCTCTCTCTCTCTCTCTCTCTCTCTCTCTCTCTCTCTCTCTCTCTCTCTCTCTCTCTCTCTCTCTCTCTCTCTCTCTCTCTCTCTTGCCTTCACTCTGCTTCAGAGACAAAGTGGAGGGAGAGGATAAGAGGATGGAGAGGGAAGGGGTGTGCAGGTGAGAGAGGTGTGTGTGTTTGTGTGTGTGCGTGCGTGCATGCAGGTGTTAGCAGCTGTGAACAGATGTGATTTAACCTATTTATTGGTGTGAGTGTTGATGTGCACATGAATGAAGCTTGTGTGTGTGTGGGTGAGTCTGTGTGTGGGTGTGTGTGTGTGTGTGTGTGTGTGTGTGTGCGTGCGCCCTTGTGCGTCTATCAGAGTCACTAACATTCCCCAAGATACACACACTGTGTGATCAAGTCCAACGCTGCCTTCCCCGCCACTTTGATCATCACCCTGGGGGTAGGAAATCCCTGCCCACCACCCTGTCAGCCTCGCCCACCACCCTGAAAGCCCCGCCCACCACCCTGTCAGCCTCACCCACCACCCTGAAAGCCCCGCCCACCACCCTGTCAGCCTCGCCCACCACCCTGTCATCAAAGAAACAACAGAACAGAAGTGATTGCCGCTTCTTTCACCAGGGGTTAACTGACGGCTGTTTAGCCAAGGTTGTGGTCGGATACTCCTCCCGGGCGAACACGGGTAACCCGGCTAAAGCGGCTAACGCAGCTTACGCAGGTAGCGCAGCTTACGCAGCTTAGGCAGCTTACGCGGCTAACCCCACTTCCTTTATTAACAAAAGAGTCCAATATTTTCTGGTGGCATTTGAAAGCGCCAAATCCTCTTGGGGAAGGTGGCCCCCGGGAGCGTGACAGCGGCGCATTGAGATAGCAGGGTGGTCGGGTTCAGGCCCCCGTTCAAACGCTCGCTCGCTTTCTCCCCTGCTCACCTCCCCGACGACAGATCCCTCGAACAAACTGACCCACATACAGGAGAAATGACAAGACAACATGTAAAAACGCTGAACGTCCGCCTCTTCGGCGGAGCGGGGACGAGATCTGTGCGAGGAGGGGGAGGGGGGGTGGGGGGGGTGGGTTGGGAAGGGGGAGGAGAGCCGAGAAAAAGAGTGTATGTATATGGAAATAGGGTCAGGATCCCATGACTGCTCCGACTCTGATTATTATAAACAGTATAGGAGGGTCCGTTGACCATGGGACCATGATGTCATGACGTGGTGCGTGATGTCATGACGTGGTGCGTGATGTCATGACGTGGTGTGTGATGTCATGACGAGGTGTGTGATGTCATGACGTGGTGTGTGATGTCATGACGTGGTGCGTGATGTCATGACGTGGTGCGTGATGTCATGACGTGGTGCGTGATGTCATGACGTGGTGTGTGATGTCATGACGAGGTCTGTGATGTCATGATGTGGTGTGTGATGTCATGACGAGGTGTGTGATGTCATGACGAGGTCTGTGATGTCATGATGTGGTGTGTGATGTCATGACGAGGTGTGTGATGTCATGACGAGGTCTGTGATGTCATGATGTGGTGTGTGATGTCATGTAGCTATGTGCATGTCACCCTAGTGCTCCTAATGACAGTAATCTAATACACACTATAGTAATCTAGCACACACTATATAAATCGAGTACACACTATAGTAATCTGGTACACACTATAGGTAAATAGTACACACTATAGTAATATAGTACACACTACAGTAATATAGTACACACTACAGTTATATAGTACACACAAAATAATATAGTACGCTCTACAGTTATCTAGTACACACTACAATAATATAGTACCCACTATAGTAATCTAGTACACATTATAGTAATCGAGTGCACAGTATAGTAATATAGTTCACACTATAGTAATATAGCACACACTATAGTATTATAGTACACACTACAGTAATATAGCACACACTACAGTAATATAGTACACACTACAGTAATATAGTACACACTATAGTATTATAGCACACACTACAGTAATATAGTACACACCAAATAATATAGTACACTATACAGTAATATAGTACATACTTTAGTAATATAGTACATACTACAGTAATATAGTACACACATATAGTATGCACTATCGTAAAATAGAGCACACTACATTAATTTGGTACACACTATAGTAATATAATATACACTATATTATTATAGTACACAGAAACAGCAAAAACATCTTTGAAGCATCTTTGGCCGACCGATTGAAGGAGGAGGAGGCCAGTGACTCCAGACAGATTTCAAACACAGACTCTTAATGGTTTATTTTCACCCGGGATAAGATCTGGCTACAGAACTGTCAGCTCATATTTCCATATAGCGCTACGGAAATAGAATATCAAATACTCCGGACAGCAGGACACGTCCTCTCTTGTTCTGTGGGGTAAGACACGCACCGTTCCGAGTTTCAAACTACTCCTTCAGATGAACTCTGAGGAACAACACGCTAAGCCCGTTTGATTGGCTATCTGCATGTCCTTCTTGTCGATATCTTATCGGCAGACGAAGAAGCAGCAAGAAGAACAGTGCTGAGTTTTCAGAGATAAAACACTCAATTAGACTAGCTGGCTTAGGAGGTTCGTTATAATGGATTCCTTTACGTCTCTGTGTCTTCCGAGAGGAATTCCAGGGCGAGCGGCAGACGAGACCGGTTTTAATCAGCCGTTTGGTTCTTCACCGCACGGCTATGAGTTAGTCCGGTACCTGTATAAGGGTGTTTTATACCTGGTCCCTTCCAGCCCCCCCCCCCCCCCCCCCCAAAACCGAACTCAGTGCTGATGAGTCAGCATTTTTTTCTGCATATGTGAACAAGATAAAGGAACTCAGACTCCTCTGAAACAAAAAGACCACCTGGGAGGAAGTCTCATTTCGGGTCGCTCTAAGTCTGCAGTGCGGTTCTCCTGACCCGGTGCATCGTGAACACGTGAAAGCGTTCCGGGGTTGGCTTCGCCTTTCAGCATTGTATTTTGACCTTCTAGGCTTACCGTAGACCTGTGGACTGAGCCCCCCCCCCCCATCAGAGTTTAAGTGAACAAGAGAGAGAACTGAGTCTGACACTTCGAAATTTGGATTTCAAAAAGAAAAAAGGAGAAAAGACAACCGACAAATTTGCCGCAAAGCTGAACCAAAGTCATCTGGTGGAATGTCTCCCGCTGTGGTGAATACCGATCAGAAGAAGAGAGGACGCCGCAGAAGAAAGACACTTTCTTTGGATCTTTTCGCTTGAGCATACACACACGCACGCACGCACGCACGCACGCACGCACACACACACACACACACGGTTGCAAACTCATGAAAGGAATGTTCAATGTCGATTACACAAAGTACTGCAAAAACGAAATCCTTTACAAGGATTTATCATGGATTTTCAAACTTTAAAAAGGATCAATTTGACCCTACCGCGCAACGGTGTGCAGTGGTTGCACCGTGGGTTTCTTTCTTTCTTTTTTTCATTATTTTTAAATTTTTCTCCCCGATAAACTTAAAAATGTGTCACGTGACAGCCGGCCGGGCCGAGGGAGAAATCGGAAGATGTGCGTTTGTGTACACCTGGTCCACGTCTTCTGAAGGTTGAATTATATCACAGAGGGGTGGAGCCTCCACGCCGGCTCCGTTAGTTTCTCCCGCTATGGAGAGAGTTTAGTATTTTTGTCTACAGAATCACTGGCGGACGGGTGAAGGACGCGTCCATTGATCCTGTGTTAGTGGAGATGCTTTACTCTCGCTCTGGTCTTCGTGAACAGCTCGTACATTTTATGAACCGGATTTGGGAGTGTTTCCCCGTGCCGAGGGAACGAGAGATTCTGTCGACATGGTTTTAAATTCTTGTTTCAGCGAGGGGAAAGTGTTTGTTTTCTGAATAACAACAATCATTTGTCCGTTGACAGCATCCACTATTAACTATCTCTTTATATCTCCCGCTCTCTCTCTCTGTCTCTCACTGTCTCTCTGTCTCTCTCTCTCTCTGTCTCTCTCTGTCTATCTCTCTCTCTGTCTCTCTCTCTGTCTCTCTATGTCTCTCTTCCTCACTTTCTGTCTTTCCTTCCAGTTTTTCCAATTTTCTCTCATCCTCTGTTGCTCTCTACAATCTGTCCTTGTCTCTCTATCTCTTTCTCCTCCTCCTCTCTCTCCCTCACACACAGACACACACACACACACACACACACAAAGACACACACACGCACACACACACACACACACACACACACACACACACACACACACACACACACACACACACACACACACACACACACACATTTAGTGTATAGACAACTTGTGAAGTCTGAGTGGGTCGAGGTGGTGGTGCATGTTGGAGGGAGGGATGGAGGGAGGGAGGGAGGGAGGGAGGGAGGGAGGGAGGGATGGAGGGAGGGAGGGAGGGATGGAGGGAGGGAGGGAGGGAGGGGGAGGGGGGGAGGGAGGGAGGGAGGGATGGAGGGAGGGAGGGAGGGAGGGAGGGGGAGGGAGGGTGAGTCAAGCAGAAGAGGCAGCGATAGAGAGAGAGATGGATAGAGAATGGAGCAGGGGGGAGAGACAGAGAGACAGAGAAAAGAGAGAGAGAGAGGGGGGGGGGGGGGGGTGAAGGGGGAGGGTTGAACTTTACGTCGGGTCCAGTTAGCGGCCCAGGAACCTGAAGGCATCCTGGATAGCTTGTTGAATTATATAAACGGATATCCTGTTTGAATTATATAAGGGTTTCAAGATGCCCGTGGCAGCAAGATGTGTGTGTCTTTGTGACTGTGTGTGTCTGTGTGTGTGTCTGTGTGTGTGTGTGTCTGTGTGTGTGTGTGTCTGTGTGTGTGTGTGATGGGCGTTGTGGTCAGAAGCGTGCGGTTTGCTGCTCTAAGTAATTCATCCGTCTAACATTAGCCGAGCTGGCACTTAAGTATACAGAACTGCAGCTGTTGCCAGGGTCAGTGAAATATTGGTTAATATTGGAGGTGCAGGGAGGTGGAGGGAGGTGGAGGGAGGTGGAGGGAGATGGAGGAGGTGGAGGGAGGTGCAGGGAGATGGAGGAGGTGGAGGGAGGTGGAGGGAGATGGGGAGGTGAACAGAGGTGGAGGGAGATGAAGGAGGTGGAGGAAGGTGGAGGGAGTAGCAAGGAGTTGGAGGAGGTGGAGGGAGGTGCAGGGAGGTGGAGGGAGGTGGAGGAATTGGAGGGAGGTGCAGAGAGGTGGAGGGAGATGGAGGAGGTGCAGGGAGGTGGAGGGAGATGGAGGGAGGTGGAGGGAGATAGAGGAGGTGCAGGGAGATGGAGGGAGGTACAGGGAGTTGAAGCAAAATGGAGGAGGTGGAGGGAGGTGCAGGGAGGTGGAGGGAGATTGAGGGACGTGCAGGGAGGTGGAGGGAGGTGCAGGGAGGTGGAGGGAGATGGAGGGAGATGGAGGAGGTGGAGGGAGGTGGAGGAAGGTGGAAGGAGGTGAAGGGAGGTGGGAGGGAGGTGGAGGAATTGGAGGGAGGTGGAGGGAGATGGAGGGAGATGGAGGAGGTGCAGTGAGATGGAGGGAGGTACAGGGAGGTGGAGGGAGATGGAGGAGGTGCAGGGAGATAGAGGGAGGAACAGAGAGTTGGAGCGAAATGGAGGAGATGCAGGGAGGTGCAGGGAGGTGGAAGGAGGTGCAGGGAGGTGCAGGGAGGTGGAGGGAGGTGGAGGGAGGTGGAAGGAGGTGCAGAGAGGTGCAGGGAGTTAGAGGAGATAGAGGGAGAGTAAACTATTTCAAGATTTACAGTTGGCTGTATTCTAGTGTCGCCTCTCTGTTCTCTTCTCTCCTTCTCCTCTAACCTAAGTGTCTGAGTGTTCAGATGGATTTGTAATATTATACTGCACTGTTTATACAGTACAGTCAGATGTATATACACTGTGAATATGTCAATATTTAAGGGGAGGATGCAGTCCCTCTTAAAGGGACACACACACACACACCGCTCCACCCTCCCCCACAGTACGGCTCTTGACCTTCGCCGTCATCCTGATCGACCCGATAGTTTCAATCCAATCCACACCTGCTTGACGGTCCTAATCTCTTCTTAGACGTGCTAAGAGAAACACCCTCCTCTCCTCCTCTCCTCTTCTCTCCTCCTCTTTCCTCCTCTCCTCTTCTCTCCTCCCCTCTTCTTCTCCTCTCCTCTCTTCCCCTCTCCTAGCCTCTCTCCTCCTCTCCTCTTCTCTCCTCCCCTCTTCTCCTCTCTCCTCTCCTCCTCTGTTATTTCTCCTCTCTCCTCTCCTCCTCTGTTATCTCTCCTCTCTTCTCTCATCCTGTCCTCTCCTCTCCTCTCTCCTCCGTAATTTCTGCCCTCTGTTCTCTTCTCTTCTCTCCTCCTCTCATCTCCTCTATTGTCTCCTTCCCTCCTCTCTTTTTCACCTCTCCTTCTCTGTCCTCCCCTCCTTCCCTCCTATCCTCTCCCCTCACCCACCACCCCCTCCCCCCGTCCTCTCTCATCCCCTAAGTGGATTTAAGCATCTTTCACACCACTTAGTTGATCCCACCGCAACGCATTCATTTGGATCACCGTCGCCTCCCCCTTCTCTCCCACCTCCACCCCCCCTCCCTCACTGCACTTTCCCTCTCTCTCTCTCTCACACACACACACACACACACATCCTTCTCCTACTATTGTCATTCAGTTGTCGTCCTGTGGCTGCTCCCTTGTTGTCCTTTGTTTATTGTTTTTCCCTCCACTCCCAGAGTCTCTCTGGGGGATAATGCTCTGTCTATAACCCCCTCTCTCCCCCCGAGGGGAGATTAGCATCAGGGAGGGTCTTTGTAGCATAGCGCTCCTCCTTGTCATGCGTGTGTGTGTGACTGGAATGTAGCATGTTGTTTGAATGTGGTGTTAACGTGTGTAAACGTAGTATAGGTTGTGATGTGTGTATGTGTATGTGTGTGTGTGTGTGTGTGTGAGAGTGTGTGTGTGTGTGTGTGTGTGTGTGTGTGTGTGTGTGTGTGTGTGTGTGTGTGTGTGTGTGTGTGTGAGAGAGAGAGAGAGAGGGAAAGTAATCTATAAAATATCACACATCACACACACACACACACACACACACACACACACACACACACACACACACACACACACACAGACACACACACACACACACACATGCACACACACACATTGTACATCATACTTTGTGTAGTGTTGGCAAACGTGTGTGTGACTAGTGACTGGGCATATGCAAAAAAATCACAAAAGTAATGATGTAACAATCTAGAATCGATGTCATGATCTAGTGATGATCTAGTGACGTGTCATGAGCTAGTAATGATGTCATGATCTAGTAATGATGTCATGATCTAAATCTAAATCTGGAGGATTGAATCCTCTTTATTGGTCGCATTTGTTTCTCTGCATTCAACCCATGCTAGTATTAGGATCAGTGGGCAGCTATTGTATATACAGCTGCCCGAGGAGCAGTGTAGGGGTCTGGTGCCTTGCTCAAGGGCACCTCGGCAATGCTGAGGTGTTTCGGGGACTTGAACTGGAGACCTTCCGGTTCCCAAGCCAAGTCCTAACTGAGCTATCCTACCGCCCATGTCATGATCTAGTGATGATCTTGTAATGATGTAATGATCTAGTAATGATGTCATGATCTAGTAATGATATTGTTATGATGTATTCATCTCGTCAGGATGTCATGATCTAGTAATGAGGTGTTAATTTCGTCAGGATGTCATGATCTAGTAATGAGGTGTTAATTTCGTCAGGATGTCATGATCTAGTAATGAGGTGTTAATTTCGTCAGGATGTCATGATCTAGTAATGATCTACTAATGATGTATTCATCTTGTCAGGATGTCTTGATCTAGTAATGATGTAAAGATCTCATAATGATGTAATAATCTAGTTCTAATAATCTAGGCGATAGCTCAGTCTGTTAGGACTGAGCTTGGGAACTGGAATGTCGCCGGGTTCAAGTCACCGGAGCGAGTGCCCAGGTGGGGACTTGAACTGTATATACAAAAGCTGCCCACTGCTCCTAATACTAAGATGGGTTAAATACAGAGAAACCAATTTCACTGTGTTTACATGCATGTGACCAATAATTAATTAATTAATTTGATTTCGATAGTAATGATGGTGTCGAGCATTTGAGCAGAATGCATTAATTTGAGCCAAAGTTACTTGCAGTGCTCTGGCCCGTCTGGCTGGTTCAGATGGAGACTAGAGGAATGGGATTGGAGGGCTCAGCTGAAAAAATTAGAGCTGATGGAGATAGATGGAGAGTTGAGGAGACGGTCGCCCCCAGAGCGCTCAGTCGTCCAAGTCTTCTTCTCCTCCACAGGGATGTGAGACGGATATCATGTGATGCTGGAGGTTGGCTCGGTTCAATCCCGTCTTGATGCCACCTTTTTGTGGCTACGGAAAATAATGAAACAGGGTCATCCGCTGCGTCCTCTTCTGGTCTGAACTGCGTTTTTATTATTAACCTTTACTAACCCCCGGGCGCTACGGCTCTAATCCTCGCAAAGTCTTTATAGATACACAGAGGGGGAAGTGTACTTTTGAGTCCCGTTGTTTCATTGTGTGTGTTGTGATGTGTGTTCTGATGTGATGTGTGTTGTGTTGTGATGTGTGTTGTAATGTAATGCGTTTTGTGTTGTGTTGTGATGTGTTGTGTTGTCCTGTATTGTGTTGTGAGGGTTGTGTTGTGTTGTCCTGTGTTGTGATGTGTTGTGTAGTGGAGTGTGTTGTGTTGTGATGTGTGTTGTGTTGTGATGTGTGTGTGTTGTGTTGTGATGTGTGTTGTGTTGTGATGTGTGTGTGTTGTGTTGTGATGTGTGTGTGTTGTGTTGTGATGTGTGTTGTGTTGTGATGTGTGTGTGTTGTGTTGTGATGTGTGTGTGTTGTGTTGTTGTGGTGGTTTTAACAACGGGGCTTAAAGACAACATATCTTCACATGAAAAGATAATGAGGAAAGAGATTCAAATGAACATCCTCAGGCTTTAACTTGATCCTGGATAGGAAGAGGTGCTCTGTGGCAGGGGAAGGGAGATGGGTGAGTGTGTGTGTGTGTGTGTGTGTGTGTGTATGTGTGCGTGTGTGTGTGTGTGTGTGTGTGTGTGTGTGTGTGTGTGTGTGTGTGCATGTGTGTGTGTGTGTTTATGGGATTTGTGGTGGGAGGGTGTGTTTGTTTGTTGGTGTCAGTGAGTGTGTGTATGTCATTTGCAGGGGCAGGGGTGTGTGTTGGAATGAATGAGTGTGTGTGTGTATTGAAGTAGTGGCAGTGTTTGTTGGTGTGTGTGTGTGTGTGTGTTGAAGTAGTGGCAGTGTTTGTTGGTGTGTGTGTGTGTGTGTGTGTTGAAGTAGTGGCAGTGTTTGTTGGTGTGTGTGTGTGTGTGTGTGTGTGTGTGTGTGCGAGACATATAGGTAAAATAAACCGGGGCCCACAATGTTCTGACACTTCTTTGAAGAGCTAAAAACAACCCCACCCTCGGCCTGGAAACCGGGTTCCTAAAATAGCGATTCTCTTATTCCTCTTATTCCAAATACCAGTAGTAGTAGTAAAACAGCTGTCAATATGGGGCCCCTCGGGCCCGCCCCCCCGCCTCATTAGCCAACCGGGTATGGGGACGCTCGTCTGGCCGGTCAGATCCCGCCCATTGGCTCTCCCCCGGGAGCCCGAGATGGAGGGGAGGGGGAGGTCGAGGGAGATCAGGGGGGAGGGGGAGGGGGAGGATTGGGTCAGGGGAGGGGGGGATTGGGTCAGGGGGAGGGGGGAGGGGGGGGGAGAGATGTGTGTCACCGAATCCAATGACACACTTGGCTACTCGCTCGGCGCATTAATATTCAAAGGCCTGCATGTTTGATTTTCTACAAACACACACAAACACACACACACACACACACACATACGTAAAGTCATCTGTCTTCCGTCATGGGCGTGACGTAGCCACAGGTTTATAGGTGTTGGAGGCAGACCTGTGGACCGCCGCCGGTTACCACGCCGACGCCACAAGGCCGCCAGGAGATGAGGCTGACGGGGCTGAGGGATTGATCGTGCGGCGTGCGTGTGTGTGTGTGTGTGTGTGTGTGTGTGTGTGTGTGTTTGTGTGTCTTTGTGTGTGTGTGTGTGTGGGGGGGGGGGGGAGGAGGAGACGATGATGTGCTAAACTAACACCACCTCCGAGGAGAGGAGACGGGGGCGTATTTGCCGTGCGAGCGCCGCTTCGGCGGTGAGAGATGGGAGAGGGACATGTGGTGAGTGGGAGGGAGGGACAGCATGCGCCAGGGAGGGAGGAAGGGAGAGAGGGAGGGAGGTAGGAAGGGAGGGAGAGAAGGAGAGAGGGAAGGATGAAGGACATGCGCCAGGGAGGGAAAAAGGGAGGAAGGGAGGGGCGCAGGGTAGAGAAAGCTTTTGTTCTTGTTTATCTGTATATGTTTATTTATTTATTCTTCTTCGTCTTCTCGGTCATCTTTTTTCTTTCTTTTAGAAAGTCTCTCCTCAACCCAAAAAAGTGTTTGTTGTTTTGACAGTTTAGAGTGAGTTTGAGGAGTGTGTGTGTCTGTTTGTGTGTGTGTGTGTGTGTGTGTGTGTGTGTGTGTGTGTGTGTGTGTGTGTGTGTGTGTGTGTGTGTGTTGTGTGTGTGTGTGCGTATGTGTGTGGTGTGTTTGTTTTGTGTCGGGGACTGCAGTGGTGTGTTATGACACGAGTGTGTGTGTCTGTTTGTGTGTGTGTGTGTGCGTGTGTGTTTGCCGAACAGTGTTCTCCATCAGGAATATTCCTGCCTCCGTCATGCCTCGGTGAATGTCCTGACAGGATCCTGTAGTGTGGGACACCCAGACCCACCCCCCCCCCCCCCCCCCCCCTTCCCCTTCCCCTCCCTCTCCGACGACCTGGGACAGTCAGGATAGCGGAGAAGAGGTTGGACCCCCCCCAGACCCAAACCTGTCTGAGTTGGAGCCATGTCCACAGTCTACCTGTAGACCACCTACCAGCTCCTTAAGAAAAACAAATCACTGGATAAGTCGGGATAAGTGTCTGCTGAACGACTATACGCTAAAGAATAGTAATAACAGATAGCCGTGCTGACCCACAAAACTAACCCCCTTCTGTTTTAACTGTACTTATCTCTGTCTCCAGCAGACGGATGATTTTTTTTAAAACCACACATGCTTATCTCTCACTCGGTTATCTCTCGAGCTACGACTAATCGTCCTTATCATAAAAGCCAACCCCCTGATTGATATCGTACAGAACATTTATTTACGTTATTTTCTTCTTCTTCTGCATACCCATTGGATTGGGCGTGCGAAAAGCTCAAAGATTTCTCTTTTTTTTCTCTCTCTCTCTCTCTCTCTCTTTTCCCGAAGCCACGACTTCATCCAGAGTTTAGAACCCCTCTTTAACTTAGTAATTGCCTCCGCCTCTGCCTGCGCCGCCATACATCAACGTATACACAAACAACCTCAAGGTTTGCTTCATCTAGAGGGATGGCGTCTCCCAAACTCTAGTCTCCGCCCACCACGACTCGGAGAGGAGGAGACCGGAGGAGTAGCATGAGGGAGAGAGTAATTAAGTAGTAGAAGTCGAATTTGGGTTGTTATGTATGCATCCTGTGTCTAAATGAGAGAGGCACACACACAACGGCCCAGGGCCGTTAGAGCGGATGGGATTCCTGAACCCGCAAGCTACCCCCATGTGTGTGTGTGTGCTGGTGCAAAATGTGATGGTGTTGCTTCCGTTTGGGGAGGCTCTGACCTACCTGCTCCACTGTGGCAGAATACTGGTCCCCTCTCTCTCTGTCTCTCTCTCTGTCTCTCTCTCTCTCTCTCTCTCTCTCTCTCTCTCTCTCTCTCTCTCTCTCTCTCTCTCTCTCTCTCTCTCTCTCTCTCCCCTTCCGCCAAACTGATTTTAATTACCACAGCACCAATGACTCAGGATTGTAACTTAATTACATTTATCTGTTTCTTCCCAGGGCGCTTTGAACATCTCTCAGCGGGAACACGGCGAACGAGACGGCAGTCAGGAAGAGAGCAGCGAGCAGGAAGGAAACCAGAAGCCTCTCGGGGAGATAGTGGAAGATATTAGACCAGGAGCTGGAGTAGAGAAGAGGACAGGAAAGAGACAGAGACAGAGAGAGAGAGAGATAGAGATAAAGAGAGAGAGAGAGAGAGAGAGAGATAAAATAACAGAGAAAGTGACAGACACTCCCCCTCCAGCTCTGTGTGAAGGGCACGTGATGAGGGAGTGAGCCGAGCGGGCAGCAAGACGAGGGGAGGAGGAGGAGGAGGAAGAGGAGGAGGAGGAGGTTTTGCACCGAGGGAGAGAACATCCAAGGGGAAGAATGAAGACAAGCGGAAAACTAGCCCTGCCCCGCAGCCAGCCTTGTTCAAATTAGGACGTCCCTCCCTCCCGAGACAACATGATTACCCGCAACCTGACTCTGCTGGTGCTCCTCTGCCTCACGGAGGGCCTGTTCTCCGGAGCCTCGGCCAATAGGAGTCTCCGGAGGCGAGGGGCGAAGCTGGGCGAGAGCCGGGCAGTCGACCAATGGGACGCCACCCTCGGCGGCGACGAGACGTCCTCCCTCGTCGTGACCCTAAGGAATTTGATCGGCCGCGATCAAGAGGCCGAGGGCGGGTCGATTTTCTACGCCAAAATGCTGCAGAGTCACGCAGCGGCCTCCTCAGGCAACAAGGAGAGGCCGGGTTCAAAGCCTAAGCGCGAGGTCAAGTTTGTCGACAACAAACAGGAAGTGAGTCGCGTTTCGCCGGGCGCTAACAGGGAGTCGACCCAGGACGCCAAGCGGGTCAGGAACGACACCAGGAGCGACGAGACCGCCGCCGCTAAAGCAGGGAAAGTGGAAAAGGCCTTCATGACCCACTACAGAAACGATACGCACTCGGATAACAACAATAAAACGTCCCGGGTCAGACGTCTGGACCCCAGGACCAGGACCAAACCGGTAGAGTCCGGTGGGGGGGAGCACGCGGCGTCTGGCGGCGTGCCGGCGACGGGCTTCGGCGGGGAAACGGGCAGAAG
The DNA here is from genome assembly GCA_027704905.1 of Muraenolepis orangiensis. Taxonomy (NCBI): domain Eukaryota; kingdom Metazoa; phylum Chordata; class Actinopteri; order Gadiformes; family Muraenolepididae; genus Muraenolepis; species Muraenolepis orangiensis. The sequence continues at coordinate 10,007,346 of CM051005.1, read as the reverse complement.
GTTGAACCTCACAGGGAGCTACGGCGTCCTGAAGCTCCTGTCCAAAGAGAACCTGGTGCGGATCGTCAACTCTCAGCTGCAGAGCTTCCAGAGCAGCAAGGGGGGCGGCGGCCGCGGCAAGAAGAGAGACTTGATCGACGTGAACAGCGGTCGTTCGGAGTCCGGCCGACGGGATTTAACCGCCACTCAGAGTCACTCCGGATCGGATAATCAAACGGCGCCGCCTCGTGTGAGCCCAGTTACTAATCTGGATCCCGGCGCAATTCACAATGTTTACACTCGCCCAGATCCTTTTAGCCAATCTATTTCGGTGCTGGTGAAGGGGAAGGACAAGCTGGAAAGCAGCATCAGCAGTGGCGGCGTAGGAGGTGATGGCGGTGATGGTGGTGATGGTGGTGATGGTGGTGATGGCGGTGATGGCGGTGATGGCGGTGATGGTGGTGATGGTGGTGATGGTGGTGATGGTGGTGATGGCGGTGATGGCGGTGATGGCGGTGATGGCGGTGATGGTGGTGATGGTGGTGATGGCGGCGTAGGAGGTGATGGTGGTGATGGCGGTGATGGCGGTGATGGTGGTGATGGTGGTGATGGCGGCGTAGGAGGTGATGGCGGTGATGGTGGTGATGGCGGCTCGAGGAGCAAAGGTTTCCCCCCTCTCGTGCTTTCCACGCCCCAGAATGAGCTGGGCGGCGCCGGCAAGGTGAAGCGGACGGCCGCCAGTCAGCCGGACATGCCCCCGTCATCCTCCGTCCACCAAACGCACCCCACCGCGTTCTCCCCCTCAGTCGGTCGGGTCTTCCCTCCCCAGCTCCCCCCAACAGGGGGAGGCCGGGCGCCACGGTGGAGGGATGGATGGAGGCGATGGAGACGGCCCGTCCCCGCCACCTGTCCTCGGGGAGCCAGGACCCGGCCAAACACATCCTGAAGCTCCGCCCGGATCCAGGCTCGGCCCGGGAGGCCAAGGGGGGGCTTGTCTTCGAAGAGGCCGCCTCGGACGAAGGGGAAGACGAGGAGGAGGAGGAGGAGGGGGAGGAAGAGGAGGAGGTGGTGGTGCGGAGGGGCCCCCGGTCTCGCAGCAGGCGGAGCTGGATCTGGAACCAGTTCTTCGTGATCGAGGAGTACGCCGGACCAGAACCGGTGCTCATCGGCCGGGTAAGTGGGAACCGTTTGGTTTTATGTCGTAGATTTATGAAAAGCTTTTTTTCTTTTCTTTAAATATTAAGTTTGAAGTACTTCCTGCAGGGTGGGGGGGGGGGGGGGGGTGGGCAGGGAGGGAGGCGGTCCTTAGACACTGTTCAACAACCTTGCCCGCCGGTCCTGTTTCATGTTACGGATTTTTTAACATTCATATAAACGTTCTATCGGAAAAGATTCAGCATTGGCCTCGCTTTGCCTGTAGAAATCGACCAATGAATCAGTGG
>CM051005.1:9983425-9998425 GCA_027704905.1 Muraenolepis orangiensis | reverse complement strand
CTCCTCATGAGTGTGTGTGGTGGTGGCTGGTTTAGTCTGTGGGCCTTGATTACCAAGGATCCACAGGTGTGCAGCCTCACACAGCATCCCCAGAGTCTAATCAGTCTGACAGGGGCCAGGGGAGGCTGCTTCAACCAGACTCTAATCAGTCTGACAGGGGCCAGGGGAGGCTGCTTCAACCAGACTCTAATCAGTCTGACAGGGGCCAGGGGAGGCTGCTTCAACCAGACTCTAATTAGTCTGACTGGGGCCAGGTGAGGCTGCTTCAACCAGACTGGTTTGATGAGAGCCATTCGTATTCATTGCTCACACATCTCGCGTCTGGGTGGTGATCATTCTCTGGTCTGGCGGTGTGTGTGCGCACGTGTGTTTGTGTGCGTATGTGTGAGTGTGTGTTAGTGTGTGTGTAAGTGTGTGTGTGTCTGTGTGTGTGTGTGTGTGTGTGGTAAGGATTATCTGGAGAGAAACAGGGGTGGAACTCATTATGGACCAGCTTTTGCTCTCCAGCGTTGACCTTGAGTTAATATTTATGTGTAGAGCCGCCAAGGGACCTGTTAGCGACAGAGCTAGGTGAGAGAGAGAGAGAGAAAGAGAGAGAGAGAGAGAGAGAGAGAGAGAGAGAGAGAGAGAGAGAGAGAGAGAGAGAGAGAGAGAGAGAGAGAGAGAGAGAGAGAGAGAGAGAGAGAGAGAGGTGGTGACCTCTGTGAGAGGAGGTGAGAAAGAGGGGGAGGAATGGAGAGGGAGCGAAATAGGGAGAGAGAGAGAGAACAAAGTTTTTGCTTTGAGAGCAGAAGCAACCACCTCCCTCACGTACACACACACACACACATACACACACATACAGACGCACACACAGACACACTCTCACACACACTCTCACACACTCTCTCTCTCTCTCTCTCTCTCTCTCTCTCTCTCTCTCTCCTCTCTCTCTCTCTCTCTCTCTCTCTCTCTCTCTCTCTCTCTCTCTTGTGTGTGTGAATTACATCAAGAGAAAGAGAGAACAGGACATCCACTTCCCCCCGTAAACTAAATTAGACATCCCCCCTTCGACGTCGTCGTCCCCCTCCTCCTCCCACCCATCCATCTGACACCCTGCTGTCAGATTTGGATCAATGTTAAATAATGACCTGTTGGTTCCGTGTTACACACTCAGCCCTAATCTGGCTCTGAGATAAACAGACCGGCAGAGGACCAGAGAGATCTGAACAAGAAACAATTTCCTTTTCCTCCTCCTCCTCCTCCTCCTCCTCCTCCTCCTTCCTCCTCCTCCTCCTCTTGATGTAAACTGGGAGATTGGGTTTGACTGAAAGTTCAGACAGGAATAAGGTCTTGTCACAGCACCAAGGTGTTCTTCCTTCCTCAGTCAAACCCACTTCACAGGAGCTCGGATGCTATATTCGCTACGACGCTCTCTGCTCGCTGCTCGGTGCTCTGTGTGTGTTGCCTGTGTCTTGCGTTGGTGTGAATTTCACTTCTGACAATGTTCTGCTTCCCTCCAACTCGATTGGCTGACCCTAGTCCCTGGCCCGCAGCTCTGCCCTCAGATTGGCTGAGGGTTCAGTGTTGTAGCAGTGAAGTGCTCTCATCTGTCCCCCGGGTGGGGGTGCGGTGGGGGTATAAGGGTCCTCTGGTGATTCTTTGGAAGGCCTCTCTCTCTCTCTCTCTCTCTCTCTCTCTCTCTCTCTCTCTCTCTCTCCTTTCCGTCTCCCTCTCTAGGAGATGAAGGGGGTCCTCGATTCTGCCTGGTTACAGAAGAAGCTGGTGGTTGGGCTTTTGAGGAGGTCTGCTGTGTTTGGTCTCAGGTGGTCCAAGAGTGTCAGAGTGTGGTTTTGGGTTTGCCTGAGGAGGTCTAGCATGGTTTGAAGTGGTCGAGGGTGGTTTGGAAACATGACGTGGTCGTACCACAGGCTCAGGGTTCAAAATAGGGTTAGGGTTAAAGGTGGAGTCAGGGTTAAAGATAGTGTTAAAGATAGTTAAAGAAAGGGTCAGGGTTAAAGATAGGGTCAGGGTTAAAGATGGGGTCACGGTTAAAGATAGGGTCAGGGTTAAAGATAGGGTCAGGGTTTAAGATATGGTAAGGGTTAAATGTAGAGTCAGGGTTAAAGATAGGGTTAGGGTTATAAAAAGGGTCAGGGTTAAAAGTAAAGTTAGAGTTTAAGATTGAGTTAGAATGAGGATTAGGATTCTGTGCTCCCTCAACACACACACACACACACACACACACACACACACACACACACACACACACACACACACACACACACACAAGTACACACACACACATACACACACACACACACACACACACACACACACACACACACACACACACACACACACACACACACACACACACACACACACACACACACACACACACACACACACACACACACTCACACACACACATACACACGAGAACACACACACCAACACACACACACACACACACACACACACACACACACACACACACACACACACACACAAGAGTAGGCACACACACATGCACAGACACATGCCCACCTACACTTCACATTCATACACACTCACCTGCGCACACGCACACACACTGTTACGTGGGTAGCATGTCCGGTGCATGTTTGTGTTCTTTTCCCCCCTGTCTCTCACTCACTTTAAATCTCCCAGGTCCCGACCAAGGGCAGCCCTACTGAGCTGCCCTTGGTCTACGATTGGTCCCTCCGCATGTCACTCATCGTTTACCTGTGCAGCTTCTGCTCCAATCAATAGGGCGTCGGTCCCTTTGAAAAGCCAGCTGATTTCAGTGTTCTCTCTCTTTCCTCTTTGACAACACGCTGGGTACGGTTGGCCTTCGTTTACTGTTGCCCCGTAATTCTGTGTTAATGGTTTGCCTTTGTTTACCGTGTAAATTCATTCATTATATCTCTGGAGGCAAGCGTTTATAGAGTTAGAGCTGCCCATGGGTATACATATGTGTTGTCTACTTTTTGTCTATACACACACACTAGTCAGACAGGAGGCGTACCCCCACTTGTAGTTTTTAGTTAGTTTAGTTGATAGTCAGGTTCCAAACGACTATACTGCTGGTTTAGTTGAGGGGGATTTTTGTTGTTTTCTTTGCTTTGGTCGTCTCTCCCCTTTGTCTCCTTGGTCACAATAATAAATGTTATCATTTATCTTTATTCGTTGCCATGGTCTATGTTCACCCGTTTCATCACCACTCAGTTGGCATAGTTTATAACGTTGCAAATAACATAGACAATGGGACGTAATACACACTTAGGCTAATGCACTCTGGGGAAACAAATGGGTGTTTTTATGATTTATTTGAGGGGAGAAATGTGAAATAGAGCACACAGGAGGGCATACGTTATAGAAGGGATTTAGTTGGAAACCACTGCCTTCCCCCTAGTTCTAAAAAAAAAAGAGAAATTGAGTATATGAATATAAGCATATTATGTTATGATAATTAATGTAATTGAAGAGGTTTAGAGGTCTGGTGTGTTTTGGCGGGGAGGGAGGGAGGGAGGGAGGGAGAGTGGGAGAGAGGGAGTGGAGGGGGACAAATAAAATGGCTGCCCATAAGCCTGGCGGACAGCAATCACCATCTAGCATCTCCCATCTCACGTTTGAGTGTGTGCATGTGTGAGTCTGTGTGAGAGAGAGAGAGTGTGTGTTTGTGTGAGAGAGTGTGTGTGAGTGTGTGTGTGTGTGTGTGTCTGTATGTGTCAGAGAATGAGTGTGTGTCTGTGTGTGAGTGAGTGAGTGAGAGTGTGAGTGAGTGAGTCTTTATGTGTGCGTTGTGTGTTAGTGTGTGTGAGCGTTGCACGGCGACCATCACCTGACCGTCACCTGACCATGTAACCACCTGAGCACCTGACCAAATGACTGTCATCTGACAACCTGACGTCACCTGACCACCTAACTGTCATCTGACGTCGCCTGACCGTCACCTGACCATCTGACCGTAACCTGACCACCAGACCACCTGACCACCTGACCGTAACCTGATTGTCACCTGACCACCAGACCACCTGACCACCTAACCCAAAACCAACCATTCTTTAAAAAGCAACCGAACTCCTGGTTTGGGCCACTATCAACATTTAAAAGATGAAGGGGGGTATGGCTTAATGGCCCCTCTCTCTCTCTCTCTCTCTCTCTCTCTCTCTCTCTCTCTCTCTCTCTCTCTCTCTCTCTCTCTCCCCTCTCTCTCTCCCCTCCGTCCAAAAAGGCTTTAAAAGCCATAAATCACTATCTATATTTACATCTCATTGTATTTTTTTGTCTTTTTAAAACGTTGTGGATTAAAGTGGGATCAGGATCAATCCATATCTGTAACCCACCACGACACTTTCCACCTAACCTTAAAGGCTTATCACAAGCCCCACGCTAAATCCCCAGCCCCTAGGGGGGGGCCATAACTGACACCCTCACTCCTCCTTTTACCCGCGCCTCGCCGCAAACAAACGGAACCTTTTAAAGGATTCCTGTGGAAGACCTGGTTTTACAGGTCTCGCTCCAGATGGGTACGGGAGATCTGGGGGGTACAAATTGGCCCAGTTCTGCTCCGTGTCGGGAGGGAAAATATATGCGGTGTGGAGCTTGTGTGCCGTTTTACATGGGGACATCAATGCCCACCGCCGGTGTATTTCTGGGCTCCCGTCTCCCACCTCTCCATCAGCGCAAACCCACCGCGGCTCGGAAAAGTACAGACGCTTTGCATAGGATTATTACATCTGCGAATCTTATCTGGGATCAAGACCAGGTCTTCTAGGGGGGGGGGAGTTCCGCAGAGAAACTGGTTTGCGTGAGGGGATGGAGCTCTCAGAAGGGGAGGGGGATTTCATTACGAAGACAGCACAAATATTGCTCAAGTTGCAAAACCGAAAGTAAAGAACTAAGTTAACATGCATGGGTTGCATTTACATACATATGAGTTGCATCATTTCTGTGTACATGAGTACCAAGGTTTTTCTGTTGCCTATGATAAGTCAAACACACCAGAAAAACAGTGTCCATGATGTTTCCCTGAAGACGAAGCGTGGACGCCCGTTCCCTCTGCAGCAAGCTTACGGAAAAAGATTAGGGAAGGCGAAGGTGCTTCCAGAGCCGGGGACACTACAAGTGCTGGAGTTACGCGTTTGTTTCCTGTTTCATTGCCACAGAGACATTCTCAGTTTCCAAGAGAAACTTGTTTCGCGCGAGTGGATGAAGCGCTTGGAAGGGGAATTTTTATTACGTTTAATGCAAACAAATACGTATTAAGAAGACTTAAGAACTAAGTGAACATACGTGTTGCATTGACGTACGTATGAATGACGTTATTTCTATGTTTGTATACATTCGAACAATGTCAGGGGATAGGGGGGAAAAACAGTGTCTAAGACTTATCCTGAAGCGTTAGACGCTCTTTCCTGTCAACAGGAGGCTAACTAGATCCCCATTAAGGACAATCAAAGAAGGTGCTTCGAGATATTACAAAAGAGGGTTATCGCAACCTTTAGAAATTAGCACTGTAGGTGTTCCACTGTGACGATGGGGTGGCTCCTCTTGGACCCTCTGGGACACAGAACGCCTCGCTTAGAACCTGAAGTTAAACCCCCAAAAAATTGACAACCTTCCTTTAGGTAGTGTACATCCAGGAGAAACAAGCTTGGATCCATCTTTCATGTCTTGCGGGGAAATCGAGCTGAGCTCCTCGCATGGCTGTTTTATGCGAGTGGGCTGCGATCTGTGTTTGCTAATTTAGTCCATTTTGCACGTAAATCATTTCCAGGCAGACTTAAGGGCAACAGACCGCAGCTTGACATCAAGTTCAACTTCCGAGTCCTTCTCCCATCACTCCCTGATGCCGTGTTTCCACCAAGGCATTTTGAGGGCTGGATCTTGAACCAGTTCTTTGCGTTTCCACCTGCGAAAGAACCGGTTGTTGGCGCGGGGCTTATCGTGACCAACAGACAAACTGAAAAAGAACGCCATTTTTAAAATCACTAAAAAATCTCTATGGAAGTTATAAACACCCAAGCAATTCCCCTCTCTCTCGCGGAAAAATATAATAGCAATTCCGGGGAAAAAATAAAAGTATTTTTTATTCAAAGCATCCATTCTCATTTCATCGGGACAAATATGCTTAGCTGTCAGTTGCCACGCAACAAGGCCTTCTCCTCCCTCCGTCCCTCTTTCCCGGCCCCTTGCCACGACCTCACTGCCTATTTTGTAAAGTTGCCATGTCTCCTTTTTTTTAAGCAGGGAGCCGATTTGGAGGGCGCTTATATTTTGGTAATGCTAAACAGTTAGTTTGGAGATACAACGTGGCTCGCCACCGCGCTGTGGGTAATGAGATTGGAGCTGTGGATGAGTAGGCTTTCCCTGAAATGACCTCTCACTGCATAAGTGGACACGGGCTGCTTGACTTGGCCACTCTCTCTACCTCTCTCTCTCTCTACGTCTACCTCTCTCTCAGTCCGTTCGTCCCTCTGTCCTCTGTCCCTCTGGCTCTCTCTCTCTCTCTCTCTCTCTCTCTCTCTCCTCTCTCTCTCTCCTCTCTCTCTCTCTCTCTCTCCTCTCTCTCTCTCTCTACCTCCCTGCTCGCCTGTCTGCCTGCCTGCCGCCCATCCACCATTTGGGTCGGTCCACTGAGATCAACACTTTTGGTCGGGGGCGAGGTCGTGGAGGTCGAGGGGGATCGATATGCCGTCCAGGGGTGCCAGGAGCCCCAAATGCAACTCCTTGTTCTGTTCAGTCTGCTCGTCTTTCTGGTCGAAATCTGACGGATTATTCTCTTCATTTGTCACAATCACTTTCTTTCTTTCATCTTTTTTTGTTCCTTCCTTCCTCCCTCCTCCATCCCTTATTTTGAATCCTTCTTTTGTTCATTACTTTTCTTCGATCCTTCCTGTCTTGTGTTTTACCTTCCTCCTTCCCTCCCTCTCTTTCTCTCTCCCTCTCCCATCGTCCCTCCTCCTCGCCCACCCTCCCTCCTCCCTCTCCCCCATCCTCCCTCCCTCTCTTCCTCTCTCCCATCTCACTCCCTTACTCCGTCTCCCCCATCCCTCCCTCCATCTCTCCCTTTTCCTCTCCCCTCTTCCCTCTCCCCCATCTCTCCCCCATCCTTCCCTCCCCCCCTCTGCCTCATCCAGCTCCACACGGACATGGACCGCAAGGACGGCCGCACCAAGTACGTGTTGCGCGGCGAGGGCGCCGGCTCCGTGTTCGTGATCGACGAGAAGACGGGAAACATCCACATCACCAAGCCGCTGGACCGCGAGGAGAAGGACGAGTACCGCCTCATCGCCACGGCTACCGACCGGCAGACAGAGCGCGCGCTGGAGCCCTCCTCGCAGTTCATTATCCGCGTGCAGGACATCAACGACAACCCGCCCGTGTTCGACGAGGGGCCCTACAGCGCCACCGTGCCCGAGATGGCCAACATAGGTACTGCACTGGGGGGCACGGGTTGGGGTGCGGTGTGGTTTGGGTGTGGGGTGTGGACGGTATAAATAAATATTGATTGTAAAGTTTAGATGGAAAGTTGAATGTGTGTAGTGTAGACTTCCAGGTTAATAGGTCTGTGTTGAGTATTTCAAATAAGAACATTTTCACTTTACATGATCATTTTCTACTTGGTTTTAAGTATACAGTGCTGCTCGAAAGTATGTGAACCCCTTGAACAGTTAAGAGTTTTCTGTTGTTTTACCATGATTTTCCTATTTTATCATCACAAGTTTTACATATATGAAATGTCAGGTTTATGTTTAACAGTTCCATGTACTTTTTTAGAGGGAATTGTGTGAGTAGCCAAAAAAATACATACAAAAGTATGTGAACCCCCAGCTGTATTGGTAAAGTCAAGGAGGTAACAGATTCAGGTGAAACACTTTTGGGTGCTTAATTAGTCAATTAAGCAAACCAATCAAATGAGACATCATTAGGAAAAGGGTTGGACAACACAGATTAAAAGAGAGAGAAAAACAACCAAATGACTGCAGTGCCAGGGTGTACCCATACGAATCAACCATGCCAAGAGGAAAGGAGATACCCGAGGAAATCAAGAAAATGGTACTGACAGCCCATCAGTCTAGAGAAGGCTACAAGACAATCTCCAAACGATTCCAGCTCCATCCATCCACGGTGAGGCAAATAATTTACAAATGGAGGGCGTCCAAGATGACCGCATCTTTGCCTAGAAGTGGACGCCCATTAAAACTAACATCAAGAAGCACCCGTAGAATAATAAATCAGGTAAAGGACAACCCACACATCACCTCTAAAGAGTTGCAGAGCTCTCTGGCAGCGTCAGGTGTAAATGTACATGCGTCTACAATTAGACGAAAATTGAACCAACACGACATTCATGGGAGGGTTGCTAGAAGGAAGCCTCTGCTCTCCAAAAAGAACAAAGCTGCCCGTTTAAACTTTGCCAGAGAGAACTTGGACAAACCAGAGGCCTTCTGGAAGTCCATTCTCTGGACAGATGAGTCCAAAATAGAATTATTTGGTCATAATCGTAAGCGCTTTGTTTGAAGAAAAACCAACACAGCACATGAAGAAAAGAACCTCATCCCAACAGTGAAGCATGGTGGTGGAAATGTTAAGGTATGGGGCTGCTTCTCTGCTTCTGGACCTGGACAACTCCATATCATCCAGGGAAACATGAATTCTGAAGTGTATCAGCTAATTCTTGATAAGAATCTCCAGCCATCAGTCAGGAAGTTGAAACTGGGCCGTAAATGGGTTTTTCAACAAGACAACGACCCAAAACATACCAGCAAATCTACCAAGGAATGGTTCAGAAAAAAGAGGATTCGTACTCTGGATTGGCCAAGTCAAAGTCCGGACCTCAATCCAATTGAAATGTTGTGGCTAGACCTGAAGCGGGGGGTACATGCCAGATGTCCCTCCAACCTTTCTCAACTGGCTGAGTTCTGCAAGGAAGAGTGGGCAAAAATCCCCCACAGCAGATGCGAGAGACTGGTCAGTGGCTATAGAAAACGTTTGATTGCAGTAATGGCTGCAAAAGGAGGTGCCACACGCTATTAACCAAAAGGGTTCACATACTTTTGCACAAGTCATATTTTCAGTTTTTGTGGGAGAAATAATGTGTCCATTATTTGGAAAGTCCTGCTTTACAAATTGGTGTTTGGATATACATTTAATAAGGTTATTTTACATTTTTGTACAATTACAATGACCATGTCTAGGGGGTTCACATACTTTCGAGCAGCACTGTATATGCATCTGCCTGAAAGAAAAACGACCTCATTCCAAGAGCCATTAGGGTGGTAAAAACAACCTTATTAGGTTCGCAAAAATGTGTTTTTTGTTAGCAATTACTTTGACTTAATGGTCCGTCATTTACAGTCTTGTAGCGGCTACTTTGGTGGTAAAATACCATGGTACATGCCCACTGCGGTCCTCTATCCTTATCACTAAAACATAGTATTCATCTTGTTATTTGTTTGTATGTTGGCCTTATATTTAATTCACCCCCCCCCCGCTCTGTCCCACGGTAGTCATCTCTCATTTAAAATACATTTTAGTATCTTGAAGAAATATGGTCTCGGGAGGAACGTTAGTAGTATTATGGTTTTGTATCCAAAGCTACATGAGGATACGATCCTTCAACAAATCAACAACATCGCTGAATGCCATCGCTCTCGCTGGTTCTAACTAGTCGACAGTTTTTTGTTTATTTTCTATATCAGCCAATCATGATTCAGGTATCAGGAATCTCTGCCTACCTACTTTTTATTTGGATTGAGATTACGTTTGTTTGTTTGGTTATTTGCAGATTAGGAGAACAATACTACGGTGACCACGCCTACCATTTATGAGCTGGAATATATAGCAAATATTTGTTTTGGTATGACCCATTTGGAAATCAAAATGAAGAATTTTGCCCAAAGGTGACAAGTAGGCCTAGGCATCCCTGCTCAAGTACTTGTTTGAATATAACACCACTTCCTGAGGCAGCCATCTTGGTATCCTCTTCTGGGTGTGGATACACCGGGCATGTCTAAAAGTTTCCTCCAGAACTTCGACAGGTTTTTATTAATTTTGAAAGATAAAATAGGGTTTATTATGGGCGACGCTGCCTCTGGATTTACATTTACATTTCTCAATGTATTCCTTCTGATCTTGAGGCATGGCTGATGCGTTGCTGAATGCAAAAGAAAATAAATATAAATAAATAAATAAATATGAAAATAAATAGTGAAATAGAAAGCAAGCAAAGAAGCGTTAGAGAGACAGAGAGACAGAGAGACAACCAGAGGCCTGTTACAGCAGACATCTTACAGAAAACCGGTTAGTACTGGTTCCTCCATCCAACCAGAACCAGTTAGTACAAACTGTATCACAACTACCTACCTCTCTATACTTTACATATGTATTAATAAGATACCTGTTTACTGTACCTGCCACATATATTTAAATCTCAACTGTTGATAGAACTGCATATCCCTGCTCCTGTATATACATTTATATATGCCATACATCTATATAGACTCACTTGTATATACATTTACATTCATATATATTTATCCTGCTTTCAATAACTGCATACCCCTGATCACTACCTGTTAAATACTCACTTACCTGTATATATATATATATATATATACAGTTGCAAGAAAAAGTATGTGAACCCCGATGCTAATGACTTCTCCAAGAGAATGGAGAATGGAGCTAGGAGTCAGCCAACCTGGAGGCCAATCAATGAGACGAGATTGGAGGTGTTGGTTAAAGCTGCCCTGCCCTATAAAAATTTAGTTTGCTATTCTCAAGAAGCATTGCCTGATGTGAACCATGCCTCGCACAAAAGAGCTCTCAGAAGACCTAAGATTAAGAATTGTTGACATGCATAAAGCTGGAAAGGGTTACAAAAGTATCTCTAAAAACCTTGATGTGATCAGTCCACGGTAAGACAAATTGTCTATAAATGGAGAATGTTCAGCACTGTTGCTACTCTCCCTAGGAGTGGCCGTCCTGTAAAGATGACTGCAAGAGCACAGCGCAGAATGCTCAATGAGGTGAAGAAGAATCCTAGAGTGTCAGCTAAGTCAAATTTTTGTAAGACTTACAAAAATCTCTGGCACATGTTAACATCTCTGTTGACGAATCTACAATACGTAAAACAGTGAACAAGAAAAAAGTTCATGGGAGGACACCATGGAGGAAGCCACTGCTGTCCAAAAAAAACATTGCTGCACATTTGAAGTTTGCAAAAGAGCCCCTGGATGTTCCACAGCACCACTGGCAAAATATTCTGTGGACAGATGAAACCAGAGTTGAGTTGTTTGGAAGGAACACACAACACAATGTGTGGAGAAAAAAAAGCACAGCACACCAACATCAAAACCTCATCCCAACTGTGAAGTATGGTGGAGGGGGCATCATGGTTTGGGGCTGCTTTGCTGCCTCAGGGCCTGGACAGATTGCTATCAGCGATGGAAATAAATTCCCAAGTTTACCTAGAGATTTTCCAGGAGAACTTAAGGCCATCTGTCCACCAATTGACGCTCAACAGAAGATGGGTGATGCAACAGGACAATGACCCAAAGCACAGAAGTAAATCAACAACAGCATGGTTTCAACAGAAGAAAATACGCCTTCTGGGTCCTGACCTCAACCTGATTGAGATGCTATGGCATGACCTCAAGAGAGCGATTCACACCAGACATCCCAAGAATATTGCTGAACTGAAACAGTTTTGTAAAGAGGAATGGTCCAATATTTGGTCTGATCTGCAACTACAGGAAACGTTTGGTTGAGGTTATTGCTGCCAAAGGAGCCAGTTATTAAATCCAAGGGCTCACATACTTTTCCCACCCTGCACTGTGAATATTTACATGGTGTGTTCAATAAAAACATGAACATGTGTGGTATTAGTTTAAGCAGACTGTGTTTGTCTATTGTTGTGACTTAGATCAGGGGTTCCCAACCTTTTTTGTGCCATGGACCGGCAGATACATGAACAAAAATCTCGCGGACCGGTTGTCAATTTTCGCGGACCGGTTGTCAAAGTGTGTTGTCAACACACACCCCTAACAAAACGGCAGGGCTCGATTTCAGTATAAACGCGCATGTACGCGGAGCACCGTAAAAAAAACCCGTCTTGTTCGCGACCGACACGTCTCTTTAGTAGCGCGTGCAACTGAAAGTCTCTCGTTATGCCGCCGATATATATTTAATCTATATATATATAGATTATACCGCCCATATATACCGCTATATAATCTATATATATAGATTATACTATATATATAATCTCTATATATAGATTATACCGCCCGCCGTTCACCTATACTCAAATTATTTGAGTCAAATATGATGATAAACACACAGCTGTTTCGCGGCCCGGCAGTAACACCTCCACGGCCCGGTACCGGTCCGCGGCCCACCGGTTGGGGACCCCTGACTTAGATGAAGGTCAGAACACATTTTATGACCAATTTATGCAGAAATCCAGGAAATTCCAAAGGGTTCACATACTTTGTCTTGCAACTGTACCTATTATTATGCTCATATCCCATTTAATACCTAGTAGACTGTCTTTCAACCTGTACATTTAAACTGTAAATTATATTACCATGCACTTTACTGCAACATATGCACTCTGGTTAGATGATACATTTTTTTTGCTGTACTGTACTTGTGCTGTGCAATGACAATACATTTGAATCTAATCAAATCTAATCTACTGGTTCTCCCACCGACCAGAACAATTTAGTACTGGTTCCTCCGTCTGACCCCACCAGAAAATAACCAGTTAGTACTGGTTCCTCCGTCTGACCAGAACCAGCTAGTACTCGTTATTTTCACCTGACCAAAACCAGTTTGTACCGGTTCCTCCATCTGACCAGAACCAGTTAGTACTGGTTCTCCCAACTGACCAGAATCAGTTAGTACTGGTTCCCCCACTAGACCAGAACCAGTGAGTACTGGTTCCTCCATCTGACTAGAACCAGTTAGTGCCGGTTCCTCCACCTGACCAGAACCATTTGGTGGTGTGAGTCAACGACTGTGGTATGTTCAGGGAGATAATAAAAAGAGAATTTGTTTGAGTGCTTGTGTGTGTGTGTGTGCATTAACGAACAATATTTATGTGTCTGTATACATCTTGTATGCACTGTATGTATATATGAATGTACATATTTATTTATGCAAATGTGTGCATTTGTGTCAGAGACAGATAAACAGAGAAAGAGAGAGAAAGAGAGGAGTGTGTGTGTGTGTGTGTGTGTGTGTGTGTGTGTGTGTGTGTGGTGCGTGCGTGCGTGCGTGCGTGTGCGTGTGTCTGTCTGTCTGTCTGGGGGATACAAGCATCCCGTTATTAATCCCATCAATGGTTGGTTATGAGCACGCCACCCCCCCTCCTTCTCCTCCACCATCTCCTTATCCACCCCCACCCTGATTGAGCTGTCCTGCCAATCAAAGCTCTAGTTTTCACCTGAATCCTTAATATTCACCAAGGGACTGTATTACTTTCCCCCAAGAGGCCAGTTAAGACGCCTTGGGAATCTCTGAGCATAGATGCTCACTAAACGTACAGCCGGGGGCTGTGGAGGAGAGATGGGTGGTGGCGGTGGCGGCGGTGGTGGTGGTGGTGCAACAAAAAAAAGCAGAGTTTGGGAGATTTGAATTATTGACGACAAATAAATAAATATATGTCTCTCAGTTTCTTTGAACTGAACTGGTGAGCCACCGACACGATGAGAGTTTGGTAGAAATAGTAAATAACAATACATGAAGTGTATATATATAATCTGTATGTTTATAGATATATATATATATATTAGATTAGATAAGATTAGATTCAAATTGATTGTCATTGCACAGCACAAGTATTTATATATATGTATATATACTGTATATATATATATATATATAAAGTTGATATATATATATGTATAAACTTTATGTAGTGCATAATTGCCACATACAGGTACAACATATACCACCACGAGTCAATCTGCTAAATAGTTAAACATGGATACACATGTCAAATGAAATGCTATGAATGTCTATGAATACTTCATTTTGCACGAGAGGGTACTTGGCAGGCAGACCGGCCGACAGCCGGGTCTATCTGGAGTAAGAGGTGGGCAAATTGTGGGTCGCGACCCGCCGATGGGCAGTAGGACGGGGCCGACATTGTTTCACGAGCACATGCCCACGCTCGCCCTCGTGCGTTGTCTGTTTTATTCAATCAATTCAGTTTGTTTAATAATATTCATAATAATAATACATTCAGTTGATAGCGCTTATTTAGTACTCATATTTTCAATATATAAAGAGCTTTACAGACAGAGTACAATTACACACACAGTTAAATAATAGAGAGTCGTGGGATAGAGGGGAGGATGTTTAGAAGGAGATGTGTTTGTAGATCAATTAGTCTCCTTAATTTTTTACAAATGAACCCCCCTCCAAAGATGTTTTTTTTTACCAGCACTAAAATTTTAAGGAGGGTTTAAAATATGGAATTCAATATTAATAATGTATTTGCGTATTATTTGGTGAACATGGACATTAAACGGGTGTTTTTTTTTGTGGAAAAACAACACAGGGCTTCGCTTGTGATTAATTAAAAATATTTCCAGAACTTGTACGCTCTTAACTTGTAAGCACTTAATATTAAACATTTTCAAGTACCCCCCCCCCCCCCAGCGATCCCTCAAAGTATCCCCCCATTTGAGAACCGCTGGACCGGATGAATAGCCTGAAGTCTGATGATAGCAGACTAGCTAAAACTCTGGGTGAACACTCTTGACTTCACGCTGCTTCACCTTCTCCAGGGAGCTGTAAAGCACTATAGCCGGGTGGGAAGACCAGCTAAAACAGGACACCGACGTTTCTCAGTGTCTGTGAAAGGTTTTAAAATCAACACCTGGTGTATAGAGTCTGGCGACTGTAGGAAGGGAGTCTAGGCCTTATTTAAATCCCCTTCTTAAAGCCTGGTCTTGCCACTCACAGATGAGATCTTCCTCGGTGGAATATCTCCGTAGGGAC
>CM051005.1:9975925-9978425 GCA_027704905.1 Muraenolepis orangiensis | reverse complement strand
TTTGAAGCACTCTGCGCTCGAGTGCGGTGCAGTTCCCGTACCAGGCGGTGATACACCCTGTAAGAACACTCTCGATGGTGCCGTTATACAATGTTCTCAGGATGCGGGGGCCCATGCTGAATTTCCTGAGACGCCTGAGGAAATACAGGCATTGTTGGGCCCTTTTCACCACGTGTGTGGTGTGCGTGGACCATGTGAGGTCCTCGGAGATGTGCACGCCGAGGAACTTGAAGCTGCTGACCCTCTCTACTGCAACACTGTTGATGGAGATAGGGCTGGCATCTCCTCTCTGCTTCCCGTAGTCCACAATCAGCTCCTTGATCTTCTTGACGTTGATGGCGAGGCAGTTCTCCTGGCACCACTGCTCCAGCGATCCGACCTCCTCCCTGTAGGCTGTCTCATCGTCGCCGGCGATCAGGCCCATCACTGTCATGTCGTCAACAAACTTGATGATGACGTTGGAGCTGTGCATAGCCATGCAGTCGTGGGTGTAGAGGGAGTAGAGGAGAGGGCTCAGCACGCATCCCTGGGGGGCTCCCGTGTTGAGGGTCAGTGGCTCTGAGGTGGTGCTGCCCATCCTCACCACCTGTCAGCAGTCCGACAGGAGGTCCAGTATCCAGCTGCATGTGGATGGGGGCACGCCTAGACCTCTAAGCTTGGTGTCGAGCTTGGCAGGAACTATCGTGTTGAACGCTGAGCTGTAGTCCACAAACAGCATTTGCACATAACAGTTGTGGGAAAGGGCAGTGTGGAGGGCCATGGCAATTGCGTCGTCCGTGGATCTGTTTTGACAATATGCAAATTGACATGGGTCCAATGTGGCAGGTAACACTGAGCAAATAAAGTCCTTGACCAACCTCTTTAAGCATTTGCTGACAGTCGAGGTGAGGGCTACAGGTCTATAGTCATTCAGGCATGTTACCTTGGGTTGTTTAGGGACAGGCACGATGGTGGACATCTTGAAGACCGCGGGAACAACAGCCTGGGACAGGGAGAGGTTGAAGATGTCTGCAAAGACTCCTGCCAACTGGTCTGCGCATACTCTGAGGACGCAGCCCGGGATGTTGTCGGGGCCTGCCGCCTTATGGATGTTCAGCCGCTTGAAGGTGCGGCGCACATCCGCCTCCAAGATGTTCAGCAGGCTGGTCTCCTCAGGGGTGCTGGCTTCGGCGGGCTGCCGTTCACGTCGAACCGAGCAAAAAAAGTATTTAGCTCTCCTGGGAGGGAGGTAGAGGAGTTCTCTACACAACTGGTTCTCCCTCTGAAGTTCGTTATCGTCTGTAGTCCCTGCCACATACCCCTCGCGTCATGGCTCTTGAATTTCTCCTCCACTCTGTCCTTATACTCCCACTTGGCAGTGACGATGGTCTTACGGAGGTCGTAACGGGCTCTCGTATTTTCCTCCATTTTCCCGGAGCCAAAGGCGGCGTTACGCGCGTGTAGGGCAGCACGAACATCACCGTTAATCCACGGTTTCTGGTTGGGGTTTATCCGAACAGACTTGGTCGGAACAACGTCATCTATGCAATTCTTGATGAACCTGGTGACCGACGACGCGTACTCGTTGATGTTATTGTGTGCCATTGTGTGCCAGTCAAAACAATCCTGCAGCATAGAGTCCGGAAAATCCCGTTGGCTCGATAGCTGCGTCGGTAACCCCCTCCGACATCAATGTCCAATTGTCCTTAGTTTCCCGGTGGAATTGAATACGAGCCTGTAGCTTGCTTAACTTATTGTCCAGAGACTGTACATTAGCCAGTAGAATTGTGGGTAGTGGGGGGCGATCGGATCGACATTTCAGTCTGACTAGCACGCCGGCTCGCTTCCGTCGCTTCTTCCTGCGACTGTTCCGAGCGACTGTTGATCTGATCTCCAGAAGTGTGCAAAAGTTATAAATTAACGTGTGCTTCCTGAACAAAGATACTTGCAATAAAGAGAATAAATAACTGCCATAACTGCAAAAAACTGCCGCGTCGTGCGGGAGCTCGCGACACGGCAGCCATCTCGTACCGCGCCATACTCCATGTCCCTTAGCATTAAACTTATCCCTTAGCATTTGCAGTGTGCATATCCCTTAATATTAGACACATCCCTTAGCATTAGCATTAGTCACATCCCTTAGTTTTAAATCCCTTAGATCCCTTGGCATTTTCCCTACCACTTATCCTTAGCCATATTAGCATCAGCGTTTGCCCTGTTCCTAAGCATTTGCATTCGATCTATCCCTTCGCAATACCATTAGTCCCATCCCTCAGCTTTAGCATGAGACATATCCCTTAGTGTTATCCAAAGACACGTCCCCTTAGCATTAGCATGCGCAGCGGGGCCAGCCGGCTGACTGGTGATTCACCTTGAGTTACCCAGACAGCCAGGCCCCGCCCCCTCGCGCTGTTTTGTGTGTGTGTGTGTGTGTGTGTGTGTGTGTTGGGTCGGCACAGCGTGTGGCTGATGTGCTGCAACCAATCACAGGCAGCAGAATGAGGCCATTATCATCAAGCCA
>CM051005.1:9953425-9973425 GCA_027704905.1 Muraenolepis orangiensis | reverse complement strand
AGCTACCTGTCTATATCGCTATGTATTAATAAATATAGTTAGTTTCCGACTATCTATCGTTAGTGTCCGTCTTTCTAACTACCTGTTTCGATCATTATGTATTAATGAATATCGTTAGTGTCTGACTTTCTATCGTTAGTATCCAACTTTCTAACTACTACTAAATTGCATTGACTGATGTTAAATTGCACATTTCACAAAAATAATTGTAATATTGTACGGCAATATAGACAGAATAGCAATATTTACACAATCTAATGGCACTCAAACATCATTGGAATATCGTATCGTGAGGTCCCTGCCGATTCCCATTCCTACTTTAAATACAGTATATATATGTATATTTATATACATATATATATATATTAATCCATTAATCCATCCCATCATCAATCCATATATCTATTTATCATATACTGTAATTCCACCGATCCATCTATCGTTCTATTTGTCTATCATTCTATCCATCTGTCCATCCATCATTCTGTGTATCTATCCTCCATCTATCATTCTATTTACTGTATCTCTCATCCATCCATCACTCTGCCCTGGAGCCAGAGCCTCTTTTGGTCCTCTATTAATATATCAACAGCTCCTATCCTGAGATGCAGCAGCGTCCAGAGCCCGCCTGGAGGACTTGGCTGTTCATCAGCCTCATGTAAAGCTGAGGGCCCATTCTCCACACAATCAGTCATTGGTTCCGCTGTGTTCACATGGGCATCACAGGAAGGACGCCGGGGCCTTTTTATGTGTACAATATTCCTGATCC
The DNA here is from genome assembly GCA_027704905.1 of Muraenolepis orangiensis. NCBI lineage: Eukaryota > Metazoa > Chordata > Actinopteri > Gadiformes > Muraenolepididae > Muraenolepis > Muraenolepis orangiensis. The sequence goes on along the minus strand of CM051005.1, from coordinate 9,972,656 downwards.
CCCAAAATGTTTGTCAGGTTAATTGTACTGATTATACTCTGTTCATGTAAAAAAAACACACATAATCAGCTGGTGTGTGTGTGTGTTGTTTGTGTTTGTGTGTGTGTGTGTGTGAGACATGTTGATGTGTGTGCACATGTCACACACACACACACACACACACACACACACATGTAAGTAGACACTCCAAATTGACATTCCACCCACAACCTGATACACAATTCCAGGACATTAGGGTTATTTTGGATGGAGTGTGTGTGTGTGTGTGTGTACACATTCGGTGTGTTTGGCTAGTGTTTAGTGGCCCTGTGTGTGTGTGTGTGTGTACTATTGGTGTGTGTGTGTGTGTGTGTGTGTGTGTGTGTTGTGTGTGTGTATGTGCTTGCAGCCCTGTACGCTAGGGGCCATCTAGGGGCCGGTCCATCTAGCCGGGGGGGAGTGGGTGGGGGGGGGGGGCTCCACGGTGTATGAAACTAGTCTTCAGCTGCGTTGTTTTCCACTCGGATGATGAACAGGGGAAAGTGGGCTAGAGAAGCGCACTGTCCTCACTGACCTCCTTGTTCGGACAGCAAATAGGATTCAAACATATGGTATTTGAGCTTTTGGGACGCGACACAAACCAAGCTGCGAAAAGAGTCATAGAGAGAGAATATTAGACCGTTGTTTACACAAACAAGGCTGATGCTTACAAAGCCGTCCCCCTCCCCCACCTTGGGAAGAGTGAACATGTCTCTTTGTTCATGCTGCCTAAGTACACGCCACTCATCAATCGGTGAAGCCCACCGTTAGGACAGTCAAAGTGTGGCCTGAGGGAGCAGACTTTAAGTTGCAGAAACGGTTTCTACACACGGATTGGAGCCTGTTTGCCTCCCAGTCTACCCTAGACTCCCACACCGACATCGACTCCTACGTCTCCTCTGTTTTTGATTACATCAACTCCAGCATTGACACTGTCACCACCCTCAAACAGATCACAACATTCCCCAACCAGAAGCCGTGGATGAACAGAGAGGTCCACCTACTCCTAAAGGCACGTGACGCTGCTTTTAGGTCGGGCGATGCACTGGCCTACTGTTTAGCCAGGGCTAATCTGAAAAAGGGCATCAAGCGGGCCAAGCTCAAACACAAGCGAAGGGTTGAAGACCACTTCATCAACTCCGATCCCCAACGCATGTGGCAGGGCATCCAGGCCATCACGGATTATAAACCCTCCAACAACTCCCCCCAACCACTGACTCATCCCTCCCTGACTAGCTCAATCATTATTTTGCTCACTACGACCAGAACAACCCCATACTGCCCACCAGGGCTACTCTCCCCGTTGACCACCAACCCCTCACCCTATCCCCCACAGACGTGCGTGTGGCACTGAGCAGAACAAATGCGCATAAGGCAGCTGGTTCTGTGGCATCCCCGGGCGCATGTTCAGGAACTGGGCTGAGCAGCTGACCGAGGTCTTCACTGACATTTTCAACTTGTCACTAGCTCAGGCAGTTGTCCCAGTGTGCTTTAAAAGCACCTCCATTGTGCCAGTGCCAAAACACTCCTCTGCAGTGAGCCTCAACGACTTCCGCCCTGTTGCACTCACCCCCATCATCATGAAGTGCTTCGAGAGGCTGGTCCTGGCTCACCAATTTGCCAACCGTGAGAACAGGGGCAAGGAGGACGCCATTTCCTCAACTATTTACTCCGCTCTCTCCCACCTGGATGAGAGCAACACACACGTGAGAATGCTGTTCATAGACTTCAGCTCAGCATTTAACACCATCATCCCCTCCAAACTCATCTTCAATATTGGTGACCTCATGAAAACCAAGAACATTGACATGAACCCCTCAGTTTGTAACTGGTTATTAGACTTCCTAGCCAACAGACCCTAGTCAGTCAGGTTAGACCATCTCACCTCCTCCACCCCCAACCTAAATACCGGCGTTCCACAAGGCTGTGTGCTGAGCCCTCTCCTTTACTCCCTCTACACCCACGACTGCACTCCTGTACATGGTACAAACACCATCATCAAGTTTGCCGATGACAAAACGTTGGTTCCGCTACTCCTTCGCGTAGAAAGGAGCCAGTTGATGTGGTTCGGGCATCTAGTAAGGATGCTTCCTGGTCGCCTCCCGAGGGAGGTTTTCCAGGCACATCCAACTGGGAAGAGACCACGGGACAGACAAAGGTACAGGTGGGGTGATTACATCTCCACACTGGCCTGGGAACGCCTCAGGATCCCCCAGTCAGAGCTAGTTAATGTTGCCAGGGAGAGGGACGTCCCCTGCTGAAGCTGCTACCTTCGCGACCCAATTACGGATAATCAGGAGAAGATGGATGGATGGGATGGACAACGGTGGTGGGCCTAATCAAAAAGGGTGAGGCAACCTACAGGGAGGAGGTCCAGCACCTGGTGGCGTGGTGCGCTGACAACAACCTGGCCCTCAACACCAAGAAGACCAAGGAGCTCATCGTCGACTTCAGGAAGACTAGAGCTGATGCACACGCCCCCATCCTCATCAACGGAGCGGAGGTCGAGCGCGTCTCCAGCTTCAAAATCCTGGGGGTCCACATCTCCGAGGACCTCTCCTGGTCCCTCAATACTGCCTCACTGGTAAAGAAGGCTCACCAGCGTCTCTTCTCCTGAGGAGACTGAGGAAAGCCCACCTGTCACCTCAGATTCTGTTGAACTTTTACCGTGTGCTATTGAAAGCATCCTCACCAACTGCCTCACAGTGTGGTACGGCAACTGCACTGTTTCCGACCGGAAAGCGCTGCAGAGAGTAATGAAAACCGCCCAACGTATCGTTGGATTACCCCTCCCTGCAATAAACACTACCCACCACAAATGGTGTCTGAGGAAGGCACAACAAATTGTGGATGACCCCTCTCACCCCAACCATGGACTGTTTGCCCTCCTCCCCTCCGGGAGGCGCTATAGTTTGTCGCTATCTTGTTCCAAGTCTAGCAGGCTTAGGAACAGCTTCTTCCCCTCAGCTGTCATCTCCCTGAACTCTGCTCCATGAAGATAGCCCCCACCCGCCCCTGCTGCCCAACCCCTGCTGCCCCCCCCTGATGCCACGCCGCTGCTGTCCCCCCCTGCTGCTGCACCTCTGCTGCCCCCCCCCTGCTGCCCCCCCATCTGCTGACCCCCCCCCCCCCTGCTGCTGCCGCCCCCCTGCTGCTGCCCCCCATCTGCTGCCCCCCCCTTGCTGCCGCCCCCACCCCTGCTGCCCCCCCCCTGCTGCCCCACACCTCTGCTCAAGACCTATAATAATCACCACCAATGTCTTTGACTAACTGTATCACAACAACCTACCTCTCTATACTTTACATATTTATGAATAAGATACCTGTTTACTGTACCTGCCACATATATTTAAATCTCAACTGTTGATAGAACTGCTCCTACTCCTGTATATTCATTAATAAATGCCATACATTTATATATGCTCACTTGTATATACATTTACATATATATACAGGTATTTATCCTGCTTTCAATAACTGATCACTACCTGTTAAATATTTACCTGTATATATATATATCAGGGTTTCCGCTAGGGACAGATTGGTGAGGGGATTAGCAATCAGCCACGCAATTGCCGACAGGTGTGTGTGTGCGCCGCCAGCGCACGTGGCTGGCCACGCCCCCTGTTCAGTGACGTCGCTTGACGTCATGAGAGGTGCGGCAGCTGATTGGTCACTTCATTCGGTCACCCTTTCGGGGGGGAGGGGGCAGTAATAAAGCTGATCTAAGTTTAGTATGAGCATTATTACCGGACATTTTGACCGGCAGGTTTTTAAATTACCGTTTTTTTATAATTTTTACATGCTAAAAACCGGTAAATACCAGCTAACGGAAACCCTGATATATATATATATATATATATATATGTATATATATATATATATAAACCTATTAGTATGCTCATATCCCATTTAATACCCAGTAGACTGTCTTTTAACCTGTAAATTTAAACTGTAAATGATATTACCATGCACTTTACTGCAACATTTGCACTCTGATTAGATGCTAAATTATCTGCGCTGTACTGCACTTGTGCTGTACAATGACACTACATTAGAATCTAATCTAGAATCAAATCTAATATTTGATGACATTTAGAATCCCAAAAACTCAAATGAAGACCATATTTCATTATTTTGTTTTTTTTGGCATTGTTTTTTAACATAGTTTTTACATAATTTTACACTATCCGGGAGGATAATTTTCTGTATTGATTTTTACGTTTCCTCCGAAACACTTTAGTGTCAAGTTAGCGTTGAGACACAGTGTATTTTCCCTTGATGTAAACGATGGAGACGCAGCTGGGGATGGAGAGCCCCGAGTCTCTGCCCCGTTCTAAAGGCCAGTCTCAAACCCAATTTAGCAGATAGTTAATGGGTGAGGCAGGAAGGGGGGGGTGAGGTTGGGAGTGCGGGGGGGGGGGGGGAGAGCAGGAGGGAGCTTGTGTGTTCAATCCAACTCGATTAGATCTTTAATTATCGGAGTCGTGGTGTGTAAGACGTGGGGGGGGCAGATGTCAAGGCGTAAACAAGGGTCTTGGGGTATCAAATGATGGCTCTCACATTATCCCAGCCCTTTGCGGCCTGCGTCCCGCCGTGTCCCCCAATCCACCGGCCTTCCCACAAATCACATCAACGCCGTTTTCTCTCCTGCTGATTTCCCATGGTGCTCGTAGCGAATCACATCGAGTGGAGCTTCGTACGTCTACGCTACAGCCCCGGCTAAAGCTATATACCAGGCTAAAGCTATATACCAGGCTAAAGCTATATACCAGGCTAAAGCTACATACCAGGCAAAAGCTATAAACTAGGCTAAAGCTATATACCAGGCTAAAGCTATAAACCAGGCTAAAGCTATATACCAGGCTAAAGCTATAAACCAGGCTAAAGCTATATACCAGGCTAAAGCTATATACCAGGCTAAAGCTATAAACCAGGCTAAAGCTATATACCAGGCTAAAGCTATAAACCAGGCTAAAGCTATATACCAGGCTAAAGCTATATACAAGGAGCTATATACCAGGCCAAACTCCCCCCGGCAAACGGCCTCTCCCGTGTAGTCGTTTAAGTCAAGACACGCTTCCTCTGTGTTTACCATGTGTGAATAAATGAGGTCTGGTAGTGGGGCTGAAATCACCCCGCTCCCCCAGGGAAAGTTTATGAATGCAGAGATAGAGAGTAAAATACGGCGGGAAAACATAAAATGGATTCCTAAATTGACATAAACGACGCCTAGCCCCTACATCTCACCGCGTGTGGGGAAAGTCACGGGAAGTAATACATATTGCCCTTGGGCGATTCGATTTGTTGTGTTGTCGAGGTTTTTGCGCTATTACAAAAGTCGCATATATTACATAGTATGTCGGAGGACTCTCTCTCTCTCTCTCTTGGCGTTTAACGCTTGCGTTTAACGCTTGTTTGTTACAGTGACACCGAGCGTTGACAAACAGGGTAAACCATACAATACCAAATTCACACACTGTTGGAGAGTGTTGCCAGTTGGTATATCTGTCATAATATACAGTATGACGTTGATACATACTGCATAACTACATAGCTACATAACTACATTATAACTACAACAACAACTGCTAGGAGTACTGCCACTATCATAACATAGTCATTAACATTACACTGTCATACTTTGTCATACTTACACTGTCTGGACTCATTATAGTTACTGCACTGTTCTGCACTGTACTCATGATGCTGCTGCACTACTGGCACTTTAAAATGCTCTTAAATGCTTTTTGCACAATATAACACTTTTTCATTATTTTCATGTTCATTTTTTATTTGATTGTATGTAGTATTCTAATAGTATTGTGTTTAAGAAAGTCATAAAGCAGGAGGGAATGGGGAGTAAGCATTCCATTGTAGAATTCTTGAATCTTGAATCTTAAATCTAGTATATAATGTTGCTGTATTTCCGCTCGGCTTGTTTTCCCTCATCTCTGATGACATGTCACGGTCAGGGTACCATTTAGAACATTTAGTCGACAATTTACACTTCAAATGCCCTGAAAGAGATTCCTCTTGAAGTGTTAAACACTCTGCTAGTCGTCCTCGAGTTGGCTTGTTTGAATCAGGAGCCAAACACAAAAGTCCTAACAACCTGATACTAAACATCCAAGGTTAGCGTGTTTAGCAGCGTGTTTAGCAGCGTGTTTAGCAGCGTGTTTAGCAGCGTGTTTAGCAGCGTGTTTAGCAGCGTGTTTAGTAGCGTGTTTAGCAGCGTGTTTAGCAGCGTGTTTAGTAGCGTGTTTAGCAGCGTGTTTAGCAGCGTGTTTAGCATTTTAGGCTGTTAGTTGATTTTTTAAGGATAAATGCACACACAGACACACACACACACACACACACGCAAACAAAGCATGCAAACAGACAGACAGGTGTGCTGAAGTAGACACATATTTATATGGTTCCCACATCATAGTATCCACATCAACACAAACACACACACACACACACACATAAGGGGTGGTTTGTGAGTCCCAACAATGTAGTGTTATTACGAGGATGGATCCCCTACAACGTAGCATGTGGTCGACACACACACACACTCTGGTAGAAGTACCAAGCTGCTGCAGCATGGTAGAGAGAGAGAGAGAGAGAGAGAGAGAGAGAGAGAGAGAGGAGGAGAGAGAGAGAGAGAGAGAGAGAGAGAGAGTGCACGAGAGGAGAGAGAGAGAGGGAAAATTATGTGTGTGTGTGGCTGTCGTCCATGTGTCTGTCAAAATGTGTGCAGTAAGTGTGTTTCTGTACGTTACAATGTGTGTGTGTTTGTGTGTGTGTGTGTGTAGGAGCCGCATCCTCAGGTGGGGAAGGCGAGGCTTGAGATGAATGTACGGGGTGTGACACAGCTACCGTTATTGGCCTCAATCGCAGCGTGGAGAGATTATTGGAATCTGCTGCCACAGTTGAAGGATTGATGTTCATTATATTCCGTGTGTATTCCTGTATTCCTCTTCATTGCATGCATGTATGAATTATGAATTTGAAAATGTGTTTTTCTGAGTCTACAATATTGCACTCCCTATATATTTATATGGATGTATGCGTGTTTTTTTTACTGTGGGGGATCTATGTAGGTATGTTATATGTGTACAATGGGTGTGTGTGGGTGTGTATGGGAGAGAGAGTGGGGGGGGGGAGAGTTAGAGAGAGGAAAAGAGAGAGAGAGGGAGTAGAGAGAGAGACACACACACATACACAGTGAGAAAGAGATCATGTAACTATTATTAATTAATTTCCCCAGGGGGTCTGTTATTGAGGAGAGAGAGAGAGAGAGAGAGAGAGAGAGAGAGAGAGAGAGAGAGAGAGAGAGAGAGAGAGAGAGAGAGAGAGAGAGAGAGAGAGAGAGAGAGAGAGAGCGAGAGAGAGAGATGAAGAGTGCACAAGAAAGAGAGAGTCACAAATTATGTTAGGACCCAAATGCAGCACATGGACACCAAGGACAGTTGTGTATTACATATTCCACAGACAGGGCAGGCAGAGACGTAGTCGGGGACAGGCAGCAGATCGGGAACCAGGCAGGGCAGACGAACCAGGCAGGAACAGGCGGAAGCGTAATCGGGGACAGGCAGAGGAACAGGAACAGGAATCAGACTTGGTAAACACTGGAACGTCTGCATACTCAGGAACAATCTGGCCCCGTGTGAGTGTGCGGGGGCGGGGGGGGGTAGGCTTAAATAGTAACGTTAATTGTGATGCGCTACAGCTGTGGGTGAGAATTAACAAGGGGGGGCGTGGCTATCCGGTAGTGTGTAGTGGGAGAGGAGAGGAGACAGGAGAGAGAAGGAGAGAGACAGTGGCGGCTGGCCCATAGGGGGCGCTGGGGCGCCGCCCCCCCCCCCCCCCCCCAAACCACACGCCCAAAAAAAACCAAAAAAACCCCAATATATATATATATATATATATAGAAATTGTCAATATGTGTGTGGAATGCATCCAGAAATATGTGTAAAATATGATTTTAAAATAATTTGCGCAACATAATATGCTTTTCCTAGTACACATATGCCTAGTACACTGCAGCCTTAAGGGCGCATTTGTATGACGATGCTGCTGGGGCGCTTTTCAATGCGCCCCACGGAGGCGGGTCTCTGTAGCAGTTTAGCCAATTGCTGATTCAAGATATAAACGAGTGACATAAAATTTAGCCAATCAGCGTCCTCAAAACGTCTTCCCGGACGTGCTAGTGTAGAGTACTACCGCTATCATAACATAGTCATTAACATTACACTGTCATACTTTGTCATACTTACACTGTCTGGACTCATCACAGTTACTGCACTGTTCTGCACTGTACTCATGATGCTGCTCCCGGAAGACGTCATTTGTGTGCGTCACAGTGTACTACTAGGAAACACACAGACGCACACACACACACACACACACACACACAGACACACACACACACAGAGACGCAGACGCACACTCACACACAGACACACACGCACGCACACACGCACAAACACATACGCAAAAACACACACACACACACACACACACTTACAAATATATGTCAGTGTTTTTTGTCAGTGTGTGCCGATATATATATATTTTTGTTGAGTGATTGATATCGTTTTCGTGAGTGATTTAAACAAGCAGGTATATATATATATATGGGTGTTGCGATCGTGAAGTCCAACTGGGGGGGGGGGGGTCCCAATCGTGAAGTCCAACGGGGGGGTCGCGATCGTGAAGTCGAACGGGGGGGGGTCGCGATCGTGAAGTCCAACGGGGGGAGGGGGGGGGGGGGGGGGGGTGGGTATAGCTGACAAAATGGTATAGCCCCCCCTGGTGAAAAATGCACCAGCCGCCACTGGAGAGAGAGTATAGGTGGCAGGAGGTAATCAAGATGTGAGACTGTGTGTGTGTGTGTGTGTGTGTGTGTGTGTGTGTGTGTGTGTGTGTGTGTGTGTGTGTAGGACAGTATTGTGTGAGTCAGAGGTGTAAAGACAATATCATTTAACCCGGCAGATGGTAGTGCTGGTTGTGACCTAACTATTTGCTAGTGACACACACACAAACACACACAAACACACACACACACACACACACACACACACACACACACACTTTCTCGCTTTCATGGCACTCTAAGGATTAAGTGGGGACGTGCCTCCTCTCATAACATTTTTAGGGCTTCCAACTCAAACACACCCACACACACACACACACACACACACACACACACACACACACACAGTGTCCCAGTGGCCCCTTGTGCTCCTCCTCAGGCTGCATCCCATCTGTCTGTGTTTTAAAACACCCTCGGTCCCCAATCATCACAGCTAGCGTAGCATTAGCGTCGGTGCTGAAGGATCCCCCTTGTCATCCCAGAGTGTCCTCGATGAGAGCCATCCCTCCTGCAACCAACCTAGCCGCCGCAACTTAGCCACCGCCGCAAAACACGCGCTCACGCCCTCAGACCCTGGGGGACGCCTTCACTCTCAACCCCTCTCCCCCCCCCCCCCCCTTCCTGATTGCCTCTCAAGTTTCCAAAACAAAAACTTTAACTACAAAAACAAAACAAAGAAAGACTAAAGCCGTCTTTTATTCATGAGCGAGGTTGATGTTACACACTCAGGTCTCTGGGCCGTGGTTAAACTCGTGGTCGCTGGCATTTTTCACATACTTACATTATTAATTGTTTTGCCCTATTACATTACATTTTATATTAAAATCCATCTGGACATTGTTTGTTATGCCTGTTCTCTACACACACATAGTCTGCTGACACCAGTAGCCCGTCCTATTCTCTGCAGCCCGTCCTAGTCTCTGTAGCATGTCTTATCATCTGAAGTTCATCCTATTCTCTGTAGTATGTCCTATTCTCTGTAGTATGTCCTATTCTCTGTAGTATGTCCTATTCTCTGTAGCCCGTTCTTATCATCTGAAGTTCGTCCAATTCTCTGTAAATGATCCTATTCCCTGAAGTTTGTCCTTGTTACGTATTGTTGTGTTTGTGTGTCTACATGTATTTTGGTTCTGTTTGGTGTTTTGTCTCCCCCTGCTGTTTCCATTCTCCTATTTCACAGATGCACGTGCCTGGTTATCCAATCATCATTTCCATCACCTGGTCACACCTGATCCCCATCAACCAATCAGCTTCTTCCCTCCCGATAAATAGTTGTTTGTGTCTCTGGCTCTTTCTCCTGGGCTGTGGCAGAGCCCTTGGTGGGCAGGGGGTTTTCTGCCTTGGTTCTGTTTTGATTATGTTTGTTTAGTTTTATGAATTATGTTTAATTGAAAGTGTCTATGTTTCTGAGTTATGTTCTCTGTATTATCTTGTTGTTTTGCACAAAGGGACAAATGACTAGGTAAGATACCCTGGGTATACACTCCATCACGCAGTATAACCTGTTGTTAAAAACCCCAGTCTTAGAGTGTGCACCACCAACTGTATTTTGGGGCGCTTTGGCCCCTGTCCAGGGGGGCTGGGGTTATTTTCATAAGGTATTATATTTGGTGCCACTGCGAGTCCTCTTTGATCCCTGTTCTGCTTAATATGTAGAGAGAGAGAGAGAGAGAGAGAGAGAGAGAGAGAGATGGGCTTCCAGACAGAGTGGATGAGAGAGAGAGGCGGGCAGAGTGTGTGTGAGAGAGAGAGAGAGAGAGAGAGAGAGAGAGAGAGAGAGAGATGGGCTTCCAGACAGAGTGGATGAGAGTGAGAGGCGGGCAGAGTGTGAGAGAGAGAGAGAGAGAGAGAGAGAGAGAGAGAGAGAGAGAGAGAGAGAGAGAGGAGAGAGAGAGAGAGAGGAGAGAGAGAGAGAGAGAGAGAGAGAGAGAGAGAGAGAGAGAGAGAGAGAGATAGATGGGCTTCCAGACAGAGTGGATGAGAGAGAGAGGTGGGCAGATTGTAAGAGAGAGAGGAGAGAGAGAGAGAGAGAGAGAGAGAGAGAGAGATGGGCGTCCAGACAGAGTGGTTGAGAGAGAGAGGCGGGCAGAGTGTAAGAGTGTAGAGAGAGAGAGAGAGAGAGAGAGAGAGAGAGAGAGAGAGAGAGAGAGAGAGAGAGAGAGAGAGAGAGAGAGAGAGATTGGCTTCCAGACAGAGTGGATGAGAGAGAGAGGCGGGCAGATTGTAAGAGAGAGAGAGAGAGAGAGAGAGAGAGAGAGAGAGAGAGAGAGATGGGCTTCCAGACAGAGTGGATGAGAGAGAGAGGCGGGCAGAGTGTGAGAGAGAGAGAGAGAGAGAGAGAGAGGGGGAGAGAGAGAGAGAGGGTGGGAGGGATTAAAGGGGGGAAGAGAGGTGAGTGTAAAGCAAACAACTTCATTGCAACAGTAAGTAAGGTTGGCAGAAATCGTTTCAATCGTGTACTCTGCCCTCTCAAACCAAAGATGGCCTGGCTACACTCCGCAGTGTGTGTGCGTGGGTGTGGGTGGTTTGTTTAGGTGGTTGTGTGAGCCCACCTGCCTGTCGTGTCGTTCTGCCTTTTCATCTATTTGTCTGTCCTGCCTGTCTGATGGTCTGTCTGCCTTTGTTTGTTTGTTTGTGTCTGTGTGCCTTCTGTATTTATCTGTCTTCCTGTGTGTGTGTGTGTGTGTGTGTGTGTGTGTGTGTGTGTGTGTGTGTGTGTGTGTGTGTGTGTGTGTGTGTGTGTGTGTGTGTGTGTGTGTGTGTGGTGTGTGTGTGTGTGTGTGTGTGTGTGTGTGTGTGTGTGTGTGTGTGTGTGTGTGTGTGTTTCTGTTTCTCTGGCTGTGTGTCTGTGTGTGTTTATGTATGTGTGTGCCTGTGCATGTGTGTGCACGTGTGTGTGTTTGTATGTGTATGTTTGTGTCTGTATGCACGTGTGTGTGTGTGTGTCTGTGTGGGTGTTGGGATGTGTGTGTGTACTTGTGCCTGGATGTGTATGTGTGTCCCTTTTATAAGTGTTAATAGAAGCCGACCCCCAAGGCCCCCAACCCAGGGCTTCTCTACACAGTTCAGTGCCTTAAGAGAAGCTTTAAGATCCCACTGCGTTCCATCCTGTCTAGTATTCATAGTATTCATCGTCATCATCGTTCATCCATCATTCAAGGCCATGCAAGCATAGAGCCATGGCCCTGTGTTGGCCCTGTGTTGGCCCTGTGTTGGCCCTGTGTTGGCCCTGTGGCCCTGTGTTGGCCCTGTGTTGGCCCTGTGTTGGCCCAGTGTTGTTGTATTTACATTTTACACATTTACATTTACACGGTGTGTGTGTGTGTGTGTGTGTGTGTGTGTGTGTGTGTGTGTGTGTGTGTGTGTGTGTGTGTGTGTGTGTGTGTGTGTGTGTGTGTGTGTGTGTGTGTGTGTGTGTGTGTGTGTGTGTGTGTGTGTGTGTGTGTGTGTGTGTGTGTGGTGTTCTGCTGCACACTGTTTTTTGTTATTTGTCTTTTTAATGTTGTGTTTGGCGAAACCTACAGCAGGGAGGAGTTAGTTAACATAAGGGGATCCACAGCTGCGGATTTAATCCGCAATCTTCCGATATATTGGCTATATTTGTCAGAGGAGCCTTTCTTCCATGCCAGAACTTGGATCCGACACAGACGGGGTAAGCGTGCCGGAGCACTCGTGCGCCTACGTCGGCGGGGACACAGGACCCCTTTACCCGGAATATTCCTGGCAAACGTGCCAGTCCCTATGCAACACAATGGATGAAATAAGACTTATGGTGGCGAGAAATAGTGACCTTTCTTCATCCTCGGTTCTTTCGTTCACGGAGACATGGCTGAGGGAATCGGTTCCCGGGTTCCGCTCTCCAGCTCGACGCATTTAAACTTTTTCGAGCGGACCGTGTCGCTTTGCTGAACGGATAAAGCAGGGGTGGAGAGTCTGCTTCTTTGTAAATGAATCTTGGCGTAAGGACGTGACAGTGATTTATCAGCATTGCTGCCCGTCGCTGGAAACCCTGTTCATGAACTGCCGACCCTTCTATTCTCCCCCTGAGTTCAGTTCATTAATTCTGGTGTGTGTTTAAATTCCTCCCGTCGCGCTAGCCGCGGAGGCTCAGAGCGATGCTGGCTCACCAAATAATAACTGTGGAACGAAAACAGCCGGATTCATTTGTTGTCGTCCTCGGCGACTTCAATAGAGCGAACCTCAGCCGCGATCTCCCGAAATATCGGCAGCAGATTAAATGTGCAACCAGAGGGGAACGCACTTTAGACCACTGCTACACGACCCTCAGCAATTCCTACCTCGCCGCCTCCCGAGCTGTGCTAGGTCACTCAGACCATGACATCGTCCACTTGATACCAAAATACAGGCAGAAACTAAAACTCTCTAAGCTTGTGGTCAGGTCTTTCAAGTTTTGGACTAGCGAGGCCCAGGAGAAAACTAGCACCATGTTGGACAATGCTGGGGCACAGAGGGTTTTCAATGGGCGATAGAGGCTGCAGGCGGTGATCTAGATGTGTACGCAGACATTGTGACGTCATTCATTAGCCATTGTGAGAATGTTTGTGTACCTTCTCGCTCCAGAGTTCATTACAATAATGACAAACCCTGGTTCTCAGTGAAACTCAGGAAGATCAGGCTGTTGAAGAAAGAAGCACGGAAGAGTGGGGACAAGGACAAGTACACATACTGCAAACCGAAGTCCCCCCATTCCTCTGATGATTCTCGCCCTGCCAATGACCTGAACAAGTTTTACTGCAGATTTTAAACACAACGGACTCCCCCTCCCCCCCACACCCATCAACACCTTCCACCAAACCCCCACCCCCCTCAACCCCTTCTACCCAACCCCCACCCCAGCAGCAACCCAGGCCCCTCCACTGCTGCCCCCCCCGATCCTCCCCCTCCCCCACTGCAGCACGCCCCCTCCTCATCCAGGAAAAGGACGTGAACCGCCTGTTCAAGAGACAGAATCACCGGAAGGCGACCGGACCGGCCTCTGTCTCCCCCTCCGTCCTGAAGTACTGCGCTGACCATCTGTCTCCGGTGTTCACCAACATCTTCAACGCCTCACTAGAGACATGCCATGTTCCAGCCTGCGTCAATACCTCCACCATCATTCCTGTCCCAAAGAAAAGTAAGATCACTGGACTCAACGACTACCGGCCCGTTGCACTGACCTCTGTAGCCATGCATCACTGACCCCCTACTGGACCCCCTACAGTTTGCCTACAGATCCAACAGGTCTGTAGACGATGCGGTGAACATGGCCCTCCACTTCACCCTGCAGCATCTGGACGCCGCAGGCACCTATGCCAGGATCCTGGTCGTGGACTTCAGCTCTGCGTTCAACACCATCCTACCGCTCACACTGGAGCACGTGCACTCCCAGCTGGGAGGGCCTGACTCTACCTGCAGGTGGATCACTGACTTCCTTACGAACAGGAAACAGCATGTGAAGCTGGGTTAAAACATCTCTGGCTCCTGGTCCACCAGCACAGGCCCGGGCTGTGTTCTTTCTCCCCTACTCTTCTCCCTGTACACAAACAGCTGCAGCTCCAGCCACGAGTCTGTCAAGCTCCTGAAGTTTGCTGGGGGTGAACGAGTCTGCCTATAGGAGGGAGATCGACAGACTTCTGACCTGGTGCGGTGGTAACAACACACAGCTTCTTCACCACGGCCTCCAGCCTCATCAACGAGGCCCGCCTCCCCCTCTGAAGATCACCCACCCCCCCCCCACCCCCACCCCTTCCCCCCCCATGCACATACACACACACACACACACACACACACACACAGCCAGAGACACAGACACAGGCACACGCACACAGCCAGAGACACACACACACATTCATGTCCACATGAGGGATAAGCAGCTCTCATCACTTCCACTTCCAGCTATCTTCCAAGCAGGGCAGAAGTTTTAAAGCCTTAAAATAGTGGGGCCATTTTCCCTTTTCATTCAGCCTTGTTTTCATCGTCGCCGGACGTAATAACCTTGGTCCCCAGCACCGCCGGCACCACTGAAACCATGGCCCCTCTCCCCCCTGTCTCCTCTCTCCTGGCTCTCATTGCTACAGCCCTCTCCCTCTCTTACCCTCCCCTCCCCCTCTCTCCCTCTCCCTCCCTCTCTCTCTCTCGCTCTCTTGCTTTCTCGCTCTCTCTCTCTCTCTCTTTCTCTCTCTCTCTCTCTCTGGTATGTTGATGAATTGAGCTGTTGAGCTGAGCTGAGCTGTACTCTGAGAACTGTGTTCTGGGTACGGCAGTATATGCCAAGCTGGCCCAAATGGGTGTGTATATCTGTGTGTTTATGTGTGTGTGAGTGTGTGTGAGTGTGACAATTGCCAAGTGCATGTTTGAAGTAGTGCCCATCACACTGGGGTTCTGGACCGATCGATGACTGAACAACAAGTACGAAAAAAAACCCACAGACAGAAAGACAGATGGATGGGCAGACGGAGAGACAGACAGCTGGACAGCGTCCTCCTAGGTTGGAATGATGGAGAAACAAACGACAACAGAAAAACACATCTCTGACTCCAGTCCCCACCTAGTCCACTTACTCCAGCCACGCTGGCCTTGGGTGGGCTGTGCTCCGTGGGGGGAGAGCCAGCCCACCACACTGAAATGGCCCCCTCCCCACCCCCCGCCATCCCACCATCATGAAGAAATACCAATTTACACCTAAACCAAACCTCCCCCCCCCCCCCCTCCGGGAGCTGTGGTCACACTCACCCTTCACTGGGAATGTTGGACCGCAGAACCCAGGATCACCGGGAATCGAACCGACGGTGCCTTTGGGGATATTATCGGGGGACACTGGGGGCAGGGGCCTTCCCATCGAGGATGGAACCAAATTGAATCGGGGGGATAGAGCGGTTAGTGTCGTCGTCGTTGGGGGGGGGACAAAAGACATGCAAGATAACACAGGGGGAGCTCTTTAGGCAATTTCATTCTGGAGACTAGACTCTTGGAGAGTAGAGCACCTATACCTCCGCCGTGTGTGTGTGTCTCAGTTGTGCTGTGTGTGTGTGTGTGTGTGTGTGTGTGTGTGTGTGTGTGTGTGTGTGTGTGTGTGTGTGTGTGTGTGTGTGTGTGTGTGTGTGTGTGTGTGTGTGTGTGTGTGTCTCTCGGTTGTGTGTGTACGCAACTACTGCTACTGCAGCGCTCTCAATTATGGGTTAAATAAAACTTAAAACATGTGTTGTACACGCGCTTCTAAACACACACACCACACACACACACACACACACACACACACCGTGTGTTTGTTTGGGGGATTGGGGAAGGGGAGGGAGAGGAGGTGAGGGGGGGGGGAGACGACAAGATGTTGCAGGTTTAGCGGTGTTCGTTATTAACCCCCGACCGCTCACCTCTCCAGGGGGGGGGGGGGGGTCTGGTATTGGTGGCGGAGACATGTGTGAGTTGTCGTTGATGTGTTTTTAAACGTCCCGCGGCCGGTTAATTCGATCACCATAAGCGTGACATTTTTTGCTGATGGATGACGCCAAACTGCCGTGTACGATCTGACCGCTAGTTACCTGAAACACGTACCTGCAGACGTGTTCTTAGTGTGAGAAACACGTTACATATCATGTGACATACGGGGGGGCGGCAGGATAGCTCAGTCTGCTAGGACTTGAGTCTTGGGAACTGGAAGGTCGCCAGTTCAAGTCCCCCCCCTGCAAAGCACCTCGGCACTGCTGAAGTGCCCTTGAGCAAGGCACCATCAGACCCCCTACACTGCTCCCCGGGTGCTGTGTATAACAATAGCTGCCCCACTGCTCCTAATGCTAGGATGGGTTACATGCAGAGAAACACCTTTTCACTGTGTGTGTGTGTGTGTGTGTGTGTGTGTGTGTGTGTGTGTGTGTGTGTGTGTGTGTGTGTGTGTGTGTGTGTGTGTGTGTGTGTGTGTGTGTGTGTGTGTGTGTGTGTGTGTGTGTGTACATGTATGTGACCATTAAAGAGGATTCAATCCTCCAGATTTAGATGTGTGTGTGTGTGATGTTGTTGATGATGATGTTGTGTGTCTTTTTAAAATTGGACACCAGCAAAGGATGGGGGTTTGGTCCGCCTTCCTCGCCTTCCCTCCAGGAGGAGTTAATTAGCCCACTCCACCCCTTTCAGATTAGAGGTGACACTTGGCGTCGGCGTGGTGCATTCTGGGTAAAAACGGTGGTGGTTTGATTTCCCGAGCAGCAGGATGGGATGGAGTTCAATTCGTCCTCTCGATCCTCTGCTCGGTTTGCAGAGACTAATAAAGATCGTGGCGATTGCCTCCGCAATAAAGTCCTATGCAATCATTTGTAATGATGGTTATGCTCAAATTAAGTTATTCGGCAGGCGGAAACGCCGAGGAGGGGAAATTAAATAGAACCAAAACACCCAGAAGGACTAATTAAAATGGAGGTGGCTAATGCCCGGCTGCTTTATGTTTTTTATTTTATTTTCTCCGTCTCACCGTCTCTTCTCACTTTGCATTAATATTTAATCTAAAGTTCAGCACTTTCTGCTTCATTAGACATTAACAGGGGGCGGCAGTATAGCTCAGGAGGTAGAGCGGTCGCATCACAACCAGAAGGTTGCTGGTTCGATCCCCCGGCTCATCCTAGCTAAACCTGTCAAGGTGTCCTTGAGCAAGACACCCTAACCCTAACTGCTCCTGACGTGCTGGCTGTCTGCTTGCATGGCAGACTCCACTGTCGGTGGTTGAATGTGTGGATGAATGGGTGAATGTGAGGCATGACTTATCAAAGACTATATAAAAGCATCCATTGCCATTAACACCGCAATTGAAAGAAGACACCCCCCCCCCCCCTCACACACACACACACACACACACCACCCATCATCCACCACCCCCCCCCCCCCTCTGAGCTGCCGGAGGACCGCGTGTCTGACTGGAGCCTTCCCGTTCTGGAAGCCCGCCAGGGGGGCTGGGATGTGAGAGCTCTCCTGAGTGTTGTCCACCGAGGACTCCTCGCTCTCTCTCTTGTTTTCTCGCAGTCACTCTCTGTCACACTGTCTCGCTCTCACTCTCTCGCCTTCTTGCTCTCTGTCGCTCTCTCTCTCTCTTGCTCTCTCTTTCGCTCTCGCACTTGCTCTCGCTCTCTCTCTCTCTGACTCTCTCTCTCTCTTTCTCTCTCTCTTGTCGTTGTGTGCCAGAGACGTCCCCTGTAGTAGAAGACTGTTCCCACAATGCACCAGGCTCTGTGTACATCCTGTCTCCCACCAACACCGTTTTCTTACGGTTCCAGAATGATCCATAGATTCCGGCACTCCTCCCCGGCTTATCCTGGGTTTTCATTCTTAAGCCATCTGAGGTTAGGTGAGGAGGTCCGACACACATTTCCAGAATGCACAAACGGAGAGAGTATAACTAAAATGTGTTTATTAAACCAGAAACTCTGGTTGACTTCCAATAACTAAAACAAACAAAGTGCCACACTATGCTAAGTGATGAGTAAAGTAATTCCTGTATTAATGCATAAAATAATGTGAAAAATAATGCTGCTTCTCCGCCATCTAACCGGCATAATTTCCTTTGTCTCTTTAAAGACTCCTAGGCCTTGCCCACAACAGGTGGAGCATGACGTCACCCAATCAGCTTCACAAACAAGGTCAAGTCCATAATCAATACATATTTATTAATAGTTTAACGGTTTTCAATAATATATTCAATAAATCCTTCAATAATCCTTCAACTATAACTCAAAATATATCTTGAAGATATTCCGATTATCTTATTGTTTATTAAATTGTCTCGAACGTGCCAACACCCCTCCTTCCCCCTCCTCCTCACACTTGCAAATAAGCACTAATTTGCCGTCTTGTAAGCGCTCAGGCCTTTTTGTGTATGTCTCCAACATTTCTCGACCTTCTGGTGCCCGTCGTGGTCGTTTCCCAGATGGTGTGCCAGTTAAGTGAGGCTACACCAAGTGGCTTTAGCCGCTGATGTACTAGCACACCGGAGGACTTCTTATGCGGGACGGCGCCCGTTGCGGTGAAGGAGGTGGTGGTGGTGGTTGTATTTATAATGCTGCTGCACTACTGGCATTTGCTTTTTGCACAATAAAAAAAAAAGCAAATGCTTTTTGCACAATTCAACTTATGTATATATCATCCATCAGTCACTTTATTGTTATTTTTATTGTGTACAGTATCGTTATAGTATAGTGTTGTATAGTATATAGTACATAGTATAGAATATATCAATTGTAGGGAATTCAAACTCTGGGAGGGAATGGGGACTAAGCATTCTATTGTTTATGTTGAATATGGCAAATAATAATGAAAATCTTGGTGGTGGGCCCTTGCCACGGCGTTGGTTGGCGCCCGCGGCGAGTTTTC
>CM051005.1:9938425-9943425 GCA_027704905.1 Muraenolepis orangiensis | reverse complement strand
ACAGACAGACAGACAGACAGACAGACAGACAGACAGACAGACAGACAGACAGACAGACAGACAGACAGACAGACAGACAGACAGACAGACAGACAGACAGACAGACAGACTGACTGACAGACTGACAGACATGACAGACAGACAGAGAGGAATGTGAGATGAAAGATAGTACTGTTGTAAGCCGTCGTGAGGGTTGATAGAGAACGACAACAGAAGAAAAATACGCTGAGGTGAACAGACAGGAGAGTATGGGAGAGAGAGAGAGAAAGCGAGAGAGAGAGAGAGAGAGAGAGAGAGAGAGAGAGAGAGAGAGAGAGAGAGAGAGAGAGAGAGAGAGAGAGAGAGAGAGAGAGAGAGAGAGAGAGAGAGAGAGAGAGAGAGAGAGAGAGAGAGACATTGGCAAGCCACTGAGAGCACCTCATAGGGATAAAGAAACAGATGCAGATAGAAGTCAGGTGCACCAGTGAAGCAGAAACTTTGTAGAGAGAGAGGGGGAGAGAGACAAAGTGAGCCAGAGAGAGAGAGAGAGAGAGAGAGAGAGAGAGAGAGAGAGAGAGAGAGAGAGAGAGAGAGAGAGAGAGAGAGAGAGAGAGAGAGAGAGAGAGAGGAGTGTGTGTGAGGTGAATAAAGCAGGGAAAAAAACAGATAGACAAAACATTGAAACATACCTACACACACACACACACACACACACACACTCACACACACCTTTATGCCTCTCTCTCTCGCTATCTCCCTCCCCGCTCTCTCTCTCTCCCTCTCTATCTCCCTCCATCTCTCTCTCTCTCTCTCTCTCTCTCTCTCTCTCTCTCTCTCTCTCTCTCTCTCTCTCTCTCTCTCTCTCTCTCTCTCTCTCTCTCTCTCTCTCTCTCTATCTCCATCTCCCTCCCGCTCTCTCTCTCTCCCTCTCTATCTCCCTCCCTCCATCTCTCTCTCTCTCTCTCTCTCTCCTCTCTCTCTCTCTCTCTCTCTCTCTCTCTCTCTCTCTCTCTCTCCTCTCTCTCTCTCTCTCTCTCTCTCTCTCTCTCTCTATGCATCCATATTCACTAAGGCACTGAAAACCCAACACATTCTTTTCAAACCCTCCATTAGTCCTCCAGTCCTCCAGAACACAGAAAGCAGAACAAACAAAGACAGGTTCTTTGTTTGTTCTGCTTTCTGTGTTCTGTGTTCTCTTTTAGTGTCTCACTCTAATCCCCTGCTTCCCACAACCACAACCCACCCATCAGATACCCAGAGAATGAACCTTTTTTAATAACCCACAGCGTTCGGTGACACGATAAAATAAACAGAGCAGATGTGTTTTCTGACGCCTACTTCAGCTGGGGGTCCGTTTATTCTATTTTTTATGTGGGTTCTTCTTCTACTTTTTCTCAGCGTTTATCAGAGATCTGAAGATAATAGGACTCAGGTGGCCGGGAAGAACACCAGAAACACACCACACTGAAAGGGTTGAGCCCGATTCTGTTGGCTCTGCTGCCTGGTTACCTCGGCAACTCCAAGATAGGGCGGAGGTTTTTTGTTTGTTTGTTGGTTATTGTTTGTCTGTTAACAAGAAAGTTATGTACAGAATTGCACCTTGTGGTTAGAGGACGTATTTTGGAGTTTTTTGGTGTGGCGGAGGTTATGCGGCCTATACTGAGGGCTTTCTAGTTGGTATGTGTGTGTGTGTGTGTGTGTGTGTGTGTGTGTGTGTGTGTGTGTGTGTGTGTGTGTGTGTGTGTGTGTGTGTGTGGTGTGTGTGTTATGGGTGTGGTGTTAAAAGTATCTTCTGGGGTGTGGATCCTCACTCTAACTGGGAGATACAATTCTGACCGGAACAAATGATTGTTGCCATGGCACCAGGGCTGACCTCATTGGTCAGTAGCTTGCTGTGGGCAGAAAGACACACACTTACACACACTTACACACACACACACACACACACACACACACACACACACACACACACACACATACGCACGCGCACACATGCACACAGACTCAGACTCAGGATGGGGGGGGAGGAGGAGGAGGGGAGGGTGGAGGTGAGGGTTGTGTTTAGTCCTGTCAAGAGCATGAGCATCCTAGTCTGCTGTGTATCCCCCAGAGTACATCGACTGTGGTCTGCCTGGTACTGCTGGATTCAAAGTAAAGCTTGATCTCTTTCTCTCTCGCTCTCGCTCTCGCTCTCGCTCTCGCTCTCGCTCTCGCTCTCGCTCTCGCTCTCGCTCTCTGTCTCTATCCCTTAAAGAAAAACTTTTAGAGTTTTAAAGAGCAGTATAACAGTGATGGTCTTTCCTTTGAAACTCAGGGAGCTGTTTCTTTTGTCCAATTTTGTGTCTTTTGGGACAGCATCCAACAAACCCTAAAAAACTGACCGCATCGACCAAACAGCTAAACACACACAGACACGCACGGACGCACGCACACATGCACACACACACGCACACACGCACACACACCTTGCTTTTAATCACTATCCTCTCAAAGTTCCTCAATGGTACCTAAACAACCATTTACCCCTTCTTCTAACTCTCACACACACACACACACACACGCACACACACACACACACACACATGTGGTGGTTCCGGATTACAGGAGGAAGCATAGAGGTAGCATATTAACTTGAGTGTGAAACACACATAAGTGTGCACGTACATGAGTGTGCCCGCACATGAGTGTTGTAATGGAAAAATCATATGTAGTAGAGAATGCAAATGTAGTTCTCCCTATCACCCTTTTGTCCTATTGTCCTGAGGGTTCTTGTCTTGTCCTTATCCTGTTTGACCAACTGTAATGTTTATCTCACAGCGGGGGACAGTGGCTATTGCAGTCTACAGCTGTTGAAGGGGGGTTGGCATACAACTATTGAGCTGGATCAAAGGCTTGGCCGCTCCTGGTTCAACACCTCTGGCTTCCTCTGCCTGCACGAGAGTTCCTCTGTTCCCGTGCTGGAGATGGGGGTGGTGGAGCCAGGTGGTCAAGACTTGCATCATTGGAGTGAAAGACAGTGTCTTAGGGGCAGTCCTAAGAAGGGATAAATACTGAGTGTTGCCAGCATTACGGTGGACTTCCCTATCCTCACCTCATAGGATTCGGGGCTCCCGACAAAGCTTTGTCTGTCTGTTGTCTGACTGTCTGTCAATTTGTCTGTTTGGCCACTTGTCTACTTGTCTACTTGTATTTGTTCATTGTGTTCTGCTTGCTTGATAAATCCTCAAACTTAATTGGGTTCATGTGTGACAGTTCTTATTGATTGATAATTTGCCTTCTTATTCACGTAGATTTCCACCACAGTGTGCACGCACATGAGTGTGCACGCACGTGAGTGTGCACGCACGTGAGTGTGCACGCACGTGAGTGTGCACGCACGTGAGTGTGCACGTACGTGAGTGTGCACGTACGTGAGTGTGCCCGCACATGAGTGTGCACGCACGTGAGTGTGCACGTACGTGAGTGTGCACGTATGTGAGTGTGCATGCACATGAGTGTGCACGTACGTGAGTGTGCACGTATGTGAGTGTGCACGTACGTGTGTGCATATACTTCATATTTTCGTTCATGTTGTTTTTTCTGTGAGATCATTATAATATTATTTATATATATATATATAGAGGGTTCTGATGAGGTCACAGGCCGCTTCCGTCTGATTCTCGTGTTCTATTCTGTCCTGTCCCATTGGGGTTATGTTCAGTTTGATTCTGCTCTGTTCTGTTGTATTATATATTATTTTCTGTTCTGTTTTATGTCTATACATATTGTGGCGTGCACCCGTTGGCGGAGGGAGGACAACAGCGGTTGCGGTGGTAAAACAAATGATTTATTTGTTAAAACAGGTGGGGGTAAGGGGAAAAGGGAATAACTACAAATCAAAACGGTCCTCCCGGTTGGGGTCCAATCTCCCCCTCTCTCGGTCGTTCCGGGGTAGCTGTCCGGGCCGGCTCGTGGGGTGTTGGTCCGCCTCCTGGTGCACCCGTTAGGCAGCAACACCGCCGCCAGGGGTTAAGGCTGGGAACAGAAACACTCACGTTACAATCCTGCATTCGTATACAACGCGCACCTAGCGCGCCGCGGCTTGCAGTCCGGGTTGGCCTGCGGCCTCTTACCACATACTGTTCGCCACCTCTTCGTTTCATGCTCTTCCTTTTATCCTCGTCTCCCGCTTCTTGAGTGGCCCCCTCCAGGTGCACGGCGTCAGGCCTGATGAGCCGCTCCAGGTGTTTCCCATTCGGCCTGACGAGTGGGCGGTTACCGTCTGAGCTCTCCGTGGTGCCAATCCTGCTAGGAGCTCAGCGGTGTAGTACCGCTGTTCCACCACCTGCCCCAAGGGTTGCCCAGAATGCTTCCCAGTGGAGCCCGGGGCGCCACATACCCCCTTCCTCAGCTTCAAGCCAGGGCGGGGAGCGCCCACCCAGACTACAGGCCTTCTGACCTTCGGGACAGGGCATCTGCGTTCCCATGCAAAAATAGGTACAACCTGTCGGTAGTATCCCCCTCCTCTACGGGCGCCTCCTGGCGTCCAACCCGGCTTGAAGGGGTATTCCCGGTGGCATTTGAGGGAAAACAACAGATCCCGACAGTAGCGGCGCGGGGGCCAACCCCGCTCCTCTGGACCGTCTGCGTCCCAGTCGATGATCCGAGATTTGGTCGGTGGGAGTCCTCTCTGGAGATCTCCTCTGGACCCTCCTCCAGGGGTCTCCGCTAGGAGTCTCCTCCGGGACCTCCTCTGGTGTCTCCTCTGGTGTCTGTTCTGAACCCCCTCTGTAGTCGACCGACGGGGGCCAGCGGCGTCCTCCGGCGGGGGCGGAGCGGCGGCCTCCGGCGGGTGCGGAGCGGCGGCCTCCGGCGGGTGCGGAGCGGCGGCCTCCGGCGGGTGCGGAGCGGCGGCCTCCGGCGGGTGCGGAGCGGCGTCCTCCGGCGGGTGCGGAGCGGCGTCCTCCGGCGGGTGCGGAGCGGCGTCCTCCGGCGGGTGCGGAGCGGCGTCCTCCGGCGGGTGCGGAGCGGCGTCCTCCGGC
>CM051005.1:9903425-9933425 GCA_027704905.1 Muraenolepis orangiensis | reverse complement strand
CAGAAACTTTATTCCAACAAGAAAAATCCACGGGTATCTAAACAGAACGCCATCCGAGCTTCAGCTTTCGCTTTCCTCATAAACGACGCCTCGTTTATTTTCTCTTTTGTTTCTTTCAGTTTGTTTATGTCACGACGGCAAGGTGGAAGTTGTTGTTTTTTTTCCCTTCTTTGAGGAGTCATGTCAAGTCAAGTCAAGTTTATTGTCACTTCACAGTTTACACAAGTATAAGCAATGAGTGAAAATCTCATGTGCAATACCCGACGACAGAATAAAACAGAATAGGATCACCACGTGTGTCTCTCTCTTTCGTGTATCATCATCATATGTCCAGCTCAGTGTCACAAAGCCACGCTCTCGTCTCTGGTCCCACATGGAAGAGGCCAGCCTCTGAAGGAGGTCTGTACAGAGGACAGGTGGTGATTATGTGGTCGGCAGTCTGCTCAGGCTCGCCACACTCACATACTGCGCTGTCTGCCAGGCCCCACTCCTTCATGGACGCTTTGAAGCGACCAACCCCAGTACGGAGGCGGTTCAGCAGGGTCCAATGCCGGCGTGGTAGATGTTCTCCTTCGACACCACGTGTGTGGTGTGCGTGGACCATGTGGGTCCTCGGAGATGTGCACGCCGAGGAACTTGAAGCTGCTGACCCTCTCTACTGCAACACCATCGATGGAGATAGGGGTGTGCTCTCCTCTCTGCTTCCTGTAGTCCACGATCAGCTCCTTGGTCTACTTGGCGCTGAGGGCGAGGCTGTTCTCCTGGCACCACTGCTCCAGTGATCAGACGTCCTCCATGTAGGCTGTCTCATCGTCGCCGGCGATCAGGCCCATCACTGTCATGTCGTCAGCAAACTTGATGATG
Organism: Muraenolepis orangiensis; assembly: GCA_027704905.1. Lineage (NCBI taxonomy): Eukaryota > Metazoa > Chordata > Actinopteri > Gadiformes > Muraenolepididae > Muraenolepis > Muraenolepis orangiensis. The sequence continues at coordinate 9,932,561 of CM051005.1, read as the reverse complement.
ACGTTGGAGCTGTAAATAGCCATGCAGTCGTGGGTGTAGAGGGAGTAAAGAAGAGGGCTCAGCACGCATCCCTGGGGGGCTCCCGTGTTGAGGGTCAGTGGCTCTGAGGTGGTGCTGCCGATCCTCACCACCTGGCGGCGGTCCGACAGGAGGTCCAGTATCCAGCTGCACGTGGATGGGGGCACGCCTAGACCTCTAAGCTTGGTGTCGAGCTTGGCAGGAACTATTGTGTTGAACGCTGAGCTGTAGTCCACGAACAGCATCCGCACATAACAGTTCTTTCCCTCCAGGTGGGAAAGGGCAGTGTGGAGGGCCATGGTAATTGTGTCGTCCGTGGATCTGTTTTGACAATATGCAAATTGCCATGGGTCCAGTGTGGCAGGTAACACGGAGAAAATGAAGTCCTTGACCAACCTCTCGAAGTATTTGCTTACAATCGAGGTGAGGGCTACAGGTTTATAGTCGTTCAGGCATGTTACCTTGGGTTGTTTAGGGACAGGCACGATGGTGGACATCTTGAAGACCGCAGAAACAACAGCCTGGGACAGGGAGAGGTTGAAGATGTCTGCAAAGACTCCTGTCAACTGGTCTGCGCATGCTCTGAGGACGCGACGGCGGGATGTCGTCGGGGCCTGCCGCCTTATGGATGTTCAACCGCTGTAAGGTGCAGCGCACATCCTCCTCCGAGATGTTCAGCAGGCTGATGAGGAGGAGGAGGAGGAGGAGACAGTATGTGTATGTGTGTGCCTGCGTGCGCATGTGTAACTTTTCTTTCAGCAATTTGCGTGTGAAAACAGCGAAAGTCTTTTTTGATTTGTTTTACCCGGCCTGAGCCCAAAATCTCACCAGCATCCCCTGGAGCTCAGCACACACTAAAAGACGCGATACAATAAAACCTTTCTGACTTCCAGCCCACGTCGCTTTCATAAGCGTCGTCTCCTTTTGCTGGTTAGCGCTCTCAAAGCCGCGCTAGCCAAAAAAAGGGCAAAGTCAAAAAATGTCGAGGAAAAGCCTAGGGGGGAATAAAAGGAGGAGGAGAAGGAGCCTGAACAAAACAAAATGCTCGGACTACAGTTAGACCAGCCGGCTCTGCGGTGGCGGTAGTTAGCACTGTGCCATTCTTCTTCCCAGCTTCGCCACTTACGTCCCCCGGGGGATTCTCTTGTTCCAGGCGGTTAGCACAGCGGGGCTGTGATGCTGATTTACCTTTGTGTGTGCTTATGTCAAACAGACGACAACCCTTCTCCTCTGTTCCGTGGTCCTGAGAAAAAAACGAGAAATTCCTCGTCGGCCGAGGAAATCGAAACAACGGTTGCATGCTGAGTGTGCCTTGTGGAATGACATGAGTGTGCCTTTTGGGGATTGGGACTTTTACCTTGAGGTTCTGCTCCTGTTCCATCCATGTGACTCCTGTGTCTCCTCTCTCCCTCCCACCCACTCCCCCCCTCCACCCCCCCCCCTCCTCACCAGGCGGTGGACTATGAGAGCCGCAGCTCCTACTCCTTCTCGGTGGAGGTGATGAACCCCATCGTGGACCCCCGGTTCCTGCGGCACGGGCCCTTCAAGGACCGAGCCTCGGTCCGGGTGGCGGTGCTGGATGCCGACGAACCGCCGCGCTTCTCCAGGACGAGCTACCTGATGGACGTGTCAGAGAACTGCCCCCCAGCCTGCACCGCGGGCCGGGTCAGCGCCGTGGACCCGGACACAGGGCTGACCAATAACATCAGGTACACACACACACACACACACACACACACACACACACACATAACTACATACCCACACACACATATACAGACACACACACCTAGAGAAACATACACACACATACACAGATGGACACATACATGGACACACAAACACACACACATACACACACACCTAGCGGAATATTCTTATGCAAACACACATGAACACCAGCCATAGTCACATACCGACACACACACACACACACACACACACACACACACATTTGAAACACTCACATATACAATATGCATGTCTAGACAATACAAGACAATACTAGACAGTATTAGACATTACGAGACAATACTAGACAATATTAGACATTACTAATCAATTCAAGACAATACTAGACAATATTAGACATTTCAGTCAATACTAGACAATACTAGGGGTGACCTCGAATCTTGGATTATTTATTTCTTCAAAAAAAAGACATTAATGCATTGTCGTCAATTATAGTCAATCTGGGAAAGCGTGTGCAACAGCCGGACATTCCATTTGGGAGGATTGTTTGGGGGGTGGTGCTAAATGGGTGATACCACAGCATCTCTTGACGTGAATCTTGAATCTTTAATCTTGTACAATGTTTTTTTTGTCGGGGATTGACTTCTGTGTGCAATGTGCGTTTGTGTTGTTTGTTTTGGCTTTCAACAAACCTCATTGTCGTCATTGTGAGTTTCATCACCCCTTTATGTGACGGCACAGTGGCGCGATCCAATCATTTGACTGTCTCCAAGTAGAGCAGCCCATTCTGGGCCGTTAGTAGTCTAGTAGGTTGCACAATGTCAGGCAAACACACAAAAAAAATGCTAACTGTGTCAACAGTCGTATCGCCCCGCTCGACGCTGGGGGGAAACAGATTACCCTCGTAATTTGGTTAGCGGGCGTTTTTCGCCGATCTGTTTCTGAAATCGAAACACCGTCTTGTTGTTTGTTCTGCACACCGAGACGCGTCGTTCACGTGACACATGACACGTGTTTGACATATTTTCTATCAGTCAAACCCTCTCCTTCATTCTGTTTATCGATGGGGAGGTTTTTTTGTCGAGATCTGATGTTCCATTGGAAAGTCAGACGGAATCAACGGAGCTAGCGGGGAACGGCCACAGTTTGGTTTCATAGGCTAGAAGTGTTATGTTTATATATAGCAGTGCTTCGCAAACCTTTTTCTGCAGGGCCTCCCCTTTCGTAGATTAAAAAATGTCAGCCCCCCCCCCCTCCACCCCCACCTACATTCATCCACATGAAGACGCTCTCAGACACATCCTTTGCTTGCACACTCCTATAGAATCGATTTAAAGCATTGTCTGTAATTCATACAGAACTACAACGGCAAATCTAAATAGGAACAAGTCACCCTTACGATATCTCATCATTTATATATAGCCTCGACACAAAATGAACTGCCTAAAAAAGATGTACAATATCCGATTGGACGATCGGCCTGGCCTGTGGGTCTGGGCTGATTCATTGAATTTATAGCTTTCAAATTGTAAGAGTTTGTAAAAGTGTCGTGATTTAATTTCTAGACAATTTTGTTATACATTGACACTGACAATTTGTACATTGACAATGAAGGCATTCTGATGAATTGGATTCAACACTATATTACTATTCTATACAATACTGTACTGCACTACACAATGCTACTATACTATTATGTACTACACTACACTACACTACACTACACTACACTACACTACATACTATACTATACTATACTATACTCTCTACTCTCTCTACTCTACTATACTAGACTAGACTAGACTAGACTAGACTAGACTAGACTAGACTACTATACTATTATGTACTACACTACACTACACTACACTACACTACACTACACTATACTCTACTATACTCTACTCTACTATTATATACTATTCTATACTATTCTATACTATTCTATACTACACTACACTACACCACACTATACTATACTATACTATACTATACTATACTATACTATACTATACTATACTATACTACATACTATACTACACTATACTATACTATACTAAACTATACTAAACAACACTATACTATACTATACTATTCTTTACTGTACCATACTGTACTATTTGAAACTACTTCAATGAGAAGTTGAGTGACCTGGTGAACCAGAGACTGTTTATTGGTGGGTTCATGTCTGGTAAAACGGTTGCATTAGATTCAAACCACCTTCAGTATTGATAACACTTCCTGGACGTCCTCTTAAGTAATGCAGCTCTCAGCTAATCCTGGATCAACACACATCTACTCCCTGGTCCCCTCGTACCGCCAGTCAACAGGCTAACTTTCTGTTTCTGTCCCCCGCCAACTTCCTGTTTCTGTCCCCCTCCAACTTCCTGTTTCTGTCCCACGCCAACTTCCTGTTTCTATCCTCCGCCAATTTCCTGTTTGTGTCCCCCACCAACTCCCTGTTTCTGTCCACCGTCAACTTCCTGTTCCTGTCCTCCGCCAACTTCTATTCTACTTCTACATCTACTACAATGTTCTATTGTATTATATTAAAAATAAAATTGCCTTGGGGTGAATCTGAAGTCAGAGTCTTGTTCCGTTTCCACAGAGAGCGCGTGACATTTCAAGCCACAGCTGTAATAGAATAGAAACAAGACAGGACATTTCAAATATTGTCCGCAGTTACCGAAATGCCGGATTCAAAGACTACGACTGTGGTCTTGTGAGTGTGTGTGTGTGTGTGTGTGTGTGGTTGTAGGCTGGTTTAAGCAGCCTCACCACCTAGCCTGAGTTACACTGATTTGCCGGGTGAGGCTGCACACCTGTGGGTTCACAGGTTTAAACAGCCACCACCACACACACTCGAGGGAGAGCTCTAGCATGTACCACTTTACCATTTTAATGGCTTCTTGAGGGCTACTCCCTAAGACAAGAACACAAGGTGATGAGACATCCAGTTTATTAAGAGTTTGAACCATGGTGAACAGAGCAGATGGTACACGCTAGAGCTCTCCCACGAGTGCGTGTGGTGGTGGCGGTTTTTACCTGTGGGCATGGATGAACAATGACCCACAGGTGTGCAGCCTTACCAGCCAAAGACTAAAGACAAAGACTAACTCAGGCCAGATGAGGCTGCATAAACCAGCCACTAACCGTTTAACACAATGAAAATTAATATTATCCGAAGTGCTGGCGACTCTCAAACCGTGGGAGCCTTCTGGAAAGAGTCAGGGTTAGTAGCTACTCAGACGTCCTCCTGTCCTCTATCCTCCACACGGGAGAGCTGTCTCGCCCAATCCTGGCAATATTGGACAGTGTGTCCGCTGCATGTGGCCTTTCTGAAGCACTGCTGGACCAGTATCCAGTACCAGTCGGGGATGGGCCAAAGTTGTTTGTGGCCTGAAAACAGGAAGCAAAGGCACAGTTTTAGGCTATAATTGGGTGTAGTGCTCCGGGCACTTCATACTTTCATACTTTTGTATCTAACTAGTGGTAGAGGTAGTGCATACACTCCGCCACACCAAAAAATGAAAGGTGAAAAGAAGTGAAACACTTCAGGGTCTCTTGCACAACTGCTTACACAAACCCAGTGTTATACTATATCCTTACACAATATAACAGTCATAGAGAAGTTCCCATTCCTCACAAGGGAACAAATGATGAGAACATAGCGCTGTGTCAACGCCATTGATTAGAGTTCCTGAGAAGAAGGCAGAAGGCAGGGAGAGAAAAGAGAGTGTTGTTCAGACTCAAGTGCTCCTCACTACAGGAAGACGCTCGCTCACTTCCTGGCAAGACAACAAGGAGAAGCTCACACTGCATGGTGAATATATTTCAATTACCGACAACACAGTTGTATACAACATAGTTACTGACACACACACACACACACACGTACATACACAGACACACAGACACATACACACACACATAAACACACTGCATGTGTGTGTGTGTGTGCTTGCGTGCATGCATGCGTTTGTGTGTGTGTGTGTGTGTGCGGGTGGCAGTGTTTTCATTATATATATATTATATTTATGAATATTTTCATATTCATAACGATGTTCAGATAATCAGTCTCACTTCAAAGTGTCCTGCTACTGCTGCCATTAAGAACCCCTTTTATTAGGTCCTGTGTCATGTGGCAAGCACTCTCTCTCTCTCTCTCTCTCTCTCTCTCTCTCTCTCTCTCTCTCTCTCTCTCTCTCTCTCTCTCTCTCTATCTCTCAAAATAGCTTCATTGCCATGGAAAATAAATATTTACATTGCCAAAGCAGTTTAAATATGTATCAAAGGAATACTGTTTATCTCTCTCTCCTTCTCTCCCTCTCTCTCAACCCTATCACTCCCTCCCTCCCCCTCTCTCTTTACCTCTCTCTCTTCTTCTCTCAACACCCCTCTATCTCTCTACTCTCTACCCGCCTCTCTCTACATCTCTGCCTTTCCCTCCCCCTTTTTTCTCGCTCTCTCTCCCTACCTCTCTCTCTCTCAACCTCTGTCTCTCCCCTTCTCTTGCTCCTTCCTCCCTCTACCTCCCTCTCTCTATCTCTCTCTTCCCTTCTCTCTCTCCCTCACTCCTCTCTCTCCCCTTCTCTCTGTCCTCCAATGTACCTGAACCCCGTCTCTGTCTTTCCCTCTCTCTCTCCCTCGTCCATCCATCCCCCAGGTTCTCCATCGACCCCCAGTCGGACCCCGAGACGCTATTCCGCATCACCCCGGACAGCGGCCTCATCACCACGGCGATGGAGCTGGACCGAGAGCGCGATCACTGGCACAACATCACCATCATCGCCACGCAGAGAGGTCAGAGGTCAAGCACGCACTTTTGTTTTAAACTGCTCAATCTGCCGGGGAGAGATTTCCTCCATTTGGTCAGACCGCGTCCGGCGCTATAAAAGCATCGGAGAGTGACCGATTTGAAACTCAGTTAATGGATCGGTCCATCCGGCCTGACCTCGGGCTGAACCATGGAGGGGAATGTTTAACATTTTACGTCCGGCCTCACCTCCACTGACACTTTTACCAAACTGAACGGCGACGAAGCAGAGGTGGGAGGAACAAGAAATGCCTGCGATCAAAACTGGAGTAAGTACAAAAGTAAACAGAGACCAGACGGCTGCGTGACCTAGTTTTTATAAAAGAGACAAGCTGAGGCCAGAGGCCCCCCGGAATTACACCCCTAAGAGCCTGGCGAGGGCCTCTCCGGGAGGCTCCAGATTCAAGAGCAGCGAAGAGGCTGATTCTCCCTCCGTAGACGTTCCAATTGAGGTCATTTAGCAGGTGCCCTGTTTTGCTTCCTCTTGAGAGTTCAAGAGGGACTTATTGAAACTCAGTGGGGAAACTCAATCAATCTGGGAGAGGGGGGGGAGGGGGACACTTCCGTCCAAAGCGTCATCCGTCAGCGAATGCGGATAAACCGCCACCACCAAGGTAATGTTTTTCCAGCGAGGCTGGAGCATCCTCAAACACAGACAGACAAAACACAGCACATCATTTACCATCACTATCGTCCTGGGCTGCTGAGTGCATTTTTTGTTCCCAGCAGCCGCTTGCACTGATGTCAGATCTTTGTTGTCCTTAAGGAGGCGGCAGGGATTACGTTCTACTTCTGCTGACGGAAATCCTACATAATAGTAGTAGTAGACACTCCACAAGGGTACACAATCGAGACTGTATGGTAGTGTACTATAACTACACAAAAGCATATTTTGGACAGCGTTTGTACACTGTATACATAACGTGGCCGTTGTTGTGGAGATGCGCTCAGACAGAGATGGGCGGGAGATCTGGGTCTGGGTCTTGGGACCACGCCATCCATCTCTCCCGGGGTGCTCCTCCTCCATGGTGGCTGTAAGGGAGGGCGGACATAGAGGGGGGGGGGGGGGGGGGGGGGGTAATGTTAAAAGTGTCTGTACTGCAGCGTGTCCTCTTGAATCACAAGACGTATGCTCGACAATCCCCTCCCACACCCCTCCCTCCCCTCCCTCAACCACCAGAGGGAGAGAGAGGGTGAAAGAGAGAGAGAGAGAGAGAGAGAGAGAGAGAGAGAGAGAGAGAGAGAGAGAGAGAGAGAGAGAGAGAGAGAGAGAGAGAGAGAGAGAGAGAGAGAGAGAGAGAGAGAGAGAGAGAGAGAAAGATACTATTTGTCTTACCATCTGAGTTCCACGTGTTTTGTATGTTGTATTGCCCAAGCTGGCATCTTACGGTCCTTGTCTCTGATTGGCTCCCACAGATAACCCCAGTCAGGTGTCCCGTGTCCTGGTAGCCATAGAAACGCTGGACCTCAACGACAACGCGCCAGAGCTAGACCGCCAGTACAGCACGGCCATGTGTGACTCCGCCTCCTCTGGACAGGTGTGTGTGTGTGTGTGTGTGTGTATCTGTGTGTGTGACTTTGTCTCTCTCTCTCATTCTCTCTCTCTCCTTCTCCCTCTCTTCCTCTCTCTGTCACTTCCTCTCTCTGCCTCTCCCTTTCTCACCATGTCTCTCTCCCTCTCTCTGTCTCTGTCTCTGTCTCTCCCTCTCAGTCCACTGTGTGAACAACGTACCGCCAACATGTGGGAGAGAGAGAGAGAAAGAATGAGAGAGAGAGAGAGAGAGAGAGGGGGGAGAGGGACTGCTGACTTCATCAGAACTAGAAACAGAATCCACCTTTAAAAAGCTCTCTACTTCTCTGGTGGAGTGAACGGTCCCTCCCTCCCCCGTGTTTTGTTGTCCCCCCCACATTGTACGGTCCTGATGTCAGAGCCTCCTCCCTGCCTCGTGCCCCTGCATGTGTCTCTCTCTCTCCTGGTCCACCATAATGAGCCTTTGTGGAGGTTGTCACATGGCCTTGTTCTAATTCACTGGAAAACGGTTTGGCGTGTCCCGTCCTTCATCACCCCTCTCGTCTCTTCACCGTGGAGCCCATCTTATCCTTCATCCCTGGCTGTAGCTCTCTCTCTCTCTCTCTCTCTCCGCTCTCTCTCTCTCTCTCTCTCTCTCTCTCTCTCTCTCTCTCTCTCTCTCTCTCTCTCTCTCTCTCTCTCTCTCTCTCTCTCTCTCTCTCTCTCTCGCTCTCTCTCTCTCTCTCTCTCTCTCTCCATCTGTTGTTTCTTCTGCTGTCTTCATTACCAGCCTGTTTGTAGCTTTGCCACTAAAGATTCCACTCTGGGAATTCCACTCAGATTTGATGTCTCTTGTGTCTGATTATTATTTATCTGTGTCTGTGTGTGTGTGTGTGCTTTGTTTGTGCTTGTGTGTGTGTGTGTGTTTGTGTGTGTGAGTGTGAGTTTGTTTATTTCTTTGTGGATGTGGGTTGTGTGTGGGCGTGTGTGTTGGTTTATCTGTTTGTTGCTTTGTGTTGTGTGTGTGTGTATGTTTGTGTGTATGATTTGCATTTGTGTGTGTGTGAGAACATGCGTGTGTGTCTGTGTGTGTTTATCTGTCTGTGTGTGTGTGTGTGTGTGTGTTTATCTGTCTGTGTGTGTGTCTGTGTGTGTGTGTGTGTGTGTGTCTGTGCGTCTGTGCTTGTGTCTGGGCTCAGCATAGTTAACGGACCATTAAAGTTGGATGTAAATATTTAGTCTTCTCCAGTGTGGTCGCACTCGCTGTTTGTCTGTGTGGTAATCAACACTTTAATTTAGACTCTCTCTCTCTCTCTCTCTCTCTTTCTCTTTCTCTTTCTCTTTCTCACTCTCACTCTCACTCTCACTCTGTCCCTCTTTCTCACTCTCACTCTCTCCCTCCCTATGTCTCACACCTCCGTCTTTCTCTCCTTCTCACTCCATATCCCTCTATCACTCTCCCTCTCTCTTCCTCTCATTCCTGTGTGAGGGAACACATGTACACGTGTGTGCACACCGTCTTTTACACACAGACTCACCGGGTTGTGTGTGTGTGTGTGTGTGTGTGTGTGTGTGTGTGTGTGTGTGTGTGTGTGTGTGTGTGTGTGTGTGTGTTCCAGGTGGTGCAGGTGTTGCGGGCGGTGGATCGTGATGAGGGAGGGAACGACAGTGCCGTGTTCTTCAGCATCCCTCCAGAGTCCAGCGCTGCTCTCAACTTCACCGTCAGGGACAGTGGAGGTAGGACCAGCAGGCCTCCACTCTCTGTCTATGTCTCTCTCTCTCTCTCTCTCTCTCTCTCTCCTCTCTCTCTCTCCTCTCTCTCTCTCTCTCTCCTCTCTCTCTCTCTCTCTCTCTCTCTCTCTCTCTCTCTCTCTCTCTCTCTCTCTCTCTCTCTAAGTCCCTGTTTTCCCCTTCTCTAGTTTGATCACTTGTTGTGTTCCTGTCTCTGCCTCCATTCAAACTCTTGTGTTTTTCATTAAATTGCTTCCCTCCAATTGTCCACAACTCATCCATAAACCTTCCACCTATCCACGTTGCTCTCTTCCTCTCTCTTCCTCTATCTGCCTCTCTGGCTCTCGCTCTCTCTCTCTTGCTCTCGCTCTCTCTCTCTCTCTCTCACTCTCTCTCACTCTCGCTCTTTCTTGCTCTCTCTCTGTCTTTCTTTCTTTCTGCTCAACTCCCTCATTTTGCTCCTCCTCCTCCCTCCCCATCTCCCTCCTTCTCCTACTCCTTCTCCTCCTCCTCATCCTCTCCCCCATCTCCCTCCTCCTCCTCCTCCTTCTCCTCCTCCTCCTCCTCCTCATCCTCTCCCCCATCTCCCTCCTCCCCTTACTCCTCCCTTCCTCATCTGCTTTATCCTCCTCTCTCCCATCTCCCTCCCCTCCTCCTCCTCCTCCCTCCTCCTCCTCCTCCTCCTCCTCCTCCTCCTCCTCCACCCCCAACCCTAACCCCCCTATCCCTCTTCTCTATCTCCTCCCCCCCTCCTCTCTCCTCTCTCCCACCCCTCACCTCCAATCTCCAGGACCCACAGCCAGCCTGGTGCTGATCTCCCACCTCCAGCCCATGTACCGCTCCTCCTCGTCCTCCTCCATCTCCTCCACACTGACCCTCTACGTGCCCCTGGTGCTGCGGGACGGCACGTCAGGGCTGACCAGCAGCGGCACCGTCACCGTGTCTGTGTGCCCCTGCCTGAAGGGCGAAGCACGGGCCGAGGAGCGGGGGAAGGGAGGACCCAGGGGGGCTGGGACCACTGCCACGGGGGTAGAGGAGGAGCAGAGGGAGCAGCAGGGGGGAGGAGGAGGAGAGTGGGAGTGGGAGAGGGAGGCGGTGTGTCTCCCCCAGCAGTCGTACCTGCCCTCGCCTGGACTTAGCACCGCAGCCCTGCTGGCCATCCTGGCGTGCGTGGCCACTCTGCTGGGTAATATTACAATTTTTTATGATATGACTTTTTTATGAATGGGCAATTGGACTGCATTTATACAGCGCTTTTACCCAAAGCACTTTACGATTATTGCCTCACGTTCACTTATTTATCCAACTGACGCCGGTGTCAGCCGTGCAAAGGAGACAGCCAGCTGGTCAGGAGCAGTTAGGGTTAGATTAGATTATATTAGATTCAAATTGATTGTCAGTGTCACAAGTACAGTACATCGAAAGGAATTTGGCATCTAACCAGAGTGCAAATGTTGCAGTAAAGTGCATGGTAATATAGAATGTACAGTTGTTAAAACAGTCTACTAAAAAAACTACTACTAAAAACAGGTATAAAATAACTTAGAGTATTTTAGAGTAGGTATGAGATGTGCAGAATTATATATATATATATATATATATATATATATATATATATATATATATATACCAAGGTAAGTATACAAGTATAAACAGGTAGTGAGCAGGGGTATGCAGTTGATGTGTAGTTATATCAGCAGTTGAAGATTAATATAAATATACGGTAAGTACAGTTCAAATGTACATGACTATCATACATGTTAATATGTAAACTATATATATGTAAACTATAGAGGTAGGGAGTTGTAATACAGTGCAAGGTCATTGAAGATATTGATGGTAAAATGGTATTGTCAGCAGAGTTCAGAGTTTGTATGTTGGGCAGCAGGGGGGGGGGCTGTGGTACAGAGTTCAGAGGGGGGGGGGGGGGCTGTCACCGTGGTACAGAGTTCAGAGAGATGACAGCTGAGGGGAAGAAGCTGTTCCTAAGCCTGCTTGACTCGGAACAAAGGTTTCTATAGCGCCTCCTGGAGGGGAGGAGGGCAAACAGTCCATGATTTGGGTGAGAGGTGTCTTTGACTATTTTTTGTGCCTTCCATCCTTTTGAGACACCGTTTGTGGTGGGTAGTGTTTATTGCAGGGAGGGATAATCCAATGATGAACTGCAACAGTGCTGTTGCCATATCACACTGTAATGCTGTCGGTGAGGATACTTTCGATGGCACACTGGTACATTCAGTGTTCACCAGAATCTGAGGGGACAGGTGGGCTTTCCTCCGTCTCTTTAGGAAGAAGAGATGCTGGTGAGCCTTCTTTACCAGTGAGGCAGTGTTGAGGGACCAAGAGAGGTCCTCGGAGATGTGAACCCCCAGGAATTTGAAGCTGGAGACACGCTTGACCTCCCGCTCCGTTGATGAGGATGGGGGCATCTGCGCCAACTCTGGTCTTTCTGAAGTCCACGATCAGCTCCTTGGTCTTCTTGACGTTGAAGGCCAGGTTGTTGTCAGCGCACCAAGCCTCCAGGTGCTGGACCTCCTCCCTTTTGGCTGCCTCATCGTTGTTCTTGATGAGGCCCACCACTGTGTATCGTCTGTCGTCTACTGTGTTAATCCAGTGAGGGTGAGAGGCCAGATTTGAGGTGAGCCAGGACCAGCCTCTCGAAGCCCTGCAACAGGGCGGAAATCATTGAGGCTCGCTGCGGAGGAGTGTTTTGGCACTGGCACCCAATGGAGGTGGTTTTAAAGCACGCTGGAAAAACTGCCTGAGCTAGTAACATGTTGAAAATGTCAGTGAGGACCTCTGTCCGCTGCTCAGCGCAGATCCTGAGCATGTGACCTAAAGCGTCACATGCCTTTAGGAGTAGGTGGACCTCTCTGTTCATCCACGGCTTCTGGTTGGGGAATGTTGTGATCTGTATGAGGGTGGTGACAGTGTCAATGCTGGAGTTGATGTAATCCAAAACAGAGGAGGTGTAGGAGTCAATGTCTGTGTGGGAGTCCAGGGTGGACTGGGAGGCAAACAGACTCCAATCCGTGTGTAGAAACCGGTTCTACAACTCAAAGTCTGCTCCTTCAGGCCACACTTTGACTCTCCTAACGGTGGGCTTCACACACTCGATGAGTTGCATGTACTTAGGCAGCATGAACAAAGAGACATGATCACTCTGTCCAAGGTGGGGGAGAGGGACAACTTTGTAAGCATCAGCCTTGTTGGTGTAAACATAGTCTCTAATGTGCTCTCTCCTCTTGTGTAGCAGGAGACATCCTGGTAAAATTTGCGGAGACCAGTCTTTAAGTTGGCATGATTGAAATTGCCTACAATAATTAAGGCTGCCTCTGGGTGGGAGTTTTGCTGTTTGGTAATAGCAGAGTAAAGTTCCTTCATAGCTAGCTTATCATTAGCATCTGGATGTATGTAAGCCGCAGTTATAATCGTGGCTGTAATTTCCCTGGGTTGGTAAAAGGGTCTACATTTAACCATTAGGTATTCCACGTTAGCAGAGCAGTGGCTCTCAATGGTGGTAGTGTCTGTGCACCAAGCCTTGTTAATGATCACAAACCTCCATCCCTGGTTTTCACCCGGGCCCTCAGCTGATCTGTCTGCTCTGTGTAGAGTGAGCCCGTTAGCTCAATAGCACTGTCGGTGATTCCTCTGTTAAGCCACGATTCTGTGAAAATCATCACATTGCAATCCTTAATCCATTTATTGTTGATAATCCGCAGCCACAGTTCATCAATTTTGTTCGTCAGAGATCGTACGTTGGCGAGGAAAACACTGGGTAGTGACGGGCGATGAGAGTGTTAAGGGTGTCTTGCTCAGGGACACCTCGAGACCTTGGATATAGGAGGAGGGAGGAGCCAGGGGAATCCAACCAGCAACCCTTCTGGTTGTCAGACGTTCCGCTCTTCCTCCTGAGCTGTCATGTAGAGACCCACAACCTCAACGAGACTTACCTGAATGAGTAAGGATTCAAGAAAAGAACATCTTAGTCATTCAGCACAGACCATGCACTTACGAGTTGAGAACAAGCAGAGCCTTGGAGAACAGAAATGTGAGTCATTTCTGAAGAACGTCTAGACAGGGTAAGAGGTGGTTGGTCGAAGCAGCTTCACCTGGCCCCAGTCAGACTGATTAGAGTCTGGTTGAAGCAGCCTCATCTGGCCCCAGTCAGACTGATTAGAGTCTGGTTGAAGCAGCCTCACCTGGCCCCAGTCAGACTGATTAGAGTCTGGTTGAAGCAGCCTCACCTGGCCCCAGTCAAACTGATTAGAGTCTGGTTGAAGCAGCCTCACCTGGCCCCAGTCAGACTGATTAGAGTCTGGTTGAAGCAGCCTCACCTGGCCCCAGTCAGACTGATTAGAGTCTGGTTGAAGCAGCCTCACCTGGCCACAGTCAGGCTGATGAGAGTATGGTTGAGGCAGCCTCACCTGGCCCCAGTCAAACTGATTAGAGTCTGGTTGAAGCAGCCTCACCTGGCCCCAGTCAGACTGATTAGAGTCTGGTTGAAGCAGCCTCACCTGGCCCCAGTCAGGCTGATGAGAGTATGGTTGAAGCAGCCTCACCTGGCCCCAGTCAGACTGGTTAGAGTCTGGTTGAAGCAGCCTCACCTGACTCTCTCTGGGGCTGCCGGGTGAGGGAGGCTGCACACCTGTGGTACGGTGAGTGATCCAGGCAAGGTGTTATGCCACACACAGATTGATGCTGGCGGAACCCCTTGGTAGTAAAGACAGAGTCGGAAGCAAAAAGGAGTTCAACCACCCGAAGGCATCATTATTGTACATTGCTCCAATTAATAAACGGACTGAGGTGTGAACAATCAACTATGTGTGTGTAAATTACGGAAGTAATAATACCATGTGTAAAGTGACTTACGCGAGTGCGAAATGGAAATCCAAACAGGGGGTGTTGTATCATATGCTGCAGAGAAAAGGCTTAAGTCGAAAACAAACACACAAATATGCGGGGTAGAAATCAAAGACGAAAAATCCAACAAACGAAAGAAACAAGCTAAAAATAGAAACAGGGGGGAAAAAAACAGGGTTCACGGGAGATTTCAAAAGGGTCTTCACGGGGAATCGGCCAGAGAGTCTCAGGTCGGAACAACGGGAAAGTTCTGGCAACGAGTGACAGGGAAGCGGAGTATGAATAGGGAGCCTGATTGGGAATAGGGAACAGGTGTGTGCTGACGTGACTACGGTCCTCTGGGACGGAGTGTTCTCCTGGGTGTTGTATCCCCAGGTGGCCACAAGGGAGGCAGAGGAGCGTGGCTGGAGAGGAGAGTGGTGTGATGCTGGAATCACAACACACCGGCTCTAACGTCTCGCTTGCTCTCCGGTGAATGAAGTGGTTCAGTGGTTGTGTGTGTGTGTGTGTGTGTGTGTGGTGGGGGGGGGGGGGGGTTGGCAGTGCAAAATAGCTTTTTTTAGAGAGGAAGGACATCACAACAATGTGTGTTCTAAGTTTAGCACGAAAGCTGACACATCAAATGAGACGCCCTCCATCACTTTAGTTACTCGTTTCAAGGTGATGATATTTTGGCTAAGGGAACAAACCCAAGGTTTGACACTGAGAGATACTTCTCCCCCCCCCCCCCCCGACTTCCATTCACTTCCGATCACATCGATTGAACCCCGTCATTTGATGCGTCAGCCACGCTAGCTAGTTCGCCCACAGCTATGAATCAATAGGCTGGTGCTTTTGTAAACAGGACCTTTAAAACACCTTGAAAAACCCTTTGTTAAAATTTAAAATGCAGTATCAAATCTGCAGCTCATGAGTCAGCAATCCCGAAAACCCGGGTTGGGAACCGCACTCAGGATCCATTCACACCCACTCAGGTTTTTTATCCGAGGTCCAGAGGTTTCACTTTTAGTGACTGGGATTCCGTTTAGCCGCATTAGCGCTTCTGTTTCATTATCTTCCGTGTCATTTTGGTTTATCGGTCCTCCTACCCGAGGTGGCTGCTAATCGCTACTGTGAGTAGTGTGGGGGGGGCGTCTCCCTCTCTAGGAGGACACCTGTTATAGAACCGTCTGGAACGGCTCCCTATACTGTCACTGGGGGAGGGAGGGAGGGAGGGAGGGAGGGAGGGAGGAAGAGAGGGAGAAGGGCGAGGGGGGGGAGAGAGGGAGAGAGAGGAAAAGGGGGAGGGGAGAGAGAGAGAGGGTGGAAAGAGGGAATGAGGGAGAGGGAGGGGGAGGCATATGGAGGGAGAGATAGAAAGAGAGAGAGGGGGGAGGCAGAGGCGGAAAAAGTGAAGGGGGATTATGGAAAAGAGGGGGTGAGGGAGCGAGGGAGGGAGGTAGTAAGTAAAGTAAAGAAATAAGAGATAAGACAGAAAAGAAAGGAGAGAAGAAAGGTATGAAGGTTGATATGGTGAGGGGCCGAGTAGCGGTTAGCCGTAGCGACAGTTAGCTGTTCTGGACCAGTGCCAGCCGACCACACGCAGCCTCATCTGTTTCTTTGTGTTATTTGTGTCATTCGGTCAGTGGAGCCGCTCACGCCTCTGTTGATGGGTGGTGTTATCGAGAGGAACGGGGAGGGAGAGAGAGAGAGAGAGGAAGAGGGGAAGAAAGAGGAAGGAGAGGGAGAGGGAGGGTGAGGGTGAAGGTGAGAGAGAGAGAGGGAGAGAGAGAGAGAGGTAGAGGGAGAGAGGTAGAGAGAGAGAGAGAGAGAGAGAGAGAGAGAGAGAGAGAGAGAGAGAGAGAGAGGAGAGAGAGAGAGGAGAGGAGAGGGAGAGAGAGAGGGAGAGAGGGAGAGAGGCAGAAGGAGATGGAGGGAAGATGGCAAGGGGAAGAGAGAGCGAAAGGGAGAGCAAGGGAGAGAGAGAGTTGGTGACAGAGCGAATGAGAATAAAAAGGCACCATTTGTCACGAAGGTCGATCTCTCTTTAAAAACAGGAAGTAGCGGTGGCTAGCATTTGACTCCATTTGAAACAACATCACATATATCCAAACTCACTTTTCTCTCCCAGCAATGGCAGTTTGTAAAATATGGATGTGATGTTATTCGTATTCTGTACTTTAAAGTCAGCTTGTGTGCGCGTGGCGAACCTTTAACATGGTCGAGAGCGATGTACGACGCTATGATCCAAGATGGCCGAAAGCCCTACTGTCAGATTCATTGTTCATCCATCTGACTCTTCATCATGGCCAAAAATATGGTCTCTTTCATCTGGTCTTGTCTCAGGCTTCATGAGAGAGAGACAGACAGACAGACAGACATTCAGACAAACAGACAGACAGACAGACAGACAGACAGACAGACAGACAGACAGACAGACAGACTGACTGACTGACTGACTGACTGACTGACTGACTGACTGAAATGAGAAAGCCAGAGATAGAGAAGGCGGGAGAGAGAGAGCGGGAGACAAAGAGCGGGAGACAGAGAAGGAGAGAGAGACAGCTAGACAGAGAGAGAGAGAGGGGACAGAGAGAGAGAGAGTGAGAAGAAAGAGAGAGAGAGAGTGAGAAAGAAAGAGAGAGAGAGAGAGAGAGAGAGAGAGAGAGAGAGAGAGAGAGAGAGAGAGAGAGAGAGAGAGAGAGAGAGAGAGAGAGAGAGAGAGAGAGAGCTAGAGAGAGAGAGAGAGAGAGAGAGAGCTAGAGAGAGAGAGAGAGAGAGAGAGAGAGAGAGAGAGAGAGAGAGAGAGATAGAACAAACTCATGATTTCCAGGGCAAATTGTGACTCTTCATCACGCCCAGACAATAAAACCCAATCTTGTTTTGTCAAAACATGGCAGCCCTGGAACATGAAATATTCAGATGAACGTTAATGAGTGTGCCGATGAAGAACCACTTTGGTTGAATATAAAGTGTTTTATTCAAATCACACTTATTTTTTTTCATTGTTCCATTTCGATCAGAAGTGACAGAACCTGGGAAATTGATTTATTAAGGTCACACACATACACACACATACACACAGACACACACACACACACACACACACACACACACACACACACACACACACACACACACACACACTCACTACTGTTCCTTTTGATATCTTTGTGTCTTTCTCTCTTTCTCTGTCTCTCACTCTCTTTCCTCATCTCTATCTCCTCTCTTCTCCCTCTATCGCTCCTCCTCAACTCTCCACTCTCCTCCTCCTGTTCCTCCTCCTTTTCTCTCTTCTCCCCCTCCCGATCCTACTCCTCCTCTCCCTCCCCCTCCTCCTCCTCCTCCTCATTCTCCTCCTCTTCCTCCTCATCCTCCTCTTTTTCTCTCTCCTCCCCTCTCACTCCTTCTCCTCCTGTTCTTCCTCCTCCTCCTCATTCTCCTCCTCTTCCTCCTCCTCTTCCTCCTCTTCCTCCTCTTTTTCTCTCTCCTCCCCTCCCGCTCCTTCTCCTCCTCTTCTTCCTCCTCCTCCTCATTCTCCTCCTCTTTCTTCTCCTCCTCTCTCCTCCCCCTCCCCCTCCTTATCTTACTCTTCTCTCATCCTCCTCCTCTTCCTCCATGTTTTTCTCTCTGTTCCCCCAACCGCTCCTTATCCTCCTCTTCTGCCTCTTCTTCCTCATTTTCCTCCTTTTCTCTCTCCTCCCCCTCCTGCTTCTTCTCCTCCTCTTCCTCCTCCTCCCCCTCTTTATCCTCCTCTTCCTCCTCTCCTCTCCTCTCCTCCTCTCCCTCCTCCCCGTTAGCCGTCACAGGCCTGTCGCTGTCGCTGCGGCGACAGAAACGCGACTCCCTGACGCCGCTGGAGGAGGACGACGTGAGGGAGAACATCATCACCTACGACGACGAGGGCGGAGGAGAGGCCGACACGGCCGCCTTCGACATCGCCGCGCTGCAGAGCGCGCCGCATAACTCGCGCACACGCGTCTACCGCACGCTGGACAGCAGGAACGTGTGAGTGACACTACACTACACTACACTACACTACATTGCATTGCATTGCATTGCATTGCAGGTGTCTGGCATACGCTGTTGTCCAAGGAGGGAGGGGGGGGAAAGGGGTAAGGGATGGAGGAAGGCAGGCGGGGGGTAAGGATGAGGGAAGGAGATGGTAAGAAATGAGGGATGGGGTAAGGTGGGAGGGAATGAATTAGGATTAAGGGGGAAAGGGAGGGTTTTTTGGGGGGGAAGGGAAGGAGGTGAGAGAGAGAGAGAGAGAGAGAGAGAGAGAGAGAGAGAGAGAGAGAGAGAGAGAGAGAGAGAGAGAGAGAGAGAGAGAGAGAGAGAGAGAGAGAGAGAGAGAGAGAGAGAGAGAGAGAGAGAGAGAGAGAGAGAGAGGAGAGGAGCAGGGAGGAAGGGGAGAGAGGAAGGGTGTGAGGATGAGAGAAAGCAATAAAGCAGTTGGACAGAAATGCAATACGGAGGCAGTTAAATACTACGGTTGTTAACAAAGACATTTTAATAAACTCTATCTATGACTGGCAGCTGTAAGTAATGGTGTGTGCGTCTGTCTCCTCCAACACGTTCAAATATTAAAATTAACAGGACTATCCACAACGCGCATATTTATAAAGCGGCTGTTAGGAATCTGTACAGCTATGCAGCTATGCTAGCCTTAAAGCGACCTGATGCGCTTGTTTTAAGCCGGAGGGTTATGAGAATTCATCACGGTGCGGGGGCCAATCAGCAGCCAACTCTTAAGTACCAGCAGAGTTTGGGATGCGTGGCGACAGGGATGCCTGCAGGTGGTTGTTTGTCCGTTTGTGGTCGAACTATGTTTAAATGCTTTGTTTACGTGTCGGCATGCATGTATTATGTCAGGGTCACATATGTCAGGGTCCTGGCTGGTTTTGTGCTGAATGTGTAACCGCGGCTGTGGTGGCTTCTTCACCACCTCCTAAAAGCTAATCGAACCCCCCCCCCCCCCCCCCCCATCACTGGCGTCAGAAAACGGAAAGACTCGGGTAGCAGAAGCCTTCATCTCTGGCCGGTGTCTCATTGATCCACCTATTTAATTGATAGAGCTGTGGTGGTGGTGCTGGTGCTGGTGCTGGTGCTGGTGCTGGTGCTGGTGCTGGTGGTGCTGGTGCTGGTGCTGGTGCTGGTGCTGGTGGTTATCAGCTACTGATCAAATGGGAGACGGAAGGAAGTGATCATCGATCATCATCATCAAGCTCCCAGACTACTTTGATGCTCCTTGATGTTCTGTTTCAAATGCTTAAGACTCGTTCAGAGATGTTGAACAAAGTGCCGGTGTTCCTATGAAGTCACAGACACCGTGGAGATGATGAAGATGCTGATGAGGAGCTGGATGTAACAGGCGTGTGATGAGCAGCGTTTGACTCATTGCAACTCAATGTGACCAGGTTGTCTTCCTCTGAAGTCCCGGCAACGGCGATGGAAATTCGCTTCATTGCAATACCAACCAAAATGCTTTCCACCGACAAAAATAGAACTTGTTTTCGGACCTAAGACTCAAGTTTACGTACATGCTGTCGATTCAATTAGATGATGAAATACTTTGGACAAAAGCCTCTGATAAATGACTATAATGTAATGTAATGTTAGCGGCAGTATTGCAGTTGGGAATAAGCAGTGTTTTGTGTAGCGTGATGTTAAAGTGGGGGTTAATGCATGAGGATCAAACTGAACAGTTTTTTATTCACACTGTACTGTGTCAGTCGTAGCGCCTGCCAGCCCTGCAAGTCTCACGGCGAGGCCTCCATGATTGTGCGTTAAGGGTGGGCGCTTTGTTTACCTTGAAGATTAAAGGTCTAAAGAAACGCTTCCCCTTCCCCCCCAGAAGGTATTCCCAGCACAGCCAGGACAAAGCAAGCACCTACAGCTGGGCGCAGGACCCAGGGGTGGACCCCAACTACCCGGGCCCTGGAGGCGGGGCCCTGTACGGCCGGCTCTGCTACAGCAGCCACACCCTCCCGGTGCTGCGCCGGGGCCCGGCCGCGGGGGGCCAGTTGGAAGCAGGCGCTGCCAAGCCGGGGTACCGTATCCCCGGAGGGGGCGGCATTCTCCACCCGGACCACTCCCTGGTCATCCAGAACCAGGCGGTGGTGGGAGCCATGGAGTCGGGCGCGGTCTACGTCAGCGCCACGGAGCTGAGCGCCGTAGCGGGCAGCAGTGGCAGCGGCGGCGGAGGCGGGAGCCGGACAGGATGCCGGTCCGACAGCCGCGACGGCACGGCATCCCAGAGCCGGGTCAGCCGGGTCAGCATGTCAGACGGGGGAACGCCGCCTCGCACCGCCGACGGCCGCGAGAGGGGCGAGGCCGGTGGTGGTAGCAGTACCGCGGAGAGCAGCAGCGGGGAGGACAAGATGAATGGCCTCGTTCAGGATGGAGACTGGGTGAGGAGAGGCAGGGATAGCACCGTACAGCTAGAGGACTGGGGTGTATAGGGCTGGGTGGAAGGATGGATGATTCATGGATGGATGGATGGATGGATAGATGGATGTAGAGAATAGGGAAGGGGGAGAAGAATATAAAGATGGATGGATGTGTGGATGGATGGATGGGAAGGTAGGGAGGATATGTGATGGATGGATGAGGGGACTGATAAGGGGACTGATGAGGGGATGGATAAGGGGATGGATGAGAGGATGGATGAGGAGAAGGAAAGATGGAAAGATGGGAAGGAAAGGTGATGGATAGATGAGGGGATGAAAAGATTGGAACGATAGGTGATGGATGGATGAGTGGATGGATGAGAGGATAGGGTATGATGGAGGTGCAAGCGGATGGATGAACAGTAAAAAATGCAGAGCCACACTAATCCTGTTGCACATTTTCTGAATGAATGATTCAAATCAACCCCGTCTTGACAAAATATAGTTTAAATAAAAGTAAAGATTATTATGAATATATATATACTACCCTCACCGGTCCTTGAACGGCAGCAGAATTAAATCACACCACGTTGACTTAAACATTTAAAAGCTTCCCTTTCTCTGCAACCTCCTTCTCCGATGTGTGGATAATTGATGAGTCCTTTATGTTCTTGACTGCTAATGTTTTACCTGCCAGTGTCCTCCCTCACCGTCAGCGTCAGCTCATTCTGGTCCACAGATTTCACCTCCGATGCCTCCCTCTAACTCCCCCTAAAGTCTCCTCTCGTCCACCCATCTCTTTGTCTCTCCCTCCATCCCTCCCTCCCACCCTCTTTTCCACTGTCTTGACACCTCTGTCTCTGCCTGCTTTCCTTCCATCTCGCCCCCCCCCCTCTCTACCTCCTTGTCTGTGTCGCTCTCTCTCTGTCGATAAGTCTCTCCCTTTTTCTTCATCTCTCTTAAATTTTATTTGTTGTGGATTTGCTGTTTTATCACCTCTCCTCAATTCCCATCTCTGACCCCCATTCACTTCTCTCTCTACCTCTCTCCCTCCCTTCCTCCCTTCCTTCCCCCCTCCTTCTCCATATCCCTCTCTCTCTCTCTCTCTCTCTCTCTCTCTCTCTCTCTCTCTCTCTCTCTCTCTCTCTCTCTCTCTCTCTCTCTCTCTCTCTCTCTCTCTCCCTCCCCATCTCTCTCTCTACCTCCCCGTCATTCTCTCTTTACCTCTCTTCCTCTCTCTCTATCTATATCTTTCTCTTTATCTTTCTCTATCTCTCTCTCTCGCCCTCCATCTATTTGGTCTCGGTTTGTTCTCTTCAATCGGCTTATTCTCCCTGATCCCCATCTGCTGACCAAAACCCCTTAACTCCCAAACCCACCCCCGCCCCCTAAGCCTCAGTCCCAGACTAAAACCACTCCTGCTGCTGCCTTTCCTCCCCTGCAGGTCCAGTCCCAGACCCTCCCCCGGGACCACAACCTGGTCCTGACCCGCTCCGGCTCTGTCATGGGTCAGGGGGCGCACGGCCCTGGGGGCTGGGCGTGCGACTTGGCCACTCTCCCTCTTGCGGGCCGCAGGTCCTCTCGAGGCCCACAGTCCCCCAAGCAAGGATGCCCTGGTCAGACGGGAGAGTCTGAGTCCGGATGCGGTGGAGCCAATGGGAATGGGAAATCCGGTGGCGGCACCCCTATGGAGAACCACCACCACCACCGCCACCACCACCAGCAGCAGCTGCAGCAGCAGCAGTGGGGCGGCGGTTGCGGCTACCCGGCCGGGCCGCAGGGCGAGGCGGCCGGGCAGAGGGACTACGCCGCCACCCTGGGCCGTGGAGGTTTGGAGGTGGGCCGGCTCGACCGGGATAGCCCCGAGGGGGCGGGGCTGCTGCTGAGCGGGGCACCGCCTCCCGCCTACCCAGAGGGGGCGGGCTTCCTGGGGGACTGGCGGGACCGCGCGGGCCTGGGGGGCTACGTGCTGGCCCGCAGGGATATGAGTCCCCAGATGCTGCCCATCCCCGGCCAGGCCAGAGGACTGTACGGCGGGGGCAGCGTGATGGGCTTCGGCGGCAGCTGGGTCCCGGGGATGGAGCCCGGGGTAAGGGGGATGGCACCGGGCTCCGACGGCGGGGAGCCCTCCCTGGCCCTGCGGGTAGGCGAGTTCCTGCGCCTGCGTCTGGCCCAGGTGACCTTCGACCCCACGCAGCCGCCCTACGACTCGGTGCAGGTTTACGGGCTGGAGGGCAGCGGCTCTCGGGCCGGCTCCCTCAGCTCCCTGGAGAGCGAGGCGGGGGATAAGGACGACTGGGTGTCCGGCCTGGAGGACTGGGGGCCGCAGTTCCACAGCCTGGCCCAGCTCTTCAAGGAGAAGGAGGAGGAGCAGCGGGACAAGCGGGAGGACCGGGAGGAGGAGGAGGAGGAGGAGGAGGAGGAGAGGAGTACGAGGTGCATGCGGAGGAGGAGGCGCTGCAGGGGGAGAGGAAGAGAGGCATGGCGGGTGGCAGCAGTGGCGGCGTCAACAACAACAACAAGATCAAGAAGAAAAACAAGCGGGGGGGAAAGGAGGAACACGACTGTAAGAAGAAGACGGGAGAAGGAGGCGCCGCGAAGAGGCAGGAGGTGACGGTGTAAAAATAAAAAAATATAAATAAGAAGAGTATAAGTAAGAAGAGACAGAGCAGGAAAGATACAGACTGAGGGGTGGCGGAGGACAGAGATGAAGCGACGGAGTAATCAAAAGAGATGAAGCCGGTGCGAGGGAGGAGAGGGATGGGGGGAGGGATTGATGTAATTTAAAGCAATAAGTGTTGGACCGCTGACACGCTTGAGCACAAACAGCGAGATACAGAGACAACCTTTGTATCTCGCTGTCTCAGACCAAGACGGTCTGCTGCAAACACTTTGGACAGATACAAGCCAAGACTATAATACCGCTCTCAAACTTTGAATGAAAGAGAAAGAGAGAGAGGGACGAAGATATTGAGGAGAGAGAGAGACACAGAGAGAGAGAGAAGGATAAAGTTAGAGAGAGAGAGAGAGAGAGAGCGAGAGAGAGAGAGCAAATATATCTTTTGGTTTTGCTATTCCTCTTTTCTTTTGTTTATGTGTGTGTTTGCACGTGTGTGTGTGTGTGTGTGTGCGTGTACGTATGTGTGTGCGGGCACACATGTGAACATTGTAAATGTGCATGAGCACAAGCACATTAGAGTGGACTCTAAATGTGTTCTCTAAATATGTGTCTTTGTGTCTGTCTTAATCTGCGTGTGTGTGTTTGTGTATGTGTATGTGTGTGTGTGTGTGTGTGTGTGCATGCTTCTAACAAGTGCATGACAATGTGGCCAGGGAAGGCGTGTGCACACACACACACACACACATACACACACACACACACACACACACACTTACACACACACACACACACAAGAAAGAGTCTTTTCGGAAAAGTGGGATTTCTTCCTCCGGGACAATGTGCCAAATGTAAACAATCAACAAAGAGGGGGAAAGGAGGAGAAAGGAGGAGTAGGGATGGAGAAAGGAGGAGAAAAGAGGAGTAGGGATGGAGAAAGGAGGAGTCTGGCTCTGGCTGGTTTGTACAGAACTGTGTTATTTTGTATTGCGTCTGCACTAATGTGAATACTTCAGCTCACCATTTCATTTCAGATCAAGATGATGAATCATTTAATTCCTGCAAGAGACCCCTCCCTCCCCACCCTCCCCCCCCCCCACCCTGCTCTGAAGCCAGGGAAAAAA
This sequence comes from Muraenolepis orangiensis, assembly GCA_027704905.1. Lineage (NCBI taxonomy): Eukaryota > Metazoa > Chordata > Actinopteri > Gadiformes > Muraenolepididae > Muraenolepis > Muraenolepis orangiensis. The sequence continues at coordinate 9,907,822 of CM051005.1, read as the reverse complement.
GATGTCTTGTGGAAAATTAAAATGATTTAGGGATATGATCACACTCTGACGTAGCGACGTTGTGTTTACAAAAAAAATGAAGTGCCACACACACACACACACAGGATACACGCACACAGTATACAGTACACACATACACACACACACATGCACAGTATACAGTATACACACACACACACACACACACAAGCACACACAAACACACACACACACACACACAAACACACGCACATTATACAGTACACACATAAGCACATACATAAACAGTATACACACAAACACGCAGCATATAGTACACACAGACACAGTATACAGGGCACACACACACACACACACACACAATACAGTCACACACACACACAGTCACACACACACACACACACACACACACACACACACACACACACACACACACACACACACACACACACACACACAGTATACAAGACACACACAAACACAGGCACACACACAGTATACAGTTGAAACACACACACACACACACAGTATACAGTACACACAAACACACACACACACACACACACACACACAGTATACGGTACACACATAAGCAGACACACACAGTATACAAGACACACAAACACACACAGTATTTAGTACACACACACAATATAGTACACACAAACACACACACACACACAGTATACAGTATACGGTACACACACAAGCAGACACACACAGTATACAAGACACACCCAAACACACACACAGTATACACACACACAAACACACACAGTATTTAGTACACACACGCACACACAATATAGTACACACACACACACCACACACACACACACACACACACACACACACACACACACACACACACAGGCACACACACAGTTTACAGTTGAAACACACACACACAGTATACAGTACACACAAACACACACACACACACACACACACACACACACACACACACTCCCGTCTGACATCAGACATTAAGAGGAAAGAAAATCCTCCACCAACCTCCAATATGGAGGAGGGGGGGCGGAGTCGGCGGCAGTCAACTGTTAGGAAGCTCCTCCCCCATCGTTCCCAATCCGCCTCGAGGACCGACTGCCGCACGATTAAAAACTAAATCAACGGTTTACGGCCGAGCTAGCGATCAACACCGAACACTCCCACTGCCCGGATCACTAAAACAAGAACACAACAACAAGAACAGGAACAACAACAACAACAATACAACAACAACAACATAAGGACACAAGGACATTGCGGCTGTGGGGTCCTTCTTTAGGACCGGAGCTTTGACCTGCAGGGTTCCACTGGCTTTTGATACGATAAGTTCACTGATACAATATGGATACTGTGGAGGATTCACTCTTTTTTTGTTTTTCTAAAAATGTCTATGAGGAAAAATAAATTATTATAAAAAGATGTATTCTATGTCTGTATGAAAATGCAAATTGAAAATGGTAAATATCGCGCAATATTATTGCAAAGAGAGAATATATATATGGAAATAGATGGATGGGGGGGGAAATGTGTATGATAAATGTTGAAAACAGGGCACATGACTATGTACTGCAGAGTTTAATCATTATTCATTTTATTATTATTATTATTATTATTATTATTATTATTATTAATATTATTATTATCATTATTATGTCAGTTGAGCTAGCCACGGCACTACATGCTACCAGAGTACATGCGGCGTCTATTATTATTACATCGTACTTGGTTTTAGTCGGTTTTGGAGGTTTTCTGGCTTTTATGTGAAACAGAACAACAGGGATCTCCAATTAAACTTAATTGCTTCTTTAGATGTTTGGAGCTCCACATAAAGCCACATAAAGTCTGGCACAGCAGCAGACTAAAAATAAATAAAGCACCAAATAAATATATTTTTTTATCAGTTCCGGCAAGAGGAAGAAACGTAAGCAAAAAATATATACCTTTTAAGGAAGTGTATCCTTAAAGGACATGTTCTCAAAATGGACCAATGAACACACAAACTGCTTTGAATTTCCAGCCGCAAGAGGTAGTAAGAGGTAGTAAATGAAGATGGAGGTCTTTTTCTTTCACTTTCACTTTCAGAGGTTACTTTCGGTTTAATTTTCCCGTGTCAGGGGTGTGGGCGGCAGTCAGCTGCTTTTATGGCGGCTAAATTTGCACCGTGGACACTGATGACATGACTCCCCCCCCCCCTCCCAGAAGCCATTGCAAAATTGAATGAAAACAACAAATTTGAATTTAATTGATGGATTGTAACGGCTGGCCCGATGAAAGGTTGACAAATCAGTTATTTTACGGTTGCCGTTAGCGCAGTGACGATTTCCGCCTGGCAATCATGTTACCAGCAGGAATTGTTTACAGTCAGTATGTATATTCATATATATAAACATGTAAGGGAAGTGTTCTGCTCTTCTGTCCATTTGGTCCATCAGTCTAAACTGTTGTCCACTTAAAGGGCCCCTATTTCCCCACCAGGGTTGTGAGTGGGATTAGCCACCATCAGCCCTTTTCAAGCTATTACAAGCGCTTTAATGATGTTTTTTGTTAGGTTACATGACAATTTTGAACCACGGCGTAACGGCTAATCGCAGTTTAATAGGGGCCCTTTAACTTTTCAAGAGCCCCTGTCTTAGCACTGCGTCTCCGCAACCCCGCGTCAGGTTGTGACATCACAAGTGGGAGTGTCCAGACATGACGTGACGAGTGGGAGCGTCCGAACACACAAGCCTCCTTGCTCGGCAGGACACATGCACGCACACCTTTTCCAACGGAGCAAAAAAACAAATTGGTTTCAATCAAACGCTGTGATCTGTCCAGCGATCAGTCCAATCACGTGTTTGCAAAAAAATGAATTGTAGGTCCCAGTTTCCACGACAACCGGCCATCCTTAAACCTGACCAGCTGTTGTTGAGGTGCTGCGATGACGTCATCGGACGTGATCAAGCGATTGGTCTGAGTAAAACGCGCACATGTGTCGTGACGTCTGAAGAGAGAGGGTGTTGGGTGTTATGTGTATTTCTGTTTCCTGGCACGACTGCGACCCCTCGTCTCTCTCTGTCTTCTCATGTATGTCTTGACTTTTTATATTTTGAAAAAAGAAATGCAATAATCGACTCGGACCTTATACTGTGTGTGTGTGTGTGTGTGTGTGTGTGTGTGTGTGTGTGTGGTGTGTGTGTGTGTGTGTGTGTGTGTGTGTGTTGTGTGTGTGTGTGTGTGTGTGTGTGTGTGTGTCTGGCGTATGTGTGTGTGTGTGTGTGTCCCGTAATCTGGTGGAGTTCACAGCCGTCTCAAACAAATCAGACTCCTAGCGTCTCTTGCGCGGTCAGGCGAGACGCAAGGCGCTTGCAGCCATACCAATGAGGCCTGAGTCCGGGTGTGTGGGGTGTGTGGGTGTGTGTGGGTGTGTGTGTGTGTGTGTGTGTGTGTGTGTGTGTGTGTTGTGTGTGTGTGTGTGTGTGTGTGTGTGTGTGTGTTTGCATGTACACGTTCTGGCGTGGGTCTTTAAATTACACTCTCCTGTCTCCTTTCATCTCGCCTCCAACATTCCCCGATGGACACGCTGGCGCACACGTAAGTGTGTCTGTGTGTGTGTGAGTGCACCCACAAGACCATCAACGCGAGCTCAAGTCGAAGAAAAAGCACCTTGTTTAATCTGCCTTTTGAGTGTGTGAGTGTGTGAGTGTGTGAGTGTGTGAGTGTGTGAGTGTGAGTGTGTGAGTTTGTCTCTGTGTGTGTGTGTGTGTGTGTGTGTGTGTGTGTGTGTGTGTGTGTGTGTGTGTGTGTGTGTGTGTGTGTGTGATTATGTGTGTGAAAGTGAGTTGTGAGGTCACTGATAGAGGACAGGCTGACGAGGGAGTAGAAGAAGCAGAAGCAGCAGAAGAAGAAGATGATTTCTCTTTTCCTCATTTACTCGCCGACGACCCCCCCCCCCCCCCCCCCCCCCCCGCAAAAATAAATAAATAATAATAATAATAAAAAGCGAAGACCGAGGGAGAAATCAGCCTTGTGTGAACAGGGAGGAGCAAACAGAGCGTGTCTGACAGCCACTTGGTTCTCATAATCAGACCGGGGGGGTTGGGGGGGGGGGGGGGGGGGTCCATGCAGGACCCGGAGCCTGCATGGACCCCCCCCCCCCCCCCCCCCCAATCCCTCTCCCTGGTGATGTATTGGCTTGGGGATGAACGGCTGTTTTACAGGATTTTTTTTTCCGAATCAAATATGAATTTGAGAGGAGGGAGGAGGGGGAAGGGGGGTGAGGATGAGGGAGGAAGGAGGGGGGGGGGGCGGGGCGGGGTCAATTTTGATGTATGCCCGAGGTCTGAGGTTTCTTTCTTTTTTCTCTCGTGTGATCGTGTTAGCCTCGTGTCTCGTTGATTCCAACGATAATACCGCGCGCTCACACCCCG
>CM051005.1:9848425-9898425 GCA_027704905.1 Muraenolepis orangiensis | reverse complement strand
AGGGGAGACAAGGGAGGGGGACATAGGGGTGGACAGGGGGAGGTGGATGAGAAGTCAGGCGGGAGAGGGGTGAAGAAGGGAGAGAGGGGCAGAGGGAGCGAGCCCAGAGAGAGGATGGTGCGACAGTGCGGGGGGAGCGAGGAAGAGGGGATATTAGTTCTTAATCTTTATTGGGATGAGGCCCCTTGTCTTTCCCAGCTCCGTGACACGGTGTTAGCGGAGCCGACATAATCCGTAAGCATGCTTCCCCGAGCGGAGATAATTTCCCACCAGAAGCTCATTTCACACCAGAAGCTAATCGCTCAGCAACGTTAATAAGCATGCACACCGACAGACACCCTCCCATACTCGTCCCTCCCTAGTAGTAGTAGTAGCCTAATGATATAGTCGTAGTAGTAGCCTAATGCTATAGTAGAAGTAGCTTAATGCTATAGTAGTAGTAGCCTAATGCTATAGTAGTAGTAGCCTAATGTTATAGTAGTAGTAGCCTAATGCTATAGTAGTAGTAGCCGAATGCTATAGTAGTAGTAGACTAATGCTATAGCAGTAGCATAATGGAATGCAACGTATGAGGATTGCCTTCCTCATACAAAGTGCTTTGAGCTCTGAGAGTCTTTAAAGTTACACGTGTCTGTCTGTGGAAAGCAGCCAGCTTGTAATAGTCCCTTTTAACTGTCTAAAGGTTTGAGTAGACATCTTTTTTTTTTTGTCAGCAGCTGTCTTGTCATTTAGCTCCCAAGCCTGTTCTGATAGTAAAGTGTCTGAAGCAATATGTGAGTCATGGATTATAAACACTTAGTTTAATGTAAAGCTTCTCCAAGTATCCCAACAATATTCATGAATTCATGTTATGCTAATGTTGAACATTATGTGAGTCTTATTAAACTTCAAATATTAAACAACCAACGGTAAACATTCCGATGTTTAATGCCGCTGTGCTTTCAAAGAAAATCGCTTGCCAAACAATAAAATCTTTAGGGCTTTATCTTTATCTTAAGGGTCATGTGGCTTTACCTCCCTATGCCACATCCAACCGTCTAGAGTTTGGCTGTTTTTCTTTATGATATTTTATTCACATTGACAAAACATCAAAATTAATTGATTGTAATAGATGACAATGTCCTACATTTTGATTAAAGGCATATTTAACATCAATGCCATTCAAGCATAAAAGAGCCTTTCTTATAATATTCGTATTAAAAAAGAGGGTACAACCGCTGTTTAACAACAGCTGTCAGCCAGGTGTAGCTGTGGACCAGGTGTAGCTGTGTGACCAGGTGTAGCTGTCGACCAGGTGTAGCTGTCAGCCAGGTGTAGCTGTCAGCCAGGTGTAGCTGTCGACCAGGTGTAGCCAGGTGTAGCTGTGGACCAGGTGTAGCCAGGTGTAGCTGTGACCAGGTGTAGCCAGGTGTGTCGACCAGGTGTAGCCAGGTGTAGCTGTGGACCAGGTGTAGCTGTGGACCAGGTGTAGCTGTGGACCAGGTGTAGCTGTGGACCAGGTGTAGCTGTCAGCCAGGTGTAGCTGTCGACCAGGTGTAGCTGTCGACCAGGTGTAGCTGTCGACCAGGTGTAGCTGTGGACCAGGTGTAGCTGTCGACCAGGTGTAGCTGTCAGCCAGGTGTAGCTGTCGACCAGGTGTAGCTGTGGACCAGGTGTAGCTGTGGACCAGGTGTAGCTGTCGACCAGGTGTAGCTGTCAGCCAGGTGTAGCTGTCGACCAGGTGTAGCTGTCGGCCAGGTGTAGCTGTGGACCAGGTGTAGCTGTCGCCAGGTGTAGCTGTGGACCAGGTGTAGCTGTGCCAGTGCTGTCGACCAGGTGTAGCTGTCAGCCAGGTGTAGCTGTCGACCAGGTGTAGCTGTCGGCCAGGTGTAGCTGTGGACCAGGTGTAGCTGTGGACCAGGTGTAGCTGTCGACCAGGTGTAGCTGTGGACCAGGTGTAGCTGTCGACCAGGTGTAGCTGTCAGCCAGGTGTAGCTGTCGACCAGGTGTAGCTGTCGGCCAGGTGTAGCTGTGGACCAGGTGTAGCTGTCAGCCAGGTGTAGCTGTGGACCAGGTGTAGCTGTCAACCAGGTGTAGCTGTGGACCAGGTGTAGCCAGGTGTAGCCACCTGGAGGACACATGCGCATGAAATAACCTCCTGGTCACGGCTTCTTCATCCTCAGTGAATCTGTCAATAGACGCAAAAAGTAAAAATGGGACATGTGTCCAAATACGACGGCACGATTTTGTTCAACATAAAAACTTCACACACACACACACAACCAAGAAACGAACCAAACACACATTGAGTAAAACACCAGAGCACTGAAAGACCGTGCAGGAGCTGAGGAGAACTGTCCGTGGTGCTGACTCACAGAGCCAGCGCCACACACGAGGATCACACGCAGCTAAGGGAATCACACGTTATTGTATGGATTTGGTTAAGATAACATGCAAATAAGAATCACTGCTTCAAATTGAAAGCTTACAAAGCCTTTACAAGCAGACTATGGTATTGAATTTAGCCCGTATACATGGATATGAACACATGTAACACACATGTTTTGGGGCAACATAGAAAAAACTAATATTATACTCATTTGTTGATTTTTAAGCTTTGTTATCAGGTCATTCAATTCTCTGTTTTCAGGTTATCCGAATATAACTCTCTGCGAGTACATCACCTGAACATCGGAATCATTATCAGTCCACACTTAGACCCCAAACAATTGGAAAGTTAAATGATTGTCAGGTTACCCAAATGCAACTCAAGTTTTACTGTCAGATTGGATTTACTTTTCCTTCAGTTGGGCTCAAATGACGCTGCAGTATTGAGAGCTAACTTCTGCTCTTCCTGCTACTGTCCTCATTATCTAGGCTCTTTCATTCCCTGTCAATCAAACTGTCTCTCTCTCTCTCTCTCTCTCTCTCTCTCTCTCTCTCTCTCTCTCTCTCTCTCTCTCTCTCTCTCTCTCTCTCTCTCTCTCTCTCTCTCTCTCTCTCTCTCTCTCTCTCTCTCTCTCTCGGTGATTAAGGCTGACACTCGACCGAGACGGGCCCGCGGACCCGTGGTGTATAAATAACATAAATATATAAATACATGATTATTTATATATCATACACACACTACATTATAGTATGTGTGTAGCGAGCAATGTCTGTTCTGCTTCGAGAATTCGAGGACATTGAGATCTAGTTTTGAGGAACACATTTCTGGGTCGTTTTTTGGGCACGGCTGTGTGTGTGTGTGTGTGTGTGTGTGTGTGTGTGTGTGTGTGTGTGTGTGTGTGTGTGTGTGCATTCTCATGAACCGCTTCTTACGATTCCCTACGAAAAAAAAAATATATATGCACTCTGTTTCGTGGGGAATCGTACATACAGCACTCTCTCTCTCTCTCTCTCTCTCTCTCTCTCTCTCTCTCTCTCTCTCTCTCTCTCTCTCTCTCTCTCTCTCTCTCTCTCTCTCTCTCTCTCTCTCTGAGTCAGTTGGAAGCTGCAGAATAGCGTGTGTGTACCGAAAGGCTTAAGCGCTGGGTTCCTGGCTCCCAAATCAAAACCCCAGGAATAGCATCCTCTATACATATGCTGATTTGTTACCTAATTCCGACCGACCGACCGTCAGTTTATATAACATGTATTTTTATTTATCTGTATGGATACAGTCGTCGTCACCGCGCACTCGCTAACCGGCCGACCGGTAGCAATTAAAACAGCAGCTGTAGGGTGAAGACGCAGTTTTTTATGTGTGTTTATCCACGTCTGCATCTCCTCCTCTCCCTCCTCTCTATCCTCTTCCTCATCCTCCTCTTCCCCTCCTCTCCTCCTCCTCATTCTCCTCTCTCTCCATCTGTTTCGCCTGACGTTGAGAGGGAGGATAAAGACCACAGCTGCTCCTGGAGGAGATGTGGAGGAGCTGGAGAGCGAGAGGAGGGCTGGCAAGAGAGAGAGCAAACGTGAGAGAGAGAGAGAGAGAGAGAGAGAGAGAGAGAGAGAGAGAGAGAGAGAGAGAGAGAGAGAGGAGAGAGAGAGAGAGAGAGAGAGAGAGAGAGGAGAGAGAGAGAGAGAGAGAGAGAGAGCGGGCAAGTGAGGAGAGGATGAGGAGCAGTGGGGAGAGAGAAAAAGACAGGAAGAGAGAGAAGAGTGGAGAGAGAGAAAGAAAGACATAGAGGACTGCGGACAAAGAAGATTGGGAAAGAGAGAGGAGGAGGAGGTGGAGAAAGACTGGCTGATTTGATGATGATGATGAGAAGAGGGTTCTGTTTGATGGAGAGAGCGAGAGAGAGTCAGGGTTGAGAGACAGATGTATCAATAGGATAGAGAGACAGACAGATAGATAGAGATACGTTACAGATTATCTGACATATAGACAGGTAGAAATAAATAGACAAGTAAACCGTCCGATAGATAGGTGGAAACACGGAGAGAGGGGCAGACGGATAAAGAGAGATAGTGTAAAATGATATAGTTATAAAGAGAGAGAGCAGGAGAAATGACAGCAGGCAGATGGATGTGTGTGTGTCTGCGTGCACATGTGTGTGTGTGTGTGTGTGTGTGTGTGTGTGTGTGTGTGCCCAATCCCTCATTCTGGCCTCTGAAATCTGCTGAGCTCTGCTTATTTCTAATAATCAAAAGCCAAGAAATATTGCGTGTGTCGAAAAGAAGAGGCTTAGAAAGAGAATTGTTCACAGGTTTATAGTATGTCTGGGGGATGCATATTAATTAGATTTCAAAGAAACCCTTTACTCACGTACTCACCACCACGAGATGACTTCATTAGCGGGTATTTTTCCCCCGGCTTGTTAACAGTAACGAGACCTCACCATGAATGCATTTGCAAACCACAGTAGTTCTGGCTGCAGTATGTGCATCCTATGGACAGAACATAACAATATATCGTATGATGCGGGCGGAGGGGAAGGATTTAAAGGGGTCTGATTAGGCTCATGTTGTGGTTCATTTTTCCATTTAAGGGGTTCCACAACAATCCGTTACGCTTCAATTCACACTCTTGTCTGAAACTCTCTGTTTTAGCTCCTGTCTCTGCTTAATTACTGTTGGACGAGGGGGGGGGCATCTGAACCTAACCCAGAGGGTAAGGATCTGAAACTCACAGGGAAGCGGGGCAGGGGTGCTGGCTGACGGGATGGATTCAGCCTTCCTCACTACACTGGTCCGTTCTTCAGGCCGAGGTGATGTGACCTTGCTGCACCACAGCACACCCAGGATTTTACTACAGACTATCACTGATTTAAGGCGCACTTTTTGAGATCACCGTAACGGCATGGTTGCAGAGAACGTCAATACTGCCTCAATGTAGTATTTGTAAACACAGGTTCTCATCGACACGGAACCTTGGGTTCCGCGGGGCCCTTTTCTTTTGCAAAAAGCATCTCCATGTTGGAGTTGCGAAATTCAATGTATTGTCAATCAAACGGCCCGAGGTACTTGTTTGTATGTTATTGTATGTTTGTACAGCTTGTAGCACCTGGCCCCTCGATGGCAGCCCTCAGGAGGAGCAGAGAGCTGGCCCCTCAAATCAATGAGCGTCTCCTTTCATTGAAGGTGTACAACAACAACAAACAAATCAGGAGGATTGAATCCTCTTTACTGGTCACATACATGTAAACATACAGTGAAATGTGTTCTCTGCATTTAACCAATCCTAGTATTAGGAGCAGTGGGCAGCTCTTTATACATATATGCTGCCCGGGGAGCAGTTAGGGTTAGGGTGTCTTCCTCAAGGACACCTCGACAGTTTCTGCTAGGAGGAGCCGGGGATCGAACCAGCAACCTTCCGGTTGTGAGGCGACCGCTCTACCTCCTGAGCTGTACTGCCGCCCCCTGAAACACAATAGCTCTCAATCATGAATTCAAGAGATTGAACAAAAACATTGCCATATTTCTAAACCATTTTAGGTGAATCGGATCTGTGTAACCGTGTAACCGTCCGTCCAGCAGTGAACTGTGCTAGCTCCTCCTGTAGAATGAAGGGAACACAATCAAAGTTTGGGGCTGTACTGAACAGTCACTGAATAAATTGAACTTCCTTTGGAAGGGAATTTACGCTTGGCATGGCGATATAACACTTACAGAACTCTTCCCCGGCCTCGGCTCCAACTAGCTTGGCCGTATATAACGCACCATACTGTATGTGTTATCTGGTGACGTAGCCAACGAACGGTAACAGTAAATGCTGACTGCAAATGAGGCCATTTGAGTCGTTTCAGGAGAGGAGCGTTCTGCGGGAGGAGATAACATGACCAGCAAAGCTACACAGCACACTAAAGGAAAAGGAAAAAACCAAACTATGACCCTTTGAATGACCAGAAAATAGGCACTGGAAAATTAAGAGCAAACTAAAAAAAAGAATGAATGCAGAATGGATTTAAACAAGTCAAAACTCCAAAATATATCAATTTGAATTTAAATATATTAATAAAATAAATAAGACTGGAACATAAAGAGCAACAAGGAAAAAAACGAATGTGCAGGATGGATTAATTTAAACAAGTTAAAACTCAAAAATATATATATATTTATATATTAAATCATATCATATTATATATTAAATCTCATGTTTTATGAAGCATGTTATAATAAATATTAGTATAATATATTTATATAATCAAAATAATATTAGTATTATACTATAAATCAAAGTAACACGTGTGGCTGGAATCCCAGCCCTCACAAATATGGACACAAAAAGAACCTCCAGAAATGCATATTTTCAGCTCCTCAGTTGCAATGTGAACCCATGGTTCAATAGGGTACACCCCATTGAACCACCAATCCGGCAGAGATGGTTCAATGGGGTTTTGCATAAATTTGTCGTGAAACATCTCGTGGTCTTGGCTTCAGTCTCAGCCTGGCTGCTTGACCTTTGACCCCGTCCCAGAACGTCTCGGGGGTATATGCCGATGACCTTTTATGACCTCTTCCGGGACCTGACCTGGGAGTCAAAGTTATGTTTAAAGAGGAGCTGCTTTCTCAGCACGGCAGTACACACACACACACACACACCTTATCTGCATATATAGTGCACGTTCTGCTCCACCTATATTTGCCCTTCGGAGTGCACTATTATAAACTGCTATGGTTGTGCATATTGCAAACATTTAGCTAGCTGTTTGTTTTGCTGAACTTGTGAACTTTTTATGGAAATGTGTGAGTTGACGTGCGGAACTGCTGGTGACCCTTAAATGTTTTAGATTCTGTGTCACAAACTCAAACACACAAGGTAGTTGGACTCAAATGCACGACCCAGGAGAGAGAGGTAAAGTATGAGAAAATACTTTATTCCAAAAAATGTCCTCAGTATGAGGATCAAAAACTAACTATCACAAAAATGCGCACTAAGGTGTCAGAAATAACAGAAATCACTCACAAAATGAGGAACAAAACTTACTCGAAAAAAAACTCAGAAGCAGGCTTGAAACAAGAGAGCATGCTTGAAACCAGAGAGAAAACCACTGGTACACTGTGGGCTACTGACATCACCACAGGACAAGAGGAACTGGCACCAGACAAGGGGGAACTGGACAATTTAAACATGAGGTAACAAGGAACAGGTGGAGACACTCAGGGGCGGGGCTGACGCTGACGAGGGCAGGCCCACACACACACGCACACGCACACACACACACACACACTCAAGGATAGAGAGTCAAGGGACCTGGAATGAGACACAAAAGGTGAGTACCAAAATAAAACAGGAAGTGGGAGACAAGACAAAAAAAGACTTAATAAAACATGAAACATGACTAGACTGACTCGATTTCTAACATTTCTGATGAGACACAACATTCCGATGAAGCCTTGCGTCGTTCACTTCCTTCTCACTTCCTTCTCACTTCCTTCTCCTTCCTCTTCCTTCTTGCTTTTTGGTGAAACATGTTTTAATGGTGGTGCATGCCTGATCATAACTTAACTGACAACTTAAGCACAAGATATGTTATATGTCCTTTGACTTAAAGATATATTCGTCCAAAATGTATCTCGGATGACATTTGGAATGACATTTGAGGCCTGAAATGTTAATTATGTAATAGCCGCGGCCGCTAATCTTAAAGGGACGTAATTAGCCTTTGCGTATATTAAATTTCTCATTAAAATTCCACCTGCAGTTGGCACAACGTAGAGCGGGTCAACGCCACCGAGGTCTGTGTTTATGTTTCACATGCCGGTGTTCACGCCTCCTAAGTAGGCAGGCAGCTTCAACCAGGTTAATGAGTTGATTGGTTGATTGGCCTCAGGTGTGGCGTGTGTTTCTCCGCTCTATAACGAGCAAGGTATTGTGCCCCAGGTCTCACACTGAATAAAACACGCCGGATAAATGGATGAGTTCTGTGTTACAAATGAAATTCCTCTTCACTGGGGTCCTGCGGTGGGTGCCGTCACTGCAACGCGAAAGGGACTGCACTTTTAGCACTTTTAAACCCAGAGTGCTCTACAGTGATTGCATTACTATTCACCCATTTATACACCTGACGGCGCGGTGTCAGCCATGCAAGGAGACAGCTAGCCAGCTGGGTCAGAAGCAGTTAGGGTTGAGGGTGTCTTGCTCAGGGACTTTTTGACACTTGGGCTAGGAAAAGGATGACCCTGGGGAGAGGGGGGGGGGATCGAACCAGCAACCACCTTCCGGTTCCCAGGACAACAGACTGCCCTACTGCCCTGAGCGACTGCCGCACCATGGATCCCATGATAAGAGGTTAAAGGTCAATAAAGATGAACAAAGATAAGTGCCAGTGTGATTCACAAAAGGTGGTTAAGTGGTTTTTACAACACAGCCAAACTCACTCCAAAAGCGAGAGGTGTACACCGGGGCTCAGGAGCTAATGTATGCAAGGGTTTTGGGTTCTCACGAGGACTCTGTAATCACAAGGCCCTCTCTACATAAAACAAGCTTGGCCTGGTTCACTTTGAAGGAGACAAAGGGACAGCACCATTTCTTCTTAATGGTTCTTCTTCGTTTATTTCCAGTGATAGGTTGCGATGGCTAATCGACATCACACCAGGGTGGTGAGGTGTAACACTGACCCTTAAACAACTGTGACATGTGATTTGAAAAGGAGACACGGAAGTGTGTGATTCCCCATACTTTACTACGATTCAATTTCAAAAGGAAGCTCATTCCAAAACAGCGAGGAGCGGGTTTCAAGCTTGAACTCCGTCAGCAGACCCTGCTGTGTCGAGGCGGCGCGGAGCTGTCCGTGACGCCCTGGTGCTGAAACCGATAGCGGTCAGGTGGGGGGGAGGGAAACTACAAATCATAATTTTAGTTTAACGCTTTATTTTTTGAGTTATTTCTTTATTCATTTGGAATTGAGTCATTACAAAATGTATCCCCGGCTGCGGTCAATACCATACCAGGCCGTCTCCATAAGGGGGCACTGTAAAAGACATACGCCTCTCGTGGAGAATGTGTTGCTGTAAATATAGTAATACTAGTAGTATTACTATATAGTATACTATAGTATTACTTAAACAGGTACTGTGCTCCAAGGAAACAGTCGTGGGTGCTTGGGGTGCTGTAGGCTACACTTCCACACGGCTAGGGTCCTGCAGAGAGCCATATCCTGCTTAATGTCCACAACTGCTCGCATCGCAGAGCGGGAACATTTCTGCCACTGTTTATCCACTCTCCCCTACTGTGTGTGTGTGTGTGTGTGTGTGTGTGTGTGTGTGTGTGTGTGTGTGTGTGTGTGTGTGTGTGTGTGTGTGTGTGTGTGTGTGTGTGTGTGTGTGTGTGTGTGTGTGTGTGCGTGCGTGCATGTGTTAGTATGTGTGTGTGTGTGTGTGTGTTTTTGTGTGTGTGCTGCTCCTTAATGACTGAATGTGAATGAATGTTTCTGGATTCACTAAGTCTCTTTGGATAAAAGCAAATACTGCTTGATATGAATAACATATCAAACAAGATACTCGTTCTTTGTGAATATTCATGCAAAATAGTTAGCATTAATTTGTGAATCTTACAGAGTGTGTCTCTGTAGTGTGGCTCAGACGACCAAAGTGAGCAGATAAATAATTAGACACATTAAATTATGAAATTAATTAATGTTGACTCCTGTGAATGCTTGCGTGACATAAATGATTATCAACTTGGATCACTCCCAGAGACGAAGTTCATTGATTGCAAAACACGTGCACACTCTCTCTCTCTCTCTCTCTCTCTCTCTCTCTCTCTCTCTCTCTCTCTCTCTCTCTCTCTCTCTCTCTCTCTCTCTCTCTCTCTCTCTCTCTCTCTCTCTCTCTCTCTCTCTCTCTCTGTATTCCCTCCCACTCTCTATACAGCACATCATAGACCAAATAAAGAAAGCAAAGTTCTTCTTCTCGTCATGCCTGCCGTCTAGCTTCTGTATGTGGGCTCTGGTTTTTAGAGAGGCTGTATGCTTGTCGTGTTCTCGTTAGAAGTCTCGTCAGTCAGGATCTCGAGGTGTAGAGGACACGTTTGTTTCACTGGGAAGCGAAACTACAGAAACTACAGCACTACCTCACCAAACTACTGCCAGATAACCTTCTCTCCAATATCAACCACAACATAGAGAGAGACAGAGAGAGAGAGAGAGAGAGAGAGGGGGGGGAGGGGGAGGGGGAGAGAGTGTTAGAGAGAGAGGGAGAAAGAGAGAGAAGAGAGAGAGAGGGAGACAGAGGGAGGGGGATAGAGTGTGAGAGAGAGAAGGAGGGAGGCAGGGGGAGGGAAATAAAGAGGGAGGGGGACGAGAGAAATGGAAGGAGTGAAAGAGAAAGAGGGAGGGAGGGGGGAGGAAGGGGAGAGAGAGAGTGTAGGCAGAGAGGGAACAGTAGAAAGCAGGGAGGGATAGCAGTAGACAGGGAAGGGGAGCAAGAGAGAGAGGGAGAGAGGGAGAGGAAGAGTGAGGTGTAAAGACAACCAGATAACAACCACCGCATGAAGCTTTCATTCCCCCGCCACTGGGTGTGGCCCGGTCACCTCCCAATTAAATGAGAAACCCAGTTTTCAGGTATTTTTGTCCTTGTAGGGCGAGGCTGGGGGCTCCCCTGGTTAATGCCCCTTCAATCCAAGTTTCAATAAACGGAGCAGAGGGGGTGCTGTCATTGTGGTACAGAGTTCATAAATATGACAGCTGAGGGGAAGAAGCTGTTCCTAAGCCTGCTTGACTTGGAACAAAGGTTTCTATAGCGCGTGCAAACAGTCCATGGTTGGGGTGAGAGGAGTCTTTTACTATTGTTTGTGCCTTCCTCAGACACCGTTTGTGGTGGGTAGTGGTTATTGCAGGGAGGGGTAATCCAACGATGCGTTGGGCGGTTTTCACCACTCAGCGCTTTCCGGTCAGAAACAGTGCAGATGCCATACCACACTGTGATGCAGTTGGTGAGTATGCTTTCGATGACACACCGGTAAAAGTTCACCAGAATCTGAGGGGACAGGTGGGCTTTCTTCAGTCTCTTCTCAGGAAGAAGAGACGCTGGTGAGCCTTCTTTAGCAGTAAGGCAGTTTTGAGGGACCAGGAGAGGTCCTCAGAGATGTGGACCCCAAGGAATTTGAAGCTGGAGAAACGCTAGACCTCCGCTCCGTTGAAGAGGATAGGGGCGTGTGCGCCAGCTCTGGTCTTCCTGAAGTCCACGATGAGCTGCAGTTGGTCTTCTTGGTGTTGAGGGCCAGGTTGTTGTCAGCACACCACGCCACCAGGTGCTGGACCTCGTCCCTGTAGGCTGCCTCATCATTGTCATCGGCAAACTTGATGATGTTGTTTGTACCATGTATAGAAGTGCAGTCATGGGTGAAGAGGGAGTAGAGAAGAGGGCTCAGGACACAGCCCTGGGGAACGCCGGTGGTCAGGGTGAGGTTGAAGAAGGTGAGATTGGCTAATCTGACAGACTAGTGTCTGTTGGTTAGGAAGTCTAATAACCAGTTACAAACTGAGGGGTTAATGTCAAGATTATTTGTTTTCATGAAGTCACCAAGTTTGAAGATGAGTTTGGAGGGGATGATAGTGTTAAATGCTGAGCTGAAGTCGATGAACAGCATTCTCACGTGGGTGTTGCTCTCATCCAGGAGGGAGAGAGCGGAGTGAAGAGCTGAGGAAATGGCGTCCTCCGTGCTCCTGTTGTCACGTTAAGCAAATTGGTATTTATCCAGTGAGGGTGAGAGGCCAGATTTGAGGTGAGCCAGGTCCAGCATCTTGAAGCACTTCATGATGAAGCACTTATTTTACTAGTCACCAGAAGTAGAAAGAAACCAAAAAGGTGGTGTGCGACAGGAGACGCCAGGGGTATAAGTTGTCTGACAATGGCAGCGGAGGAGGAGGAGGAGGAGGAAGAGGAGGAAGAGGAGGTGGGCCATCACTCTTCCCGCCACGCTGCCGTCTTACCCGCCATATAGTCTCCCTGACCCCGCCTCCATCTGCCTGGGAGGGGGCAGGCCTGGGCGCCGGTTACAATAAAGCAAACAGACAGCTCCCATTCATACAGTCAGGTGTCATGACAAGGATAAACAGCCCCCGCCGCCGGCCACTCCGGGGAAAGATCGTACTAAGGCGGTGAGCCGGAGGGGGGGCCGGACATCACTGCCATCAGCCCCGCGATGGTGAGGGACAGACTGCACTAATAGCAGGTGTGGGGGGGGGGGGGGCAGGTGAGGTAGGTTGTAGGTTAGGGGACGGTCATCACCATCGCTATCTTTGTCCTGGTGATGACAATGGTTATGACAATGGTTATGATGATGATGAAGATATGATGATGATGGTGATGATGGCTGTCGTGGTGAGGGACAGGAGTGCACTAATAGCGGGGGGAGGGCAGGGAGGATGGGGGTGAAAATCATCACTGCCTTCATTGTCCTGGTAATGATGATGATGGCTGTCATGGTGAGAGACAATTGCACTTATAGCAGGGAAGGAAGGTGGTAGGAGGGGGGGGGGGAGTGACCATCGCTCCGTTGTCATGGTGATGACCACAGCAATGCCGATGTACGACAATCCGGTTAATAGCAACGTGCTGGCCAGTTGGGGTTTGTCATCAGGGTGATGATGATGATGATGAGGGTGACGACGAGGAAGATGATGATGATGATGATAAGGATGAGGATGATGCAGAGGATGATGCGGACTGCATCAATAGGTGGTAGGTTGGGCAGTAATGACGATGATGATGGTGATGACGATGATTGTGGTGATGGTGGTGGTGATGGTGATGGTGAGGATGATGATGGTGGTGGTGGTGGTGGTGATGGTGGTGAGGGTGGTGGGGGTGGGGATGGTGATGATGTTGGTGATGGTGATGATGATGATGGTGGTGGAGGTGGTGATGGTGCGTTCAGAGGAGCTACCCCAGTGGTAGAATGACTGCTGACCCGACCGCTTTCATGGAGTCGTGCGGCTGAATAAATCGCTGCAACACAACACACCGCGACAAGAAAAACCAAACATAAAAAACAGAAGAACAATTGAAACAATGTTATTGCCGACCGTGGAGGAGGAGGAGGAGGAGGAGGAGGAGGAGGAGGAGGAGGAGGAGGAGGATGTGTTGAGGGAGTGATGAGGGGTGTGGGATGAGGAGCAGGAGGAGTGCCAGGGAACGCACAAACACACACACACACACACACACACACATACGACCGGGCGCACGCTGGGAATAACAAGAGCGTGTGGCTGTCACCTCCTGGGTGGGGGGGGGGGTGTCAACTGGCGACGACGGAGGTAGAAACGGTGAAGGAGTGGGGGGGAGGTGAAGGAGGAGGTGGAGGCGCTGGGGGAGCACAAACGTAATTATCTTCACGCTAGCTTTGTAGTTTAAGACACAGAGGGGGGGGGTCGTATTTAAAGGGGGGGAGGGTACCCTGATTATGTGAGGTCCTGGGCGGACAGCGTGGTGGGGAGGCCTCCGTTCCAGGAGTCATTACCCCTCGCCAAATAGATTTCTCATTTATCTCCCTCTCCTCCCTCCCTCCCTCCCTCCAAACCCCAGACCCCCTCTGTTGATGCGCTGCTGGCTTCAAGAGAGAGAATAAGATCTTCAGAATGCACGGACGCAATGAGCACGTCCATGTGTGTGTGTCTGTGTCTGTGAGTGAGAGAGAGAAAGATACAGAGAGACAGAGAAACAGAAAGAAAGAGAGAGAGACATAGAAAACAGGGAGGGAGAGAGAGCGAGAGAGAGAGAGAGAGAGAGAGAGAGAGAGAGAGAGAGAGAGAGAGAGAGAGAGTGTGTATGTCTTTCTCTAAATCTTGATAAATATGCTCACCACCAACGACTCTGGGTCTATATACTTTGGATCAGGTTGCCCCCCCCCCCTTGTTGAGGACTGTGGTGCAGGGTAAGCCTCCTCTCACTATCAAGCCGCTCTCCTCTTGTTGCCTGGCAGATGGTCGGACGTGGGCAGGAAGAAGAAGAAGAAGAAGAAGAAGAAGAGCAAGAGGAAGAAGAGGAAGATGCTGGTGGTGGTGCTGGAGTTGGTGGTGGTGGTGGTGGTGGTGGTGGTGGTGGTGGTGGTGGCAAGGCTTTGCTCGGGTACTTTTCTTGGTTTTTAAACCCGCTAATGGAACAACAACACACACACACACACACACAAACACACACACACACACACACACACAAATACTTGAAGTTGATCACTTCCACTACCTACAGCGGAGATGCAAGGCTATCAGCGAAGCATCACTTAACGCCCCCCTCCTCCCCCCCCCCTCCCACACACACACACACACACCCATTGATTCAATTACATAAGAGAGAGAGCGCCCACAACACAAACCACTAACGAAAGCTATCCATTGGTGGCTGGGTGATGGGTCAATAATGGATTTTTCAACGTGATTGCATCAAAGCCCTTACTAAACAGATGTCCCGCCCCCCCCCGCGGGCCTGTCTTAAACTAAGCCCCGTACAATCAAGCAACCCCCGACCCCAACCTGGAGGAGCACCGAGGACGGATCCCATGTGGTACCCTGAACTCATCAACAGACGTTGATGAGGCAGACATCCAAGATGTTTTCACCCCTGTGTGTGTGTCTGTCTGTCTGTCTGTCTGTTTGTCTGTCTGCCTGTTTGTTAGCAAGAAAGCTCAAAGTTATGTATGGATTGTAAGGACACCACAGACTGTGGATGCTTTTAAAAAAAAGGCCTAAAAACGCATCTTTTTCAAATAGTCTTTTACTAGATTTTTAAAAACCCCACTTGTTGCCATGCCTGTGTAAACGTCGCTGTTTTTATTTATTTATTTTATTTGTTTTTGTTGTTTTATTTTAACCATTTTTACTCTGTAGCACTTTGAGTTTTGTCTACTCAAATGAAAAGTGCGCTTATAAATAAAATATATTTTTATTATTATTACACACACAGAGCAATCAGACAACGTTGGAAATACAAAGCCATACGTGTTTACAATGGCTTTGTTAAACACACACACACACACACACACACACACACACACACACACATTCACACATGTGCTTTAGCATTCCGCAGCTTAAATTATACCTTATTAAAGTCATTATGGGCTAACATTATAACTTAAATGCAGGCTATTTCGCAGTGAAAAGTGGTTTTTCCACACGAAGAGGAACATCTGGATGGCATATCACTTGTGTGAAATATCATATGTATATATATATATATATATATATATATATATATATAAAATACATAATCACACAACAAAAGGCCGTTCCTTTACTCTCCTAGCTCATGTCTGAACTGCCTTGCGCCTTTAACTAAAGACAACACAAAAAAGTAGCCTCTAAAGCGCGTATACTTAACACGTACGTAATAAAACTTTATTTAATCACATTCACCTTTCATTTTATCATGTCATCCCCCCCGTCCCTCTCTCTCTCTGGTGTAATAGACCCGACCACCACTTCACTTCACTTCTCTCGAAGAGAGAGAGGGCTTTACAGGACCCTCTGATAACCAGCTCATTTTCATTTTTATCGAAATACAACTTTTCGTTCCTCTGTCCGCCGACCAGCCGTCTGTGAAACTAGTTTTTAACCCATGGCTGAAGAGGTCCATTCACTCATTGCCTTTTATTGGCGTTTATCCCCGCGCCCCCACAAAAAATAGTTCATGTAGAAAAACGCTGGAGTCGTAAGGTTATAGGTTAAGGTTAAGAAAATACACGCGTGGGCGGGAAATAGAAAATAAAATAAAATCTGATCCAATTAAAGAGAATAACTTCTCTTCCCCCCTTTTAGGGGGGGGGGAAGAGGAAGGGAGGAAGGGATGGAGGACACAATACATGGGACACAAACTCACGAGGCACAATTACAGCGAGAAGATGGACGCAATTGAAACAGCGTCTAATCAGGCGGAGCCAATGAGCTACGAGCCACAGCCGGAACAGGAAGCTGGTGGCTAACCGACAGCTGGTGGAAACAGACGACGCTGATGTAAAAGGGGAGTAACTACAGCAAGAGTACGGCGCTTGGAGTTCAGCCCACCACTTCAGAGAGTGTGTGTGTGTGTGTGTGTGTATTGTAAGCATATTAATAATATACAGTTTACCGGAGGAAAACAAACACACAATTACAAGACAATGACACGCACACTGATTTTTTTTCCAAAAAACTGTCATTTACTAATTACAAAGGATGTTGTTCAGCAGGTTACATATTTGTACATATCTGGGGATGCACTCGCCTCTTCAGCTTAACAATCACCACTCCCTCTTCTCTGTGTGTGTGTGTGTGTGTGTGTGTGTGTGTGTGTGTGTGTGTGTGTGTGTGTGTGTGTGTGTGTGTGTGTGTGTGTGTGTGTGTGTGTGTGTGTGTGTGTGTGTGTGTGTGTGTGTGAACAAGCACACAGGCTAATCGACAATGTTAAGTGGATGCTTTTCATTGGGAACCCATGCGGCGACTAGGTGGCGAATCACCCACCGCTTGTCCCCCCCCTCCCCACCTGTTCCCCTCCCCTCCCTCCCCACTGTTTTAAACAACATGTACTCATAACCCAGCATCCCCCCCTTCTTCACATCCCTCTCCTCCTTCTCTAGGGCTTCTCCTTGTACCGCTGGTGCAGCTTCAGCACGTCGTCCTGGGAGACGCGGGTCCAGCCCCCGCTGTGCACGTGGTACAGGTTGACCTGCCCGCCGCTGTAGGCGTCGCGGTACGTCGCCTGGTAGATGGCGCGGCGGCCCAGCTCGCACGCCTCCTCCACGCTCAGGTCGGCCCGCAAGCCGCTGTCGATCACGCCGTACGCGTCCATGGAGCCAGAGTCCCCGCACACCCGGTTCCCCTCAGAGTCCACGTAGTAAAGACCTGGAGAGAGAGAGAGAGAGAGAGAGAGAGAGAGAGAGAGAGAGAGAGAGAGAGAGAGAGAGAGAGAGAGAGAGAGAGAGAGAGATAGAAAGGAGGGCGATAGAGAGGAGGGAGAAAGAGTAGTAGGAGGGAGAGGGGACAGAGTAGAGAGAGGGGACAGAGTAGAGAGAGGGGACAGTATAATAGGGACTTTAGTGGAGGGAGAGTAGAGGGAGAGTAGGGGGAACAAGGAGAGAAAGAGCGGGAGAAAGGAAGGAAGAGGAGAGGGGGAGGGGGAGAGGAGAGAAGGAGAGATTGAGAGAGAGTAAGGGATGGGAGGAAGAGAGAGAGGAGAGAGAGGCCAAGTGAACGGAAGGAGGGGGAGGCGAAAGACGAGCAAGAGGAGGAGACGAAAAATACAGTCAGTACCAGACGGCAGTCAGGGTGGGCAGGTCACCTGACTCAGGTGTTGAGTTCTGGGTCAGGAGGACACACTCACACACACACACACACACACACACACATCTGGCTTATATCACACAAACAACACAGGGCTCACTTGAGGGGTGGAACAGCTGTGATCTTGACTTCTGTACCCAAAACCGTGTGACTGGAACGCGGCCATGCAGTGCAACGTTTTTCTTGCAGGTCTGGCCAATTACATACAAGACGAGTTGATTTGCTTACGTCGCTGGACAGACATATCGAGTTGGCGTTGCGGGTGGATCGTTGCGTTCTGGCACGTCGACGGGAGCGACGACAGTTGGGTGCTGATCACCATTCAGTAACACATCAGAGATCGTTGTCGGAGATTTCCGACCAGGATACCTGGTGGTCGAACCACACCTGGTGGTGTCATTTCGTCTCCCGGTGCCCGTTAAAAGGCAGGGCTCCCAAGTAATGGGGAATATACGGGTGAGCCACACCTCCAGACATTTCCCCAACCATAGACCCCTGTGCCATTCCCTACTGCTGTAAGCTGATGGTTCGAGAGAAAGGCCATTGAGGCGTATATCAGCGACTCTTCGGTGTCTGGAATCATTGGTCCCTTGTCCTCACTGGCTGGAGTGGCGTTCTTCTTCGTGGAGAGGGACAAGTCACTAAGGCCCTGCATAGACTAGAGGGGCATTAATGACATCACGGTTAAGAACCATTATCCGCTCCCACTGATCTTCTCCGTCTTTAAGTTGCTACAGGGAGTAACTATCTTCACTAAGCTGGATTTGCGTAACGCCTACCACTTTGTTCGGACTTTATCCGGGCATTATGAGTACTTGGTGATGCTGTTCGGTCTTACCAACACCCCAACAGTGTTCATATTTGTGTTTGTGTGTGTGTGTACCTGATGTTATTGGTCAGCCCCGCGTCCTGGAGAAGCGCGTGGGCTTGTCGGTGTCCAGCACCACCACCCTGACCGACGCCCAGTCCTTGAAGGGCCCGCGCCGCAGGAACCGGGGGTCCACGATTGGTTTTCAGCACCTCCACCGAGAAGGAGTAGGAGCTGCGGCTCTTGAGTCCACCACCTGACGGGGTAGAGAGGGTGGGGGGGATGGGGGAGGACACAGGAAGAGAGTCACGAGGATGGAACAGGAGCAGGCCTTCAAGGTAAAAGTCCTTGGGTTGTCTGCCGACCGGAAAAGTTGCTGGTTCAATCCCCCGGCTACCCCCTCGTAGTCAAGTGTTGATGTGTCCCGAAGAAAGACACCCTTAACCCTTACTGCTCCCAACAAGCAGGCTGTCTCCTTGTATGGCTGACACCGCCGTCGGTGTAAGATTCAAGATTTGAATTTGCCATATGCAACAATGGAATGCCTCCCATCTTTCTTCCACACACACACACACACACACACACACACACACACACACACACACACACACACACACACAGATAAAGACAGACAAACCCCCCCCCGCCCCCGGGTCCGTCTCTTTTGTTTACTCTGTCGCTTCATCTCCATCCTCTGTCACCCCTCTGTCCGTATCTCTCCTGCTCTGTCACTCTCGCTCTCGTCGCGAACACGCCTCACTTCTGTCTGTCGTTGTCATCTAATTCTTTTCTTGCTCTTCTTCCCCTTTTTTTAATTTAAATGTTATTTGACACCGTCACCTCCTGCCTCTTTGTGGCGCCTTCTTCTCCCATTTACTTCTTATATACCTCCTTTCCCTCCTGCTGGTTTTTGTTCTTGTTTTTGTTGTTGTTGTCGATGCCGCCACCGCCGCCACCTGCCATGCCTCTCTTCCTCTCCCCCTGCAGCGCCTCCTCCTCCGCCTGCACCTCGTACTCCTCCTTCTCCTCCCTGTCCTCCTGCTTGTCCGACTTCTCCTCCTCCGACTTCTCCTTCTTCGTAAAGAGCTGGGCCAGGCTCTGGAACTGCGGCCCCCAGTCCTCCAGGCCGGACACCCAGTCGTCCTTATCCCCCGCCTCGCTCTCCAGGGAGCTGAGGGAGCCAGCCCGAGAGCCGCTGCCCTCCAGCCCGTAAACCTGCACCGAGTCGTAGGGCGGCTGCGTGGGGTCGAAGGTCACCTGGGCCAGGCGCAGGCGGAGGAACTCGCCCACCCGCAGGGCCAGGGAGGGCCCCCCGCTGCTGGAGCCCAGCACCAGCCCCCTCACCCTGGGCTCCATCCCCGGGACCCAGCTGCCGCCGAAGCCCATCACGCTGCCTCCGCTGTACAGCCCCCTGGCCTGGCCGGGGATGGACAGCATCTGGGGACTCATATCCCTGCGGGCCAGCAAGTAGCCCCCCAGGCCCGTGCGGTCCCGCCAGTCCCCCAGGAAGCCTGCCCCCTCCGTGTAGATGGGAGGCGGCGCCCCGCTCAGCAGCAGCTCCGCCCCCTCGGGGCCATCCATGTCGAGCCGGCCCACCTCCAAACCTCCACGGCCCAGGGTGGCGGCATAGTCCCTCTGCCTGGCCGCCTCGCCCTGAGGCCCGGCCAGGTAGCCGCAACCACCGCCCCACTGCCGCTGCTGCTGCTGCTGCTGGTGGTTCTCCGTGGGGGTGCCCCCACCGGATTTCTCATTCTCATTGGCTCCACCACCTTCGGATTCAGACTCTCCCGTCTGACCGGGCCCTCCTCGCTTGGGGGACGGCGGGCCTCGAGAGGACCTGCGGCCCGCCAGAGGGAGAGTGGCCGAGTCGCACGCCCAGCCCCCAGGGCCGTGCGCCCCCTGACCCATGACAGAGCCGGAGCGGGTCAGGACCAGGTTGTGGTCCCGGGGGAGGGTCTTGGACTGGACCTGCAGGGGAGGAAAGGCAGCAGGAGGAGTGGTTTTAGTCTGGGACTGAGGCTTAGGGGGCGGGGGGTGGGTTTCGGGGCTTAAGGGGTTTCGATCAGCAGATGGGGATCAGGGAGAATGAGGCCGATTGAAGAGAACAAACCGAGACCAAATAGATGGAGGGAGAGAGAGAGAGAGATAGAGAAAGAGATAGAGATATAGAGAGATAGAGAGCGAGAGTGGGAGCGAGAGCGAGAGAGAGAGAGAGATAGAGGGTGAGGGTGAGGGAAGGGAGGAAGGGAGGATGGACTAAGAAAAGTGGGGAATTGTGTGACCAGGGCAAGAGAGAGAGAGTATAGTCGACAATGAAGAGAAGGCAGGGTTGACAAAGGTGAAAGGTGAGAGAGAGAGAGAGAGAGAGAGAGAGAGAGAGAGAGAGAGAGAGAGAGAGAGAGAGAGAGAGAGAGAGAGAGAGAGAGAGAGAGAGAGAGAGAGAGAGAGAGAGAGAGAGAGAGAGGGGAGGGAGAAAGGGAGAGAGATGGAGATATTCTATCCATCCATCCATGAATCATCCATCCTTCCACCCAGCCCTATACACCCGAGTCCTGTAGCTGTACAGTGCTATCCCTGCCTCTCCTCACCCAGTCTCTGTCCGGACCGTGGCCGTTCATCTTGTCCTCCCCGCCGCTGCTCTCTGTGGTGCTGCTACCGCCGCCGGCCCTGCCCCTCTCGCAGCCATCGGCGGTGCGTGGTGGCGTGCCTCCGTCTGACTTGCTGACCCGGTTCTGGGACACCATGCCGTCACGGCTGTCGGACCGGCTTCCTGTCCGGTTCCTGCATCCGCTGTTGCCGCCGCCCACGGCGCTCAGCTCCATGGCGCTGACATAGACTGTGCCCGACTCCATGGCTCCCACCACGGCCGTCTGGTTCTGGATGACCAGGGAGTGGTCCGGGCAGAGGACGCCGCCCCCTCCGGGGATACGGTACCCCAGCTCGTCCGTGCCCGCTTTGAACTGGCCCTCCGCGGCCTGGCTCACCGCGGCCGGGCCCCGGCGCAGCACCGGGAGGGTGTGGCTGCTGTAGCAGAGCCGGCCATACAGGGCTCCCCCTCCGGGGCCCGGGTAGTTGGGGTCCACCCCCGGGTGCTGGGCCCAGCTGTAGGTGCGTGCTTTGTCCTGGCTGTGCTGGGAATACCTTCTGGGGGGGAAGGGGAAGCGTTTCTTTAGACCTTTCATTTCCTCGTCCCGTAAAACAAAGGTGGCCACCCTTAACGCACAAACAGGGAGGCCTCACCGTGAGACTTAAAAGGGCTGGCAGGCGCTGCGAATGACAGCACAAAGTGTGAATAAAAAAACAGTTTGATCCTCAGTTTGATCCTCATGCATTAACCCCCACTTTAACATCAAGCTACACAAAACACTGCTTCTCTCCCACTGCAATACTGCTGTTAACATTACATTACAATATATTCCAGTCATTTATCAAAAGCTTTTGTCCAAAGTAACAAGCAGAACTACTAGTCACCAGAAGTCATAAGTGCACTTCCTTCACTAACAACAAGCCTCCAAGAGCAGAACCAGTGCACAGGTACAATAAGTTGATTTGAGAGAATAAGTACATCAAAAAGGGGCTATGAGATAACAAAGATAATTCCCATCATGCATTGCACTTCATATATTCTAATTGGTACGATCTATTTGTGTGTTGTACTCACTGTTGTGCTACGTTGTATTGTTTCTAAACCCGTTTAGTGCCCATTTTAAAACCTTATAGTAGGTAGTATATAGAGTTGTTTATAGTATAGTATTGCATCGTTTAATATAGCATCCATATAGAATTCATCCTGTGGAAGGGAATGGTGAGTAAGCATTCCATTATACTTGCGTTGAATATGGCAAATAAAAACATCTTGAATCTTGAATCATCGAATTGACAACTTGACAACTTGATGCCTCAGTCTGAAAACAAGTTATATTTTTGTCGGTGGAAAGCATTTCAGTCGGTATCGCGATCAAGTGTTCATTGAATTTCCATCTCCGTTGCTAGGACTTCAGAGGAAGGCACTCAGTCACATTGAGTTGCAATTAGTCCAACGCTGCTCAAGACCTACCGGTTACATCCAGGTTCTCATCATCATCATCTCCGTGGTGTCCATGACTTCAGAGGAACACACGCTTTGTTCAACATCTATGAACGAGCACGAGTCTTAAGCGGTTTAAACGGAAACATCAAGGAGCGTAAAAGTGTTCTGGGAGCTCGATGATTATGATCAGTCACTTCCTTCCATCTACCATTTGATCGGTGGCTGATAACCACCGCCACCACCGCGGCTCCATCAATTACTTAAGTGGATCAATGAGACGCCGGCCCGAGATGAAGGCATCTGCTACCCGAGTCTTGTTTTCTGACGCCAGCGATGGGGGGGGGGGGGTCAATTAGCTTTTAGGAGGTAATGAAGAAGCCGCCGCAATTTATGCAATTCAGCACAAAACAGCGAGGACCCTGACATGCATAATACATGCATGCCGACACATAAAACAAAGCGTTTAAACATAGTTAGACCGCGAACCGAGAAACCCGCACCTGCAGGCATCTCCGTCACCATGCATCCCAAACTCTGCTGGTAATTAAGAGTCGGCTGCTGATTGCTGAGCTCGGGGCCCCCGCACCGTAATGAATTCCCATAATTGTTTTAAGCCCTCCGGCTTAAAACAAACCGTGTTCGCCTCGCTTAGAGGCTAGCATGCCTGTCTATTGCATTCCATTAACCTCACATTTTGCAGATACAGATTCTTGAGCGGCGCTAACAGCTGCTTTATAAATATGGGCGTCGTGGATAGTCCCGTGAATTTTAATATTGAACGTGTTGCAGGAGACAGACGGAGACGCCATTACTTACAGCTGCCAGTCATAGATAGAGTTTATTAAAATGTCTTTGTTAACAACCGTAGTATTAAACTGCCTCTGTATTGCAATTGATTCTGTCCAACTGCTTTATTGCTTTCTCTCATCCTCACACCCTTCAAAAAAAACCCTCCCGTTCCCCCCTTAATCCTTACCATCTTCTTCCCTCATTCCCTTTCCCTTTCTCCCTTCTTCCCTCCTAACCATCTCTCCCCCTCCATCCATACTACCTCCCTCCTTAGCACCTTCCCTCCTTAACCCCTCCTTCCTCCCTTCCTAAAAATCTCTCCCCCTCTCTAACCCTTATCCCATCCCTTCCTCCTTAAACTGAAATCCATGGGAGACCGAGCCTTCTGCTCCGCTGCTCCGAGACTGTGGATGCTTTTAAAAAAGGCCTAAAAACACATCTTTTTAGAATAGCCTTTCACTAGATTAAAAAAAAAACCCCACTGGTTGCCATTCCGGCGTAAACGTTGCTGCTTTTATTCTGTTTTATTTAAACCATTTTTTACACTTTTCAATTTTTGTCTACGGAAATTAAAAGTGCGCTTATAAATATTATTTATTATTATCATTATTATTACATGCACTTAAAATGACTCTTGCTGACTCCTCCTGCCAGTAGTTATCTTGGCCTACCTACAATGACCTCATTGTAAGTGGCTTTGGACAACAGCGTCTGCCAGACACCTGCAATGCAATGCAATGCAATGTAGTGTAGTGTAGTGTAGTGTCATGTCACTCACACGTTCCTGCTGTCCAGCGTGCGGTAGACGCGTGTGCGCGAGTTGTGCGGCGCGCTCTGCAGCGCGGCGATGTCGAAGGCGGCCGTGTCGGCCTCTCCTCCGCCCTCGTCGTCGTAGGTGATGATGTTCTCCCTCACGTCGCCCTCCTCCAGCGGCGTCAGGGAGTCACGCTTCTGACACCGCAGCGACAGCGACAGGCCTGTGACGGCTAACAGGGAGGAGGGAGAGGAGGAGAGGAGAGGAGAGAGAGGAGAGGAGGAGGAGGAGAAGAAGGAGGGTGAGGAGAGAGAAAAGGTGTGTGTGTGTGTGTGTGTGTGTGTGTGTGTGTGTGTGTGTGTGTGTGTGTGTGTGTGTGTGTGTTTGCGTGTGACCTTAATTAAGTAACAGTAACGTTCTGTCACTTCTGATCCAAATGGAAAAATGAAAAAAAAATCACAGACATGTGTGATTTGAATAAAACACTTTAAAATTCAACCAAAGTGGTTCTTTATCGGCACACTCATTAACGTTCACCTGAATATTTCATGTTCCAGGGCCGCCTGGTTTTGACAAACTGTTTTATTTTCTGGCCGTGATGAAGACTATTTGCAGGGTCATAATGTTGAATCTCACCGTGGTGCATTTTCTCTCTCTCTCTCCACAATGACACAGAAGTTAATGAAACAGAAGCGCTAATGCAGCTAAACGGAATCCCAGTCGCTAAAAGTGAAACCTCTGGACCTCGGATAAATATCCGGAGTGGGTGTGAATGGATCTTGAGTGCGGTTCCCAACCCGGGGGTCGGGACCCCACTCACGACTCGCCCGATTTGCATATCGGGTCACAGGGGGGGGTGGGGATTGCTGACTCAAGTTTTTTTCATGTTCTTTTTTTTCTGTCATGTTTACAAACCACCTGCCTGATTGATTCACAGCTTTCGGGCGAACTAGAATAGCTAGCGTGACTGACGCATCGATATGCTGGGCAGAAGTCAGGGTTCAATCCGTGATAGGAAGTGATTGGAAAGTCGGGGAGGGGGGGAAGTCTCCCTCATTGTTCCCTTAGCAGAAGCAGCATCACCTTGAAACAGGAAACCAAATTAACGGAGGACGTCTCATTTTTGTGTTGTGTCAGCTCTCGTGTTGAACTTAGAACACACGTTGTCGAGATGACCATGTGATACTAAAACACACACACACACACACACATCTGTGGCTACGCGCCACCTGAAGTGGTGACGGTGGCCTTCACTAGAGAGCAGGCGAGACGTTAGAGCCAGAGCAGACATGTCCGCTCTCCCCCTGCCTTGATCACTCACCGCACCACAGGTGTGCAGCCTCACCGGGCAGCCCCGGAGAGAGTCAGGTGAGGCTGCTTCAACCACACTCTCATCAGTCTGACTGGGGCCAGGTGAGGCTGCTTTAACCAACCCCCTCTTATTCTGTCTAGACGTTCATTAGAAAGTTACTCACATCTCTGTTATCCAAGCTCTTCTTGTTTTCAAAGTAAGTTTGTAAGTTCACCGTCTGTGCTGAATGACTAAAATGTTATTTTCTTGAATCCTTATTCATTCAGGTAAGTCCCATTGCCGGTCTCTACAAGACGGCAGCAGCTCAAGAGGAAGGTTGGGCTGTCTGTCAACCAGAAGATCGCTGGTTTGATTCCCCTGGCTCCTCGAGGTGTCCCTGATGCAAGACACCCTTAACCCTAACTGCTCCTGACCAGCTGGCAGTCTCATTGCACGGCTGACACCACCATCAGGTGGATGAATGAGTAAATGTGGGGCAATAAACGTAAAGTGCTTTGGGTAAAAGCGCTGTATAAATGCAGTCCAATCGCCCATTCATATAAACTTCATATCATAAAAAATAGTAATATTACCCAGCAGTGTGGCCACGCACGCCAGGATGGCCAGCAGGGCTGCAGTGCTAAGTCCAGGGGAGGGCAGGTACGACTGCTGGGGGAGACACACCGCCTCCCTCTCCCACTCCCACTCTCCTCCTTCTCCTCCTCCCCCCTGCTCCCCCTGCTCCCCCTCCTCCGTGGCAGTGGTCCCAGCCCCCCTGGGTCCTCCCTTCCCCCGCTCCTCGGCCCGCGCCCCGCCCCTCAGGCAGGGGCAGACAGACACGGTGACGGTGCCGCTGCTGGTCAGCCCTGACGTCCCGTCCCGCAGCACCAGGGGCACGTAGAGGGTCAGCGTGGAGGAGATGGAGGAGGACGAGGAGGAGCGGGACATGGGCTGGAGGCGGGAGATCAGCACCAGGCTGGCTGTGGGTCCTGGAGATGGGGGGTGAGGGGTGGGAGGAAGAGAGAGAAGAGAGGAGAGAGGAGAGAGGAGAGAGGAGAGAGGAGGGGGGGCAAGGGTAGGCAGATGGGGATAGGGGAAGGGGGTGAGGAGGTGGAGGAGGTGGAGGAGGTGGAGGAGGAGGATGAGGAGAAGGAGTAGGAGGAGAAGGGAGATGGGAGGCAGGGGGAAGGAGATGGGGAGGAGGGTGATGAGGGAGGGGGGAGAGGAGGGGGAAGAGGAAGCAGAGAGAGGAAGGAGGGAGGGTAGAGGAGTGAAATGGGGAAAGGGAGGGAGGGGGGAAAGGGGAGGGAGGAGAGAGGGGATGGGGGAGAGGGGGAGAAAGGGAGGGGGGGAGAGGGGAGGGAGAGATGGGAAGAGGGAGAGAGAGGGAGGGGGGAAAGTGATGGGGAATGGGAGGAGATTGTTTTTAATATTTCTTATGCGTTTTTATTCAGCACTTGCAATAACGATTAAGTATTCATGTATTCTCTATTTATTTAACATTTTCTATTCAAGATAAAACATTTTATACAAAAATAACCAGAAAATGATTTACACATGCTCATCTCCATTCAGCACATTATTACTTTCCTCTTTATTATATAGCCTCTGTTTGACTAT
Organism: Muraenolepis orangiensis; assembly: GCA_027704905.1. Classification (NCBI taxonomy): domain Eukaryota; kingdom Metazoa; phylum Chordata; class Actinopteri; order Gadiformes; family Muraenolepididae; genus Muraenolepis; species Muraenolepis orangiensis. Next base: position 9,871,476 of record CM051005.1, on the reverse strand, counting down.
GACTTCTCTTTAGAAATAGAGAGAGAGAGAGAGAGAGAGCGAGAGAGCGAGAGAGCGAGAGAGAGAGAGAGAGAGAGAGAGACATAGACAGAGAGTGGAGGCCTGCTGGTCCTACCTCCACTGTCCCTGACGGTGAAGTTGAGAGCAGCGCTGGACTCTGGAGGGATGCTGAAGAACACAGCGCTGTCGTTCCCTCCCTCATCACGATCCACCGCCCGCAACACCTGCACCACCTGGAACACACACACACACACACACACACACACACACACACACACACACACACACAGACACACACACACACACACACACACAACTCCATGAGAGAGGGTGTGTGAGGACGTGCATGTGCACACACGTGTACATGTGTTCCCTCACACAGGAACAGGAGAGAGCGAGAGAGAGAGACAGAGAATGAGAGGGAGAGAGAGGAGGAGAGAGGGGAAGGGAGAGATAGGGAGGGAGAGAGAGAGCTGCAGAATAAATAAATGAGGAGAGGAAGCAACTAGGGATCTTCCGGAGAGAGTGAGAGAAAGAAAGAGAGAGAGAGAGAGAGAGAGAGAGAGAGAGAGAGAGAGAGAGAGAGAGAGAGAGAGAGAGAGAGAGAGAGAGAGAGAGAGAGAGAGAGAGAGAGAGAGAGAGAGAGAGAGAGAGACGGCTACTTAGCAGTGAGCCATTAGATAGAGAGAGAGAGAGAGAGAGAGAGAGTCTAAATTAAAGTGGTGATTACCATACAGAACAGCGAGTGCGACCACACTGGAGAAGACAAAATATTTACATCCAACTTTAATGGTCTGTTAACTATGCCGAGCCACTGGGATCGTTCCCTCCTCCTCCGCACGCGCTCAGAAGTGAGTGTTTGATCAGTGAGGGGCGTGACACACACCAACATCATCTCCACGGCGACAGTAAAATACTCTTTCCCCGCGAACCGTCAGCCGTCAAAGAAGGAACATCAGAAACAGCTCCTTTCAACAGCCTTGAGGAGCTGCTGCACGCAGAACAGAATGAAGTTCCCAATCATGATTATTGATATAGTTATTCAAGATTCAAGATTCAAGATAACTTTATTCATCCCGAGGGAAATTAAGGTGCAACAGGGGGAATAAATGCACACAAAAATATACTAATACCTAAAAGCTAAATAACAACAAACTAAACTAGTATAAACAAAATATAACTAAATTAACTCTAAATGTATTGATAGATGAATTATATGATATTCGATATACGATATTATATTATATATTATATTATAATTATATAGTTTATGATATTATACTCACACACACACACATACACACTCACACACAGACACACACAGGCATGTTCACACACGCACACACACACACACACACACACACACACAGGCATATTTACACACACAGGCATGTTCACACACACACACACACACACACACACACACACACACACACACACACACAGGCATATTTACACACACAGGCATATTCACACACAGACACACACACACACACAAGGCATACACACACACCCACAATCTGAGCTTTAGTGGCAAAGCTACAAACAGATGGAGAGAGAGAGAGAGAGAGAGAGAGAGAGAGAGAGAGAGAGAGAGAGAGAGAGAGAGCTACAGCCAGGGATGAAGGAGAAGAGGCTCCACGGTGAAGAGACAAGGGGATGATGAAGGACAGTTTTTCCAGTGAATAAGAACAAGGCCATGTGACGTCCATGTGACGACCTCCACTCAGGCTCACTATGGTGGACCAGGAGAGAGAGAGACACAGATGGACACGAGGCAGGGGGGAGGCCCTGACATCAGGACAGTACCATGGAGGGGGGGGGGAGGAGACACATGGGGGAGAATCTAGGCTGATCCACTCTGGTGGAGTGAAAGTGAAAGCTGGGCTGTTTAAAGGTGGATTCTCTCCCTCTCTCCCCCCCCTCTCTCTCTCTCTCTCCCTCTCCCACATGTTGACGGTATGTGGATCACACATTTGACTTAGAGGGAGAGGGAGACAAAGGAAGAGGGAGGGAGGGAGAAAGAGAGAGAGAGGGAGAGGGGGAGAGAGGAAGAGTGAAAGAGAGAAGGAGGCAGAGAGAGGGAGAGAGGCATGGTGAGAGAGGGAGAGGCAGAAGAGGAAACAACAACAAGATCAAGAAGAAAAACAAGCGCGGGGGAAAGGAGGAACACGACCGTAAGAAGAAGACGGGAGAAGGAGGCGCCGCCAAGAGGCAGGAGGTGACGGTGTATGAGGGAGAATGAGAGAGAGAGACACAGTCACACACACAGACCTGTCCAGAGGAGGCGGAGTCACACATGGCCGTGGTGTACTGGCGGTCCAGCTCCGGCGGGTTGTCGTTCAGGTCCAGTGTTTCTATGGCGACCAGGACCCGGGACACCTGACTGGGGTTATCTGTGGGAACCAATCAGAGACAAGGACCATAAGATGCCAGTTTTGGTAAGGACAACAACATACAACATACAATACTGCCAATACTGTCAATAATGCCTCACTGGTAAAGAAGGCTCACCAGCGTCTCTTCTTCCTAAGGAGACTGAGGAAAGCCCACCTGTCACCTCAGATTCTGGTGAACTTCTACCGGTGTGCCATCGAAAGCCTCCTCACCAACTGCATCACAGTGTGGTATGGATGAACTGCACTGTTTCCGATTGGAAAGCACTGCAGAGGGTGATGAAAACCGCCCAACGCATCGTTGGATTACCCCTCCCTGCAATAAACACTACCCACCACAAACGGTGTCTGAGGAAGGCACAAAAAATAGTGGAAGACTCCTCTCACCCCATCCATGGACTGTTTGCCCTCCTTCCCTCCAGGAGGCGCTATAGAGACCTTTGTTCCCAGTCAAGCAGGCTTAGGAAAAGCTTCTTCCCCTCAGCTGTCATCTCCCTGAACTCTGTACCACAATGTCAACCTCTGCTGACTGTATTTTAGCAACTGTAAAGTGTAAATTATATATTACCATGCACTTTACTGCAACATTTGCACTCTATGCAACTCTATGCATATGCTAAATTATTTTCACTGCACTGTACTTGTGCAATGACAATACATTTGAATCTAATCTAATCTAATCTAATACAATATACAAAACACGTGGAACTCGTCAGTAAGACAAATAGTAGACACATGTATATTTGTTGTCTCTCTCTCTCTCTCCCTCTCTCTCTCCCTCTCTCTCCCTCTCTCCCCCCCCCCTCTCACCCCCCCTGGTGGTTGGGGATGGGGAGGGAGTGGAGGCGGAGGGGAGTGAAATGAGTCTGGTTATAATGGTGTGTGTGTGTGTGCAAAGTCTGGTCCATCATCAGGAGCAGTGATGAGAGAACTGAGGAGCAGTGAGGAGAGCAGCGAGGAGCAGTGAGGAGAGCAGTGAGGAGGCGCAGTGAGGAGAACAGTGAGGAGCAGTGAGGAGCAGTGAGGACAGCAGTGAGGAGCAGTGAGGAGAGCAGTGAGGACAGCAGTGAGGAGCAGTGAGGAGAGCAGTGAGGAGAGCAGTGAGGAGCAGTGAGAAGCAGTGAGGAGCAGTGAGGAGAGCAGTGAGGAGGAGTAGTGAGGATCAGTGAGGAGAGCAGTGAGGAGAGCAGTGAGGACAGCAGTGAGAAGCAGTGAGGAGAGCAGTGAGGAGGAGTGGGGAGCAGTGAGGAGAGCAGTGAGGAGCAGTGAGGAGAGCAGTGAGTAGAGCAGTGAGGAGAGTAGTGAGGAGCAGTGAAGAGAGCAGTGAGGAGCAGTGAGGAGCAGTGAGGAGAAGTGAGGAGCAGTGAGGAGAGTAGTGAGGAGAGTAGTGAGGAGAGCAGTGAGGAGAGCAGTGAGGAGAGCAGTGAGGAGCAGGCACTGATCTTAAACTACTTTTCTGCAGCCCTGAAATGTTTTAGCGTTTTTTTGTCTGGTCTGGTTTTTGCTTTTAACATGTATTTGTGTTTGTGTGTGTGTTGCTCTCTCTCTCTCTTCCTCTCCATCTCCCTCAATCTCTGACTATCTCTCTCCCTCTCCCCATCTCTCTATCTCACTCTCTCGTTACCTCTCTCTCACTACATATCCCCCCCTCTCTCTCTCTCTCTCTCTCTCTCTCTCTCTCTCTTAAACTCTCTCTCTCCATCTCCCCCTCTCTCCTCTCTCTCTCTCTCTCTCTCTCTCTCTCTCTCTCTCTCTCTCTCTCTCTCTCTCTCTCTCTCTCTCTCTCTCTCCATGCAGTGGACAACCAGCAGCACCACCACCATCAGAGAGAAAGAGAGAGAGAGAGAGACATACAATAGGCTGAGCCCTGCCAAAGAATAAAGTCCAGCAGCCCAACAAAACAGCACCAGCAATTTGGCATGCGGGGCCCCAGGGTTTGATGGTGACCGGCTTTATCCTCGACAACCACCACCACACCACACGCTGCTTTCCCCCTGACGATCAGTGATGGCCCTTATTCATGCTGTGGTAGTTGTTGTGGTTTGAGTTGTTGTTGTTGTTGTTTTTGGAGTTGTTGTTTTTGTTGTTGTGGTTGTTATTGTTGTTGATGTTTGAGTTGTTGTTGTGTTGAGTTGTTGTTGTTGTTGTTATTGTTGTTGATGTTTGAGTTGTTGTTGTGGATGTTGTTATTGTTGTTGTTGTTTGAGTTGTTGTTGTTGTTGTTGTTTATATGTTGTTTGAGTTGTTGTTGTGGTTGTTGTTGTTGTTGTTTGAGTTGTTGTTGTTGTTGTTTAATATGTTGTTTAAGTTGTTGTTGTTGTTTGAGTTGTTGTTGTTGTTGTTTAATATGTTGTTTAAGTTGTTGTTGTTGTTTGAGTTGTTGTTGTTTGAGTTGTTGTTGTTGTTGCGCCACATGATAATGAACCAACGGATGACAACCCCCAAAACACTGGCTGTGTAAAGTATGCTTTGTGTAGTTATGTTACACTACGATATAGACTCGGGGAGTGTGTACTATTATGTAGGATTTCCGTCAGCAGAAGTAGAACGTCTAATCCCTGCCGCCTCCTTAAGGACAACAAGCATCTGACGTCAGTGCAAGCGGCTGCTGGGACCAAAAAAGGCCCTTGGCAGCCTAAATAAACAAGTGGACCATAGTGATGGTAAATGCTGTGCTGCGTTTTGTCTGTCGGTGTTTGAGGATGCTCCAGCCTCGCTGGAAAAACATTATGTGGCGGTATATCCACATTCGACGATGCAAGTGTCCCCCTCCACCCGCCCCACCCCGCACCCCCTGTGAGAGACTTCAGTCGTCCAGATTAATTGAGTTTCCCCACTGAGTTTCAATAAGTCCCTCTCAAACTCTCAAGAGGAAGCAAAAACAGGCACCTGCTAAATGACCTCAATTGGAACGTCTACAGGGGGGAGGATCAGACTCCCCCTGCTCTATAATCTGGAGCCTCCCGGAGAGGAGAGCGCCAGGCTCTTACGGGTGTAATTCCTGGTCCTCTGTTCTCAGCTTGTCTCTTTTAGAAACGAGGTCACGCAGCCGTCTGGTCTCTGTATACGTTTGTGGTTTTAATCGCAGGCATTGATTGTTCCTCCTGCCTCTGCTTCGTTGCCGTGCAGTTTTGGTAAAAGTGACAGTGGACACTTTAACTTGTGGGGAACACGTAAATTGTTAAAACGTTCCCTTTCATGGTTCAGCCCGAGGTCAGGCCGGAGGGACCGATCCTTTAAGTGAGTCTCAAATCAGTCACTCTCTGATGCTTTAATAGCGCTGGACGCCGTCTGACCTAATGGAGGAAATCTCTCCCCGGCAGATTGAGCAGTTTAGTTTTGCTTTTTCATTTTTCATTTTTTCTTTCAATGCTCTGCGTTAAAAGAGTGTGCTTGACCTCTGACCTCTCTGCGTGGCCATGATGGTGATGTTGTGCCAGTGCTCCCGCTCGCGGTCCAGCTCCATCGCCGTGGTGATGAGGCCGCTGTCCGGCGTGATGCGGAACAGCGTCTCGGGGTCCGACTGGGGGTCGATAGAGAATCTTGGGGGCAGGGGGGGGAGAGAGAGAGAGAGAGACAGACAGGGGGTGAGGTACAGCAAGGGAGAGAGAGGGGGAGGGAGAGAGGGAGACGAGAGGAATAGAGAGAAGTGGAGAGAGGGGGGGAGGGAAAGAGATAAGGGGAGGAAAGAGAGAGAGAGGGAGAAAAAAGGGGGAGGGAAAGGCAGAGATGTAGAGAGAGGCGGGTAGAGAGTAGAGAGATAGAGGGGTGTTGAGAGAAGAAGAGAGAGAGGTAAAGAGAGAGGCGGAGAGGAGAGAGAGAGACAGTATTCCTTTGTTACATATTTCAACTGCTTTGGCAATGTATATATTTATTTTCCATGCCAATGAAGCTATTTTCAGAGAGAGAGAGAGAGAGAGAGAGAGAGAGAGGAGAGAGAGAGAGAGAGAGAGAGAGAGAGAGAGAGGAGAGAGAGAGAGAGAGAGAGAGAGAGAGAGAGAGAGTTTTGGAGGTCGAACGACGGATGACAGACACAAAGTGAGCAGGAAGAAGAACAGGGAGAGATAGAGATCTAGGCAATTAAGGGAGAGAGAGAGAGAGAGAGTGCACACACACACATGCAGTGTGAATCAGTGTGTTTATGTGTGTGTGTCTGTGTGTGTGTGTGTGTGTGTGTCTGTTGTATACAACTGTGTTGTCGGTAATTGAAATATATCCACCATGCAGTGTGAGCTTCCTTCTTGTTGTTTTCTTGCCAGGAAGTGAGAGAGCGTCTTCCTATGGTGAGGAGCACTTGAGTCTGAACAAGACTCTCTTTTCTCTCCCTGCCATCTGCCTTCTTCTGAGGAACCTCTTGTCATCGTCTGTTCCCTCGTGAGAAACGGGAACTTCTATATGTTGTAATGTTTTATAATATAGTATAACGCTGGGTATGTGTAACAGGTGTACACGAGACTGATGTTTTTCCTTTATTACCTCCACCATCAAAGATGGTGGGAGGTAATTGGACAAAACTGGTTACATTAACACTTATGAGCCAAGGAACCAAGGTCGATTCGATTTCCGGGGGTGTATGCACTACCCCTACCACTAGTTAGATACAAAAGCATGAACTTAATTGAAATGCTGCTGCAGTGAGCAGTAATGTCCTGTGGGATTGGTACTGTATGTACAATCCAATCCAATCAAACGGAAAGGCTTTAGGAAGTCATTGCTAACCTTCAGATAACAAGCACCAGACCAACCCCCGGACGAGATTAACAACAGACTGCACCCGAGTGCCGACGAGTTAAAATCAGCCGAACTGTAGAAGCACCTCATGCTCGTTCCATAGCGGTGTCAAGACCTTGTCACGAACTTCAAAACACAATGTAGTAGGACTCAAATGCACGACCCCAGGAGACAGAGGTAAAGTATGAGAAAATACTTTATGACAACATTTTCCTCAGTATGAGGATCAAAACGACGAAAACCTCACAAGGTTGTCAGAAAGTCTCAACGAAAAATCACTCACAGAATGAGGAACAAAAACTTACTAGAACCAAAAACTCGGGAGCATGAATCGGGCTTGAAACCAGAGAGAAGAACACTGGTACACTGGCTACTGACATCACGACAGGACAAGACGAACTGGCACAAGACAAGGGGAAACTGGAGAATTGAAACATGAGGTAACAAGGGGCTGGGCGGGGCTGACGCTGACGAGGGCAGGCACATACACACACACACACACACACACACACACACACACACACACACACACATAATGATAGGGAGTCAAGGGACCTGGAATGAGACACAAAAGGTGAGTACCAAAATAAAACAGGAAGTGGGACACAAGACAAAAATGACTTTACAAAACATGAAACATGACTAGACTAACATTTCTGACGACTACCTGCATAATTTTTTCTGCAACTACCGAGTCGGGGAAACTATACGTGGACCATCATTGTGACATCCGCAGTGGGCAAAACAAGCCTGGAGCACTACACTGAAACCTGGAGCACTTCAGAGTTCAGGGAGATGACAGCTGAGGGGCAGAAGCTGTTCCTAAGCCTGCTTGACTTGGAACAAAGGTCTCTATAGTGCCGCACGGAGGGGAGGAGGGAAAACAGTCCATGGTTGGGGTGAGAGGGGTCTTCCACTATTTTTTGTGCCTTCCTCAGACTGGTAAAAGTTCACCAGAATCTGAGGTGACAGGTGGGGTTTCCTCAGTCTCCTCAGGAAGAAGAGACGCTGGTGAGCCTTCTTTACCAGTGAGGCAGTATTGAGGGACCAGGAGAGGTCCTCGGAGATGTGGACCCCAGGAATTTGAAGCTGGAGACACGCTCGCCCTGCGTGTCTCCAGCAGGATAGGGGTGTGTGCGCCAGCTCTGGTTTTTCTGAAGTCCACGATGAGCTCCTTGATCTTCTTGGTGTTGAGGGCCAGGTTGTGGTCAGAGCACCACGCCACCAGGTGCTGGACCTCGTCCCTGTAGGCTGCCTCATCGTTGTTTTTGATGAGGCCCACCACCGTTTTGTCTCCGGCAAACTTGATGATGGTGTTTGTACCATGTACAGGAGTGCAGTCGTGGGAGAAGAGGGAGTCGAGGAGAGGGCTCAGCACACAGCCTTGGGGAATTCTGGGAAATTGTCTAACCTGACTGACTGGGGTCTGTTGGTTAGGAAGTCTAATAACCAGTTACAAACAGAGGGGTTAATGTCAAGGTTCTTGGTTTTCACGAGGTGTGTGTGAGTGATGGTGTTAAATGCTGAGCTGAAGTCTATGAACAGCATTATTACGTGGGTGTTGCTCTCATCCAGGTGGGAGAGAGCGGAGTGAAGAGCTGAGGAAAAGGGCGTCTTCCGTGCTCCTGTTGTCACGGTAGGCACATTGGAGTTTATCCAGTGAGGGTGAGAGGCAAGATGGGGGTTGGTAAATGGGTCTACATTTAACCATTAAGTATTCTACGTTAGCAGAGCGGTGGCTCTCGATGATGGTAGTGTCTGTGCACCAAGCCTTGTTAGTATAAATACACAAACCTCCACCCCTGGTTTCACCGGAGCCCTCAGCTGATCTGTCTGCTCTGTGTAGAGTGAGCCCCGTTAGCTCACATTCCCGCTGTTAAGCCATGATTCTGTGAAAATCATCACGTTGCAATCTTTAATCCGTTTATGGTTGATAATCCGCAGCCTCAGTTCAGAAATTTTGTTCGCCAGAGAACGTACGTTGGCGAGGAAAACGCTGGGTAGTGACGGGCGATGTGGGTTAGCTCTTAGCCTAGCGCGTAGCCCTCCGTGGCTTCCTCTCCTGTGTTTATATTTTCTCTGCGGGCGAAGGGTCCGGTCAGCCGGCCGTGCTGGGGTGAGATTCACCAGAGTTTCAGCGTGGAGTTGAAGATCACTGATTAAGTTGCCATAATGATGTAATCCAATTTCAAAAAGATTGTGTTCGGTGTACGTTATAAAAGCAAATCTGTGTGAACAGACTAAGAATTGGAATGTATAATACCGCTAGTTTGCAAAAACTGGTCAGAAGCTGGGCGTCGCGATGTTTACGCGCCACCATCTTGGTCATATACAGTATATATAACATATATAATGTTCATTGTCATGGCGTAAGCTGTTAGCTCTTGTATAAACAAGATTGTTGTTGTGGAGTGTGTGTGGTTGGTGGCTGGTTTAAGCAGCTTCACCTAGCCTGAGTTAGACTGATTGGCTGGTGAGGCTTCACACTTGTGGGTCACAACTGTAGGTCGTTGTTAATCAAGGCCCACAGGTTAAAACAGCCACCACCACACAGACTCGAGGAACAGCTCTAGCATGTACCATCTGCTCTGTTCACAAAGATTCAAATTCTTGCAATAGACCGGATTCCTCATCAACCTGTGTCCTCGTCTTCGGGAGTAGCCCTCATGAAGCCATTCAAACGGTAAAGTGGTACATGCTAGAGCTCTCCCTCGAGTGTGTGTGGTGGTGGCTTTTTTAACCTGTGGACCCACAGGTGTGCAGCCTCACCACCTAGCCTGAGTTACACTGATTGGCTGGTGAGGCTGCACACCTGTGGGTCCACAGGTTAAAAAAGCCACCAACCACACACCGTCCACAGTCGTATTTGGAGAAACCGGCGTGCAATATTTGAAATGTCCCGTCTTCTTTCTATTCTATTACAGCTGTGGCTTGAAATGTCACGCGCTCTCAGTGGAAACGGAACACGACTCTGAGTTTAGATTCACCCCAAGGCAATTTTATCCTATTGTAAAAAAAAATGGTTTTATTCTCTTTGAAAAAGCACATCCGTTAATGGTGTTATTTAAATTATGGATGACAAAGAATTACTACTCTTTGTATTCTGTCATTAATCACATTACAATTGTGCAAGCCTTTTGCATAACTACTACACGTATGCCTTTCCTTTGCATTTACAGTACAAATATACCTACTGTGAACAATACTGGATTTAACCAAATATTATAAAATATTACATTTAGGGGTGGCAAGATAGCTCAGTCTGTGGGCGGAGGACAGAAACAGGAAGTTGACGGACAAACAACAACAAATCGTGAGGATTGAATCCTCTTTATTGGTCACATACATGAAGACATACAGTGAAACGTGTTCTCTGCATTTAACCCATCCTAGTATTAGGAGCAGTGGGCAGCTATTCATACAGCGCCCGGGGAGCAGTTAGGGTTAGGGTCTTCCTCAAGGACACCTCGACAGTTTTTGCTAGGAGGAGCCGGGGATCGAACCAGCAACCTTCCGGTTGTGAGGCGACCGCTCTACCTCCTGAGCTAGACTGCCGCCCGGAGGACACAAACAGGAAGTTGGTCAGGTTAGGACGGGACCAGGGAGTAGATGTGTATTGATCCAGGATTAGCTGAGAGCTGCATTACTTAAGAGGACATCCAGGAAGTGTAATCAATACTGAAGGTGGTTTGAATCCCATGCAAACGTTTCACCAGACATGAACCCACCAACAGCTGCTGTTGACACATTTAGCATTTTTGACACATTTTTGTCATAAAACATGTCACATCTTTAATGTTTTTTTGAAACGCTGCCAAACTTTAGACGTTTATTTTGTTGTGTATTTGCCTGACATTGTGAAACCTACTAGACTACTAACGGCCCAGAATGGGCTGCTCTACTTGGAGAGGGAAAAGGATTGGATGGCCACATTAAGGGGTGATTCAAACTCACAATGAGGACGATTAAAGTTTAGAGATTAACGATTCAAGATTCAAGTCGAGCGATACTGTGGTATCACCCATTTGACTAGTAATGTCTTGTATTGTCAAGTATTGAATAATATTGTACAATATTGTCTAGTATGGTATAACATTGTACAATATTATATAGAATTGTCTAGTATTGTATCAAGTATTGTACCTAGTATTGTATAGTATTGTTTACTATTGTATACTGTTTATATGTGAGTGTTTCTTAATGTGTATGCATACAATATACACATACATATTCACGTGTGTATGTGTATACTTGTGTGTGTGTGTGTGTCTGTATGTGCCCATGTGTGCGTGTCCATGTGTGCGTGGGTGTGTGTCCATGTACAATATGTGTCCATCTGTGTGTGTGTATGTATGTTTCGCTAGGGGTGTGTGTGTGTGTGTGTGTGTGTGTGTGTGTGTGTGTGTGTGTGTGTGTGTGTGTGTGTGTGTGTGTGTGTGTGTGTGTGTGTGTGTGTGTGTGTACGTGTGTATACGTGTGTTTGGGTATGTTCATCTGTGTGTGTGTGTGTGTGTGTGTGCGTGTGTGTGTGTGTGCGTCTGTATACGTGTGTTTGGGTATGTTCATCTGTGCGTGTGTGTGTGTGTGTGTATGTGTCCATCTTTGTATGTGTGTGTGTGTTTAGCTAGGTGTGTGTGTTTGTCTGTATATGTGTGTGTGGGTATGTAGATATTGTATGTGTGTGTGTGTGTGTGTGTGTGTGTGTGTGTGTGTGTGTGTGTGTGTGTGTTTGTGTGTGTGTGTGTGTACCTGATGTTATTGGTCAGCCCCGTGTCCGGGTCCATGGCGCTGACCCGGCCCGCGGTGCAGGCGGGGGGGCAGTTCTCTGATACGTCCATCAGGTAGCTCGTCCTGGAGAAGCGCGGCGGTTCGTCGGCGTCCAGCACCGCCACCCGGACCGAGGCTCGGTCCTTGAAGGGCCCGCGCCGCAGGAACCGGGGGTCCACGATGGGGTTCATCACCTCCACCGAGAAGGAGTAGGAGCTGCGGCTCTCATAGTCCACCGCCTGGTGGGGGTAGGGGAGGGGAGGGGGGGGGGGGGAAGAGAGTCACAAGGATGGAACAGGAGCAGGCCTTTAAGGTGAAAGTATCCCCCCCCCCCCCCCCCCAGGGTTTGTCTGCCGACCGGAAGAGTTGCTGGTTCGATTCCCCTTGCTCCTCCTTCTACTCCTAGCCAAGTGTTGAGGTGTCCCTGAGCAAGACACCCTTAACCCTAACTCCTCCTGACCGGCTGGCTTTCTCCTTACATGGCTGACACTGCCATCGATTCAAGATTCAAGATTCAAGATTTTTATTTGCCATGTGCAATAAGTACAATGGAATGCTTACTCCCCATTCCCTCACGCAAGTATGAATTTTATGAAACACAATACTATAAAAATACTGTACACAATAAAGTGACTGATGATATGTACAGTATATGTTTTGAATGGGTGAATGTGAGACTTAACTTTGTAACTTTGGTTCAAGGCGCTATATAAATGCAGTCCATTTAACCATACATATATATGTATGTATATAATATATATTATATATATATATATTGTATATAAATATACAAATGAGAAACAATAAGATAACCCCAACCGGCTCATAAATGACCGTCTCTGTACTGTCTAACCCATACCTGCTCCTTAATGACCCGTCTCTGTACTGTCTAACCCCTACCTGCTCCTTAATGACCTGTATCACTGGCTAACCCCTACCTGCTCCTTAATGACCTCATGTCTGTACTGTCTAACCCCTACCTGCTCCTTAATGACCTGTCTCTGTACTGCCTAACCCCTACCAGCTCCTTAATGACCTGTCTCTGTACTGCCTAACCCCTACCAGCTCCTTAATGACCTGTCTCTGTACTGCCTAACCCCTACCTGCTCCTAAATGACCCGTGTCTGTACTGCCTCACCCCTACATGCTCCTTAATAACATCTATCACTGTATAACCCCTACCTCCTGAATGATGTAACTGAGATCACTTAAGTCGCTCTTCCTCTTTAAAGGGCAAACAGCAACGAGACAAATGTAACGTGTAAATCAACAAATCAAAACCAGGGCTGGAGCCAAAACACGAAGCGGCTGTTTCAACAGACTGAACCATGTGATGTTCTGCCGTCATTAGGCGGTATAATATACCGCTATATTCATACCGTCATGAGCAACACCACAAGCGTCAAGTCACACTCATAGCCGGGGGGGGGGGGGGGGGGGGCGGTGTGATGAGTACGACTTAAACACAAAGCCCACACACGTACAGTATGTGAGACCACACTGCTGTACTCCGTCACGCCTCATTGACCAGCAGGTGGCAGAGAGCGGCGTGAATAATCCAACCTTTTGGCAGCGGTTCCCACCAAAAGACACGAGCGATGGCGTTAGCGTGCCGGTGCGCCACGCAGCATCCCGTAATCGCAGCCATCTGTTCTTTCGCCGACCTCCCCCCCCGACAGAAGACAACACGTCGAGCCAGATCCCAGGAGATGCGTTGGTCGTCGTCATGTGACAATCGCTGTCCCGCTATTCATCCTATCATTCAAGGATGACTAAAACCAACGTGAGGTTAAAGGGGGGATTTTTTTCAGGGGGGGGCCGTTAGTTTTTTGGAGGCAGCAGTCACTCGGCCACACAAACATAGAACTCAAATTTACAATTCCAAAAGGCCAATCAGCGTGCGACCGTTTCGATTTATGCAGCCGACGACAGACAGACAAGAATTTTTTCCAGTCATTTCTCAGGACCACGGAACAGATAAGAAGGGTTGTTGTCTGTTTGACATGAGTACACATAACAGTGAACCAGTGTCACAGCCCCGCTGTGCTTACTGCCTGGAACAAGAGAGGGACCCCCCCGAGGGACGTAAGTGGCGAAGCTCGGGAGGAGAACTACCGCTAACCGCAGAGCCGGCTGGTCTAACTGTAGTCCAAGCGTTTGGTTTTGGCTTGTCCTCCTCCTCCTTCTCCTCCTTTCATTCCCCCCTGGGAATAAAAGGAGGATTTTGTCAAGCTTTGTTCCCTTTTGTTGGCTAGCGCGGCTTTGGGAGCTGCGCTAGCCGGCAAAAGGTGACGATGCTTCTGAAAGCGAACGTGGGCTGGAAGTCGGAAAGGTTTTCTCGTATTGCGTCTTTGTGTGTGTGTGTGCTGAGCTCTGAGGATGCTGGTGAGATATCGGACTCGGGCCGTGTGGAATTTAGTGTGGGAGGAAAAAAGAAAAAAATGATTTTTTGCTGTTTCACAAGCCAATCGCTTAAAAACATTACACTTTGCTCACACACACGCACACGCACAAACGCACACACATATACATTCTGTCTCCTCGGGGAAGGGGAAAAAAGCGTGTCTTCCAGCTTGCCGTCGTGACATAAACAAACTGAAAGAAAAAGAAAAAGAGAAGATAAACGAGACGTCAGAAAATGCGGAATGCTAAAGCTGAAGCTCAAAGTTTCTGCCGTGAATCCGGCAGCAGAACATCTGGAAGTTCAAGCCCTCTGATTGGCTAATCAGCTCTGTCAACCGTGCAACCAAACAGCTGGCTGGTGAAGGGGAGGTGAGAAGGAGGGGGGGGATGGGGGGGAGAGAACCAATGATAATAGCGTATATTTACTTCCTTTGTTCGGGAATCAATCGGGTTCCAAATCATAATTGCGGATACGCAGGAGCACGCACAACACAGTACATGGTAATGGTTGCTTTTATATAGCGCTTTTATCCAAAGTGCTTTACAAGTTATGCCTCACATTTACCCATACATACACACATTCAACAACCAACGGCGGAGTCAGCATGCCATGCAAGGAGACAGCCAGCACGTCAGGAGCAGTTAGGGTCAGGCTGTCTTGCTCAAGGACACCTCGACAGTTTTTGATAGGAGGTGCCGGGGGATCGAACCAGCAACCTTTTGGTTGTGAGGCGACCGCTCTACCTCCTGAGCTATACTGCCGCCACATCTGTTTCCAAAAACAGATGTGCGTGTACACACCACACAGGAGTGCGTTGCCGTGTGTAACTGCAGGGGGGGTGCCTTGTAGATGCAGGAGTGAGTCTCGGTGTGTGTGTGTGTCAGCAGAAATTAGTCTCGGTGTGTGCATGTGTCAGCAGGAGTGAAACTCGGTGTGTGCGTGTGTGTGTGTGTGTGTGTGTGTGTGTGTGTGTGTGTAGGCACAGGAGTGAGTCTCAGAGTGCTTCTGTCAGCAGGAGTGAGGCTGGTTCGGAGCTTGGGCCTAATCTCGAACCAGTTATTTGCGTTTCCACCGTGAAGGAACCACTTTCTGGCCCTGTAAACTGGTTCCTGAGCGGCCCCACATCGAAACTGGGCTAGCCAGCAAGGTCCACTACGTCAGGGGCTGGGGGCGGGGCTTCTCGGACAAACTCAAACAAACTCAACGTTTTTGCCATTTTTAAAATCACTAAAATTCGCCATGGACGTGAAGGTGACAGTGGTCCATGGACGAGACAAACTGCCTCCTTGCGTTGTGGTCCTCGGCAGAAGGTGACAATAAACTAGAGGAGCTTCTAGAACAAACCGCTATTCTTCAGCGGTGAACAGAACCGAGGAGCTAATCGATAACAAACTGGACGATACGAGGAGCTAATCGATAACAAACTGATGATCCGCTGCGGTCACTCTGGTCCTGGTAAGTTTTACTTTATAAATCTTTCCCGTGTTGCCAACCAGCTTTGTATTTATAATCTTTTTAGCGAGCTACTCATTATCACATCAATGTTATGTTCGTATCATCAGAAATGAGGAGCTATGATTGCTAGGCTTCTGTTAGTCATGTTTTAATGCACTTTTCTCTTGTTTTAGTTGTTTATGGAGTCATCTTCCCTCGACGATGCGATGCGGAGCTACCGCCCCCACTGGGCTGCAGCTCACAGGAGCCCCCCAGCCCCTCGGAGCTTTATTAACATTGACTTATTACACTGCACTCTACACTTATACATTTTGTGATTACTGTATATTGTGTATTAAATGTTTTGTTTTTTTAAATAAAAAATTTCTAAATATAAATGTCCGCTTCATTATGCTTTATCAACCGAGAAACATAATACAAGATGACAGTTTTGAAGAAGAAAACGCAAATGGTCCCTTCTGTTTAAGTGCTCTACTATTAATGCAGCTCTAACGTCAAGTCCATTTTATTAGTATAGTCCTTTATCACAGTTAGGGGCTTCAACGTAATCGCGTCCATAGCACTAAAGACGAGCAGCTCAACGCGTTGGACCAGCCGTGTTTGTATTCCAATGGAGCCTCAAAGCCAGGAGCAACACTTTTACATCCATCATGTAATCCACCACTGTTGTGGAAGTTGGCGCTAGCGTTGCTGGGAAAGCAGAGACGTTACCAGTGACGTAATGACGTGGCTCTCGGTTGAAAAAGTCGGTGGAAACGCAAACCTGTTCTTAGACGGCTCGCCAGTTGAACCAACTGCGAACCGGCTCTAGCGCCATCCGAGAGCTAGAACTAGGCTTGCGTTGGTGGAAACGAGGCAAGTGTGTGTGCGGGTGTCAGGAGTGAGTCTCGGTGTGTGTGCGGGTGTCAGGAGTGAGTCTCGGTGTGTGTGCGGGTGTCAGGAGTGAGTCTCGGTGTGTGTGCGGGTGTCAGGAGTGAGTCTCGGTGTGTGTTTGTGTGTAGGCACAGGAGTGAGTCTCGGTGCGTGTGTGTGTGTCAGCAGAAATGTGAAGGCACACCCCGATCTCATCTTGCTCCAAGCAAAGGCTACTTGGCTTGCTGGACTTTCAGCTCCGCTCTGTTTGCAGGACTGTGTTTGAAATGTCCAACTATTTTACGGCACTTTGCTAAAGTACCATCAAATCAGTCGCGGAGGGAGACAGCAACTGCCCTCTGTATAATGTGCGCTATACAGGGCATATGCTCAAAAGGAAGTTTCTTGGCTGCCGCAATCATATTGCGAGCGCTATCAGTCCCTATTGTGGTCGCTTTGTCCGTTAATTCCCACTCACTGTAAGATTCAATCAGGTCATTCTCAGGTGCGTATGCACGCTGGAAATACTGAGGGAGGAGCCCTCTAAACTAGGATTAATCTGGGTTTAAAAAAAATAGTGCGTGTTAAAGTCTCGAGATTAATGACATGCGTTAACGCATTAACTTTGACAGCCCTAATATATATATATATACATATACAGTATATATATTTATATATATTCTCTTTTCTTCTATTTTCAGTACAAGCACACACACACTATACTTCTCTTCTCTCTCTCTCTCTTTATATATATATATATATATATATATATATATATATATATATATATACTGTATGTATCAGTGGAGGCTCGTCCATTGAGAAAAGGTCAGACCGTCCTCGAAAAATAAATACACATCAATTTAACAGATTAATTTGTGAAAATACTGCTAATACTACTATTTTAACAATTCGAAGGCCCAACACTCTTGTCCCCGTGTCAATGTACCAACAGCGCCCCCTACTGCTATTGAATATTACTGCAGGGAGGACTGTCCTCCCCGAGCTCCCCATGGAAGTCCATTATAAAACTCCCTGACCCGAGCGGCCGGTGAGTCTTGGTTTTTAACATGAGTTTGGCTTGGCTGACCGTGACAAGGTGGTGTTTTTCGGCCCGCGATTAGACAATTTATGGGATGTACTTGCATAACTGGTTTTACTATATGATAGTATGTCTTATTTTAACCAAATACAGGTAAATATACTTATACACAAATAACGCTTTTACATCAAATCTTACTCAGTTTCAATTCCGTTGTTTGGTAGAACTAGCCTTCTATTCCGATTTTTCATTTTTTCATCATTTATGGAGTAATTGCTAAACAGCTATTTTTCATCAAAACAATGCTTCTTTCCCCTCAGATCAGAATCGGTTTCAATTCTGTTTGGCCCACTAATACACACATAGTGAGGCACCTTCCTTCCTCCCCTACTTTTACAACCACCAGCCACCACTGGTATATATATATATACGTATATATATATATATATATATATATATATATACGTATATATATATATATATATGTATATTTATATATTCTCTTTTCTTCTATTTTCAGTACACACACACACACACACACACACACACATTCTCTCTACTTCTCTTCAATCTCTCTCCCTCTCTCTCTGACTCTGTTTCATGAAGTGTGTTACAAGAGTGTAATAACGCTGTTATTTTGAAATGCTCACTGCCTTCTGTAGCGTTCAGTAGAGCTCACATCGCCACTCGCCAGACGTCCATTAGCCACCGTCCTCGCTACACTGGCCACAACAACAAATGTCTGCAACATCCAAACACGCACACACGTGGGCCGCCGCCATCACGTCACAGCGCCGCTAAAGTGGCATCAGAGTTAGTTTGCACCTATTTTGTCAGTGGGGATGGACGAGGTGTTGTCAGCTGTGTTCTGCCTCCTTGCTTGATTTTCAGAAGTCTGCCGTGTCAGTTTTTAAAAAAACAACAACAACACAGCAGCAACAAAACACACACATACACACATACACAATATACACTCTCTGCCCCCCCCCCTCCCATCCGCCCCTGATTTACTTTTGATTACATAATGTATGCAAATTAATGGATCTTAACACAAAAAGTTGGTTGCGGCCTAATCACGATGTCTCTGTGACAGCAGGTACAGATGTCCCCCTCTCTCTCTCTCTCTCTCTCGTCTCTCTCTCTCTCTCTCAGTCTCTCTACCGCCTCTCCCCTCCCTCCCTCCACCCTCCCTCCCCCCCATCAACCAATATCTCTGTCAGTCAGTCAGTCTATCTTTCTCTCTCAGTCAGTCAGTCAGTCTATCTTTCTCTCTCAGTCAGTCAGTCAGTCAGTCAGTCAGTCAGTCAGTCAGTCAGTCAGTCAGTCAGTCAGTCAGTCAGTCAGTCAGTCAGTCAGTCAGTCAGTCAGTCAGTCAGTCAGTCAGTCAGTCAGTCAGTCAGTCAGTCAGTCAGTCAGTCAGTCAGTCAGTCAGTCTCTCTCTCTCTCTCTCTCTCTCTCTCTCTCTCTCTCTCTCTCTCTCTCTCTCTCTCTCTCTCTCTCTCTCTCTCTCTCTCTCTCTCTCTCTCTCTCTCTCTCTCTCTCTCTCTCTCTCTCTCTCTCTCTCTCTCTCTCTCTCTCTCTCTCTCTCTCTCTCTCTCTCTCTCTCTCTCTCTCTCTCTCTCTCTCTCTCTCTCTCTCTCTCTCTGGGGGCAGTGCTGCGGCGATGCGTTGCCATGGCGCCAGCGCCGGCGCAGTGTGTTTCCGTTTCAAGGGATGCTATGCTAATGCGATGCTAATGCTCCAATTAAGCTGCTGGTTACACTGTGCCCTATTCACACACTGTATCAAAAAGTCATTAGCGGCCGTATGTATATTCATTAAGGCCAATTTGTAATGAGCAAATTGTTAGAACAGAGCACATGGGGAGAAGAACTACAGAGGAGCAGAGAACAGAACAGAATACCATAGCATAGAACGGAACAAAACATAAGACTATAGAATATATAGACAGACACACTGGCCTGTGAACCAGCACTCATCAGAACCCTCTGATGAGTGCTGAAAAAAAAATTACTTGAACTCCACTTGAAGAAGAAGACGAAGAAGTAGAAGAAGAAGAAGAAGAAGAGAAGAAGAAGAAGAAGAAGAAGAAGAGAAGAAGAAGAAGAAGAAGAGAAGAAGAAGAAGAAGAGAAGAAGAAGAAGAAGAAGAAGAGAAGAGAAGAAGAAGAGAAGAAGAAAAGAAGAAGAAGAAGAAGAAGAAGAGAAGAAGAAGAAGAAGAAGAAGAAGAAGAAGAGAAGAAGAAGAAGAAGAAGAAGAAGAAGAAGAAAAATAAGAAGGAGAAGGAGAAGAAGAAGGAAGGAGAGAAGACAGCGTTTGAAATGCGTATGAAGAGCAGTGTGCACACAGCCTAAGCCGGCTCTGTTTGTGGATGCATGGGCCACTGTGTGTGTAAAAGAGGGAGCGCTGCATTATGGCCATGCAAATAAGACTTGCGTGCCTGTGTGCACACGTACGTGCACACTCATGTACGTGCACACTCACGTACGTGCACACTCACGTACGTGCACACTCACGTACGTGCACACTCATGTACGTGCACACTCATGTACGTGCACACTCATGTACGTGCACACTCATGTACGTGCACACTCATGTGCGTGCACACTCATGTGCGTGCACACTCATATACGTGCACACTCATGTGTGTTTCATACTCATGTTAATCTGCTGCATTTCTGCTGCCTTTCTGCTTCCTCCTGTAATCCGGAACCACCACGAATGTGTGTGTGCGTGTGTGTGCGTGTGTGCAGGCGAGAGAGAGAGAGAGAGAGAGAGAGAGAGAGAGAGAGAGAGAGAGAGAGAGAGAGAGAGAGAGAGAGAGAGAGAGAGAGAGAGAGAGAGAGAGAGAGAGAGAGAGAGAGAGAGTGAGGGTGTGTGTGTGCATGTGTGTGTGTGTGTGTGTCTTTAGCTGTTTGGTCGATACGGTCCGTTTTTTAGGGTTTGTTGGATGCTGTTCCAAAAAACACAAAAAATTAAACAGCTCTCTGAGTTTCAAAGGAAAGACGCACAGTTATACTGCTGTGTAAAAAACTAAAAGCTTTTCTTCAATGGAGAGAGACAGACAGAGACAGAGAGAAAAAGAGAGAGAGAGAGAGAGAGAGAGGAGAGAGAGAGAGAGAGAGAGAGAGAGAGAGAGAGAGAGAGAGAGAGAGAGAGATCAAGCTTTACTTTGAATCCAGCAGTACCGGGCAGACCACAGTCGATGTACTCTGGGGGATACACAGCGGACTAGGATGCTCACGCCCTTGACAGGACTAAACACCACCCTCACCTCCACCCTCCTCCTCCTCCTCCCCCCCATCCTGACCCCTCACTACCGTCACGGAGCATCCCATAACCACCATCCTCCTCACACACACCACCATCACCACCAATTATTCAAGCCCTTCTTATATGTATCACATTTAAATATCGTTTGCTTTATTTAAATATAAAGTATATATATTGGATGGAAATCCTGCCCACAATTTTATTGAGTTCATCCAATGAGTTATTTTTTTGAGTGCACCACCACCATTAGAATAGCCACACCCCTTGCATGAGACAAACTAGCTGCAAAGACCTATCCCTGCCACCTTCTCCTTAGCCTCATATATTCACCTGAAGTTAAGTGTGTTTCCTGGAGGAACACGATTTGAGATCCCAAATACTACTAGTCATTACTTGTTTACTTTTTACCAACCCCCCCAAAGCCTCGGACATTCCATGAGGCTATTTTACACAACTGGTTATAAGCCATAGAGCCACCTAAAGAATGCTTTGTGAGAGGTAACAATCCTACATCGGGGTTCCAGCGCCCCCAACTGTAGACTCACGGTTACAAGAGAAACAGAAAAGCATGGTCAAATAACTAAAAGACATAAAAGAAACGAGACAGCATCCTGAGGAGTCTGAAAAGTAATGGGCTTTCCCCCATATGTGATGCCAAGTTTAGCTGGGAACTGCAAGCCGTACTGGATCCTCCTCGACTGAAGCATCTGTGTCACTGAGCTATAGGCTTTTCTCTGGCGTTGCACTTCATCAGAATAGTCGGAAAAAAACTTCACCTGCTGGTTGACATCCATAACCTTATCCTTTATACGTGCGGCTTTCATCACCCTGACCTTATCTCTGAAGTTTAGAAAGTTGATAATCAGCGGTCTAGGAAACTGAGCAGGGCTCGTAGAGTTCGCTGGGCCAATACGGTGCGCTCTCTCAATCATCACTGGTGTAGGGGCAGCCACTTCTCCAGGAAAGTTTGAGCATCAGTCCCCTCTGCATTTTCTTGAAGACCGATGAGTCGTAGGTTGGAGCTTGGTGAGGGATTCTCCAGGTCCTCGTGTCACTGATGCGACTCTCAGCTGTAGTCAGTCGCCCCTTCATTGCGTCTAAGTCCGTTCTGATCTGAACAATACCGTCAATAACTTCTCTGTGCTGTGCCAGGCTCTCCGCCTTGAAGGAATTAATGGCGGCTAGAACCGCATTCTGATGTCGATGTTCAGTGTCTTGTGTAGCTTCAACGAAGACCGTGGCTGTGTCCGTCTTCTTAGACTTGTTTCTTTCGCTAGCCAGCGGTAAGCCTGATGCGGCTGGAATCAGTGCTAGTCTGCGCTTTGTTGCTAGCCATCTAAAATGATATTGGTTTGTTTTCCTTGTTTTGAGTACAATTAGGGACTTACTAAGGGTAAATACTTTATGTTCTTGTCAGAGACTTTCGGGAAGCATCCGTCTACTTGCTGCCATAACCGGAAGTCTTGAGTCATCTTGTTAACAGTAAGAACAAACATACGCAAAAGCATAACCTACGCCTAGGGCTGGGCGATATGGACCAAAAATCATATCCCGGTATTTTTAGGCTGCATCGCGATATACGATATATATCGGTATTTTATACGAATACGGCAAATTTTTCCATTTAAACTCCACATATATGATGTCACAAGCACTTTTATTTTAAGACTCACAAGAATAACAGGGATTCCCTTTTAGAAAATATACAGCTGCACACTACATATTAACACGTAAATGAAAAGGTACATTGAAATAATCAATACCCATGAAATAATTAGCCTATATTAAATACATAGGCATAGGCGGGGCTGGGGGGCGGGGCTGGGGGGGCGGGGCTGGGGGGGCGGGGCTGGGGGGCGAGGCTGGGGGGCGGGGCTGGGGGGCGGGGCGGAGCGTATGAGCAGAGAGAGAACAGCGCAGAGAGAGAACAGCGCAGAGAGAGAACAGCGCAGAGAGAGAACAGCGCAGAGAGAGAACTACCTACGTTATATCGGAGATGAGGGGACAAAACGGCTTTAATGCACCAAAAAAAACTGTCATAACATAACTTCAGACATATCGGTATGACGGTATGGTCCCATCTACATATCGCCTTATGAAATATACCAGTGTAAATCATAATACCAATATA
>CM051005.1:9835925-9838425 GCA_027704905.1 Muraenolepis orangiensis | reverse complement strand
TTGTAAAGTGATTTGGGTAAAAGTGCTGTATAAATGCAGTCCATTTAGCACTGACCAATGTGTAGCCTTGGCACGTATCAACATTTATATTTCGTAGGCGTTGGAACACGTGACAACGGCAGGTTGTTGTAGCGTTGGAGCGCGGTTTGAACTTTTTGTACATACGACGGCCGGCCTCAGTTCAATCACACCTGGTGTTGTGTGTGTGTGTCTGTGTATGTGTGTGTGTGTGTGTGTGTGTCTGTTTGTGTGTTTTCAGCACTACACGCCACACAGGGACACAGAACAACAAGATGTGATCATTTAGACATGTGAGTCTGCTATATACAGTATATGTATATATATATATATATGTATATATGTATATATGTATATATATGTATATATATATAGGATCCAGCAGGGCAAAGACAACTACAGGAGGAAGCTGGAGCACAAACTTCAGCAGAACAACCTGAAGGATGTGTGGAGTGGCATGAGGAGCATCACTGGCTACAAACAACCTGGTAGCCAGACAATAGGGGGGGGTCCTGATCGGGCCAACGAGTTGAATTTGTTTTTCAATAGATTCAATGAGTGGGCTCCGGTCTACCCCCCCTCCCCCAGCCCCTCTACAACCATTCCCCTCCAGCCCCCCAGCCCTGCTGTCCCCCCTCCCCCACCGTCCCTCTCCAGCATCAACATACCTGTTCTCTCTCCCCCACCACCACTACCTCACCCCTCCCCCATCAACACAACAGTGACTCTTCCTGCCCCCACACACGGCACACATACCTTCACAGCTGAGCAGGTGAGGAAAGTGCTGTGCAGGCTCCATCCAGACAAGGCTGCAGGTCCTGACGGCGTCAGCCCGAGGGTCCTCAAAACATGTGCTGCCCAGCTGAGTGGAGTCCTGCAGTACATCTTCAACCTGAGCATGAGACTGGAGAGGGTCCCTGTGCTGTGGAAGACATCCTGCCTGGTGCCGGTTCCGAAGAAGGCACGTCCCAGCACCTCAAACGACTACAGACCGGTGGCGCTGACGTCCCACGTGGCGAAATCCTTTGAGAGGCTGGTCCTGACGCTTCTTCGGCCCCTGGTCAGATCATCGCTGGACCCTCTTCAGTTTGCCTACCAGCCGAAACTGGGAGTGGAGGACGCCATCATCTTCCTGCTTCATCGTGCCTACGCCCACTTGGACAGACCCGGGAGCACTGTGAGAATCATGTTTTTCGACTTCTCCAGTGCGTTCAACACCATCCGGCCTGCCCTGCTGGGAAGTAAGCTGACGGCGATGAAGGTGGACTCTTCCCTGGTGTCCTGGATTACTGACTATTTGACGGGTCGTCCACAGTTTGTCAGACTGCAGGACTGTGTGTCTGACACTGTGGTCAGCAGCACTGGTGCTCCACAGGGAACTGTTCTTTCCCCATTCCTGTTCACCCTTTACACCTCAGACTTCCAGTACAACTCTGTGTCCTGCCATCTGCAGAAGTTCTCGGACGACTCTGCAGTTGTTGGTTGTGTCAGCGAGGGAAACGATGAGGAGTACAGGGGCGTCGTGGACTCCTTCGTTGAGTGGTGTGAGCTGAACCATATGCAGCTCAACACTGACAAGACGAAGGAGATGGTGGTGGACTTCCGCAGGAGGAAATCCACACCCACACCCATTTCCATCAAGGGTGTGTCCGCTGAAGTTGTCCAGGAATATAAATACCTGGGAGTTCATCTGGACAATAAACTGGTCTGGGCCAAGAACTCTGAGGCTGTTTACAAGAAGGGCCAGAGCCGTCTCTACTTCCTGCGGAGGCTCCGGTCCTTCAACGTTTGCAACAAGATGCTGAATGTGTTCTACCAGTCGGTGGTAGCCAGTGCCATCTTCTCCGGTGTCGTGTGCTGGGGAAGCAGGTTGAGATCAGCAGACGCCAACAAGATCAGCAGGATTGTCAGGAAGGCTGGCACTGTCCTGGGGGTCCAGCTGGACTCCTTGTTGGTGGTGTCTGAGAGAAGGATGCTGCGCAAGCTGCGTAGTATCCTTGACAACAACTCTCACCCTCTCCATCAGGTGCTGACCTCATATAGAAGCACCTTTAGCAACAGACTCATTCCACCCAGGTGCACCACAGAACGCCATAGGAAGTCCTTTCTTCCTGTGGCCATTAGACTCTTTAACTTATCTACCTCGGGTCGTGAGAGGGACAGTGGAGACTCAGTGACCTGAGGCCAACTACTTATTATTATTATTTTTTGGTCAACGCACTGTAAATCACTCTTCAAATTCACTTTTCACTTTTCACTTTACACATGTCACTTTTCAGTTGAGTTATTTATTAATATATTATTCTGCCAATTTGCACTATACGTATTGTTGTGTATTGTATATACCTACGTATTACTGTAATAATACTGTAAATTTATCTTCATTTATCAATACATTTAGATTTCATTTAAATATATTTTTGTTTATACAATTTTTATTTAGTTAGTTGTTTTGTTTTTTAGCTTAGGTATTAGTATTTTT
>CM051005.1:9786951-9827425 GCA_027704905.1 Muraenolepis orangiensis | reverse complement strand
ACCCCCGAAAGTAGCCAAAATAACACAGCCTGAGGCACGAGAGAGTGGGAGCTTTTTTGTTTTTTGTTTTTTTTTTTTTTTCGATTGTGGATGTTTTTGTTTTTGTTTTTTGTTTTGTTTTTTTTTTTTGATTTTTTTGATTGTTTGTTTTTGTTTTGTTTGATATTTTTTTTTTGTTTTTTTTGTTTTGTTTGATTTTTTGTTTGGTTGTGTTTTTTTTGTGTTTTGTGTGTATTTTGGATTTTGTTTTTTTTTTTTTGATTTTGTTTTTTTTTTTTTTTGGTTTATTTGTTTTTGGTTTTTTTTTTTTGTGTTTTGATTGTGGTTTGGTTTTTTTGTTTTTTTTGTTATTTTGATTTTTGTTTGTTTTTTTTTTTTTGGGTTTTTTTTTTGTTTTTGTTTTTTTTGTTATTATTTTTTTTTTTTTTTTTGTTTGTTGATGTGGCTTTAACTTGATTTGAAATTTTGGGTTCTTTTTTGTTTGTTTGGATTGTTTATTTTTTTGTGTTTTGTGAATTTTCATAGAATTCTTTACGAATTTTTACTGATACTTTTTTTTTTTTGTGTTGATTTTTTGTTTTTTGATTTTGTTTTTTTTTTTGATTTTTTTGTTTTGTTTTTTTTGTTTTTTTTGTTTTGTTTTTTTTTTTGTTTTTTTTTGTTGTTTTTTTTTTTTTGTTTTGTTTTGATTTTTTGTTTTGTTTTTTTCTTTTTTTTTTGTTTTTTTGTTTGTTCTTTGTTTTTGTTTTTTTTTTGTGTTTGTTTTGTTTTTGTGATTTTGATTTTTGTGTTTGTTTTGACTTTTGATGTTTTTTTTTTCTGATTTTTTGTTTGTTGATTGTTTTTTGTATTGAATTTTTTTTGATTTGTGATGTTTGTATTTTGATTTTTTTGTGTTTCTTTTTGATTTTTTTGTGTTTGATGTTTGTTTTTTTTTTCGTTTTTTGAATTTTTTTTTTGCTTTTTCTTTTGTTTTTTTTCGTTGATTTTGATTTTTGATTTTTGTGTTATTTGATGTTTTTTTTTGTTGTTTTTTGTTTTTGTTGTTTTTTTTTTGTTTGTCGGTTTTTTTTGTTTGTTCTTTTTTTTTCTTTTTTTTGTTGTATTTTGTTGGTTTGTGTTGATTTGTTCGTTTTATTTTTTTATGTTGTTTGTTTTTTTTTGTTTTGTTTTTTGTTTATTGATGTTTGTTTTATTTTGTTTTGTTTTGTTGTTTTTTGAACTTTTTTTGTTTGCTTTTTGTTTTCGTTTGTTTTTTTTTTGTTTTGATTTTCTGTTTTTTTTTTCTTTTGTGTTGTTTGATTTTTTTTTTTATTGTTCGTTTTTTGTTGTTTTTTTGTTCTTTGTTGTTTTTGTGTTGTTTTTTATTTTTTGTTTTGTTTTTTTGATTTTTTCTGTTTTTTTGTGATTTTTTATTTGATTGATTTTTTGTTTTTTGATTTTTATTTTGTATTTTTTTTTTTTTTTATTGATTTTTTGTTTTTTGTTTTTTTGATTTTTTTGTTTTTTGATTTTGTGTTTGATTTGTATTTTTTTTGCTTGATTGACACTCTTTTTTTTCTTTTTTTTGTATATTTTTTTTTTTTCTTTCTTGGATTTTGAAAGGAGGGCAAGAAACAGCAGGTGGACGGGGCAGGGTGATACCGGTCGGGCGCTGGGGATGTTTCTCAGTCTGCCGCTCTCGTCCACTGGGGTTTCACAGTTGGCAAAACTTACTCTCGCTGGTCCCCAACAACAACCACGGAACCACTTTATATGACGACCCCGAGACTTCCTCCTCTCTCTTTCTCCTCTCTCTCTATCCTTTCTACTCTCTCACTCCCTCCCTCTATCTCTCTTCTCTCTCTCTTTCTCTCTCTCTCTCTCTTTCTCTCTCTCTCCCCCTCTCTCTCTCTCTCTCTCCTCTCTCTCCTCTCTCTCTCTCTCTCTCTCTCATCCGCTCTGTGCTTCTCTATCTCTCCCCCCTCGCCTCTCTCGTTCTCTCTCTCTCCCACTCAAACCCTCCCTTATCTTCATCTCTCCCCCGCTTGCCTCTGTCTCATTTCATTTCTCTTTATCTGTGTCTCGGATTCCCTCTGCCTCCCCCGTCCTCTCAATCTATCTGCTGGCAGTTGGTCTCTCTCTCTCTCTCTCTCTCTCTCTCCCTCTCTCCCTCTCTCTCTCCTCTCTCTCTCTTCTCTCTCTTCATCTCTCTCTCTCTCTCTCCTCTCTCTCTCTCTCTCTACCAAAATGCTGAGCATATTCACCCCATAACAAATTAATTTATAAAGGCACAAATGTGTCTCTGTTTGAATAGACAGACAGATATATAGATAGAGAGTTTATAGATACTTTATATATATATATATATATATATATATATATATATAGCCAGAAAGACAGACAGTCAGACAGAGAGACAGACAGACTCAGGGAATCTTAGTTAGTAGAAAATGGGAATCTTAGTTAGTAGAAAATGAAAGAGAAAGAGAGAGGGACAAAGAGAGAGAGAGAGAACTTTATTGCAACATTTTTTATTGTACAATGATCTTATTATTTTAGCCTATTAAGCTTGAAGATATGCGTTATCTTGCACAAGCTTCTCTTTTGCCCTTATCCTATTGCACTTAAATACTTTGAGATAGCACGAGAGATAGAGAGAGAAACAAATTGGCAGAGAGAGAGTGAGAGAGAAGGAGAGAGACAGATACATGAGATGAGAGAGAGAGAGAGAGCGAGAGTGGACAGAGCGAGAGAACATTTAAGAGGAGAGTGTGAGAGAGCAGGGAATAGATAGAGAGAGACAGACAGTGAGAGAGAACGAAAGAGAGAGAGGAGAGAGAGAGAGAGAGAGAGAGAGAGAGAGAGAGAGAGAGAGAGAGAGAGAGCAGAGAGAGAGAGAGAGATGAGAGAAGAGAGAGAGAGAGAGAGAGAGCGGACGAGTGGGCGGTGGACGTATTTTTTTCTCTCTCGTTCGCCCCGAGAAACACTACAACCCTGTATTCTGTTTCTAAAAATCCATTCTTCTCACATTTACCAGGCAGCAAAGGCAGATCAGCGCACACCGCGCCTCCCGTTTCAAAGAAGAAGAAAGCAAAAGAAAAAAAACTCCAAACAAAATCACATTATTTTGACGGACGACGACGCTTCCAATCACGAATCACGTGAACCTGAGTTACTTTGTCTGTCTGAGTTATTTCTCTCTCTCCCATCGGAGAGAAAGGTTTGTAGTGAGGTATCGGCAGACAGCCAGGCACACACACACCACAGGGGGGGTACAGATGGTGAAATCAGAACCAGACACGGATCAGAGCCACAGTTAAAATATGGAACACGCTATCCGCCACACGTCCACACCCTGTATCCTGTCTGTCTGTCTGTCTGTCTGTCTGTCTGTCTGTCTGTCTGTTCTCCAGCCGGTCGACCGTCTGTTGTTCTTGTTCTTCTTGTTGTTGTTTAAGGGCAGGTCTTCTGCGGTGCATCTCGGTGGATGTACGAACGCAGACTAGACTCCAGGTCGTCACGCGGTGCTGTGAGGCCCGGGACCCGGAGCCTGCCACGGTGGGTCCTGCTTGGTCATAGCTCATCATCCTGTCTCCGAGTCCTGTCGCCCACATCGGGTGAAGATTTTGACCTTGCAGCAACCCTGGTTTAGATTCCAGCTTATGGTCCTTTAGTGATGCTGCTGCATGTCACTCTCTCTCTCTCTCTCTCTCTCTCTCTCTCTCTCTCTCTCTCTCTCTCTCTCCTCTCTCTCTCTCTCTCTCTCTCTCTCTCTCTCTCTCTCTCTCTCTCTCTCCTCTCTCTCTCTCTCTCTCTCCTCTCTCTCTCTCTCTCTCTCTCGCGAAGAAGAACTAATCTGTGAACTAATCTGTGAGTGGCAAGACGAGGCTTTAGGAAGGGGATTTAAATGAACCAAGGCCCCCTTCCTACAGTGGCCAGACTCTATACACCAGGTGTTGATTTTAAACACCCGTTTAATGTCCACGTTCACCCAATAATACGCTCATATATTATTTATATTCATTATTTACATTTTTTCCCCCTCCTAAAAATGTTTTGTGCTGGTGGAAAAAAACATAGGTTTTTTTCATTTGTACATTTTTTGGGATTTGAGAACCACTGATCTAGTCCATCCGATTCAGGAGACTGAATTAATTAATGAATCAATTATTAATTAATTGATCTACAAACACATCCTTAAAAACAGGCTCTCAAGACACACCTCTTCAAACTGTCTTTCCTCTCCTAAACATCCTCCCCTCTATCCCATGACTCTACTTTTAAACTTTCAACTTTTACTTTTAAATTATACTTATCTGTCTTATGTTTAATAGATGTAACTATTAAATGATTTTACTGTGTGTGTAATTGTACTCTTTCTGTAAAGCGCTTTATATATTATGAAGTATATGAGTATTTAGAAAAGCGCAACATAAACTGATTGTTTTATTATTATCATTTCTTTAATATAATTAAACAAACAAAGATGATTAAATATAACAGACAATGCACAAGGGCGAGCGCGCGGGTGTGTACTCCTGAAACAATGTTGTCCTACTCGGTCCCCCCTGTGGCTGCCCATCGGCGGGTCGCGACCCACAGCTTGCTCTTGCTCCAGATAGACCCGGCTGTGTATTTAGCAGATAGCTGTGATCTTCCACAGCCCCTGGCTGTATATTTAGTGAGCATCTTTGCTGGAGACTCCCGAGGCGTCTTAACTGGCCTCTTGGGGGAAAGTAATACAGTCCCTTGGTGAATATTAAGGATTCAGGTGAAAACAAGAGCTGTGATTGGCAGGACAATCAGGGTGGGGGTGGGAGGTGGTGGAGGAGGAGGATTGGAGGGGATATATCCATCCCATCAATGGATAATAACCATCCATTGATGGGATTATTAACAGGATGCTTGTGTCCCCCAGACAGACAGACAGACAGACAGACAGACGCACACACGCACACACACACACACACACACACACACACACACACACACACACACACACACACACACACACACTCGCACTCTTTCTCTCTCTCTCTCTTTTATCTGTCTCTCACACAAATGCACACATAAATATGTACATTTATATATACATACAGGCATACAAGCTGTATACACACATACATATTGTACATAAATGCACCTCCACTCACACAAATGCTCTATTCCTAAACTTGAATAAACCACAGTTGTTGACTCACCACCAAATGGTTCTGGTCAGGTGGAGGAACCGGTACTAACTGGTTTTGCTCAGGTGAAAATAACGAGTACTAGCTGGTTCTGGTCAGGTGGAGTCATT
This sequence comes from Muraenolepis orangiensis, assembly GCA_027704905.1. Taxonomy (NCBI): domain Eukaryota; kingdom Metazoa; phylum Chordata; class Actinopteri; order Gadiformes; family Muraenolepididae; genus Muraenolepis; species Muraenolepis orangiensis. The sequence continues at coordinate 9,822,144 of CM051005.1, read as the reverse complement.
TTGATATCAAAACAATACAAATATTTGGATGGGGGGGAAGGGAAAGTGGGGGTGAGGGAGAGGGAGGGAGGGAGAGAGGGAGGGCGAAAGATGGAGGGATGAGGGAGGGAAGGTAGGAGAGATAGGAAGAGAGGGAGGGTGGATGAAGAGGGATGGAAAGAAAAAGTAGAGGGTGGATTAAAAGGAAAGGGATGGGGAAGGGAGGATAGGGAGGAGAATGAGGAAGGAAGAAGCCTGCAAAAAAACGTTTGGTTTCTACATTAACCGGCGTATCCTCATGTAGCTTTGGATCTGAAACCATAATACATAATACTAACGTTCCTCCCGAGATGATACCACGTCGTATTTCTTAAAGACACTAAAATGTATTTAAAATGAGAGATGACTACTGAGGGACAGAGCGGGGGGTGTGGGGTGTGAATTAAATATAAGGCCAACATACAAACAAATAACAATATGAATGCTATGTTTTAGTGATAATGATGGAGGACCGCAGTGGGCATTTACCATGGTTAAAGTAGCCGCTACAGGACTGTTAATAACGGACCATTAAGTCAAAGTCATTGCGAACAAAAAAAACAAATTGTTGCGATCCTAACAGGGTTGTTATACCCCCCTAATGGCTGTTGGAATGAGTTGATATTTTTTTTTCAGGCAGATGCAAATATACTTAAAAAGCAAGTAGAAAATAATCATGTAAAGTGAAAATGTTCTCCCCCAGGGCGGAGGGGGGTGAGCATGCCCTCTCCCCTCCCACCCCACCCTCCACCCCCACCCTAGTTTTTTTCTCCCTCCACTCAATGCTCTCACCCTTTTTTTCCCTTCACCTCCCTGCTTCAGGGAACACGTAATCCTCATGTAGCAATCAGTTCCAGTAAGAACTGAAGTGTTTAGAGTTTCACACTTCATATTCCGATGTAAGTGTTTTCCATCCGTCCCCGAGCCCCCCCCCCCGATTAGATCATATCCTATTCTGTACAATACCCATAAGCCCCTGGGTTTAGCACGTCTGAAGACACACGCATACATACAAACTATTTCGCAGACGCTTTTGTTCAAAGCGACTTACAATTACATTCAACAACAGGTAGACAAGAGAACTACTAGTCTCCAGAAGTCATAAGAAGTGCATTTCCTTCACTAACAAGCCTCCAGGAGAACCAGAAGAACCAGTGCTCAGGTAAAAGTACCATAAGTTGGCTCCCTAGATTTGATACATTAAGTACATCAAACAGAGGGGCTACCATGACAAATAGTGAAGCCAATAGACACAGCGCTAATAAGCACACACAATTTACTGCTTTAACAAACAGCACACAACAACACCGACAACAACACAACAACATCTACTGCACTAAACAACTTTGTGGCTTTGTGGAGTGGCTACATATCCCCTATGACTAACATCTCTCATTTAAAACTTAATAGCGTAAGGAAAATAATAAAAAACAATATTTTAAATACACAACACAGACATATTAACCTGGAAGTCTACACTACACATTTTACACTTGCCACCTCACTTTATATTTACGTATACTATCCGCAATTACGAAAATATGGACCACACGACACCCCACCACACCACATGCCACGCCCCCCAATGCAGTACCTATGTTGGCCATCTCGGGCACGGTGGCGCTGTAGGGCCCCCCGTCGAACACGGGCGGGTTGTCGTTGATGTCCTGCACACGGATAATGAACTGCGAGGAGGGCTCCAGCGCGTGCTCCGTCTGCCGGTCGGTAGCCGTGGCGATGAGGCGGTACTCGTCCTTCTCCTCACGGTCCAGCGGCTTGGTGATGTGGATGTTTCCCGTCTTCTCGTCGATCACGAACACGGAGCCGGCGCCCTCGCCGCGCAACACGTACTTGGTGCGGCCGTCCTTGCGGTCCATGTCCGTGTGGAGCTGGATGAGGGGGGGGGGGGGGGGGAGGGAAGGATAGGAGAGAGATGGGGGAGAGGGAAGAGGGGAGAGGGAAAGGGAGAGAGGGAGGGAGGGATGGGGAGACAGGGCAAGGGAGTGAGATGGGGGAGAGGAAGGAAGGGAGTGAGGGTGGAATAGGGGGAGAGAGGGAGGAGGGTTGGCGAGGAGGAGGGAGGGATGGGATGTGGGAGGAAGGGAGGGAGGGGGGGGGAGAGCAAAGAAAGAAGGTACGATGGGAGAGGGAGAGAAAAAGAGAGGGAGGGAGGGAGGTAGAACACAAGACAGGAAGGATCGAACAAAAGTAATGAAGGAAGGATTGAAAGGAAGGGATGGAGGAGGGAGGAGGGAGGAAGGAAGGAACAAAAAAAGATGAACGAAAGAGATTGTGACAAATAAAGAGAACTATCTGTCAGATTTGCCTGAAAGACGAGCAGACTGAACAGAGCAATGAGTTGCATTTGTTTACAGCAAAATGACAACCAAAGACATTATGAATTTGAACAGGTTTAAAAGAAAAAAACACCAAGAGATCTCTCTCTCTCTCTCTCTCTCTCTCTCTAATCTTTCACCTCCATACCCTCCTCCCTTGCACATCTCTCTCCTTAAAGAACAGTCCTCAGAACTCTCTCTCTCTCTCTCTCTCTGACCCTCTCCCTGTTTCTCTCTCTCGCTCTCTCTCAACCAGCCAACTGTGGCGAGGGGGGCTATCGAGATATTAACCATCGCAGCACGTACTGCCCCCCCCCCCCTCTTTACCCCCCCCCCCCCCCCTCACCCCATTTAATGAACACAAACAGAGTCTGAGCAATAATGAACCACGCGGCTCATCAATTACTCACTGACTAATAGGTGTGTATGAGAGCCAGGGCAGGCAGGGGCGGCACTGCGCGGGGGACCATGGGGATGGGGGGGGGGGTCTCCTGGCACCCCTGGACGGCATATCGATCCTGCCCCCCCCGAACTCCACGACCTCGCCCACGACCAATAGTGTTGAGCTCAGTGGACCGACCAAAATGCGGATGGGCGGCCAAGGCAGGCAGGCAGACGGGCGAGCAGGGAGGTAGAGGTAGAGAGGTAGAGAGAGAGAGAGAGAGAGAGAGAGAGAGAGAGAGAGAGAGAGAGAGAGAGAGAGAGAGAGAGTGGCCAAGTCAAGCATCCCGTGTCCACTTATGCAGTGAAAGGTCATTTCAGGGAAAGCCTACTCATCCACAGCTCCAATGTCATTAGCCACAGCGCGGTGGCGAGCCACGTTGTATCTCCAAACTAACTGTTTAGCATTACCAAAATATAAGCGCCCTCCAAATCGGCTCCCTGCTTAAAAAATGGAGACATGGAAACTTTACAAAACAGGCAGGGAGGTTGTGGCAAGGGGCCGGAGAAGAGGGATGGAGGGAGGAGAAGGCCTTGTTGCGTGGCAACCAACAGCTAAGCATATTTGCCCCGATGAAATGAGAATGGATGCTTTGAATAAAAAATACTTATTACTTTTCCCCAGGATTGCCATTTTATTTTATATTTCCACGAGAGAGAGAGAGAGAGAGAGAGGGGAAATGCTTGGGTGTGTCTCTCCCCCGACCCCGGGAGGGGGGGAGAAAGTGGAGGAGGGGAGAGGTACCCGACAAACACGTGTGTTGGAGAGTCGGCCGGAGTGCTGCAGGAATTGCGGCGATCATACAAACCACTGCGAAAAAGTGGAGTGTGTGCAGTCAAGGGTCCGATGAAGAGGTCGATTGAAAGCTTCTTCTTAATTTAATCGCGGTTTATCACGTAAAAAAATTATTCATTAGAGTTTTTTTATGGAAATAAACTAAATAGCCCATTAACCGTTCTAATGTGAACAGATCTCAGGGAGTTATGAGAGTAAGGACTCGGAGGTTAAACTTGATGTCAAGCTGCGGTCTGATGCCCTCAAGTCTGCCGGGAAATTATTTACGTGTAAAAATAAACTACTAAATTAGCAAACACAGATGGCAGCCCACTCGTTATCTTCTACACAAAAACGAATGCTCGGATCTCTCCCCCTCTCTGTGTGAAGTGGAACTTACGATCATCGTATCAGATATGATGATAGTTGGGACTTACCATTATCATATTACATATTATTATATAATATAGATTTCATTTAGATTTCATTTAGTTATATTTTGTTTATACTAGTTTAGTTTAGTTTTCCTTAATTTCCCTCGGGATTAATAAAGTTTTCTGAATCTGAATCTGAATCTGAGTTTAGTTTAGTTTGTTGTTATTTAGATTTTAGGTATTAGTATATTTGTGTGTGCATTTATTCCCCCTGTTTCAACTGTTGCACCTTAATTTCCCCTCGGGATCAATAAAGTCATCTTGAATCTTGAATCTTGAATTAATATAATAATAGTGTTCCAATGTCCCCTTGATATCCAGGTGCTGGATAAAAACATTCCCCGCAAAACATTAAAGATGGATCCGAGCTTGTTTCTCCTGGATATACCTACGGAGAGGGTCTTTTTGGGGGGGTAAAATTCAGGTTCCAAGCGAGGCATTCTTTTTACCAGTGGGTCCAAGAGGAGCCACCCACATTGTCAAAGTGAAACACCTATAGTGCTCATTTTAAAGTTTGCGATAACTCTTTTTGTAATATCTCGAATCACCTTCCGCAATTACCCTCATGTAGATCTAGTTAGCCTTCCAGAGACAGGAAAGGATACGCTTCAGGATAAGTCTTAGACACTGTTTCCCCCCCCCCCCATCCGCTGACGTTGTTCGAATGTATACAAATATAGATACAAATAGTGTCATTCATACGTACGTCAATGCAACACGTATGTTCACTTAGTTCTTTATTTTTGTGTTGCGACTTGGCAATATCTGCGCGGTCTTCTTAATATGTATTTTTTTGGAATTAAACGTAATAAAAATTCCCCTTCCAAAGCGCTTCATCCACTCGCATGAAACAAGTTTCTCTTGCAAACTGAGAATGTCTCTGAAACGCATAACTCCTTCCGTAATCTTCTTCCTGGGGATCTAGTTAGCCTGGGGATCTAGTTAGCCTGGGGATCTAGTTAGCCTGGGGATCTAGTTAGCCTGGGGATCCTGCAGACGGAACGGGCGTCCACGCCTTGTCTTCAGGGATACGTCATGGACACTTGGGTTTTTGTGGTGTGTTTGACTTATCGTAGACAACAAAAAAACCTTGGTACTCATGTACACACAAATGATGCAACTCATATGTATGTAAATGCAACCCATGCATGTTGACTTTGTTATTTACTTTCGCAATATTTGTGCTGGCTGATGGAGAAGTGGGAGGGGTGGCAGTGAGGCGGTGGGGAGGGGGGAGGAAACAGGAGCCCAGAAATACACCGGCGGTGGGCATTGATATCCCCGTGTAAAAAAAGCACACAAGCTCTACACCGCATACAATCTCCCCCGCAGACACGGAGCACTGGGCCAATTTGTACCCCCCAGATCTCCCGTACCCATCTGGAGCGAGACCTGTCTTCCACGGGAATCCTTTAAAAAGTTCTGTTTGTTTGCGGTGAGGCGCGGGTAAAAGGAGGAGTGAGGGTGTCACTTATGGCCCCCCCCTAGGGGCTGGGGATTTAGCGTGGGGCTTGTTAAAAGCCTTTATGGAGAAACCAAACCCTAAAACAACTCAGCTGGGGGTGGAAAGAGCCGTGGTGGGTTACAGATATGGATTGATCCTGATTCCACTTAAATCCACAACGTTTTAAAAAGACATGAGATGTAAATATAGACTCAAAATGGCCTTGGGGTTCTGGGTTACCAGGTAACATCATATTTTATACATATTGTGACGTATGGCTTTTTAAGCCTTTATGGATGGAGGTAGAGAAAGGGAGCGAGAGAAGGATAGAGAGAGCGCGAGAGAGAGAGAGAGAGAGAGAGAGAGAGAGAGAGAGGCCATGAAGCCATACCCCCCTTCCTCTTTTAAATGTTGATAGTGGCCCAAACCAGGTGTTTGGGTGCTCTTTAAACAATGGGCTGGTTTTGGGTTATGGTCAGGTGGTCTGGTGGTCAGGTGATCAGGTGTTCCGGCGGTCATCTGTGATTGGTCGAGGTGACGGTGGATGGTCAGGTGGTCAGGTGGTCCGATGGTCGCGGGATCAGGTGTTCCCTCAGGTGGTCATCTATGATTGGTGGAGGTGATAGCATGGTCAAAGTTTTAGTTTTGGCACAGGACGGTTCCTGGGTTAAATTTTCCCCCGCTCCTCCCCTGGCCCCCCTGAAAGTTCTTAACGGACAACCATTAAGCGTCCTCCTCCTCCTCCAAGCCGTTTACAGCTCACCGCCTTAACGAGGCTCCTTAACGAGGAGACTTAACGAGCCCCTTAATGAAGCCCGGGCCGTCGTTAGCGGCATGAGTCCGCCAGGAGACGGACCGCGTTCCGACCCACTACCTCCTCCGGCCCCTCCAGACGTCACCACTACTTAAACACGACCTCTCACCTCACCCCCACTTCGCCAACATTATCACAACCGCTGATTGGAGGGCCAAACTTAACCCCAGAGCTGAGTGTGTGAATGTGCACGTCTGTGTGCGTGTGTGTGTGTGTGTACACTCATGTGTGTCTGTACACGTGTGTGTGTGTGTGTGTGTGTGTGTGTGTGTGTGTGTGTGTGTGTGTGTGTGTGTGTGTGTGTGTGTGTGTGTGTGTGTGTGTGTGCATGTGTGTGTGTACACATGTGTGTGTGTTTATCTGTACACAATACGTGATTGAAGAGCCACACTTAACCCCAGAGCTGTGTGTGTGTCTGAGTGTGTGTACGCGTGTGTGTGTGTGTGTGTGTACATGCATGAGTGTGTGAAAATGCATGAGTGTGTACACATGCATGTGTGTGTGTGTGTGTGTGTGTTTGTGTGTGTGTGTACGTGCCTGAGTGTGTGTACGCGTGTGTGTGTGTGTACATGCATGTGTATGTGTCTGTCTCAACTTTCCCCCCCGCAAATGGTGGGGGGGGGGGGAATAGATTGCGCTAGCATTGTAGCGATGCTATCACCATATTTCTTATCGACGTTTTTATATGAATAATATGACATCTCATAGCGCAACGTGGAACACATCAACATCCCAGCATCCCAGCGATATTAAACTACCAGATGCCAGCCAGATTTACCGCCGTGTCACGGCGCAAACACACACTTACACACACACACTAACACACACACACACACACACACACACACACACACACACTCACACGCTCTCACTCACTCACACAAAGACACACACACACACTCACTCTCTCTCTCACACACACACACAATCACTCACACACTCACACACACTCTCTCTGACACAAACACACACACACACACACACACACACACTCACACGTGAGATGAGAGGTGAGGGATGGTGATTGGTGTCCGCAGGCTGATGGGCAGCCATTTGATTTGTCCCTCTCCACTCTCTCCCTTTCTCCCTCCCTCCCTCCATCTCTCCCTCCCTCCCGCTCTCTCTCCCTCCCGCTCTCTCTCCCTCCCTCTCTCTCTCCCTCCCTCCCTCTCTCCCATGTCTCTTGCTCTCTCCCCCCCCCCCCCCCTCTATGTGTCTCCATTACAGAAGACTATTGCCATTCATAAGTTATGAAATAAGGTTTGAAAAGCTTGGGGGAGCTGAGCGGCGGTCCGCTAATGAGACACCAGAGCAGGAGAGAGTATTTTCATGTTGGATAACGAGTGACGGGCCAAAGGCCAGAGAATATCATCGCAAAAATACATAACGCGGCAAGAGTACCTCGTCACGGTAGGTAGACAAAGAGCTACCAACGCACACACACGCACACGCACACCACACACACACACACACACACACACACACACCTGCAATTACAATCACACACATACAATCCATTGAGATGTTTTGTGTTCACAACACAATATTGTAAGGGGACTTATCAGAAGTGACAGGAGAGGTTTATGATTATTTATAATATTGTTGTTCTGTTTTGTGAATTCCTTTTTTCTCTGTGGATCATTCGGGTGGTTTGTATATGGTGTGTTTGTTAATTCATATACTGTTTATGTGTAAATATAAGTATACTTATGCAAATGTATTTTTGTCTTGTTCGGCTTGTTGATTTCCCCCCCCCCCCCCCCCCCCCCCCTCTGTTGTGTAGCGCCCATATAAGGCGGGTCGGTTCCGGTTAAGAAGGTTCACAGCCGGCTAGCTGGGTAATGCCCCGCTGTCTGTCTTTGACTGACTGGCTGATGGGGCAACAAGTCAACAATAAGTATAAATATGCCGGCTACGTTTCTAGCCAAGAAGTAATCGCTCCTCGTTGAACCCCCTCACACGTTCAGCAACAGTCAAATTGTGTCAAGTTTGCGTTTCAAAGATTTTCGAGATTTGAATCACCAAGTTTCGCAAATTGACTTACAAATTCACAAACCCGTCGGTGGTTTGTAGAAAAAAACACGTGTTTTGACCTTTTGGGTTTCAGGTTAAAGCGTAAACGTTTGAGGACCACCAAGCCTTCCTCCTACACACTCTCTCAGCATCCTTCATCCTCCCGCTCAGGAGAAACAATACATCAATGTAGAGCACATACACTTCTCTCTCTCTCTCTCTCTCTCTCTCTCTCTCTCTCTCTCTCTCTCTCTCTCTCTCTCTCTCTCTCTCTCTCTCTCTCTCTCTCTCTCTCTCTCTCTCTCTCTCTCTCTCTCTCTCTCTCTCTCTCTCTCTCTCTCTCTCTCTCTCTCTCTCTCATTATTTTGCCCTTTCTCTCACTCTCTCCCACACAGACACATGCATAACATTCACGCCAACGCAAGACACACAGAGCACCCAGCAAAGAAATTCAGATCTATTGCCAGATTAGAGCTGAGTGTGTAACACGGAAGGAACAGGTCATTATTATACAGGTCTATATACATATTAAGCAGGTCAACATTGATCCCAATCTGATAGCAGGGTTTCAGATGGGGAGGGAGGAGAGGGGGGAGAGGGGGATAGGGAGGAGGGAGTGGGGATGTTTAATTTGATTGACGGGGGAAGTAGACGTCCTGTTCTCTCTCTCTCTTGATGTAATTCACACACTCCCCAGGGGGGAGGGGGGGTTACACACTGTGGCTTCTCTCTCTCTCTCTGTCACAATCCAACCCAGCTCTTCCGACTCCTAGTCCTGGATCTCCACTGGCTTCCTGGATCCGCAATGTCACGACTCCGTTCCGAAATACCGCTCCGGTTTTTCCCTGTTCACCCTCACCTGTTGTCAATCACACCTCATTTACCAAGCTGTATTTAAGCCATGTCTCGTGTGTTACTCAATGCTGGATTATCACCATGATTTCTGTAAAGCGTCACGTCGGTATCAAGTTAAGTTTCACGTATTGTGTTCTGTTTCTTGATCCACCGTGTTTTGACCATGGACTGGATAACAACCTAGTTTTTGCCTTGCGTTTTTGTACCTCTGCCTCGACATCCTATTACTGACCTCTTCTTGCCTTGACCACGTTTTTGGATTTAGCCTTGTCTGTACCTCTGCCTATGCTCGTGTTCATTAAAGCACCCGTTCTACCTGGCTTCTGTTCACTCTGATTTTGGGTCCCACCCACACCCAGCTGTGGCAGAATAATCCAGCCACGATGGACCCAGTGAACAAGATGCTAGCTGCGATAGAGCAACAGGGTGCCGTACTTGGGTCCCAACAACAGGACCTTGGAGTCATTCACCACAGCCTCAATGCCGTTACCGAGGCATTCACCTCTCTGACGACCGAGATACGGGATATGAGGGGCGCGGCTGCCCCACCTCCAGTCGTCCCCGCTCCCCCAGCTCCTCCTGCCATCCTAGGACCTCCTCGCCATGAACCCATGTTACTAAGACCTCTACAGCCCTACAACGGGGAACCAGGGACCTGCCGGTCCTTTCTGTCTCAATGCTCCCTGGCCATGGAGCTACAGATCTCCATGGTCCATTCAGAATGAACCAAGGAGGCTTATGTCGTCTCTCTACTCCCTGGAAGGGCCCGAGAATGAGGATAAGCAATGTGGGACACACATTCACCTTGTTGTGCCTCGTTTAAGGACTTCTCGGATGAGATGAGGCGAGTGTTTGGTCGATCTCTCTGTGGAAGAGAAGCAGCGAGGGAGTTACTCTGCCTTCGACAAGGTACCCGTTCTACATACAATTATTTACATTTACATTTACATTTAGGGCATTTGGCAGACGCTTTTATCCAAAGCGACTTACAAGGTGTACATTAGTTGAAGCAGACAATAGCATAACACTGGGGTACGCAAACATATAAATACAGCAGTTCACAAGTATTCATATTGACAAGATGAATAACACAATTTCGTACTGCTAGGTCACCTGCTTAAGTAGCTGTGATAAGAGCGTGTTAACATTAAGGACATACACTTGCTAACATATACAACATGCTAAGAGCTATTAATGTCAGGACTTAAGCAAGTTTAGGGGTTTCACAAAGGAGAGTCCAGGTGGACTCTGAACAGGTGGGTCTTGAGTCTCTTGCGGAAGCTGGCGAGGGACTCTGCCGTCCTGACATGAGACGGGAGTTCATTCCACCACTGTGGGGCCAGAGCCGTGAAGAGCTGGGTTTTGGACGAGCGATGTTTGGTTGACCTTAGTGAAGGTCCAACAAGTCGCCTGGCAGAAGTTGAGCGGAGCGCTCTGGCTGGGATGTAGGGTTTGACCAACGCCTGGAGGTAGGCCGGGGCAGTTCCATTGACTGCCCTAAAGGTCAGCACCAGAATCTTGAATTTGATGCGAGCAGTTACCGGAAGCCAGTGGAGTTCGCGGAAGAGAGGGGTCACGTGGGTTTATGCCATCGATTTCAAAACGGTGGTGGCCTCTTGTGACTGGGATCAGTAGGCCCTGTTTGATGCCTTTTTCAGTGGACTATGCGAGTCGGTCTCCCATGACCTTCCCAATAAACTTGGACTCGTTGAGAGTGTGTGTGAGAGTGTGTGAGAGTGTGTGTCTGTGTGTGTGTGTGTGTGTGTGTGTGTGTGTGTGTGTGTGTGTGTACGCGAGGGAGGCGGTTGCTTCTGCTCTTAAATCAAAAACATTGTCGCCCTCCCTCTCTTTCCCTCCCTCTCTTTCTCTCTCTCCTTACCTCCCCCTCTTTCTTATCTCCTCTCACAGAGGTCACCATCTTTCGAAGACCTCACAATCCACCCCAGGTTGGCCTAATCTCTCCTTCTCTCCATCCCCCCCCCCCGGTCTCTCTCTCTCTCTCTCTCTCTCTCTCTCTCTCTCTCTCTCTCTCTCTCTCTCTCTCTCTCTCTCTCTCTCTCTCTCTCTCTCTCTCTCTCTCTCTCTCTCTCTCTCTCTCTCTCTCTCTCTCTCTCTCTCTCTCTCTCCTCCTCCTTGACCTCCTGTGTCCTCCTCTGCCATGCTCCTGGGCTCCCACCTCTACCTCCAGGGGCCACGTGGGGCCCTGGCTCTGTCGCTAACTGGTTGCTCCCTTGGCGGCTCTGCACATAAATATTAGCTCAAGGTCAACGCTGGAGAGCAAAAGCTGGTCATACATAGTCTTGAGTTACACCCTTGTTTCTCTCCAGATAATCGTTACCACACACACTCACACACGTGCGCACACACACACACACAAGCACACACACACACCGCCAAGCTGGAGAATGATCACCACCAAGAAGTGTCAGCGGTGAATATGAATGGCTATCATCAAACCCGGGAGAAACGGGGTTCTGGAGGTTTAATGGGGTTAGACTGAAGCACTCCTTTAACTCTTATTGCTTTAAAGGGAAACATTGCTGATTTTTTATAACACAGTCTGGGGTCATCCTGTACCCGGGACCCAGACCGTTTCTAGGTGGCTTCACTATTTAGATATTTAAATTTGATCAAACTTCTTCCTTTTTGACACAGTGTGATGACCTAGATTGCCCTTCTGATTGAATGTAGTCAGGTTTCCATCACCATATTCCCATTTGTGTTTTGAAGTATCGCATTAGAAAATGTTGATGGAAACTCTAATCAACTCCCTCTGATTCGCATAAAAGTTGATACGCTCGCTTAAGATGGTTTTTGGATTGATTAAAATCAAATCCATTTGCAAAAGCAGAGATGCAAACCACTTCGAATCTCTCACGAATCGATTCTAATGAAGCGAACTTCGAACTCACGTGACTTTGTCGGCTTCTTCTCAAGCGTTCACATGCGAAAACATGGCTTATGTCCCCGCCCGATATCCGTCATCTCTGACGTAGCTAGTTCGCTCCAACGAGTTGATGGAAACACAACTAATTCGCATTTCCTTTTTTTTGTTGTGTGTGTGCTCAAAATGAGCTTTGACTGTTAGATGGAAACCCAGCTTGCGTCACCCTTCATTTTAAAATGTGTAGATTTCCTTGTGGTTAATCATTTATTCTGCTTTGTTGCTTTGTTGCTTTGTTGCTGTCTCTATAAACCGCAGGAAGTAGAGCGGGGCCGTTGAGTGCCGACCTTCACGGAAGCATATCATTGGGCGACTTCTGCCGTGGGCGGTACCTGCAGAGACAATAATGTTTGGTCGCTCGGAAACAAAGTGTTTTATTATGGGTGTGCATGTGTGTGTGTGTGTGTGTGTGTGTGTGTGTGTGTGTGTGTGTGTGTGTGTGTGTGTGTGTGTGTGTGTGTGGTTGGTGTCTGGTTGAAGCAGCCTCACCTGGCCCCAGTCAGACTGATTAGAGTCTGGTTGAAGCAGCCTCACCTGGCCCCAGTCAGACTGATTAGAGTCTGGTTGAAGCAGTCTCACCTGGCCCCAGTCAGACTGATTAGAGTCTGATTGAAGCAGCCTCACCTGGCCCTAGTCAGACTGATTAGAGTCTGGTTGAAGCAGCCTCACCTGGCCCCAGTCAGACTGATTAGAGTCTGGTTGAAGCAGCCTCACCTGGCCCCAGTCAGACTGATTAGAGTCTGGTTGAAGCAGTCTCACCTGGCCCCAGTCAGACTGATTAGAGTCTGGTTGAAGCAGCCTCACCTGGCCCCAGTCAGACTGATTAGAGTCTGGTTGAAGCAGCCTCACCTGGCCCCAGTTAGACTGATTAGAGTCTGGTTGAAGCAGCCTCACCTGAACAATGCCAGTAAAGTGCATGATATAAATCAACATCCATAACATATACACACACATTCAAAAGTACAGTATGGTGGCATGAACTAGTAAGGCTGAAGAGGGAGGAGAAACAAGAGGAGGAAGAGGAGGAGGAGGAAAAAGAGGGTGAGGGGGAGGAGGAGGAGGAGGAGGAGGAGGAAGGAGGGGTGTATGGGAGGAGGAGGAGGAGGAGGAGGAGGAGGAGGAGGAGGAGGAGGAGGAGGAAGAAGAAGAAGGGGTGTATGGAAGGATGAGGACCAGGAGGAAGAACAAGGGGTGTATGTGAGGAGGAGGAGAAAGAGGGGGAAGAAGGATGGGAAGGCTGGAAGAGGAGGAGGAAGAAGGGGTGTAGGGGAGAAGGAGGAGGAGGAAGAGGAGGAGGGGGGGGAGGAGAAGGGCAAGAAGAGGATGACGAAGTGAGCCGGCTATTCGTGTGTGTTCCTTTGCCTTTAAACATCACCTTTCATCGACTTCATGTTTCTCTCCTCCTCGTCTCTCTCCAAGTAATTCTCTCCATTTCTCCATGTTCACCTCTCTCTCTCTCTCTCTCTCTCTCTCTCTCTCTCTCTCTCTCTCTCTCTCTCTCTCTCTCTCTCTGATCCTCACCCACTGTGCTGAGGCACACCTCCTGACAAGGGTCTCAGTGGGGGGTCTGGCAATTAGACGCCGTTTAACCCTCTCCCACCTTACACACACACACACACACACACACACACCTCACACCCGCCAACCGCCCTGTTCCCGCCCACTCATATCTCACCCCCCCGACTCTGTGGTCCGTCGGCCCTCTGGCTCCGCCTCCCTCACACGTCTCTGACTCACCCCCTCCTCCCCCTCCTCCCCCACCACCCACCGAGCGCCCTGCCTCCTGCTCAGTCTGGCCTGCCTTTCATCCAGCTCTGCTGCAGGGGACAACAGGTCAGCTTCACACGCACACGCACACACACACACACACACACACACACACACACACACACACACTTCTTCTTCTTCTACTTCTTATATACTCTGCTCCCGTCACGCTCTCTAGGTGGGCCCTCTCTCCATCTCTCTCTCTCTCTCTCTCTCTCTCTCTCTCTCTCTCTCTCTCTCTCTCTCTCTCTCTCTCTCTCTCTCTCTCTCTCTCTCTCTCTCTCTCTCTCTCTCTCTCTCTCTCTCTCTCTCTCTCTCTCTCTCTCTCTCTCTCTCTCTCCTTGCTGGACTCAAGATGTGGCGTTACCCTCTGCTAGCAGTAAAGCTATTATTTTTCACCCTAACTCGCCCCCTCCCCCCCACCCTTCACCCACACACACACACACACGCATCTCCTCCCCCGCCTCCCCCCTTGGGCTCATTTTCGCTCCTTCGCCTCCCCGTCCCCATTAAGCACGGCCCCTCGCACTACATCGGCCCCCCCGCCCCCTGCCTTCGCTCCTCGTACGTCGATTTTCATATCCCTGGACATCCTTTATCTGTGTTGGCCCTGGCTCCGCCCACCAGAGCCCACATTGTCTCCCATCCCCGTCCGCACCAACCGTGTTCTGTATCTTTCCCTTGAGTCTGCACTCTAATTGCTACACACCACCACCCACCCTCCCCGCACCCCCCTGTCGTCGCAACACCACCATCACCACCATCACCATCACTGCCACCATTCCTGTCTTCGACCCACCTCCATCCCTCTCCCTCCCCTATTCCCTCCCTCCCTCCCCCATCTCTCCTCCATCCCTCCCACCCTCTCTCTCTCTTCTCTCTCTCTCTCTCTCTCTCTCTCTCTCTCTCTCTCTCTCTCTCTCTCTCTCTCTCTCTCTCTCTCTCTCTCTCTCCTCTCTCTCTCTCTCTCTCTCTCTCTCTCTCTCTCTCTCTCTCTCTCTCTCTCTCTCTCTCTCTCTCTCTCTCTCTCTCTGGTCTTTTATAACACATTAACAAATGTGTGATCTCTTGCAAATTTGTGCTCAAATGTTTGCCTGCCTATTAAATTGTTTAAACGTGTGTGTGTGTGTGTGTGTGTGTGTGTGTGCGTGCGTGCGTGGATGTGTTGTGAACAAGAACTCGAAACGCCACTTACTAATCCTGTATAATTGAATCTCCATCATAAAGCAGATATAACCATAATAAACAAGAAAGCGTTCACTCACAGACACTTTAACACAGACCTCACGCCTAAAACACTGAAATATTCAAACCGTGCCTTCTGGCTTTGGTTCCTCCCCTGGTTTTATTCACACCAAAGACCAGGAGCAGGTGAACACCGGTACAGGCGGTACCGGATAGGCCGGGCGACACCAGGTGAGGTGAGATCAGGTAAACCAGATCGACCAAGTGGAGACCAGGTAAGGTCAGATCAGGTAAACCAGATCGACCAAGTGGAGACCAGGTAAGGTGAGATCAGGTAAACCAGATCGACCAAGTGGAGACCAGGTGAGACCAGGTGAAATGAGACCAGGTAAACCAGATTGACCAAGTTGAGACCAGGTGAGACGAGACCAGGTAAACCAGATAGACCAAGTTGAGACCAGGTGACACCAGGTGAGGTAACACCAGGTACACCAGGTAATTTAGTCGAGACCAGGTGATGTGAGAACAGGTCAACCAGATCGACCAAGTTGAGACCAGTAGAGGTGAGACCAGGTGTTAACTGACAGACCAGATGTGACCAGGTAAACTAAATAGACCAGGTAAACCAGATAGGACCAGGTAGGACCAGGTGAACCAGATAGACCAGAAGGACCAGGTTAACCTAGAGAGACAAAGTAGAACCAGTTGAACCAGATAGACCAGGAGGACCAGGTTAACCGAGAGAGACCAGGTGAGAGAAGATGAGGCAAGGCTCACCAGGCTCACCAGGCTAACCGAAGGTGTGTCGTGTGTTTTGGCTCTGCGGGAGACGTCTAGTCTAGTAGAGACGTCTAGTAGTGTCTGACGAGGAGGGAGGGGGGGAGGGGACGTAGGAGAGTGAAGGGGGGGGGGGGAGTAGTGGGGAGATTTAATGGAGGAGGGGGAGGGTGAAGCTAATCAGAAAAAGTTGTTTTGTATAATTCCCCTCTCTGCTGAGACATCCTTTTTCTACTCAAGAAAAATCGGTGTTTCCCTTTTTTCCGCACTGCCTCTGCAATCACTAGGAATTCCATTACAGACCATGTGACAGCATCAATTCAATTCACCATTATCACGCCGTGAGAGTGTGAGGAAATAGCGCAGTATTGGCTTCGCCTGCCAAAGTGAGCCTGTGTGTGTGTGTGTGTGTGTGTGTGTGTGTGTGTGTGTGTGTTTATTGCAATGTGAAAACAATTTGACTATTTTGTCACCACATGATGAACCTGGGGGCCAGTCAATAGAACAACTTCCTCAACAAGAACCACAGCAACTCCCTAAAGGAAACACTCCCTCATTAACGACACAACCAAACACAACTGAATAATCAGTAGCTACCTCCAAACAACAACTACCTCCAAACAACAACTACCTCCAACCAACAACTACCTCCAACCAACAACTACCTCCAAACAACAACTACCTCCAAACAACAACTACCTCCAACCAACAACTACCTCCAAACACCAACTACCTCCAAACAACAACTACCACAACATCAACTACCTCCAAACAACAACTACCTCCAACCAACAACTACCTCCAAACAACAACTACCTCCAACAACAACTACCTCCAAACAACAACTACCTCCAAACACCAACTACCTCCAACCAACAACTACCTCCAAACAACAACTACCTCCAAACAACAACTACCTCCAAACAACAACTACCTCCAAACAACAACTACCTCCAAACAACAACTACCTCCAACCAACAACTACCTCCAAACACCAACTACCTCCAAACACCAACTACCTCCAAACACCAACTACCTTATTATTTGTCTGCTCAGCAATCCGGCCACACAGGCTTATAAATTAGCCCCCCTCTACTGCAGCTGGGTGAGGGTGGGGGGGAAGGGGGGACGGGTTGTCCCGGTCCTGCCTGCCCCCCTCCCCCTCCTCCCCCCTCCTCCCCCCTCCTCCCCCTCTCCCCCTCTCCCCCTCCTGCCCCTCTCCCCCTCCTCATCCATTGCCGGGCCCTCCACCAAGGGTTCCGTGGCTAATGGCCAAGTTATGACTCATTAACAGATGAGCCTCTCTCGCCGTCCTCTCCAAACGATCCACAGAAAGAGGGAGAGAGAGAGAGAGAGAGAGAGTCCTCGTGGAGGTTCTTCTTGGCCTACCTTCCGGATAATTCTATGCACAGCTAACCGCTAACCCCCCCCTCCCCGTGGCCTGTAGGACCAGAAACACCAACTGACGCAGGGGAACATCCACTGGTGTGTGAGTGTGCGTGTGTGTGAGTGTGAATGTGTTTACGTGTGTGTGTGTGTGTGTGTGTGTGTGTGTGTGTGTGTGTGTGTGTGTGTGTGTGTGTGTGTGTGTGTGTGTGTGTCCCAGTCCCAGGAACTCTCTATCCAACACACATGCGTGACTGTACCGATCCATCCGTGTTCAAATCACTCACCACAACTCACCTGTTGCTCAGAACTGCTTTTGATGTGTAACTATTAGTGTTCTGTTGTGTGTTCTATGTGTGTTACCTGTTGTTTAGCTCCATTATGTATTTATGTATCACATTATTTTAATACTGTAAGGTGCTCTTGGGTTTCATGTTAAAGCACTCTATAAAATAAATGCATTATTATTAGTATTATTATTATTATTAGTATTAATAAGAAAAGAATAAGAAATGAAAAGACAGAATATAACAGAAAGGATAAAACAAAACAAAAAACAACTGAAAAATACATTTCTACTGGGGGTGAACCCAGGGTCATACGTCCCGCCTCATGGAGCATAAATCAGTTCAGAGTCATACGTCCCGCCTCATGGAGCATAAATCAGTCCAGGGTCATACGTCCCGCCTCATGGAGCATACATCAGTCCAGGGTCATACGTCCCGCCTCATGGAGCATAAATCAGTCCAGAGTCATACGTCCCGCCTCATGGAGCATAAATCAGTCCAGAGTCATACGTCCCGCCTCATGGAGCATAAATCAGTCCAGGGTCATACGTCCCGCCTCATGGAGCATAAATCAGTCCAGGGTCATACGTCCCGCCTCATGGAGCATAAATCAGTCCAGAGTCATACGTCCCGCCTCATGGAGCATAAATCAGTCCAGAGTCATACGTCCCGCCTCATGGAGCATAAATCAGTCCAGGGTCATACGTCCCGCCTCATGGAGCATAAATCAGTCCAGGGTCATACGTCCCGCCTCATGGAGCATAAATCAGTCCAGGGTCATACGTCCCGCCTCATGGAGCATAAATCAGTCCAGAGTCATACGTCCCGCCTCATGGAGCATAAATCAGTCCAGGGTCATACGTCCCGCCTCATGGAGCATAAATCAGTCCAGAGTCATACGTCCCGCCTCATGGAGCATAAATCAGTCCAGGGTCATACGTCCCGCCTCATGGAGCATAAATCAGTCCAGGGTCATACGTCCCGCCTCATGGAGCATAAATCAGTCCAGGGTCATACGTCCCGCCTCATGGAGCATAAATCAGTCCAGGGTCATACGTCCCGCCTCATGGAGCATAAATCAGTCCAGGGTCATACGTCCCGCCTCATGGAGCATAAATCAGTCCAGGGTCATACGTCCCGCCTCATGGAGCATAAATCAGTCCAGGGTCATACGTCCCGCCTCATGGAGCATAAATCAGTCCCGGGTCATACGTCCCGCCTCATGGAGCATAAATCAGTCCCGGGTCATACGTCCCGCCTCATGGAGCATAAATCAGTCCCGGGTCATACGTCCCGCCTCATGGAGCATAAATCAGTCCAGGGTCATACGTCCCGCCTCATGGAGCATAAATCAGTCCAGGGTCATACGTCCCGCCTCATGGAGCATAAATCAGTCCAGGGTCATACGTCCCGCCTCATGGAGCATAAATCAGTCCAGGGTCATACGTCCCGCCTCATGGAGCATAAATCAGTCCAGAGTCATACGTCTCGCCTCATGGAGCATAAATCAGTCCAGAGTCATACGTCCCGCCTCATGGAGCATAAATCAGTCCAGAGTCATACGTCCCGCCTCATGGAGCATAAATCAGTCCAGGGTCATACGTCCCGCCTCATGGAGCATAAATCAGTCCAGGGTCATACGTCCCGCCTCATGGAGCATAAATCAGTCCAGGGTCATACGTCCCGCCTCATGGAGCATAAATCAGTCCAGGGTCATACGTCCCGCCTCATGGAGCATAAATCAGTCCAGGGTCATACGTCCCGCCTCATGGAGCATAAATCAGTCCAGAGTCATACGTCCCGCCTCATGGAGCATAAATCAGTCCAGGGTCATACGTCCCGCCTCATGGAGCATAAATCAGTCCAGAGTCATACGTCCCGCCTCATGGAGCATAAATCAGTCCCGGGTCATACGTCCCGCCTCATGGAGCATAAATCAGTCCAGGGTCAGGAAAAGCATCAGAGAACATGGCGGAGCTGCGGCCGTGACGGCTCTGACTGGGCAGTGGAATGAGAATGAATGAATCAATTAATGAATGGATGAATGAATGAACGCTGCCGTCGACTAACCCTCGCCTTGGGCGAAGGTTAGTCGTTCAATTGGCGCCATGAAAGAAATACAGTACAACCATTCGTTCTCATGGAGCTGTCGGTTCTTATTGGCTAGATGTGTGTGTGTGTGTGTGTGTGTGTGTGTGTGTGTGTTCTTTTCTGTGTGCATGTGTGTGTGTGTGTGTGTGTGTTCTTGTGTGTGTGTGTGTGTGTGTTCTTGTGTGTGTGTGTGTGTGTGTGCGTTTGTGTGTGTGTGTGTGTGCGTTGTTCTGACGGGCCCCTGTGGGATCACAGGGGAGCTTTGTACAGGCAAAACGGGGCCAATGCTGAATCTATTCCAATCGAAGGTTTATATGAATGTAAACAAATGTGTCCCATTAAACAGCGCCGGTGGCCAAGGTTGTGGAGCAGTTTTCTAAGGACCGCCTCCCTCCCACCTCACCTCCACCAACCCCACCCCCACCCTGCAGGAAGTACTTGAAACTAAATATTTAAGAAAAAAAGCTTCATAAATCGAAGACATAACACCAAACGGTTCCCACTTACCCGGCCGATGAGCACGGGCTCTGGTCCGGCGTACTCCTCAATCACAAAGAACTGGTTCCAGATCCAGCTCCGCCTGCTGCGAGACCGGGGGCCCCTCCGCACCACCTCCTCCTCCTCTGTCTCCACCTCCATCTGCTCATCCTCCTCCTCGTCACCCTGTGCCTCCTCCTTCTCTTCCCCTTCGTCCGAGGTGGCCTCTTCGAAGACGAGCCCCCCCTTGGCCTCCCTGGCCGTGCCCGGATCCGGGCGGAGCCTCAGGACGTGGCCGGGATTGGCGTCCCGGCTCCCCGAGGACAGGTGGTGAGGGAGGGCCGTCTCCATCGCCTGCCCTCCCGCCACCACGGTGCCCGGCCTCCCCCTGCTGGGGGGAGCCGGGGAGGAGGGGGAGAACCCGACCGCCTGATGGGGAGAACGCCGTGGGGCACGCTTGGTGGACGGAGGAGGAGGAGGAGTCGACAATGGGGGCATGTCTGTCCGACTAGCGGCTGTCTGCTTCTCCTTGCCGGCGCCGCCCAGCTCATTCTGAGGCGTGGAAAGCAGGAGACGGAGAAACTCTTTGCTTTCTGAGCCGCCACCGCCGCCATCGCCGCCACCGCCGCCACCGCCGCCACCGCCGCCACCGCCGCGGCTGCTGCTGATGCTGCTCTCCACCGGGCGCATCTCACGCTGGTCCTTCGCCGTCACAAGCGACACAATAGTTAGCCTATAAGGATCCGGGCGAGTGTAAACACTGTGATTTGCGGCGGGATCCAGATTAGTGACCGGGCTCACACGAGGCGGCGCCGTTTGATTTTCCGATCCGGAGTGACTCTGAGTGGCGGTTAAATCCCGTCGGCCGGCCTCTGAACGACCGCTGTTCACGTCGATCAAGTCTCTCTTCCTGCCGCGGCCGCCGCCCCCCTTGCCGCTCTGGAAGCTCTGCAGCTGAGAGTTGACGATCCGCACCAGGTTCTCCTTGGACAGGAGCTTCAGGACGCCGTAGCTCCCTGTGAGGTTCAACCTACGGCCCGTTTCCCCGCCGAAGCCCGTCGCCGCCACGCCGCCAGACGCCGCCGTGGGCTCCCCCCCACCGGACTCTATCGGTTTGGTCCTGGGGTCCAGACGTCTGACCCGGGACGTTTTATTGTTGTTATCGGAGTACAGATTGTTTCTGTAGTGGATCAGGAAGGCCTTTTCCACTTTCCCCGCTTTAGCGGCGGCGGTCTTGTCGTTCCTGACACACTTGGCGTCCTGGGTCGACTCCCTGTTGGCGCCCGGTGACACGCGACTCACTTCCTGTTTGTTGTCGACAAACCCGACCTCGTGCTTAGGCTTCGAACCCGGCCTCTCCTTGTTGCCCGAGGAGGCAGCTGTGTGACTCTGCAGCATTTTGGCGTAGGAAATCGATCCGCCCTCAGCCTCTTGATCGCGGCTGATCAAATTCCTGAGGGTCACGACGAGGGAGGACGTCTCGTCAACGCCCCCGCCGCCGACTGCGCCGCCGGTGACGTCCCATTGGTCGGCCGCCCGGGTCTCGCCCAGCTTCGCCTCTTGCCTCCGGAGACTCCTATTGGCCGAGGCTCCGAAATAGAGGCCCTCCGTGAGGCAGAGGAGCACCAGCAGAGTCAGGTTCCGGGTAATCATGTTGTCTCGGGAGGGAGGGTTGTCCTAATTTGAACGAGGCTGGCTGCGGGACAGTTTTCCGCTTGTCTTCATTCTTCCCTTTCGATGTTCTCTCCCTCGGTGCAAAACCTCCTCCTCCTCCTCCTCCTCCTCCTCCTCCTCCTCCTCCTCCTCCTCCTCCTCCTCCTCCTGCTGCCCGCTCGGCTCACTCCCTCATCACGTGCCCTTCACACAGAGCTGGAGGGGGCAGTGTCTGTCACTTTCTCTGTTATTTTCTCCCTCTATCTATCTATCTATCTATCTATCTATCTATCTATCTATCTATCTCTCTCTCTCTCTCTCTCTCTTTATCTCTCTCTCTCTCTCTCTCTCTTTATCTCTCTCTCTCTCTCCTCTTCTTTTCTCCAGCTCCTGGTCTAATATCTTCCACTATCTCCCCGAGAGGCTTCTGGTTTCCTTCCTGCTCGCTGCTCTCTCCCTGACTGCCGTCTCGTTCGCCGTGTTCCCGCTGAGAGATGTTCGAAGTGCCCTGGGAAGAAACAGATAAATATAATTAAGTTACAATCCTGAGTCATTGTGCTGTGGTAATTAAAATCAGTTTGGCGGAGGGAGAGAGAGAGAGAGAGAGAGAGAGCGAGAGAGCGAGAGAGAGAGAGAGAGAGAGAGAGAGAGAGAGAGAGAGAGAGAGAGAGAGAGAGAGAGAGAGGGGGGGGGGGACCGGTATGCTGCCACAGTGGAGCAGGTAGGCCAGAGCAACATCAAAGCCATCACATTTTGCACCAGCCCACACACACACACACTCAGTAGCTTGCGGGTTCAGGAATCTCATCCTCTCTAATTACCCTGGGGCCTTGTGTGTGTGCCTCTCTCATTAGACACAGGATGCATACATAACAACCCAATCACGGTGACAACTTTATTCTACTACTACTTAATAACTAACTCCCTCATGCTACTCCTCCGGTCTCCTCCACTCCGAGTCGTGGGCGACTACGGTTTGGGGGGGTCTAACATCTTCACTGCTATCCTGACTGTCCCGGGTCGTCGGAGAGGGAGGGGGAAGGAGTGTGGTGTGTTTGGGTGTCCCACACTATGGGATCCTGTCAGGACATTCACCGAGGCATGACGGAGGCAGGAATATTCCTGATGGAGCACACTGCTCGGCTCACACGCACGCACATACGCACACAGACACACACACGCACACACACACTCACAGACACACACTCGTGTCATAACACAACACAGTTGTCCCCGACACACAAAAAACACACACGCACGCACGCACACACACACACACACACACACACACACACACACACACACACACACCACACACACACACACACACACACACACACACACACACACACACACACACACACACACACACACACACACACACACACACACTCCTGTCATAACACAAAACAGTCCCTGACACACAACAATGACACACACACAATTCCCACCCAAAAACAAACACACACACACACACACACACACACACGCGTCAGCTTCTTCAACCTCACTCCAACCTGTCAAAACAACAAACACTTTTTTAGGGTGAGGAGAGATTTACAAAGGAAAAAAGACGAAGAAGAATAAATAAATAAACATATACAGATAAACAATAACAAAAGCTTCCTCCCCCCCTGTGCCCTCCCTCCCTCCCTGCGCATGTCCTCCATCCCTCCCTCTCTCCCTCTCTCCCTCCCTCTCTCTCTGTCTCTCTCCCTTCCTACCTCCCTCCCTCTCTCCCTTCCTCCCTCTGTCTCTCCCTCCCTCTGTCTCTCCCTCTCTCCCTCCCTCTCTCTCTCTCCTTCCTACCCCCTCTCTCCCTCTCTCCCTCCCTCCCTCTCTCCCTTCCTCCCTCTGTCTCTCCCTCCCTCTGTCTCTCCCTCTCTCCCTCCCTCTCTCTCTCTCCCTTCCTACCCCCCTCTCTCCCTCTCTCCCTCCCTCCCTCCCTCCCACTCACCACATGTCCCTCTCCCATCTCTCACCGCCGAAGCGGCGCTCGCACGGCAAATACGCCCCCGTCTCCTCTCTCCTCGGAGGTGGTGTTAGTTTAGCACATCATCGTCTCCTCCCCACACACACACACACACACACACACCCGCCCACCCCATTCTGTTTCAGTCACGCGTGCTGCTGTCGCTGCAGACCCACACACACACAGACACACACACACAGACACACACACACAGAGACACACACACAGAGAGACACACACACACACACACATGGTAGTGCCGCCCGATCACTCCCTTAGCCCCTCTCAGCCTCATCTCCTGGCAGCCTTGTGGCGTCGGCGTGGTAACCGGCAGCGGTCCACGGGTCCGCCTTCAGAGCCTATAAACCTGTGGCTACGTCACGCCCATGGCAAATAACAGATGACTTTACGTGTGTGTGTGTGTGTGTGTGTGTGTGTGTGTGTGTGTGTGTTGTGTGAGCGGGCGGGCAGAGGTGAGAGTAAGTGAGGACACCCCCCCCCCCCCCCCCCAAACAAAATTAAAGAAAAGTCCAGGGAAGTGCGTCCGTGCACACACACACACACACACACACACACACACACACACACACACACACACACACACAGCCAGGAGGAAATCAAACATGCAGGCGTGTGAATTTGAATGCGCCGAGCGAGCAGCCAAGTGTGTCATTGGATTCGGTGACACACATCTCTCCCCCTCCCCCTCTCCCCTCTCTCCCCCTCTCTCCCCCTCTCCCCCCTCTCCCCCTCTCCCCCCCTCTCCCCCTCTCCCCCTCTCCCCCTCTCTCTCGGGCTCCCCGAGAAACGCTATTTTAGGAACCCGGGCCGAGAATGTCAGAACATTGTGGGCCCCGGTATATTTTACCTATATGTCTTGCACACACACAAACACACACAACACACACACACACACACACCAACAAACACTCCCACTATTTTACCACACACACACACACACACACACACACACACACACACACAAACACACTCTTCCGTTCCAACACACCCTCAGACCCTGCAAATGACGTACACACACTCCCACGCCAGATCACATCACATACACCACATCGCACGGGCACTGGCCCGAATTCCCCCCCCCCACTCTCTCTCGCTCTCTCTCTTTCTCTCTTCTTCGGGGGAGGGGTGTTCTGCCGGGGTGGTCATGATTACAGGCGGACCCTCGGCCATCGATCTTGAAGCTGTGGCGGCGTCGATGGCGGCGAGGTCCAGAGGGCTGTCACCAACTTAGCGAGATGAGGAGAACGCTAATTACAATTCACCTCCAGTGCCAGCACATAGCTGGCCAGGCTGTTCCTCTCTCTCTCTCTCTCTCTCTCTCTCTCTCTCTCTCTCTCTCTCTCTCTCTCTCTCTCTCTCTCTCTCTCTCTCTCTCTCTCTCTCTCTCTCTCTCTCTCTCTCTCTCTCTCTCTCTCTCTCTCTCTCTCTCTCTCTCTCTCTCTCTCTCTCTCTCTCTCGGTTGAAATGAATCTTTACCAAATCTGAGCATCGTATGAAACAAAATGATTCTCTCTTCTTTGGAAAAAAATCCATTTTTGAATCAATAATGGAATTCAAACACAATATTGACCTCGGTCATCATTTCCAAATGCTGTCTTAGATTCACTGCATTGGACGTGAGCGAGAGGTAGAATCAAGCAATTTGTGATACAAATTGTAGTAATTTTAACAAATAATAATCCAGTATGTTAAATACTGGTCGTATTACTTGACTGCAGTTGGTCGGACAAGGAGAACAAAATAATGATTTAGGGGATTTTGCTTCCAAAAATGACCCCCGTTAGCGGTGTGCCGCAAGATGCTGGAAAAAAGGTGAATAAAAAAAACATAGTTCGGACCAGATGATGAGGCAGCGGATGACCGTTGCCGTAGCCACAAAAAGGTGGCATCAAGACGGGATCGAACTGAGCCAACATCCAGCATCACATGATATCCGTCTCACATCCCTGTGGAGGAGAAGAAGACTTGGACGACTGAGCGCTCTGGGGGCGACCGTCTCCTCAACTCTCCATCTATCTCCATCAGCTCTAATTATTTCAGCTGAGCCCTCCAATCCCATTCCTCTAGTCTCCATCTGAACCAGCCAGACAGGCCAGAGCACTGCGAGAAACTTTGTTCTAAGACATTCTGTTCTGAGCATGCTGTTCAAATGCTGGACACCAGTAGTACTATCTAAATCTAAATCTGGAGGATTCGATCCTCTTTATTGGTCACATGCATGTAAACACACAGTGAAAGTGGTTTCTCTGCATTTAACCCATCCTAGTATTACGATCAGTGGGCAGCTATTGTATATACAGCGCCCGAGGAGCAGTGTAGGGGGTCTGGTGCCTTGCTCAAGGGAGGTCTCCGGAAGGTCGCCGGTTTAAGTCCCCACCTGGGCACTCGCTCCGGCGACATGAAGCGGGACATCAGGGAGTGTTGCGGCATTTCTACGGAGACGTGGCTTACCTCCGTGATTCCTGACAAAGCAGTGCAACCCCCGGGATTCTCTTTGTTTCGGACAGACAGAACACCTGAACCTCAACATTGCTCATCTAATCTGGATTGACTATCAAGCGTGGCCCTTTATTTATTTTTGCCGAGGGAAATCTCCGCTATTCTCATGGTGGCGGTTTACATCCAACCACGGGCTGATGCGAACATCGCATTGGACGAACTTTACATTGAAGTGAGCAAACTTCAGAAATACCCCGAGGCAGTCCCCATTGTAGTGCGGGACTTTAACCACTGCAATTTAACAAAGGTATTACCAAAATCCTATCAACAACATCTCATGTCCGACAAGACAGAACAAAACTCTTGATCACTGCTACACCACCATTAAGCATGCTTATCGCGCTGTTGTGCGGCCGGCTTTCGGCAAATCAGACCACGCCTCCGTGCCTCTACTTCCTGCTTGACCCGATGAGTACATAAAAGTCAGAAAAGCCATCAAGAAGGGTAAACTGGCTTATGAAAACAAATTGGAATCACAGTTGGGGGGCTCTGACACCAGAGGCATGTGGCAAGGTCTAAGGGTCCTCTCCAATTACAAGGGGAGCTCAGGGGCACCAACAACGACCCTAACCTACCAGATGAGCTTAACAAGTTTTTTGCTCACTTTGCCGACCAACAACTTGAACACCCACCCAGAGGACTACGTTCTACAACTGTCAGAGTCCGAGGTCCGCAGAACCTTCAGGAGGGTGAAGGCAGGGAAGGAAGCCGGCCGACGGAGTTCCATCCCGTCTCTTCAAGACTTTCGCCGACCAGCTGGCTCCTGTGTTCACCGACACAGTCTGTCGTCCCAGCATGCTTAAAGCGACAAACATTGTGCCGTTACCCAAATAGACCATGGTAACATGCCTCAATGACCAGTGGCTTTAACACCCATAGCAATGAAGTGCCTGGAGAAACTTGTAATGTTGCATATAACCTGTTCCATCCCCGAGTCCCTAGACCCACTCCAGTTTACATACAGACCAAACAGGTCTGTAGACGATGCCATTTCCCTAGCACTACACAAGGCCCTGCAGCACCTAGACAGGAGGGACACCTACATCAGACTCCTGTTCATTGACTACAGCTCGGCGTTCAACAACATTGTTCCCTCCAAGCTGGTCATGAAACTGAGGGACCTAGGTCTGGGCGCCCCCATCTGTAACTGGATTATGGACTTCCTGACGGGCAGGCCTCAAGTGGTGAAGATTGGGAACAACATATCATCCACTCTGTTTCTCAACATCGGAGCCCCAAGCCCCAAGGCTGCTGCCTCAGTCCCTGGCTGTACTCACTGTACACACATGACTGTACTACCATGCACAGCAATAATCAGATTATCAAGTTTGCAGACAACACCACAGTCATCGGCCTGATAAGCGAGGGCGACAAAGCGGAGTACAGAGATGAGATAGTCCAGCTGACGCGATGGTGTGAGGACACCAGCCTCGCACTGAATGTCAGCAAGACCAAGGAGCTCATCGTGGACTTCAGGAGCCACTGGGGCACCCACTCCACCATCAGCCTGGACGGGACAACGGTGGAAGTCGTCAGCTGCTTCCATTTCCTTGGACTACAGATTTCCGATGACGTGACGTGGACCCGCAACACGGAGGTCATGCTGAAGAAGGCACACCAGTGCCTCTATGCTCTGCGGTGCCTCAGAAAAAGTGGGCTCGTGAACTTCTACCGTGGCACCGTAAAGAGTGTCCTGACGGGTGGCGTCACTGTGTGGTACGGCAACACCACTGCACAGGACAAGAATGCCATCCAGAGGGTCGTGAGGACAGCAGAGAAGATCATCGGGTGTGCACTTCCATGCATTGAGGAGATCTTTAGGACCAGATGTCGGAAGAAGGCCACCATAAAGGACTGCAACCACCCTGGGCACCATCTCTTCTCCCCCCTACCTTCTGGTCGCCGGTTGCGCATTATTCATCATCATCATCATCAAGTCATCATCATCATCATCATGCTGTCGGTCGCATAGCGACAAAGACTGCGTTCGAATAATTGTACAGCCGCTCTGCAAACGTCTCTTTGGTTTGCCAAGGATGACCATTGTCATTGTGTTCATCAACCTCTGGTTTAGATTTCTCTTCATGCTGTCTTTGGTAGTCTTTCCGATGGCATTCTCTGCTCGTGCCATGCCCATCGAAGGTTTTTTCTTATGAGGAGATCTTCCATAGAGGGCAGACCTGTTTGCTCCAGGATTTCCGTGTTTTTCACCTTGTCTTTCCAGGTTATCCTCATTATTGATCTTAAGTGTCTCAACATAAAGGCATGTAGTTTTGTTCACCTGGCTTCAATATACTGTCCATGTTTCGGCGCCGTACAGAAGAGTTGAGAGAACGATTGCCCCGTAGATTTTACCTTTGACTTTAGTGGACATGATGGTTATTCCAGAGTCTTTGGCGCAGTTTTCCAAAACACATGCTAGCCTTGGCCATTCTCTTCTGTATCTCTGCATCTCTTGATATCGTACTGCCAAGATAAGTCGTTTTCTACTCTGTGTTCAGAGCAGTGTCCTCAACTTTGATATTCTGTTGTTTTTGGACAGAGTTTGGTTGGAATAAAACTTCTGTCTTCTTGATGTTGATATGCAGACCAAACATTTTTGACGCAGTAGAAAAAAACCATCTACAATGTGCTGCGCATGTTCTGGTGTATGAGCGACGAGGGCGCTGTCATCTGCGAATAGGAGTTCTCTTACAAGGATTTGCGTACACTTGGTCTTAGCTTTGAAATGCGAGACTTTAAATAGGTCTGCGTATATACACTCTTTTATCAAGATTACGGAAAGCCACATCCAGCATTGCCGATAGAAAGACAGAGAACAATGTTGGCGCCAATACACAACCTTGTTTCACACCATTATATACAGCGAATGTGTTTGATCATCATTGACTTTTGCCATCATTCCAGTGTGTAGTGCCTCAACCATCTTAGTCAATTTCTCTGGGCATCCATATTTC
Source organism: Muraenolepis orangiensis (assembly GCA_027704905.1). NCBI lineage: Eukaryota > Metazoa > Chordata > Actinopteri > Gadiformes > Muraenolepididae > Muraenolepis > Muraenolepis orangiensis. The sequence goes on along the minus strand of CM051005.1, from coordinate 9,792,998 downwards.
TTCAGAAGCTGCCACAATCCTGTCCTTCCTACAGTATCAAAAGCTTTCGGGAAGTCCACAAAGACCACGTAAAGTTGTATGTCCTTTTCTAAGCATTTTTCCTGAAGTTGGCGGAGTAAAAAGATCATGTGCTTCGATTCGTGCGAAAGCCACATTGTGTCTCTGGTATTATTTCTGGTGTTATGTGGCTAGTGATTATGTTGAGAAGAATTCTAGCAAACGCTTTGCCAGCTATGGCTAGAAGTGAGATTCCTCGATTGTTTCCGCAGTCTGTTCGGTCACCTTTCTTAAAGATTGTAACAATGTTAGCATCTTTCCAGTCCTGTGGTACAGAGTCTTCTTCCCATGCATTATGAATAAGTTTGAGAAGCCTGCAGGTAAGTTTGTTTCCACCAAATTTCCAGATTTCCGCAGCGATTCCATCACCACCAGGAGCTTTTCTGCTAAGGTGGCAATCGCCTTACATAGCTCTTCCATTGTTGGTGTTTTGTTTAGTATTGTCACAATCTTTTGGATGTTGGCAAGTGCTGTAGAGTCAATGTCACCAGGTACATTGAGCAGGTTTTGGAAATGCCAAAACAGTAGGCCATTTGTCAAAGTCTTGTCCTATTCTGGCATTGAAGCAGCAACTTGTCTCTTCGAGGGATGTTACGTAACATCTGCGTTAGTTGGTTGTCGAAGGCTTCCTTAGCTTTGTCATAGTTGGCGCATATGCACTGATTATCGTAGTGTTACAATTATTTTTTTATTTAAGTCTCATCGTCATAATTCTGTCACTTATTGGTTTAGGCATTTCTGTGAGTTTTGGCATTATGTATTTTCTGATTGCAAATCCAACTTCTGATTCTCTACGCTCTCCTTCAGGCTTTCCACTCCAGAAGAATGAGTATCCTACGTCATCAAGGCTGCCAGATTCAGAAAACTGCATTTCACATAGGGCGGCAATTTCAATTTGGTATTTCTCCAACTCCATCGCTACTAATGCAGTGCGTCTTTCAGGTTGATTGGTTGAATCTCTATCAAGAGGCGTACTGACATTCCATTGGGCTATCATCATAGACGTTTTCCTATTTGTCTTTTTACTGCCTAGCTGATTTTTCACTGTCGACTTAAGTTGTAGTCGAGCAGCGCGGTTCTTGTTAACACGGGTGACGGCCGAGCCAGTATGGAGATGAGTTTGGTTGTACATTTCATGAAAGCTGCTTGCAAGCATGTTGAAGTGCTGTTAGCTTTTGCAAGTTACTATCAGCACTCTCTCGGGGAGCTAGAGTTGTTTGACACCGGCAGGATCAGATCAAGACAGGCGTAGACTCTAGTCCCTGCAGTGGCTGACCGGAGGTTGCTGGGACGTTCCAAGCAATCAACCGCCCTCTATGCGGCCACAAAGCCATTCGTACAAGTACTACCAGGTTTAAGGATAGTTTTTATCCACAGGCAGTGCCCTACTGAAGTGTTAGGAGTGCTGCCACTTTCACATTTATAACATTGTCATTAACATGACTTACATACTTTCTCATCACCATTACTGCACTGTACTGCACTGTATTCATGATGCTGCTGCACTACTGGCACTTTAAATGCTTTTAAAGATTTATGTAAAAAAAACAAAAAACATGTACATATCATTTAAGTCACTTTGCTGCTCTTTTTTAATTTTTATTGTATATATTATTTTACAAATGGCCAATACAAATCTTGTATCTTGTATCTTGTAATAGCTCAGAATGTTGGGAATTGGCTTGGGAACCGGAAGGTCGCCGGTTCAAGGACCCGATACATCTGAGCACTGCCGAGGTGCCCTTGAGCAAGGCACCAGACCCCTACACTGCTCCCCGGGCAGCTGTATATACAATAGCTGCACCACTGCTCCTAATACTAGCATGGGTTAAATGCAGAGAAACACATTTCACTGTGTTTGTACATTACATTGTACATGTATGTGACCGATAGAGAGGATTTAATCCTCCAGATTTAGATTTAGATTTAGATTTAGTCATCATTGCACGATCATTACCTCAATACCTGATCATTACATCCTTACTTTTGTGACTTTTTTGCATACGCAAAGTCACTAGTCACAAACAAGTTAGCCAGCACCACACAGAGTATGATGTACAATGTTGTCCATTTGATCAACTGAATTTATTTGATTGATTCATTTGATGAATTACCATGAATACAAGTATCCTTCATGTCCTCCCTAATTCATAGTCGCCAGCATTTACACACACACACACACACACACACACACACACACACACACACACACACACACACACACACACACACACACACACACACACCACACACACACACACACACACACACACACACACACACACACACACACACACACACACACATCACAACCTAGACTACGTATGCACACAACAAACACCACATCCAAACAACATGCTACATTCCAGTCACACTCACACACACATGACGAGGAGAAGTGCTATGCTACAAAGACCCTCTCTGACCCGTCACGTTCTACCGTCGAGAGAACAAAGACAAAAGACAACAGAAAGAATATAATATTACAGAAATAACACACACTAAATATGAAAGGGACTTCCTTCCCTGGACCGGTCTCTCTCTCTCTCTCTCTCTCTCTCCTCTCTCTCTCTCTCTCTCTCTCTCTCTCTCTCTCTCTCTCTCTCTCTCTCTCTCTCTCTCTCTCTCCTCTCTCTCTCTCTCTCTCTCTCTCTCTCTCTCTCTCTCTCTCTCTCTCTCTCGCTCTCGCTCTCTCTCTCTCTCTAACTAACTCGCTCCCTCTCATCCTCTGTTTGTATGTCCGGCTGTCTGTGTTTTCCCCCCCCCCCCCTCTTCCCCTCTCTATCTCCCCCTCTCTCCCCCTATGTCCTCCCTCTCTCTCTCTTGCCCTCTCTCTCTTTCTGTTCTCATCTCTCTCTCTGTCTGTCACTCTGTCTCTCTCATCCTCCCTCTGTTTGTCTTGGTCTCTAACTCTCTCCCTCTCATCCTCTATCTGTATGTCCGGCTGTCTGTGTTTCCCCCCCCCCCCCCCCCTATGTCCCCCCTCTCTCTCTCGCCCTCTCTCTCTTTCTCTCCCTCCACTTCGCTCCACCTCCTCCAACTCCCTGCAGCTCCCCGCACCTCCTCCATCTCCCTCCATCTCCCTTCATCTCCCTCCACCTCCTCCACCTCGCTCCACCTCCTCCACCTCCCTCCACCTCCCTACACCTCCTCCACCTCCCTCCACCTCCCTACACCTCCTCCACCTCCCTCCACCTCCAACATTCAGTCTATAAAACCGTGACAGGAGTGGAAGAACGGGTCAAATTATGGCAAAGAAATTGCAGAGAGAGAGAGAGAGAGAGAGAGAGAGAGAGAGAGAGAGAGAGAGAGAGAGAGAGAGAGAGAGAGAGAGAGAGAGAGAGAGAGAGAGAGAGAGAGAGAGAGAGAGAGAGATGGAGTTATGCAGGAGTGCCTCCTGCATAACCCAACAAACATGTATTTCCAATATTTCACTGACCCTGGCAACAGCTGAAGGTCAGTATACTTAAGTGCCAGCTCGGCTAATGTTAGACGGATGAATAACTTAGACCACAACGCCCATCACACACACACACACACACACACACACACACACACACACACACACACACACACACACACACACACACACACACACACACACACACACACACACACACACACACACACACACACACACACACACACACACACACACACTGAAAACACACACACACACACACTCACACACACACACCTTGCCGTCGGGCGTCTTTAAACCCTTATATAATTCACCTGGGAACGAATTACGGCCCTTCTGGATCGCTATCCCGGACCACGCCAGGTTCCCGGCCCCCTAACTGGACCCGACTTAAAGTTCAACCCTGCGCCTCCACCCTCCCCCCAGGATGAAGAAGGGAGAGGAAAAAATGCGCTTCGGATTAAATGATCTTCACCAGCGGTGGCGAAAGGTCAGGAGGGAGGGGGGGGGGAGACGCACTCGGTTGGGTAGAATTACATCTGATGCCTATCACGCTCTCTCTCTCATCTCTCTCTCTCTTGATCTCTGCCTCTCTCTCTCTCTTGATCTCTCTCTCTCTCTCTCTCTCGCTCCATCCATTTATTTCTCTCTCTATTGCCGTCTCTTCTGCTTGGCCGCGTGTGCAACATCAAAAAAAGCTGATGTGATCCTTGTGGTTACACTGCCTGACATTTCTGTCTCCCCTCCCTCCCACACGCACCACCACCTCCACCTCAGACTTTGCAAGTTGTCTCTATACACTAAGTGTGTGTGTGTGTGTGTGTGTGTGTGTGTGTGTGTGTGTGTGTGTGTGTGTGTGTGTGTGTGTGTGTGTGTGTGTGTGGGAGAGAAGAGAAGATAGAGAGACAGAGACAGAGAGAGAGAGTGAGAGAAGCAGAGAGAGACAGAGAGAGCATGATATAGAGAGAGACAGAGAGAGAGAGAGAGAGAGAGAGAGTGCAGATAGAGATAGAGATAGACAGAGACAGAGACAGAGACAGAGACAGAGACAGAGACAGAGAGAGAGAGAGAGAGAGAGAGAGAGAGAGAGAGAGAGAGTGCAGATAGAGATAGACAGAGACAGAGACAGAGACAGAGACAGAGACAGAGACAGAGGGAGATAGAGAGAGATATTTAACAGTGGATGTTGTCAACCGACAAATAATTGTTGTTATTCAGAAAACAAACACTTTAATCAACATTCATTTAAAACCATGTCAACAGAATCTCTTGTTCCCTCTGCACGGGGAAACCAAATACGGTTCATAAAACGTACGAGAAAATGTATATTTATTCATGTTATATTTTAATGTGGGTTACATATGAAAGGTATGAAATGTAGTGAAGTAACAGCACAACACAGCACCACCACACACACGCTATCGATGAAAGGGACAGTCTAAACCGCTTAACGTGAAAAGGCTTAATGTAACTTAAAGTTCCAAAACAGCGATCAATAATCACCAAATTTCTTTGGAATATGTCTTTTCATTAGCACTTTCACCTGTCAAAATATCAAAACCTAAATCTTACTATTACGGAATTGATGTTACATTAAGTGTTTTCCTCTCATAAAGCTCCGTTAAGACTTTTCCTTACTGGATCAATAGAGAGGAAAACACTTAATGTCACATAACGTCCATAATGGTAGGATATAAGTTGAGATATTTTGACAGGTGAAAGTGCTAATGACAAGACATATGCCAGAGAAATTTGGTGATTATTGATCGCGGTTTTGTAACTCTTAGTTACGTTAAGCCTTTTCACTTTAAGAGATGCAAAGAAAGATCAAGTCAAAACTCTCAATTTAAATGCACAACAATGCTTAACAAACCCAAGTCAGCCATTAACTAATCAGTCAACAAGTGTGTGGAAACAAAATGCAACAACCAGCTCAACGAGACGCAACACTGAGACAAAACCAGCAAAGACAAATGAGTCTCACTCACCAATGATGTTCACTTAAAGACCAAATCCATTCTCCTGTCCTTCTGGATTAATGTTTCAATAACCCAGTCATAAAGCTGATCACTGCTTTTCAGATCCAAAATAAGTTGCCTTTCAATTGCTATGGAAGCTGATCCAGTGAGTCGGGATTGTCCTGTTCTCTTCCTCCATATGTTTGTATCCGTTTGAGGGCGGACAACGTCCTTTCCTCAGATGCAGTGGTGACGGGGATCATTAAAACTTTTTTATAATGTCAATCTTTTCACTGAATGGTCGTCTTGAAAAGGGTACTAACAACATTTCTGCAACATCAACATCATCTTCACCTGCACTAAGCTAGATCCTCTGTCTCGAGGGACCTTCTAGCGTACAATGGAACTGTGGGGAAATCTGAAAGAATACGCCCATTGGCTACAAATCACTATATGATTGGTTGATCAAATTGTCAATCCAAACGTACGCTCTCATTCAGTTTAAGGGCCAAGGCATTCGCGAGTACTTTGGTTGAAGGATATTCTTCCCAGCAACCCATAAAAATATTTGATCACAAAACCACTCAAATGCATAGTGCATGGACAGAGAA
>CM051005.1:9774451-9784451 GCA_027704905.1 Muraenolepis orangiensis | reverse complement strand
TAAAATGTCTTGAAGGCGAGGGCCACAAGACATTGTTATTGTACAACCAACCATGCAATAATAATAATGATTATTGTTATTGTTATTATTATTATTGTAGTAGTAGTAGTAGTAGTCGGTGCTGCAGACCTGACGTCGAGCGAATATGATTCACAATTTTTATGACAGTCTCCATTGCTTCTTTCAACTCCCCTGACAATTTCGCACACAGAACTGATTGATGTATGATGCAATGCAGTGTGTTCACTGTGGGATGCTCTGCACATAAGCGAGATGCAAAGCCCCTTTCTTTCCCAATCATGGACGGGCAGCCATCGGTAACGAGAAGGTTGATCTTACCTAGATCCAAACCCTTCTCTTCAAAAAAACTCCAAACTGCAGCGAAAATCACTTCACCTGTAGTGCTGGTTATCAGTGGTAAAAGGCATAACAACTCCTCTTTAAAAACGTCACCATCGAAGTACCTCACAAACAGCGAGAGCTGTGCCGTATCTGTTGCATCAGTCGATTCATCGACAGCGATGTACTCTGTAGATTTGAGATCGGCAATTAATGCTGAAAAACAGTCCTCAAACAGTACCTCTACTCTTCGACTTCCCAATGTGTCAGAGTACACTCCTCCTACACAACTTCAGCGTCAGTGAATGTCTTTCTCTTTTTGGCTAAAGCGATCACTCGTAGAGAAGCAGCAGTGGCCTTTTCCTGGGCTGTATAAGCAGTTGTAAGAATAGTGGTTGATGCAGTGTAAGAAGATTTAAGTATTTCTATTTTACCACGTCTAGCTGTGCTACCAGGCGGGTAAGCAGCATTGAAGTTAGCAGCATGCTTGGTCTCATAGTGGCGCCTCACATTAGCAACCTTGCAGACTGAAACAGTTATTTGACATATTAAACATAAAGGTCTAGGATTGGCGTGTGATGGTAAAATAAATACAAAATCATCATCAGCTCATTTTGGATCAGTAATGAGAGTAACGAGATTGACACGATGTCACGATAATTACACGCTGATCAGTCCAATGCAAGATTGCCTTTTAAGAACTATTGAGGGAGAAATAATTTGGACACATTTAATTCGGATAACAAAATAGCGAACATATATTGACATTTATTTAAATGATTTAAAAAAAAAATAATAATATTTTTTTTTTTTTTTTTTACATTTACACAATATGGATTGTGTTCCAGGGGCCACGAGAAAGCTCCCCGCGGGCCGGATTTGGCCCGCGGGCCGCCAGTTGAATATCCCTGCTCTACTGTCCACCCGTCCATTCAGCTATTGATTTATTTATTGCAAGAGTTGGTGGTGGTGTTAAAACAAGCTACTGTCAGGGCACCAGAGAGAGAGTGTTCCCGTGAGGGGGGGTTGTCTCAAGGGGTGTGTGTGTGTGTGTGTGAGTGGGGGGGGATGGCTCCCAGAGAGGTGTGTGGATGACCTGGTTTATTCCCGGCATCCTGTCCTCTCTCCCACTGTCTCTCTCTCTCTCTCTCCCTTTCCCCAGCCTCTCTCTCTCCCCCCCCCCCCCCCCCCCCCCCTCTCTCTCCGCTCTCTGGAAGTTATCACCGTTATCTCTCCCTCTCTCCCTCCATCTCCCTCCCTCCAACTCACTCCCACTGCCTCCGTCCTTCTCCCTCTCCCTCCCTTCCCTCTATCGCTCTAATCTTCCTTAATCTTCCGGGCCAGAGTGAATTGGGAATTAGGTTTCCACTCCCCTTTCATCAATCTATCACACCTCTCTCTGCTCCTCCCCTTATGTAGCCTCTGTGCTCCTCCTGCTGTGAAGATGCATCTCTCTCTCTCTCTCTCTCTCTCTCTCTCTCTCTCTCTCTCTCTCTCTCTCTCTCTCTCCTCTCTCTCTCTCTCTCTCTCTCTCTCTCTCTCTCTCTCTCTCTCTCTCTCTCTCTCTCTCTCTCTCTCTCTCTCTCTCTCTCTCTCTCTCTCTCTCTCTCTCTCTCCTTCTTTCTTTCCCTCCATCTCTCCTTTATATTCCTCCATCGCTCCATCTCTCCTCCTCTCCATCTCTCCATCTCTTCCATCGCTCCTCTCTCTATCTCTCTATGTCACCATCTCTCCTTCTTTCTATCCACATATCTCTTCATCTATCCTTCCCTCAATCTCCCCATATATCCATCTCTCCTCTGTCTATCTCTCCACATTGCCATCTCTACTCTCTCTATCTTTCCTATCTCCATCTCCCCTTCTTTCTATCCCCATATCTCTCCATCTCTGTTTCCCTGTTTTTCCCCTTCTCTCTCTATCTCTCCTCTTTCTATATCTTCACTTCTCCATCTCTCCTCTCTCTATCTCCCCTATCTCCTTCTCTCCTTCTTGCTATCCCCATATATCTCTATCTCTCCATCTCTCCACTCGTCATCCCTCATTCTCTATATCTCACAATCACTCCATCTCTCCATCTCTCCTTTTTTTCTATCCCTCTTTCCATCTCTCCATCTCTATCCGTCCATCAATCAATTTGACCTCCTCTTTGCTCAGACTCTTTCTTTCTTGTCAGCAACAAACGGAAAAGGTCTCCCCCCGTCTCCCCCGCCTCCTTCCCCCGCTTTTCTCTATGTTTAAGAGTGTGTGTTAGTGTGTGTGTGTGTGTGTGTGTGTGTGTGTGTGTGTGTGTGTGTGTGTGTGTGTGTGCTGTATCCTCACCTGAACTCCTCTCTCACATTATTGCATCACTCTCTCTTCAGAAGGCTGCCAGGGGCCTGTTGCTCTCTCTCAGCCTGGTGGTCTGTTCACCCTCTGCTGTGTCCTTCCACACCTGCACACACACTCTCTCTCTCTCTCCTCTCTCTCTCTCTCTCTCTCTCTCTCTCTCTCTCTCTCTCTCTCTCTCTCTCTCTCTCTCTCTCTCTCTCTCTCTCTCTCTCTCTCTCCTCTCTCTCTCTCTCTCTCTCTCTCTCTCTCCTCTCTCTCTCTCTCTCTCCTCTCTCTCTCTCTCTCTCTCTCTCTCTCTCTCTCTCTCTCTCTCTCTCTCTTCCTTTACGGTGTCAAAAGAGAAAAGGAACTCAAATGTGAAAATATCCATGTCTAAGTGGAGTTTTCACAAGTAAAATTCTCTCTCTCTTTCTCGCCCTTTTAGGTCTCTCTCTCTCTTGTGTTCAGAGTTTCGGGCCCTGTTTTGGCCATCGTCATATCCACACAAAACATGAGGAACACCGTGTTTCTGTTCCCTGGAGGTTTACCACCCGTGTGTGTGTGTGTGTGTGTGCGTGCGTGTATGTGTGTGTTGTTAACTTTAACAACACACACACACACCCACCCACCCACCCCAAGCGACGCAGCCCTCCACTTCAAAGCCCAGTGAGTGCTGCTCAGCGTTCTCCTCCTATATAATTAGGTGTAGCCTGAAAAAGAAGATGACAAATACGTTTCCCTGTGTGGTTTTTCCTCTTCTAAAGATGTCCCTGTGAAGCCTTACCTGATTTGCGATCGTAATCCCGCTCCTAATTAGCGCCGCTGCCGCTAGCCGCCGCTGCCGCTAGCCGCCGCTGCCGCTTGCCGCCACCGCGCAAGAACCAGGCGAAGAACTGCTACTGCTACATTTAGACTATCTCATCTCGGCCCCGATAACAATGGCCGTGTCGACTCCAAACTACGCAAACCGTTAGCCTGCTGTTTAATTAGCATTTAAAGATGCCACGCGTGCCTCTGTAAACGGGCTAATGTACTAAATACAGCACCTGAAACATAAAAGAAGAGGGGAAGAGGACGCTCAAATAGACTTTTAGCTGTTGTTGTTGTTATTATCTTTTTATTTTTCCTGATTTCCCATGTAGCGTTTATTGCCGCTATCTTCAAGCACGACGACGACAAATAAGACGAGAAAAGATGAGCAAAAACACGCGATAATGGAGTACTGAAGTTTAACTTTAGCCCTCTATTGGGCTAGCATCGGCAATGTCCTCTCAACGCGCTCCATGAACAAGAACATCAGAGAAGATAACATCAATACAAATACAAAATACCCTGATACAATGCACACTAGTACGTGCGCTAACTAAACCAAACCCCCCCCCCCCCACCCCCTACTGTAGTACGCCCATAAGTCTGTCGGTCCATATCTATCTCTATATACGTATATAACTATAATTCTTCCTCCACTTTTGTTTGTCCCGCAGGTAAAAACATTATTTCTCTGTTTAATACGGTCTCTTAAAAGTCAAACAATTAAACAGCCGACTCCTTCCAGCGGGAGATATAAATCAGCCCCAGAGAGAGAGAGAGAGAGAGAGAGAGAGAGAGAGAGAGAGAGACGTGTGCGTCAGAAGAAGCAGGAGAAGATAATGCAAAAAAAGAAGAAGAAAAGGAGGAGGACGAATAATTTCCCCGCCGCTGCGTTGCGTCCGCTGAACGGTCGGTCGCCTGAAAGACGCTGCTCATTATCTGCTCTGGAGGGACCGCACGTAACATGAGGCTGAGTGAAACTCTGTGTGTGTTCACCCGTGTATAAATGTGTGCTTTTATATAGTGCTTTTATCCAAAGCGCTTTATGTAAAGTCCTCACATTCACCCATTCATACACCGACGCGGAGTCAGCCATGCAAGGAGACAGCCAGCACGTCAGGAGCAGTTCGGGTTAGCGTGTCTTCCTCAAGGACACCTCGACAGTTTTTGCTAGGAGGAGCCGGGGGATCGAACCAGCGACCTTTCGGATGTGAGGCGACCGCTCTACCTCCTGAGCTATACTGCCGCTGTGTGTGTGTGTGCCTTGTGTGTGAACATGTGTGTGTTTGAGCGTGTGTGTGACTGTGTGTGTGTGTGTGTGTGAGCGTGTGTGTGAGCGTGTGTGTGTGTGTGTGTGTGTGTGGTGTGTGTATGAGTGTGTGTGTATGAGTGTGTGTGTGTGTGTGTGTGTGGCGGTATGTGTGTGTGTGCCTTGTGTGTGTGAACATGTGTGTGTTTGAGCGTGTGTGTGTGTGTGTGTGTGTGTGTGTGTGTGTGTGTGTGTGTGTGTGTGTGTGTGTGTGTGTGTGTGTGTGTGTGTGTGTGTCTGTGTGTGTGTAGGGCCGGGGGTTGATCACAGAAAATGGAGGACTGAGAATGAAAGCAGGAAAAAAGGACTTGAGTGCAGGGGTTGGATGTGAACCAAAACTGCAAGATTACGGCGATGCAACAGGGACGGTGTGTGTGTGTGTGTGTGTGTGTGTGTGTGTGTGTGTGTGTGTGTGTGTGTGTGTGTGTGTGTGTGTGTGTGTGTGTGTGTGTGTGTGTGTGTGAGTGAGTGTGTGACAGTGGAGGCTCATCCATTGAGGAAAGGGAGGACCATCCTCCCTAACATTTCAGAGAAAAAAAAAATGTTAAATACACAGAAATTTAACAGAATAATCTGTGAAAATATACTGATAAACATGCTTTTTCTAACGCTTCAAAGTCACGCAGATGTGTGTTAAAATAGCACCAACAGCGCCCCCTATCGCAATTTCTTAATCACTACAGTGGAACGGAGGAACGTCCTCCGTAAACTCTCATTTGAAGTCCATTATAAACTGCCGGCGAGCCGGCGAGTCCTGGTTTAACATGAGTGTGTACGGCGCTAAGGGAGGACGATCCTCCCCTTTCCTCCCTTAGGGCGGGTCTAGCCAGAGGCTGTGAACCAATCAGCAGAGCTCACTGCGCTGGCGAATACCCAATAAGAGTTTTGGGGGGGCGGGTTATCATCATGCAAGGATCTAGCTTGTGTCATTCATAATAATTCCGCGCTCCAGAAAACTCGCGAGTCATTTACTTTTAATTGATTTTAGATTTGAAACTTGAGTTCCTCCTCAAAGCGTTCAGGTGAATGACGCCAAACGTAAACACAAAGCATGGCTGACCGTGACAAGGTGGGGTTTCTTTGGGTCGCGATTAGACAATTGACGTGATTTACGTGCATTACTGGTTTTACTTTATGATAGTATGTCTTTTTTAAATGAAATACAGGTAAATATACTTTACGCAAAAAACGATTCTCCCTCAAATCTCACTAAATTTCAATTCCATTAGGTTTGTTTGACAGCACAAGCACATGAAACTTCTATTTCGATTTTCAGATTTTCATCATAAATGGATTAATCGCTGAATAATTTTTTTCATCAAAACAACACTTCTTCCTCCTCAGATCACAATCGGTTTAAAGTTTGTCTTATCTGCTATAATGACCCACTAATACACTGTCAACATTCATAGTGAGGCACCTTCCTTCCTCCCTCTCACACCACCGGCTGCCACTGGTGTGTGTGTGTGTGTGTGTGTGGTGTGTGTGTGTGTGTGTGTGTGTGTGTGTGTGTGTGTGTGTGTGTGTGTGTGCAGTGTGTGCATGCATGCATGTGTGTGTGTGTGTGTGTGCACATGTGCTTGCATGTGTGTGTCTGGGCAGGCACGTGTTTGTGTGTGTGTATCTGTATGTGTATGTGTGTGTGTGTGTGTGTGTGTGTGTGTGTGTCCGCTTGCGGGCGCCGTGTCGTGCTCTCGAACGCACGCCACTTTTTGGTCAAAACACAGAGATGAAAGCCAGACGCAAACCAGTTGGACTAAAATGGGAGGCAGGAGGAGGAGGAGAGAGGAGGAGGAGGAGGAGGAAGAGGAGGAGGAGGAGGAGGAAGAGGAGGCGGCTGGGATGATGAAGGGATGCTGAAGGTTGAGACGCCCTCATGGCCGGATGGTTCTCACCCCCCACCTCCCCCATTCACGCTCATTTGGCCGCCGACCGCCCTCCTTTTTCCGGAGGCTTCCGGGAGCGCCACTGTGCTGCCGTCAGGTCATTACCGAGCATCCATCACGCCAAGGGGTCCAGGTGCTGCTTGGCCACGACAGGAGTGACAATTACTGTTATTATGATGATGATAATGATCATTATTATTATTATTATTATTATTATTATTCAGCGTTACCAGAGTTTATGTTAATGTTGTTGTTTGTTTGTTGATTGGTCCGGTCGCCACCGACGACAGCGGCAGTCTCTCTCCTCGCCAGTTGACCCATTAATCCAAGATGATTAGCCTGCGCTCTAACGGTCTGATGGCATTACACACACACACACACACACACACACACACACACACACACACACACACACACACACACACACACACACACACACCACACACACACACACACACACACACACACACACACACACACACACACACAGACACACACACAGACAGACAGACAGACACACACTCTACACACAGACACACTCCACACACACACACACACGCTCCACACACACACACACACACACGCGCACGCACACTGAGGCTGAACATTCCTATAATCATCTTTTTGGTTTGTTTGTACTTCAAACGTCTGTTCGCTCTCATTTACTGCCCATTTAACCACAGGTGTGTGTGTGTGTGTGTGTGTGTGTGTGTGTGTGTGTGTGTGTGTGTGTGTGTGTGTGTGTGTGTGTGTGTGACTGTCTGCATGTGTGTGTGTGTGTGTGTGTGTGTGTGTGTGTGTGCTTGCTCCCCGGACGCTAACAACCATTGAAATAACCACAGAAACAGCGGTTGGATGGTGCTGCGCTACAGCCCGTGGGTGGCGTAACGGTTGGCGATGGAGTATCTGTGTCAAGACAATTAACCTGGAAGAGTCCCTCTGGGGGGGGGGGGGGGAGGAGGGGAGGAAGTGGACCAAACCCAAACCCATGCTATCAACACACACACACACACACTCTCACACCCACACACACCACACCACACACACACACACACTTCACATCACTTCTGCTTCATTAATGATTGGAGGGGGGGGGGGGGGGAGCAGGAGTTAGGAGTAAGAGTGGGAGGAAGGGTGAGGAGTTGAGGAAGAGAGAGAGAGGGAAAGGAAGGGAGGAGATGAAGGGGGTGAGGAGGAGGAGGAGGAGGAGGAGGAGGAGGAGGAGGGGGGTAAGGAAAAGAGGGAGAGAGAGAGAGATAGAGAGGGCGGGGGATACATCAACAGAGAGAGAGAGAGCGATAGGACGAGGGAGACATTGACAGAGGGACAAGGGGCGAGAGATACAGAGACACATACAAAACGAGGGACCGGGAGAGAGAGAGAGAGAGAGAGAGAGAGCGAGAGAGGAGAGCGAGAGAGGAGAGAGAGAGAGAGGTAGAGAGACACTGGTGGAAACAGAAAGTAACTAAGGACATCAAATTCTCTTTTAATTAAAAGTCTAAATCCTCCTCACTTTAAAGCCTCACACTATATAATTAACATTCTGATCTCCCCCCCCACACACACACGCACACACGCACACACCCAAACAATTAAAAAACGTTTTGCGATTTTTCCTTTACTTCAAAAGAACCCATTAATAAAAATTGGTCCAATGAACAATGGGCCCCTATTGATGGGGATCCCCGCTCCGCTCATTTGGCAGAGCAAAAACATGGTCCTTTTCACCTCCTCTCATGGCACCGGTTGTGATGGTGGTGGTGATGATGGACATAGTGGTAGGAGTGGAGTTGGTGGTGGTGGTGGTGGTGGTAGGGGGGGGGGGGGGGGGTAGGTGGTGGTAGAAGTGGTAGGGGGGGATGGAGGTTTGTTAGGGCTGGGGGAGGTGGTGGTAGTGGTAGGAGGGATGGTGGTGGTGGTGTTAGTTGATGGTGGAGGTGGTGGTGGTGGAGGTGGTAGTGATGGAGGTGGTAGTGATGGTGATGGTAGGAGTGGTGGTGGTGGTGATGGTGGTGGTGGTGGTGATTATGGGGGTGGTGGTGATGGACATAGTGGTAGGGGTGGAGGTGGTAGTGGTTGGTGGTGGTGGTGGTGGTGGTATTGATGGTAAGGGTGGTGGAGATAGTAGTAGAAGTGCTGGGGGTGGTGGTAGAGGTGGTGGTGGTAGTAGTGATAGTGTGGGTGGTGGTGTTAGGTGGTGATGGTGATGGTGTTGGTGGTGGTGGTGGTAACGGTGATGGTGGTGGTAGTGCTAGGGATTGGAGGTGCATGGTTGTGTTAGTGGTGGTGCGGTAGTTGAAATTGTGATGGTGGAGGTGGTAGTGGTGGTAACAGTTGTAGATGGTGGTGGCGGTAGAAGTGGTGATGGAGGTGGTGGAGGAAGTGGTGGTGCTGTGTCATCAGGGACAGAGGCTGTGTGAGGCCAGACTTGATTTACGATAGGGGGTCCCTGAGTGGGCTCTCTTCATGGCTCTGAGGTTTGGGGTCAGATCGGCCTCAAAAATAAATAAAGCACACGGAACGATTCACAAATGTAATTCCGAATTGATATATAAATGTCTCCATCCACACACAAAAACATATCATTTTATAAATGTAAAAAAGTTTCACAAACATATTTACATTATTATAAAAAAAACGCTTTCTGTGCGTGAATCTCTCTGCATTTGTGTGTGAATCACTCTGTGTATTTTTGAGACTCCCCTGACGCCGCTAGATTCACACACATTTTAAGCCAATCACATGCGTGTGTCCCCACAAGGGTGTGCCTAATGCCTTTCCAACATAGCGTAACATATAGGCGGTTTGCGGAGTCTGGGGTGTGTGACAGAGTCCGGGGGGGGGGTGACAGTTCAGAGTTCATCTCCAACAACATGGCTTCTGGAAGTGGCGCTCCCGCTACAAGTGTAAGTGAAGTATAATACTTTCACGCTACGTTGGAAAGGCGTTAGGCACACCCTCGTGGGGACACACGCATGTGATTGGCTTAAAATGAAGCAGACATCTGACTGGCTAAAGACACTCGCCTCTTAAATAAAGTGTGTGTGTGAATCTAGCGGCGTCAGGGGAGTCTCAAAAATCCACAGAGCGATTAGCACACAAATGGAGAGATTCACACACAGAAAGCGTTTTTTTCAAAAAATATAAATCTGTTTGTGAAACTTTTTTACATTTATAAAATGATATGTTTTTGTGTGTGGATGGAGACATTTATATATAAATCCAGAATTACATTTGTGTATCATTCTGTGTGCTTTATTTCTTTTTGAGACCGATCTGACCCCATACTCAGGGTCCTTGTCTAGTGCTTATAAAAGTGATTAAATATTCACTATTGTTTGCAGCTAGG
>CM051005.1:9761951-9769451 GCA_027704905.1 Muraenolepis orangiensis | reverse complement strand
AGGCGATGGAAACCAGCCCTACCGAGCATTCTCCTCGCCAACGTCCAGTCTCTTGCAAACAAGTCAGACGAACTGAACTGCCGTATCACCTCGCAGCAGAACATCAGGGAGTGTTGCGCCATGATTTTTACAGAAACGTGGCCGACCTCCGTGATTCCTGACGAAGCAGTGCAACCACCGGGATTCTCGTTGTTTCAGACCGACAGAACAGCTGAGTCCACGGGGAAGAACAAAGGTGGGGGCGTATGCTGCTTGGTGAACAACAGCTGGTGTACGGATGTTCAGGTGCTTTCTCAACACTGCTCATCTAATCTGGAAATACAGACAATCAAGTGTCGCCCTTTTTACTTGCCGAGGGAAATCTCCGCTATTCTCATGTCGGCGGTTAACATCCAACCACGGGCTGATGCGAACATCGCATTGGAAAAACTTTACATTATAATGAGCAAACTTCAGAATCGCTACCCTGAGGCAGTCCCCATTGTAGCGGGGGACTTTAACCACTGCAATTTAAAAAAGGTATTACCAAAATACTAGAAACACATCTCATGTCCGACCAGACAGAACAAGACTCCACCACCATCAAGCATGCTTATCGCGCTGTTTCGCGGCCGGCATTCGGCAAATCAGACCACGCCTCCGTCCTTCTACTTCCTGCTTACAAGCTGAAGTTGAAGTCCACGCCCATAGTTGTAAAGAACATTGGACAGACGATGGACAGACGATGCCGTACTACACCTGCAGGGGGGGCTAGAAATCACTGACTGGAGTGTATTCAAGACCACTGACCTTGATGTGTATGCAGATCATGTCACAGTATACATTAACAGGCTAGTGGAAGAATGCATCCCGACCAGGTCTCGCTCATTTCCGAACCGCAAACCAGTATTGCTTTCACAACAGGCAACTCCGATCGCTACAAGAAGGCTAAGTACGAACTCAGAAAAGCCATCAAGAAGGGTAAATTGGATTACAAAAAATATTTGAATTACAGTTCGGGTGCTCTCACACCAGACTTATGTGGCAAGGTCTGGGGGTCCTCTCCAACTACAAGGGGAGCTCAGGGGTAGTCACCAACATCAACCCTACCCTACGAGACGAGTTAAACACATTTTTTGCTCGCTTTGAAACGGATCATGAGCTGACCAACAACTTGAACATTCACCCAGAGGACTACGTTCTACAACTGTCCGAGTCCGAGGTCCACAGAATCTTCAGGAGGGTGAAGGCAGGGAAGGCAGCTGGCCCAGACGGAGTTACATCCCGCGTCTTCAAGACCTGCGCTGACCAGCTGGCTCCTGTGTTCACCGACATCTACAATGCATCACTGCAACAGTGTCGTTCCAGCATGCTTCAAAGCGTGGTTGTCGCTTGTGCCGTTAACCAAAAATACCAAGATAACATGCCTCAATGATTATCGTCCAGTGGCTTTAACACCCATAGCCATGAAGTGCCTGGAGAAACTTGTCATGTTGCATATAAACTGTTCCATTCCTGAGTCCCTAGAACCACTCCAGTTTGCATACAGACCAAACAGGTCTGTAGACAACGCCATTTCCCTGGCACTACACATGGCCCTGCAGCACCTAGACAGGAGGGACACCTACGTCATACTGCTGTTCATTGACTACAGCTCGGCTTTCACATCATCGTTCCCTCCAAGTTGGCCCTGAAACTGATGGGCCTGATCGCCGGCGACGACGAGACAGCCTACAGGGAGGAGGTCGGATCGCAGTGGTGCCAGGAGAACAGCCTCGCCCTCAACGTCAAGAAGACCAAGGAGTTGATCGTGGACTTCAGGAAGCAGAGAGGAGAGCACAGCCCTATCTCCATCAACGGTGTTGCAGTATAGAGGGTCAGCAGCTTCAAGTTCCTCGGCGTGCACATCTCCAAGGACCTCACATGGTCAACGCACACCACACATGTCGTGAAAACGTGTGTGTGGTGTGGTGTGGTGTAAACCCCGCATCCTGAGAACATTCTATAACGGCACCATCGAGAGTGTTCTTACAGGGTGTATCACCGCCTGGTACGGGAACTGCACCACACTCGAGCGCAGAGCGCTTTAAAGGGTGGTGCGGATGGCCCAGTATATCGTTGGAGGTGAGCTCCCCTCCCTCCTGGATATAAACAACCAGCGGTGCGTGGCCAAGGCCAAACGCATCATAAAATAAATTGCCCACCCCAGCCACGAACTGTATTCACTTTTACCGTCAGTCAGGCGATACCGCAGTATCAAGTGCCGTACAAATAGACTCAGAGATAGCTTCCAGTCAGGCCATCAGGCTGCTGAACAAGGGTGTATAGCATATAACAATGTATATTTTATTGCATTGATTTATATATACATATTGCTCTTTTTCTGTGCCGATATATTACATTTTATAAATTGCATTTTTATTTATATTTTTATTCTTTATTCTATTATTTTTTTATTCTATTTTTATCTATTTTTATCTTATTTTTATAACTGCTGTCTGTCGTCGAGAATCAAGTATTTTCACCCACTGCTTTATACTTGTGTAAACTGTGAAGTGACAATAAACTTGACTTGACTTGACTTGAAACTGAGGGACCTAGGTCTGGACGCCCCCATCAGTAACTGGATTACAGACTTCCTGACGGGCAGGCCTCAAGTGCTGAAGATTTGGAACAACATCTCATCCACTCTGGTCCTTAACACCGGAGCACCCCAAGGCTGCTGCCTCAGTCACCGGCTGTACTCGTTGTACACACATGACTGTACTGCCACACACAGCAATAATCGTATTGTCAAGTTTGCAGACGACACCACGGTCATCGGCTTGATAAGCGAGGGCGATGAATGAGTACAGAGATGAGGTGGTCCGGCTGACGCGATGGTGTGAGGACAACAGCCTCGCACTGAATGTCAGCAAGACCAAGGAGCTCATCGTGGACTTCAGGAGCCACCGGGGCACCCACTCCACCATCAGCCTGGACTGGACACCGGTGGAAGTCGTCAGCTGCTTCCGTTTCCTGGGACTACAGATTTTCGATGACATGGCGTGGACACTCAACACGGAGGTCATGCTGAAGAAGGCACACCAGCTTCTCTATGCTCTGTGCTGCTTCAGAAATAGCAGTACAGGCCAGAGGTGGCTAGTGAACTTATACCGTGGCACCGTAGAGAGTGTCCTGACGTTTGGCGTAACTGTGTGGTAGGGCAACACCACTGCATGGGACAAGAAAGCCATCCAGAAGGTCGTGAGGACGGCAAAGAAGATCATCGGGTGTTTGATCTTCTCAATGCTTCCATGTATTGAGGAGATCTTCAGGACCAGATGTCGGAAAAAGGCCATGTCCATCATAAAGGACTGCAACCAACCGTGGCACCATCTCTTCTCCCCCCTACCGTCTGGTCGCCGGTTGTGCAGCATCCGTACAATTACTACCAGGTTTAAGGATAGTTTTTATCCACAGGCAGTGTGCCTAATGAACTGCTAGGAGTGCTGCCACTTTCACTTTCATAACATAGTCATTACCATTACACTTACATACTTTGCTGGACATTCTGGACTCCTCACAGTTACTGCACTGTAATCACGATGCTGCTGCACTAATGGCACTTTAAATGTTTTTGAAACATTTTTGTAAAAAAAACAACCAAAAAAAAAACATATACATATCATTTATGTCACTTTGTTGTCTCTTTTTGTTAATTTTATTGTTTATATCATTTTTATGGTGTTGTTTTTAAGATTAATACTGCGGGAGGGAATGGGGAGTAAGCGTTCCTATGTACTTGCTACAAATGGAAAATAAAAGTCTTGTATCTTGTATCTTGTATCAATCGTCCTTCTGCCTTCTTCGAGTATCCGAGTCTGTAAAAAACCCTCAAAGATAACAGAAGCGCTGTCCTCCCTTTGGAAGTCGGTGTAACGACACAGTCCCCCCCCGACTACCCACAATCCACCAGTGATTATTATCATCAGCCTCGTCGTCAGAGGGTCTGGGTGAAGGGCAGAGCGGCTAGGCTGCCATTAGCGTACGCATGTCTTATTGTCATTGTAGGACCGCAGTCTGTTATAGTGCGTATGGTACATAAATGCCACCATGTAATGATGAAGGATTTGTTGATAACACGGATGCAAGTTATAACGGTAAAACAATAGTAGTGGCAATAGTAGTATTAGTAGTAGTAGTAGTAGTAGTAGAAGTGGTAGTATAACTAGTAGTAGTAGCAGCAAAAGTATAGTAGTAATAGTAGTTGTAGTACTAGTAAAGTAGTGGTAGTAGCAGCAGTAGTATCACTAGTAGTAGATGTAGTAGTGGTAGTGCTGGTACTAATGCTAGTGCTAGTAGACGTTGTAGTACTTGTAGTACAGTAGTAGTAGTAGTAGTAGTAGTAGTAGTAGCTGTAGTAGTAGTAATAATAATAGTAGTAGTAGTAGACATAGTAGTAGTCGTAGGAGTAGTAGTGGTAGTAGTAACAGTAGTAGTAGTAACAGTAGTAGTTCAGTATTAGTACTAGTAGAACTAGTAGTACTTGGTTACAGTGATTGACTCCCTGGGTTTTGATCCCCAACATCTGGACTCTACCTGTGGACTACGGTTCCTGTACCTGTTCATCACTGACCTGTATTACCGTTGCTCTGTCTAATAAAAGCATCCATCACCAGACAGTAAGCACTACGTATACAGTATCCTCTCTACCAGGCCTTCAGCCACGCACACACACACACACACATACACACACACACACAAACCCACACACACATCCAGGCAGCACACGTTCCAACACACCTTACCCGGGCCCTCTTCTCCACCGCTGCCCACCAAATGAGCAGCTTCACTGGAGCGCTCCTTGACCCTCACCTCTCAATCCACCAGGGGACCTCCTCCCTCCCTCCCTCCCTCACTCGCTCCCTCCCCTCCCTCCCTCTCTCCCTTTAAACTATCCTCAAACACCAGGGGGAGGCGGCCAGACTGCCGATGAGAGCGCAGGGGGAGGGGCTTGGGAGGTTGGGAGTTGGGAGGTGCAGGGTTTGGGTGGTGCACTGCGGCTCTAAAACACATTTGGTGGTTGTCTTCAAGTGCGCGCCACACACACACTCACACACAAACAAACACACACGTTAATTGGAAAAGTGTGTTCCATTTGGGGGCATCATTTAATAGCTCGCTGTGTCTCGGCGATAAGAGAAGGGGTGGAGGAGATGGAGAGATAGGAGATGAAGAAGCACGCCCGGAGGAGGAGGAGGAGGAGGAGGAGGAGGAGGGGAGAGAGATACCCCTTCACCGCCAGCATCCTCTTCATCATCGTCTTCCTCTTACTCTTCATCATCACTGCTACTGTCATCCTCGTCCTCATCCTCATCATCTTTGTCACCACCATCACACACGGTACGGTCACATTATCATCATCTTCATCTACTGCCATCATCATCTTCCTCTTCTTCATCACCACCACCACAATCATCATCATCATCATCTTAATCTTCATCACCACCACCGCTACTATACTCATCATCATCATCATCATCATCTTCATACCCATCACTAACATCATCTTCATCAACCACTACTGTCATCACCATCATCATCCTCTTCATGAGCACCGCTACTGTCATCATCATCATCATCTTCATCACCACCACCACTACTGCCATCATCACCGCCCTCAAGGCGTGCTCGGCCTGCTGGGTCAGCAGAGATTGGGGTGGAGGTAGAGAAGGATGGAGAGGGGTGTGTGGGTGTGTGTGGTGTGGTGTGTGTGTGTGTGTGGGGTGTGTGTGTGTGTGTGTGTGTGTGTGTGTGGTGTGTGCGGGGGAAGGAGGAGGAGGAGAAGATGGAAGGGCCCCTGTGGGGCCGTTTGAAAGCGAGGGGGGGGGGGGGGGGGGTAGGGGCTGGGAATGGACAGCACTAAGAAGACATTTTAGCTCTCAAACCGGCCATCATTTTGGCTCAGAGGGGGACGGGGATCGTGGGGTAAGGGGAGGGGGAAGGGGAGGGGGAGAGGGGGAGAGGGGGAGAGGGGGAGAGGGGGGCCGCGTGCGGAGATGAGCTCTCCAGCGGTGAGACCGGGGTGGAGTTTCAACATGTAACACGTGACGGGCGTGACGCCTCACACACTGAGCCACACGGAGCTGACAGCGTCGCAGAGAAGCTCCTCCTCTCTCCTCCTCTTCTCCTCTCTCTCTCTCTCCCCCTGCTGCTCCTGCTACTCCTGCTCCTCTCTCCTCCTCTCTCTCTCTCTCTCTCCCCCTGCTGCTCCTTCTACTCTGCTCCTCTCTCCTCTCTCCTCCTCTCTTCTTTCTCTCTCCCCCCTGCTACTCCTGCTCTGAATGCCGATTATGTACCCGGTTCACACGTCTTAGATTTGAGAGAGAGAACGCTCATATACAGGAGATCTGGTTTATATAAACAGGTATCTGCACGTGTGTTGGTGTGTGTGTGTGTGTGTGTGTGTAGGCTGGTTATGTGACAGGGCCCCTGGGGGGTCAGAGCCAGCATGGAAACAAGCTTAGCCCCCACCCCCCCAAACACACACACACACACACCACACACCACACACAAACACATACACACTTTCTCCACTTCCACTGCCTGCAGCCCCTCATCACTAAACCAGCCACCCACCACACACCGTGACCCCACCGCTCCCCAGCCCGTGGCACCCCGAGGTGGGCTCCAGTCCTGGATGATCATCCCTCCCTGCTCAGGGGGT
The DNA here is from genome assembly GCA_027704905.1 of Muraenolepis orangiensis. Lineage (NCBI taxonomy): Eukaryota > Metazoa > Chordata > Actinopteri > Gadiformes > Muraenolepididae > Muraenolepis > Muraenolepis orangiensis. Next base: position 9,762,763 of record CM051005.1, on the reverse strand, counting down.
CCAGGGGGGCGGGCCAAGAGAGAGACCTGCTCTCAGGGCTGCCAGCGATGTGTGTGGAATAAGTGTGGATGTGGATGGGGGGCAGAAGGGTGAGGAACGGGTGCTCCGCTCCGTCCTCGCTCCGTCCTCGGGAGCGAACCCCCCCGCTCCCTCTCCCCCCTCTGGTCTGTGTACACACTACAGTCTTGGTTCGCCCCGCTCCGTCGTCGGGGACGCTGGCGCGCACCCGAAACCACCTTTTCAAGCGGTCCCGGCTTGGAGCGAATCAGCGTCCCCGGTGACGGGGGGGAGCGTTCTCATCACACTTATTTTGGTGCGATCGTGCTCGGATTCGACCCCGAATGGCGATGAGTGAGTATGAGTGAGTTATGGAATGGCCCCCATAAAGAGCATGCACACTTGGCACAGTACAGCACAATGTACTGGTTCCCACTGCCCGTCTATCTGTATTTGTCTGTCTTGTCTACTCCCTGTCTGTCTGTCTGTCCGTCTGTCCGTCTGCGTTGTCTACTACCTGTCTGTCTGTCTGTCTGTCTGTCTGTCTGTCCGTCTGCGTTGTCTACTACCTGTCTGTCTGTCTGTCTTGTCTACTACCTGTCTGTCTGTCTGTCTTGTCTACTACCTGTCTATCTGACCTTCTATCCATCCCTCTACCTGTCCACCTCTATACCCGTCTACCTATCGACCGGTCTGCCTGTCTCTCTGTCTGTCTGTCTGCGTCTCCCGTACCCTACCTCCCTGTCTCCCTACCTGCCTTATCTACCCGTCTACCTGTCTGTCTACCGGTCTCTCGTTCTCTCCTGTCTGTCAGC
>CM051005.1:9693571-9751071 GCA_027704905.1 Muraenolepis orangiensis | reverse complement strand
GTGTGTGTGTGTGTGTGTGTGTGTGTGTGTGTGTGTGCATATGCAGCAAACAAGGCTGATACCATCCATTGGGGTGTGGGGGGGGGGTCAAGCTAAATGACACACAATGGGGCTGCGCATGACCTCACTGACCCTCATCATCATCACCATCACCATTAGCACCATCATCATCATCAAAATCACCAACACCACGTTATCTCAGCTCTGTCTTCTCCCTTTGTTGTCGTTCAGCTGCCCAGTTTTCCACCAAAGAACAAACCCTCCTCTCAGAGAGATAGTTTTCCCTTCATGTGTTATTGTTCCGCCAGACAGACAGACAGACAGACAGACAGACAGACAGACAGACAGAGAGAGAGAGAGAGAGAGTGAGGAAGAAAGAATGAAGAAGACACTTCAAGGTAGCCTCTATAGAGCCGACTATATATTTTAGGAACATACTGCATGTTGGATCATAGTGTTTTATTATAGTGTTTTATTATAGTGTTTTATGGTCCAATGGAGTTTATACTGGAGTTTATTATACAGCTTATGGACTATGACAGTATTACAGTAGGTATGGTGGATAAAAGAGTATAGTGTAACACTTATGGAATATGACAGTATTATGGCATTTTTGTATAACAGTATTATAGTATATTAAAAAGGTTATGGGGTATTATAGTATTATAGTATTTTAGTACTATAGTAATATTGTATAATAGTATTATAGTATAATATAAATGTTATAATAATAATAACAATTCATTGCATTTATATAGTGTATTTCAAGACACCCAAAGCGCTATTATAATATATATATTAGATATAATTATATTAAGTATTATAGTTGTATAGTATTATTGTATAATTGTATATTGTATAGTATAATAGTATTATAGTACAATAGTATTATAGTATATTTTAACTTGTATGGAGTATTATAGTATTATTTTATTTATAGCACATCATTTTCACTTTGTTGGGATTACGAGAATTCATGAATACATTAACAAAGGTGCTAAGATGATATAACAACACAAACATGAGAACATGACAAATTCAACAGTTTTCATCCACACACACCAACAACCAACAAGGTCCAGAGAGAGAGAGAGAGAGAGAGAGAGAGAGCGACACACACACACAGAGAGAGAGATTTTGGAGCTGTATGAGAGAGCAAACAAGCGTGGGAGGTGTAGGACTGAAGTGAGAGAGAGAGAGAGAGAGAGAGAGAGAGAGAGAGAGAGAGAGAGAGAGAGAGAGAGAGAGAGAGAGAGAGAGAGAGAGAGAGAGAGAGAGAGAGAGAGAATAGTTGTGCATTTAAAGGCACTTTCTATCTCTCTGTAGCTTGGGGTGGGGGGGGGGGGGGAGGTGGAGAAAGAGGGGGGAGGGTAAATGCATCCGGGATGAGAGTGAGGGAGACAAACAGGCCAACTGTCAGGACAATCCCAAAGGGACGAGACAGACAGACTTAGAGAGAGATAGACAGAAAGAGGTGAGAGACAGACAGACAGAGAGAGAGAGAGAGAGAGAGAGAGAGAGAGAGAGAGAGAGAGAGAGAGAGAGAGAGAGAGAGAGAGAGAGAGAGAGAGAGAGAGAGAGAGAGAGAGAGAGAGAGAGAGAGAGAGAGAGAGAGAGAGAGAGAGAAAGAGAGAGAGAGAGAGAGACCATAGATTTACAGTATGAGAGAGCGAGAACACAAACAAAACCCTACACTGCGTGCGAAGGACTCTCGTGTGCAGGCGAGAAACATCCAGCAAGAGGAGAGTGTGAACAAGACAGAGCGAGAGGGCGAGAGAGTGAGCGAGAGAGAGAGCTAGAGCATGGAAGAGACGAAGATGCAGAGACGAAGATGAAGAGACGAAGATGAAGTTAGATAGACAGAGCCTGCTAGGGACCAAGTGAAGAGAGACACAGAGAGAGAGAAAGAGAAAGAGACAGAGGCAGAGATGAAAGAGAATGCGATGAAGCTACACAGGCCTTGCCAATATTATCCTCTTTATTTTATATAAACATACACAAAATAAACATACTCAAGAACATAAAGTCACATTAAATCCAAACCAAAAATAAGTTTATTCTCTATTGCGGAGCAGAACACATCATTTAGAGCCCATTTGATGTACTGAGTGAGTTTCAAACATTGACATTTCTATCTGTGTTGTTGTCTTGTATGTTGTGTTTTGTTTAGTGTTATCTGTTAGTTAGTGGAGTTGGAGAAGCTGACTCGCCGGCACGCCGTTAAAATAGCAACATCAAGTGTCCCCTGTTCTTCCGCAGGTGAACCCAGCAAGAAGAATCATGATTTCAAATGCGCCTCTGTTCATTAAAATTGAAGAATTGGCGAGAGTAGTCACGTTACGGACAACTAGTGTCACCCATAAAAAATGGTTCTTTAGGGGTGCAAATCGCCCAAATCAGCTCGGGCTCAAATCGGCCCGGAGAGTGGCCGGCCCGGGCCCGGACCGACCGGCCGAGCGGGCCGAGCGGGCCGAGCGGGCTGCTCCAGCTCACCTTGCGCTACTCCTGTAGCGGAGTCTGAAGTGCTTGGCGCGCAGCAGCTGGCTGAAAAAGTGCAGGTGTTAGAGACGGTCGTGCAGGATGGAGAGCAGAACGTAGTACAGGATTATGTTGAGTGTGCACATGAAGTCACTTGTGAAGTAAATGCCCAGGCCAGTGAGAAATCAGTGAAAAATCGGATGAATTAAAGGATCAATTAAAGTAGTTAATATTCATGAGGAAAGCTGCAGTGACAGTGTTGATAGGGCGGTTGAGGAGGCTTTGATGGCTGTGGACATGCAGGATGAAATTGGCATTTTAACAGCCAACAAAAGGGAAAAAAAATGACTAAGAACAGAGTGGGGCCAAGGCCAAGAAAGTGCTGGAGGATTTCTCTGATGAGGACAGTGAGTTGACACCATCACAAGAAAGTAATCTAATTGTTTATCTGCTGGAGAAAATAAAGAGGTTTTAAGCGGTAATAAGGCAGCCAAAACTGAGGCTTTCTTTCCAGATTTTAAAGGTTTTCTCAGGTCTGTGGCGCTGCTAAGAAAGCAGCAGGATGCATTTAGTGACCAAGAGGTCGCTCCACACACGTGTTGTATGGGTTTTTGTGGTAGTGATAGTTTTGATCTCAAAAGGGGTTCCTTAAATATAAACAGAGCTTCATTTTTTTCATCTAATAGACTTACAGAGACAAATTTGACGTTGTTTTTGTACAAGAAACTCATAGTAATTCTGGGAATGAATTTGACTGGAGGAAGGAGTGGCCCGGAGAATGTTTTTTGAGCCATTAAGCTTTAAATTGTGGTGGAGTTGGTGTGCTATTTACAAAATACTTTAGTTCCTCTTCTTTTGAGGTGGAAGAAATAATGTCACATGGTCACATTTTAAAAGTGAACGTAAAGTGTAAAAAAAAAACTGTACTGAGGATATTTTGTTTTTGGGAGGTGATTTTAATTGCACAGAGAATGCCAGTTTAGACAGGAACCACTTGAGCCTCATCCTGCTTCTTCGGCTAGACTCAAGTGTCTCATTAACACCTATGAGTTGAGAGATGTCTGGAGAGGTTTTAACAAGGACGACAGGCAGTACACCTGGAGTCACTCTAAGGATAATGGGCTATCATTGGCCAGACTTGATCGCTTTCATTGTTTTAAGCAACACTTTTGATTATTTTAAAGTTGTCGAATAGATCCTGTTGGTTTTTATGACCATTGCCTTGTTCAGTGTTCATTTTTTATTCAGAATGTTAAGGTACATAGTGCATACTGGCATTTGAATACTGGTCTGATGCATGATCAATCCTTAAGAGGTCTTTTGGGTTTTTATGGCTCTTACATAAAGAATACAAAGCAACTTTTTCGTCAGTGCAGCAATAGTGGGATAATAGCAAAAGTAAAATAAAACATTTTTGTCAGCAGTATACTTGCAATGTCAGCAAGCACACTACCAGGTCTCTTCAACACCTAGAGATTGAAATAGTAGAATTACAGAGTCTAGTGGATTCTACGGGAAATCAAGGGCATATGAAAGCCCTTAAATATAAAAAGGCTGCTTTAGCCAACCTGTTGGGCTTTACAGCACAAGGCGCTCTGGTCCGCTCACATTTTATGTCAGCAAGCCAGATGGATGACCCCTCCCAATTCTTCTTTAGTTTGGAGCCAAAGAATGGTCAAAGAAAGCTCATTCATTCTTTACGTTCTGAGGATGTGGAGGATTAGGAGCGGATTTTGCTAAACTACCTCAGGTGGATGCTGACACTAGTGTAATGTTGGACGCATGTCTGTCTCGGGAGGAGCTGCATATGGCGCTAATGAGCTTAGGAAATGGGAAAGCACCCGGGATTGATGGTTTGCCCGTGGAATTTAACAAATCTTTCTGGCCAATGGTAGGTGAAGATTTATTGGAGGTTTTTCGGGACAGCCTGCAGAATGGACAACTGCCATTGAGTTGTAGGAGAGCAGCTATCACCTTGCTGCCAAAAAAGGGCTATCTGCAAGATCTGTCTTATTTCCATAGACCAGGAAAAGGCTTTTGACAGGGTTGAACACCAGTTTCTGTGGCAAACGTTAAATGCTTTTGGTTTCAGCCCAGGTTTCACAGCCAAGCTCCAGGTACCGTGCGGTGATATTGCGTATAGAGTTCGGCAGGGTTGCGCTCTTTCCGGGATGTTGTACTCCCTGGCCATCGAGCCGCTGCTGCATAAACTCGGGGGAGAACTCTCAGGTGTGGTTTTTCCAGGTTGTTTGACAGCTTTTAAAATGTCGGCGTAGGCAGACAACGTTATAGTAGTAGTCAACACTCAAATGGATATTGACATTCTGAAAGAAAATCGATCTCTCTTCCATAAACTATCGTCTGCTAAGGTGAACTGGTGTAAAAGCGAAGCTGTGGTGGTGAGGGTCTAGTAATTTGGAAAAAAGGGGGTATAAAATATTTAGGAGTGTTTCTATGTGGAGAGTCTGTGGTGAAGACGAATTGGGAGAATGCCTTGGAAAAAAATAGATGGCCGGTTAAAGAAGTGGAGATGGATTTCGCCAAACTTGTCTTATAGAGGGAGGAGGCTGGTAGTGAATAATCTGGTGGCCTCTTGGTTATGGCACAGATTATGCTGTGTGGACCCCCCTTCAAACCTGCTTGCACGCATCCAAGCTGTCTTGGTCGATTATTTTCTGGGTGACAAGATGCACTGGATTCCTCAGGCTGTTCTTTTTCTACTAAAGAGCTTCTACTTTATACTTCTTTACTTCTACTTTTTCTAGCTCAATCGTTAACACAAAACACTGTTACAGGGGCTAAATAGCACGTCCAAGTGAGTGAATAAATCCATCGCGATTCATTCAAGGAGAAAGACAGAGAGAGAGAGAGAGAGAGAGAGAGAGAGAGAGAGAGAGAGAGAGAGAGAGAGAGAGAGAGAGAGAGAGGAGAGAGAGAGAGAGAGAGAGAGAGAGATGAGAAGGAGAAGGAGAAGGAGGAGAAAAGAGTGTAGGGAGAGACAGAGGAGAGAGAAGGAGGAGAGAGGGAGGAAAGATGGGAAGGGTAAGGAGGGAAATTAGTGGGAGAGAGGGAGGGAGGGAGAGAGATAGAGAGAGGAGAGAGGAGAGAGGAGAGAGGATAGAGGGAGGCCATGGGAGATGAAGAGAGGAGAGATGAGGAGAGAGGGAGCAGAGGAGAGCGAGAAGAGAGAGCGAGAGTGAGCAAGAGGAGAGTATACAGGCATGACTGGGGTGGGAGGACTGTGTCACGCTTATTCATTAATCACACAGCCATTAGTTTGGATCAGATGCCTGGGGTGAGAGCTGGACACTCTCTCTCTCTCTATCTCTCCATCACTCTAGCTCGCTCTCTCTCTAGCTCTCTTCCCCCTCCTTTCTCCTTATCTCTCTGTACCTCTCTCTCTATCTCTCTCTGTACCTCTCTCTCTTTCTCCCTCTCCCTCTATTTACCTCCCTCTCTCACCCTCTCTTCTTCTGCCAACAGAAGGTCGAGCACAGGAAAAGGAAATGGTCATTCAGCCGTGAAACAAAGTGTGTGTGCGTGTGCGTCTGTGTGTGTGTGTGAGTGTGTGTATGGTCTGTGTGTTTGTGGGGGGGGGGGGGGGGGGATGCGCGGTGAGTGGCGGGTGGTGTGGTGTGTGTGTAGTGTGTGTGTGTGTGTGTGGTGTGTGTGTGTGTGTGTGTGTGTGTGTGTGTGTGTGTGTGGTGTGTGTGGGTATGCGTTAATGTGTGTGTGTGTGTGTGTGCGTTCATGTGCGTGTGTGTGTGCATGTGTGTACGTGTGTACGTGCGTGTGTGTGATGGAGAGGCAGAGAGATTGAAGGCGATAGGGAACTAATGAGACGGTCGAAGCTGACAGATAAGAAATGTGGATTAGTGATGGGCGAGCAAAAGCAGAAGATGGACCCACAAGAGAGAGAGAGAAAGCCAGAGAGAGAATGGTGAAGACAGTTGTATAATCTTGGGTTTAAACAAGTAACCGGCAGATGAAATGGGTTTGGGATCAGGATTATGATGAGAGGTAGAGATGGAGGGAGGGAGAGAGATATGGAAGGATAGAGGGAGAGGGCGGGACGGTGGGAGGGAGAGATGGAAGAATGAGTGATAAGGGAGGGATGGAGGAATATTGGTAGAGAGGTAGAGAGAGAGGGGGAGGGAGAGAGAGGGGGAGAGAGAGGGTCCGGACATTTGCTGTCCGGACTCTCGGACGGCAAACGCTAGCTGGCTAACTAGTGGCCTATTTGGCCTCCAACGAGCAGCTCCCTGCTGTGAGCTCCCGGTTACTATTGGGCCACAATATATCCATCACTTTTCACCATCGCTACTGTGAAGTATCTTCAGGATAGCCTTTCAACTTTCCCAGTGCGGTTAGCCTAAGGTGGCCAGATTTTCTAAATTAAAACCGGGGACATTTTGAGTTTTGCGGTCAATATATCATTAACATATCCAATTTTCTTCACTTTTAAAGAAAAAAGGGGGACAATTCTGGTTCAATGTAATTCGAAAATGTTAACTGTTGTGCTGTAATAAACTGATGTGTAGACATACTGATACAACTGTGTACTAACTAATTACCATAAATGCACTAACTAATTAATGAAATCTTTCCGAAAATCTGATTTCAATACCATGGTAAGTGCGGAGTAAAGTATTAACTCACTTATTGAGTTTTCCATAGTTAATAACAAAACATTTTCAAACTACATAGGTTATAGCCTCAAGTTTATTTGATAATTAACATATGTACAAGATATATAGAGACAACAGACAAGTAACACTAGCAGAATGACACACTATCAAAGACACTTCAACAGAGAGACACAACTGTCAAACACAATATGACAGACACACTGGGACAAACAGATAAAACAAAGCCAGAACTGTCCCATCTGTATCTGTCCTGGTATTCTGGATGGAATAAGATCAAAAGAGAACATGAGAAAAGGAAAATACTGAGATAATACATGTAAAATACTTAACAATATAATAAATAAGATGAGATTTCTAAGTACATAAAAACTTCTACTAACCTAATCTCTGTACTTTTCAGAAGAGTGAATTTTCTTTAAGATTGCTTTGTCTTTGGCCAGCTTCTCCATGAACTCCTGGCAGGGGAAGTTGAAGTTTGTTTTCACAACAAGCATGGCCTTGATGGTAGGAATAGTGAACCTATTTCTTGCTGCTGTCCATACATCATTCATTTGGGAGAACACTCTTTCAACTGGTGCATTACTCCCAGGTAGGCACATAACCACCGACGCTAACCTTGCCAGGTTATTGAATGGGATTTCGTTGTCTTGGAAGTGGGTAACCACCTTGCTCCATCTGTGATTAAGCGGTGTCTCAGATTCTTTCCACTCTTCAAGTGTTCCTCCCTTCAGGAACTCATGCAGGCCAGTGACCTCATCAAACAATTCATCCTCATTGATCTTGACATTGGGGCATTTTTCTTGCAGTGTGGCCGCTGCCTTCTGAATCTCTTCACGCTGAGGTTGCCTTTTCAGAAGGAGACAATGCAAATCCTTGAGATCATCTGTGTGCTTTCCCCATGCTTGCAAGTAGTTGACAGCTGTAGTGAAGAATGATTGGGATGTTTTGAGAAAGCTCGCTTTTTTCATTGCTCCATTTTCCTCCAGTTCTCTCAGAAGCCCTCGGACCAAAACTGGAATGAAGTTATCGTCACTTCTTGCAGTCAACTTTGCCTCAAAGCTTTTCAATATTGCAGCTGACTCCACAGCACAGCGGTCTTGGCCTTCAAGCATTTTGATTGTGTCACTGAATATGGACAGGTTTCCATGGACAAAGGCCAGCCAAAGTTCAGTCAGAGGATCTTGGAATATTTTTTGCAGGACAGCTGGGCACTTTTCTTCAGAGAGGAAAAATGATTTCAAGGGCAAATACATTTTCAGCACTCTCTCTAGAGCTGGGAGCATAGACAACCAGCGAACATTGCAGTGTCTTAAGATGTTATGGTACTCCTGGCCAACAAACTCACAAAAGCCCTTTAGTCTTTCTACTCTGACGGTGAAAATGTGAAAATAACCAAATATCTTTGTAAGAAGGTACTCAACATCAAGGGGAATCATATCCAAAGCTGTTCTGGCCGTGTTATGAATAATGTGTGCAGGGCAACCTAAGCCAATGACCTCCCGCTGCAGAGCATTTTTAACTTTGGTATGGACATTGACCCTCCCCAGTCTATTCAGTCCTCCAAAATTTGTATTTGTGTTGTCAGCAGAGAATGCCACAACTTTGTTTTCCAGGTTGAATTTTTGGATAACACCAAGGACCTCAGCTGCAATTTCCTCTGCTGTTTCTCCTTTGAGTTCAACAAAATCGAGTAGTTTTGTTTCCACTGATGTGCTATCATGTATCTTACAATATCTTACTAATATTGGCAGCAGCTTTACATGTCCATGATTGGATGCATCAATGGACAGAGACACAAATTCCACCTGGTCTAGGTCCTGTGTTACCAAGGTAGTTGCCCATGGTGCTAACACGTTACTCACTATGGCATCGCATTTTGTCCTAGCACATGTAAATTTTGATTCATAAAGCTTCCTTGTCAGTTGTGCTGTGCAATCCATAGATCTGAAACTATGATTGTGTCGCAAAGTGTGGTATGCAAAGACAGCTTCCTGCACAGCTAGATCGTATTCTTCCTGGGAAGGGTCTACCTTCTTGAAGAATGTGGTGACAGAGGGCACACCAGCACGGGCAATGAGAGAGGCTTTATGCTTTTTTGTCTGTTGATGTTCTATTACTGCTGTTCTTCCTCCACTGGCAACTGAAAATGTTGAATTACAAATGGTACAGTAAACCATTGTATCATCTTGACCACCTGGGCGTATGAATGAAAATTCTTTCCTCATATTGTCATTTAAGTGACATTTTCGTTTCTTGGAAAGAGCCATTGCACATTTTTTTCTGCTCTTTGTCACTATCCTTGTATACTCTTCGTACTCTGTTAACTTTTTCTTCCCCTCCAAACTTTCTCCCTTTTCTTCTTTCTTCCTTTCCTTCTCTTCCTCACTATTGTACAATGTCTTTGCTTCTTTATCTTTATTCCGGTTTTTCCCTTCTCATTCTGTTCTTCCTCTCTGATATTTAAAAAGAGATAGTACATTATTAGATACACTTGGGTTAACAGTCACATTGTTTTTGTCAATTTATAAATTTCATTCTGCTACTCCATTGAACCACTGATTCAACTTACCCCAAGGCCCATGGTTCACTTTTCCCCATAGCCACCATTTTAGAAAAAATAGCCTAGCTTAAAAATTCAGTCATCTTTATCTTAATGATTCACATGGTTTAATACGCTGCCAACACATCAACATATACAATAATATATGTTTTTAAACCTGGATACATTTTGTTTGACATGACAGCCGATATAGCTGACATCTAGAAAATGTACTTTGACAAGCAAAAAACGTTTTTTTGTAAAAATGTTTACTTACCAAACCACAATGAGCATCTCTCTGTCACAGCCAAAGAGAAATGGGAGGAGCTTGCATAATTGCATAAACACGATTGCATAAACACGATTGAGCCGTATACTGTTTACCCAGTGTTTCCTTACATGAAACGTTTTATTTCACCTTGCTATGTGTTTTTAACGTATATTAAAAAACGGGGACATTTCCGGGGACAGTTTCAACCGGGGACAGGCCAATAAAAACGGGGACTGTCCCCGGAAAACGGGGACGTCTGGTCACCCTAGGTTAGCCCTTGCCGGCTAGGACCACAGCACCAGCTAGCCGGCTGCGACAGCTGCCTCCACAGCTAGCCGTCGAACAGCCTGCCGGCTAACCTGCTGCTTTGACACAGACTGCTTCTCCCAGCTTCTTCTCCTCCTGCCATGCTATGGATCACCATCTCATATTGTCTAACAGTTTTCTGTCTATGGCTAACGGCTAGCTCCAGACGAGAACCTGCGGCCACCGGCATGATGTCAAAGTATTCCATCCCGCAACTGCTGAGTCTCAACTACACAACCCCAACGTGCCTATGCAAAGTCCCTCAGAGACACACAATTCTACTCCACTATCATCAACAATAGCCCTGGTAGCTCCAAGCTGTGACAATTTTATCGCATTCCTTAGGAAAAAAGTAGAGACCATCCGCTCTCTCCTCTCAAACTCCGCTGCTCTGCCAGTCCTAACCGTAAAACCCCAGCCCGGACCTACCCAGCCTCTTTGCTGCTTCACTGACATCTTGCAGCGTGAAGTTGAGGCCATCATCAAAAAGATGAAACCCTCCACCTGTGCCCTGGACCCCTTTCCCACAGCCCTGGTCAAATCTAACATTGGTGCCATAAGTCCCCTGATCACTTCAGTGATAAACCACTCCATTCAGTCTGGTCATGTTCCACCCCCATTAAAAGCTGCTGTCATCAACCCACTCCTCAAAAAAGACCCTGAAGTACTTGCTGATTACAGACCCATATCCAACCTGCCATTTCTATCAAAGGTGCTGGAGAAATGAATTGCCATTCAGATTCACGAATATTTCAAACACAAAAACCTCTTTGAATAATTCCAGTCTGGTTTCCACCAGGGCCACAGTATAGAAACTGCCTTAGTCAGGGTGACCAATGACCTGCTGATGACAGCTGACACCGGATATCCATCCATCCTCATCCTCCTGGATCTAACTGCAGCATTTGACACAGTCGACCATGACATTCTACTCCATCATCTTCGCTCGAAAATTGGACTCTGATTCTGCCCTAAATTTGTTCACCTCATATCTCACCTGGAGGACTGAGCACGTCACCTTGGGAGTGGCAAAATCACAAACACACTCTGTGAACTGTGGAGTCCCTCAAGGATCAGTCCTCTGCCCCACCCCTTTCACCATATACATGTCCCCCCTTGGTCGTGTCATCAGCCGGCATGGAATATCGTTCCATTGCTATGCTGATGACACACAGCTCTACATCAGAACAAACCCAACAGCTCCGCACCTCTGCCATCATCCAACTTAACCACATGCCTGGAGGAGATAAAGGTGTGGCACAACTTCCTTAAATTAAACAGCTCCAAGACTGAAGCCATTCTAGTTGGCACTCTACATCAGGTCCTTTCATCCTCAATCACCAGCATCACCTTCTCCGTTCAGAACATTTCACTCTCATCAACTGTTACCAATCTGGGTGTTAAAATGGATCCTCACCTTTGAGGCCCACATCAAAGAAACATGTAAGACCTCCTTCTACCACCTCAGAAATATCGCTAAACTCCGCCCCACACTCAGTCAGATGCTGAAAAGGTTGTCCACGCCTTTGTCTCCTCCAGGCTAGACAACTGTAACGCACTTGTAATTGGGATTCCTAGCAAGAACATCCAGAAGCTGCAATACATCCAGAACAGCGCTGCTAGGATCCTGAGGAGAGTGCGGAAGTATGAACACATCACACCCGTACTCAATTCACTGCACTGGCTTTCGGTCTCACTCAGGATTGACTACAAAATCTTCACCCATCAGTGCATTCATGGAAATGCTCCCTAATACATCAAAGAACTGCTCACCCTACAAACCTCCACGAGGAGCCTACGTTCTGAAAAGGCAAACCTCCTCCTTCCCCCCAGGACCAAACTGAAAACCATAGGAGACCGAGCCTTCTGCTCCGCTGCTCCGAGACTGTGGAATGCCCTCCCAAACCAGCTGAGGACACCACAGACTATGGATTTAAAAGGCCTAAAAACGCATATTTTTTGAATAGCCTTTCATTAAAAAATTAAAAGCCCCCTTGTTGCCATGCCGGCGTAAACGTCGCTGCTTTTATTTTGTTGTTTTATTTAAACCATTTTTACTCTGTAGCACTTTGAGTTTTGTCTACTCAAATTGCGCTTATGAATACAATTTATTATTATTATTATTATTTGATGGAGAGAGAGGGAGATAAAGGTTCTCAAGCCTGCTCACACACTCCACTCCCTTCAGAGATAAAAACGGTGTTATATGAGAGAGAGAGAGAGAGAGAGAGAGAGAGAGAGAGAGAGAGAGAGAGAGAGAGAGAGAGAGAGAGAGAGAGAGAGAGAGAGAGAGAGAGAGAGAGAGAGAGAGACACAGCGAGAGCGAGAGATTCTCAAGCCAAACACAAACAGCACCAACCTGCTCACTCACTCTAAAGAGATTTAAAGATACAAACTGTGTTTTATTCCTACCAACTCTGAAATTAATATCACTGAACCTTTATTAAATCTTAAGAGTTGTGGGCCTCTCCCTGCACGGTGATTATTTAAACAACACACATACACACACACAAACACACACACACACACACACACACACACACAATTGACATGTATAAGTGGACATGAAAAATATACCAAAAAATGTAATGCATAAGAAGAAATGCCATGTTCTGTTCTTGCAACAACAACAACAACAAGTGATCAATTGAATCAGAGTAGGGGCGGAGGATGTATTTTTTTCAAAGTGGGTTCATTTTTGGACACAGAGAGACTGATTTTTTGTTGGCGAACCCCGGACCTAACTGTGGGTGCCCCCTGGGGGAACTCGTACCACGCTTTGGGAACCACAGAGTTAGAGCCATCGTCTGGAACACACAACTCATAAAAGTGTAGCCGCTGTGTGAGTGTGTGTGTGTGCGCGTGTGTGTGTGTGTGTGTGTGTGTGTGTGTGTGTGTGTGTGTGTGTGTGTGTGGGGGGGGGGGGGGGGGATTCGAGCGGAGAACACAGCTGTTTGCCAAACAACAAATCCGCCCGACAACCCGTCAACAGGAAACAGCTTGACCCCGCATTGACCGGCGGGGGCTGGAGGTCAGACACCAACCCCCCCCCCCCCCACTGCCCAGTCGATATGCTGGGATAAAGCAGGATGATTGACATGTGGTGGAGAATCCATGTCTCACCTCTCTTCCTCTTCCTCTCTGTGCTTTTAACGGCCGCTTAGTGCCGCTCTGAACAGACGAGATGACAGTGGCACTCAATAGCCCCTCTCCTCCTCCTCCTTCCCCGATCGATGCCAGCCCCCCCGCCCCCCCCAAGGAGCATGACCCCCCCCCCCCCCCTGCCCCCTCCCCACCACCCTCCCTCCCAACTCTCTCAATAGACTGCCATTCAGAGTCGGTATTGACGCCAAACATCTTAACACAAACTCTGCCAGCAGCGGGAGAAAGACTCAGTGACGGGCATTTTGAAAGACCCTGAAAGGAGGGTGTGTGCGTTTCTCTTTCTGCTGAGAAGCCAGAAGAAGGCTCTTAACATGATGAAGATGAGGAGGAGGAGGAGGAGGAGGGGGAGGAGGAGGAGGGGGAGAAGGTGGTGGCGGTGATTCACTCCCTCTCTCGTGGGAGGGACCAGTCGGGCCGAGGAAGCAATCAAACAGCGGTCGGTTAAGGAGCCCTCTTGTTACCGGGGCATGGGCGTCACGCTACGTACATGAATACCCTCTTTCTCTCTCTCCCCCCCCCCTCTCTCTCTCCATCTCCCCCTCTCCCCCTGTCTCTCGCTATATCTCTCCCTCTCTCTCTCTCTCTCTCCCTCCCCTCTCTCTCCCCCTCTCTCTCTCCATCTCCCCCTCTCCCCCTGTCTCTCGCTATATCTCTCCCTCTCCCTCTCTCTCTCTCCCTCCCTCCACCTCCCTCTTGAGGTCTCCACTTCCAGATATGTTGTTTCTTGACGTGTTTTGGGGTCTCCTCCTCCCATCTCCTCCTCCTGAATAGCAACAAGCAACAGGGGGGGGGGGGGGGGGGAGTTAATTGCGGCGACAGCTGCATCTCCCCGGCGGTGGCAGCCCCGCGCATCCGCCGGAAAAAAGGGCAATTATCAATAAATGCGGGGGTCATCTCGGCAGGGATGAATTGCGCTCAAATTACCCCCCCCAGAGAGAGAGAGAGAGAGAGAGAGAGAGAGAGAGAGAGAGAGAGAGAGAGAGAGAGAGAGAGAGAGAGAGAGTAAAGGAGGGATGAAAGGAGAGAGTAAATAGATAGCAGGGAGGAGGGAGGCGATGGGGGTAACAGCCGCTGTTAGTGTTGAACTATTCAATCTCCCCTCAATAACAGATGTGAAGTAGACGAGTCATCTCACGGGGTGGACCTCCACACACACACACACACAGATACACACACACACTCACATTCAGGAACACAGGGCTACATGCACACACACAGGGGTACGTACACACACACACTCACACCAAGATAAACACACACACAAGGAAAAACAAACACACACACTCACACCAAAACTCACACACACACACAGATACAGCATGTATGTGGCAGCAGGTAAATATTGAAATACAGTAGACAGTAGAAACGGAAATGATTGATGTTCATAAAGGCATTCAATGTCATCATCTAGTGCACAAACACAGACACACGCCGAAACAAACACACACACAGACACACTTCTTTATTTCTGCCTCTCTTTTCTTGCCTTTCTCTCTCGCCCACTTGCCTTATCTTTCTCTCTCGCCCACTTTTCTTATGCCTCTCTCTCTCTCCAAGCTTTTATACACCGCAGCTGTGAGTACACAAATCCACACAGATGAACAGGCACACACACACACACACACACACACACACACACACACACACACACACACACACACACACACACACACACACACACACACACACACACACACACACACACACACACACACACACACACACACACACACACACACACACACACACACACACACACACACAAACATAAACACATCGATCTTCATCTGTATTCATGTAAGACTGAACAGATACCAATAGACATAAAGCCAATTTTAGCACCCTCTGCAGGCTGGTTGAGACGTCATAACATTAAGTTAAATTGGAAAATATGTATGTTAAACAATAAAAATCGAGTCTAAACCGGTCCAAATTGAAAAGTATGACTGTGCATAAGGCAAACATCAATATCTTGAACACATTTGGCTACTTCATACCCCTTAAAACATGTTTGACTGATTTTATCCAGCTTGGCCCTAAAAGGCTCA
The DNA here is from genome assembly GCA_027704905.1 of Muraenolepis orangiensis. Classification (NCBI taxonomy): domain Eukaryota; kingdom Metazoa; phylum Chordata; class Actinopteri; order Gadiformes; family Muraenolepididae; genus Muraenolepis; species Muraenolepis orangiensis. The sequence goes on along the minus strand of CM051005.1, from coordinate 9,735,615 downwards.
GAGAAAGTACACCTGCAAGTAGCCTTGGCTTGGAGCAAGATGAACATTTCACTTAGTCATAGGACAACCATGAAGACATCATTGGAAAGAGAGTAACATATGTCAGTATGAAAGGTGTGGGGGGTCCCCTCCTCAGGGGTGCCCTTTGAACCTGGAACCTGTGCCACCTTTGAAGGCTTATAGGGAAGCCAAAAAACGTGCTACAGACATGGGATCAACCGTTTTGGAAAGTTCTTGACCTCTACTACCATTAGCAAGGGCAACCCAATTGGGGGCGTCACTCAGCAGGTACAAATAAGAAAGATCAAATCTGATCAATTCAATTGGTCACAATTTCACATAATAGGGAAAACACATTAGAACTACAAAACGTGTGACACAGCACGCTGCAAATTGTAGTTATTTGCACACGTCCGGGTCTCGTCCCTCAATATATTTGCGTTAATGTGGTTTATATATATATTTTTTAACATATGTGGTTTCTGAACGAGACGGTGCAGCTCAGTGCCACTGCAATCCGATGGATTAGTAATACATTTAAAAATAAACTTAAATAATAAACGTAACAGAACGATAAGGCGGCAGTGATATCAGCGTCCATAGCAACGATAGAACCCTGAACAAATCTTCGTAATAACTCAAAAACTAAAGGTTGTATAAATTCACTGAACAAAGCGTGTGAGAGTAAAACACACATTTCTCGCAAGAAATGTTATCAAAACGTATTATAATGCCGAAACGATCTATCTATCTATTACATTTTCCACCAAGAATACAAGGAAACGTGACTATATAGTCAATGTGTGTGTGTGTGTGTGTGTGTGTGTATGTTTGTTTGTGTGTGTATTTACGCAAGTGCTGTGTGTGTGTGTGTGTGTGTCAGAGCAACACGCCTCCGGTTACACGCCAGGCTGACACAACTGGAACACCGGAATAATTTACCACCAGGAGACACAAACCTGCTTCAATCTCAACAGCCCAACAAGTCCTGCAGGAATAAACTTGTCCTGCAATATATTACACGTGCCGCCCTTCTGCCCCTGCTACCGCTGGGTCATTTAGCAGACGCTTTCATCCAAGAAAGAGACTTAAAATGTGATTTATTTTCGGATGCTTGTCGTTAAAAGGATAAGTAAACCAGTGTTAGCGGGAGAACCTCCGCCTACGAATAAATGTGGATCGTCGCTGTAATAAAAATAAACAGACACGCTAGCGTTTCGTAGGAGCAGGTGTGAAGGGGGGCGTGGTCAAAGCCCATGTGACACTGGCTCCAGCCAATAGCAAACTAACCGCCAAAATCGTTTTAGTAAAAAACAGAGAAACACTTTGTGAGACCCAAACATCACACTTTGGGAGTCCATCAACTCCCAAAGTGTGTGTGTGTGTGTGTGTGTGTGTGTGTGTGTGTGTGTGTGTGTGTGTGTGTGTGTGTGTGTGTGTGTGTGTGTGTGTGTGTGTGTGTGTGTGTGTGTGTGTATGCCATGGAACAAGCAGTTTCAAACATCAGCAAAGCTCAGCGTGTTTTCCAGTTCAGCACAACTGAAAACAACAGAAGAGCATCAGCTTGAGGGCCAACGATTCTCCCTCTCCAGAGCCACATTATTCTCCTACTAGTAATCAAAAGACAACATGAATAAATAAAATTAATAAACATGATTATGGGAGCAGAACGGGAGGTGGAGCGGGCGGTTGTCGTGCGCTAAGGGAACACTATACACAGATACAGAAACTCCCCCCGTGTTTCCTCCCGTGATGGACTGCTCCAGGAATCCGGTGAAGGTCTCCCTACACATGTGGATTCATTTTACTGTTTTTACGATTAAGCCATTAAGCAGGCACCATTATCCAAAGCGCCTCACAGTGAATTCAGATACAGGTCATTAAAGAAGCATTGTTCCCGCTGGAAAGTAGGGCTTTTCATTAAACAGGGCCTGTCTATGCAGTAGAAAGGCAGAACAGAAATAAACACTGGTGCAACATGACAAAGAGAACAACAGTTAGAACAACAACCCTAGAGAACTGGTGCTACATGTCCAGAGAACCACAGTTGGGACCACAGCCCTATAGAGAACTGGTGCTACATGACAAAGAGAACAACAGTCAGAACAACAGCCCTAGAGAACTGGTGCTACATGACCAGAGAACAACAGCTCTACAGAACTGGTGTTACATGACCAGGAAACAACAGTCAGAACAACAGCCCTAGAGAACTGGTGCTACATGACCAGAGAACAACAGCTCTAAAGAACTGGTGTTACATGACCAGGAAACAACAGTCAGAACAACAGCCCTAGAGAACTGGTGCTACATGACCAGATAACAACAGCCCTAGATAACTGGTGCTACATGACTAGAGAACAGTTGGAACAACAGCCCTAGAGAACTGGTGCTACATGACGAAGAGAACAACAGTCAGAACAACAGCCCTAGAGAACTGGTGCTACATGACCAGAGAACAACAGCTCTAAAGAACTGGTGTTACATGACCAGGAAACAACAGTCAGAACAACAGCCCTAGAGAACTGGTGCTACATGACCAGATAACAACAGCCCTAGATAACTGGTGCTACATGACTAGAGAACAGTTGGAACAACAGCCCTAGAGAACTGGTGCTACATGACTCGAGAAAAACAGTTGGAACAACAGCCCTAGAGAAATGGTGATACATGACCAGAGAACAACAGTTGGAACAGCCCTAGAGAACTGGTGCTACATGACTAGAGAACCACAGTTAGAACAACAGCCCTAGAGAACTGGTGCTACATGACCCCCCCCCCCCCCCCCCCCCCCCGAGAACAGAACCCCTCTCCCCTCTTTCTCCCCCGTTTCTCCCACCACTGTTGGGTATCAGTAACTGGACAATGGAGGTTTTGTAATCTAACTGCAACATATCCTCCTACAGTTATTTATGGTTAAATTCATTTCATTACAATGAAAACTAGGGTTTTGTAAATTAGCTTTGTTGCTCAGATCAAGTAGTAGTTACATTTTTTTTTATGATAACTGTTGCAAATGTGTGCAGCTTATTCTTTGTCATGTTTTCTGTTCAAATTACTTTATAAAGGTCTGCTTTATCATGTACTTAACTGTATGTTCTCTGTGTCAGGTGCAGATTGTAAAGATACTTTATCTACTAATACACCTTTGTCTGATGGTTAAAGTTCTAAGTTAATTCAGTATGAAGTTTAAGGAAACTGGTTAAATTGCCATTATTATTCATTCAGAGATACAAAAAAATAAATTCAATTAAAAAATGTAAGTTGAATTGCTGCCTTAAAAACATGAGTTAACATAACTTGAATTGGCAGTTGGTATGAATACAGTTTTAAGTTAACTTTACTTGAAATTGTGAGCTAAGATAGTGTATAATTTAAAGTTGCTTTGACAAGATAATGTAACATCTTAAGTTTCTTTAACTCACAAAGTATAAAGTTGTAACGATGCATGACGATGCATGATCATTAATTGAACAACTTGAATAACTTAACTTCGTGAGTTGAAACAAAGCTTATCTTGACCTTGAGTTAACTCATGTTTTTAAGGCAGCAAATTAACTTACATTTTTAAGTTGAACCACCTTAATTTTTCTTACAGTGCAGCAAAACACACACACACACACACACACAGCAACACACACACACAGCAACACACACAGCGACACACATACAGTAACACACACACCCCGTGGAAAGATGCTGACTGTACACTGCACCAGCTGGCAAGATTACTGAGTCAGAGCGCGCACACACACACCCCTGACACAAATAAAAGCTCACATAAATACCTAATCGTACACACATTGAACCCTATTTAAAGAATAAAAGTAGTCCCTATTTCAAGCTGACTCTCGCTCCAGGAGGGGGGGGGGGGGGAGAAGAGAGAGAGAGAGAGAGAGAGAGAGAGAGAGAGAGAGAGCGAGCGAGAGAGCGAGCGAGAACACATCACAGGAAGCTGTCAGAACGAGGGAATGCTGGGGAAATCACACACTTTTATAAATGTGCAGAAAACCTTGACAACAACAACAGCACCTCCTCCCCCCCCTCCTCCTCCTCCTCCTCCTCCTCCTCAGAGTGAAGAATCAGCTGCTGAGTTAGAGGACACCTCCTCCCCCCTCTGGGTCCCCCCCCCTATGCTCGCCTATCAGTCACCGCCGTACACCTGCTATCCAGGTGAGCAGAGACAGAGCTTCACAGGTGTCAGCTGTCACCGTGGTGACATCATCCTCTTCACCCCCCCCCCCCCCCCCAGGTAAGTGCTACAGCTCACACACACACATGCCTTTACACACACACCGTGTGTGTGTGTGTGTGTGTGTGTGTGTGTGTGTGTGTGTGTGTGTGTGTGTGTGTGTGTGTGTGTGTGTGTGTGTGTGTGTGTGTGTGTGTGTGTGTGTGTGTGTGTGTGTGTGTGTGTGTGTGTGTGTGTGTGTGTGTGAGACGCCTTACACACACACACACACACACAAGGCTTTGGAGTTCCAGAGAGTGCATTCAGCTAACAGGGGAAGCACAGGATTGTGGGTTGTGTGGTTCCAAATGCTATTGGCATAATGTTCAAGAATCAAGACAATTATTTTATTGTTATTTAGGTGAGGTGGGGGGGGGGGGGACTTTAACAAGCTTCTCTCCTTTTCATCCGTACACCAACGAATACGAATACGAAGCAAAACCTCGCCCACAAAAACATGACACATCTTTCTTCTGCACCGATAAAATCTGATCTGACATCTTCTTTTTGATGAAGGTGTCCAGGGCCCAACAACACAACACAACACAGCAAAACCCGGAGCGGGGGGAAACCTGATAGGAGTAGCTAGAGTACCCTCCTGTTAACGGCTGGAGGACTGGATGGCTGGATGTAGTGTGTATGTCGAGTGCATAGTAGAACACGCTGAATACCTGTGTTGACGACCTTGTTCGCCCCCCGGGGAGAACAGATGATAGGCAGCCACTTAAAGAGCACACACACACACACACACACACACACACACACACACACACACACACGCATACAAACACACACACACACACACACACACACACATACACACACACACACACACACACACGTTTGTACCACTGCTAGAACATCACACATGCATGCACAGGGACACACACAGACACACACATACATGCACACACCCGTACACAAACGTTCCACTACCAGTGCATCACACACACACACGCACACATACACACACACATGCACATACCCATACACACAGATATACCACTACTAGTACATCACACTCACATGAAAGCACACGCTGGCATGCCACTGAGTAGTAGCGGTGGTGAAGTAGCCACCTGCACCAGAACACACCATTAAGCACATAGGCATGTGGCCGCACACACACACACAAACGCACACACACACACATAAAGACAGACAAAAACACGCACAATGCATGAGACACGGCTGACCCGTTTCACGTGACACGCATGTGTGCACATGTACAAACACACACAAAGAGAGACAACATGCACCAAACAAACAGACAGACCAACATAAACACACACACACACACACACACGCGCAAGGACACACACACACACATTAGCACCAGGACAGAAAACACACCAAGATAAGCACACACATATCCGCATAATGACACACACACACATACACACAAGGACAGACACATTTATAAGAACACACACAGACGCACACCAGCACAAGGACAGAAGACACACACACACACATGTACAGACATATGCACGCACACAAGGACAGACAGACACATACACAGACACACAAGGACGGACACACACACAAACACACATACATATAGACATTTGCACGCAAACAAGGACATACAAACACACAAACAAGGACGGACACACACACACACACACACACACACACACACACACACACACACACACACACACACACACACACACACACACACACACACACACACACACACACACACACACACACACACACACACACACACACACACACACACACACACACACACACACACACACACACACACACACAGGTCCCCTGCCTGCAGAGTTCCGGGTTGTGACCCCTGCTCTCCAGTATCAAGTGACTCACTGTCCCTTTGATCAGGGAGACAGCGGAGCCTTTAGAACCCAATCATTCACCACCCGGCATCAGCAGCTCCGCTCTAATTGGCCATTCATCAAAACACTTCCTCAAGTGGCTCTGGAACACTCAGCTAGCAAGACAACCGGACTCCACCGCACTCATTACTGTTCAATACACCCCCCCCAGTACTGCCCAGGCTACGCTAGTGCTACGCTAGTGCTACGCTAGTGCTACTCCCCTCTGCACTACCAGCCCCCAAAATACACTGTGACACACACACACTGTAAACACACATAAGGGCATTATAGTGAATATACACACACACACACACACACACACACACACACACACACACACACACACACACTGTGAACACGCATACACAAACACAACACACACATGAAGGTATGCATAAATGCATGCACATACAGAAATCCAGACACACACTCACACACACATAAACCCACACACGGATACACACAATTGAACACACGCACATTTGGAAGGAGACGCACACTTTAACACATTTAACACGTTTGGACACACACACACACACTTGGCCACACACACACACCAGGTCGTACATCACGGTGTCAGGACTGCTGATGTCAACAGCAGGGCGAGTGGTGCACCGTCATGCACTAATTCAGCGTGTGATACCCCTAATATAGCATCGCCCCGTCACCACACACCGCCGCACACGCTAATGTCCTCCGCTAGTGCCTGACGATAACTGCTAGCGTGAGCACGTGAGGCTAAAGTTAGCATTCGCATGGCTTCTGCTGCCGACTTCACGATCGCGACATCCCCCCCCCCCCCCCCTCTGTTTTTGAAACATGACTGGTAAGTTTCGAATTTGTCCGGTAAAATAAAATCTGTCCGGACACTTGACCGGCAAGAAAAAATCCTAGCGGAAACCCTGATACATACGGAGACATCGATGTCGGAGGGGGTTACCGACGCAGCTATCGAGCCAACGGGATTTTCTGTCCACCGGGCGGACAGAACAAAGGCTCTCTCTGGTACAGATCGCGGAGGGGGGGTATGTCTCATGATAAACAGATCTTGGTGCAACCAAAGTCATGTACATCCCCTCAAGTCTTTCTGTTCCCCGGACCTGGAGTACCTGATGCTTATGTGCCGTCCATACTGGCTACCTCGGGAGTTTACAGCGGTAACCGTGACCGCTGTTTACATTCCCCCACAAGCCAACACGGACACAGCGCTGAAGGAACTGTATGGGCTATCAGCGAACAGGAGTCGGCACACCCCGAGGCTGCTCTCATCATGGCGGGGGACTTCAACAAGGCGAACCTGAAGAAGGTTCTCCCGAAGTTCTACCAACACATAACGAGCAACACACGGGGTGAGCGGATCCTCGACTACTGCTACACTCCCTTCCGTGATGGCTACAAGGCCCTCCACCCACCGTTCGGCAAATCAGACCACCGCTCTATCCAGCTACTCCCCGCCTATAGGCAGAGACTGAAGCAGCAACCAATCGCTGTGAGGGAGGTCCAATGCTGGTCGGACCAATCGGACTCTATGCTGCAGGATTGTTTTGATCGCGCTGACTGGCACATGTTCCAAGTTGCCTCGGACAATAACATCAACGAGTACGCGTCCTTGGTCACCGGGTTCATCAAAAGTGCATAGATGACGTTGTTCAGACCAAGTCGGTTCGGATATACCCCAACCAGAAACCGTGGATTAACGGCGATGTACGCGTGTACATGTGCATTACGCCGCATTTGTCTCCGGGAATATGGAAGAATATACGAGAGCCCGCTACGACCTCCGTAAGACCATCGTCACTGCCAAGCGGGAGTATAAGGACAGAGTGGAGGAGAAATTCAAGAGCCACGACGCGAGGGGTATGTGGCAGGGGCTGCAGACGATAAAGAACTTCAGAGGGAGAACCAGTTGTGTAGAGAACTCCTCTACCTCACTCCCAGGAGAGCTAAATACTTGTTTTGCTCGGTTCGACGTGAACTGTTCTGTTATTCTATTTTATCTTATTTTTATAACTTGTGTGTACTTGTGTTTACAACTGTGAAGTGGCAAGAAACTTGACTTACAAAAAGTGTATGTAAACTAGTTTACATACACACTAACTACTACAGACACACACAATCTTTTCATCACATTTCTAAAGCCGTCAAAAGCTCACACGGCTCAGAGGCATGCGTCAGCTAGGAAGCTCCCTATATAATATGTTATTATCATGAATATAATAATAATAATGTCATGGTTACGTCAGATCCCATTACATCCATTATATCTCAGTCAGACTGTCAGACTGACAGCACGGCATTACAAAAAATACAATTCCACCTCAGTCAGCCAGCCAAAGAGCCTACAGGCCTGCTGGTATTATGAGTTTTATAAGAAGAAGAAGAAGAAGAGGATGAGGAGGGAGGTTGGGATGGATGGGGGGGGGGGGGGGGGGGGATAGGGCAGTGACGAAAAGCCCCAGCTAATTATCCCATCTAGATTTCTCCAGAACATATTTAGCCAAATGAAAGCGGGATTGTTGTTTCTTTCTCGCAAGCGCTTTGGTAATATCCATTAATTTCTCCTTTTCTTCTGGCAGATTAGACGCCTTTGCCGCTGGAATGGGGGCCAGTGGGCCTGCCGGTCGATCAAGCTTGTATTTCACATGCTGGGGGGAGTTGAGAAGAGGAGGGGGCTGAGAGTGGAGCTGAGGGGTGGGGGAGCTGGGGAGGGACTGGGGGGGCTGAGGAGAGGTGGAGAGGGGGGGGGTAGGTGGCTGAGAGTGGAGCTGAGGGGCAGGGAGCTAAGAAGGGGGGAAAGATTCATTGAGATGCAAAAAAGGCGACAGAAACTGTTTAGCCGCAATCAGCGGTTTTCTGGCGGCAAGTCATCATAATTCATTCAGCACCAGGGTTCCGTTTTATGGCCTCAGACTCTGGGAGGCTGTTCGGTCGATTGGTCGCTCAGTTGGCACTGTGGGTTTTCCTCTAGAAACGCTTGCTGACCGAAGACTAGCTGCTTTTCTGGGTTGAATGTGGGCAGCGGTCCTACTGTGTTATAGCAGAAACTTCTGATCCAGTAGTCCTACTGTGTTATAGCACAACTTCTGATCCAGTTGTCCTACTGCCTTATAGCAGAAATTTCTGATCTAGCAGTCCTATTGTGTTATAGTAGAAACTTCTGTAGGGAAACAGCTCAGAATCTGGTCCGGAAACCAAATACAGAAACAGTAACGCCTTGTTTCCTGCTTCACTATGATAATATTCTACCCAAAAGAAACTCATTTCGGCGAACGGATGAAGCTTTCAGACAGGGATTTTAAATATTCATAAATATGAAGCGAAGGAAAAGGGAATCACTCTGGTCACCGAGATGTTTGGTCGCCTGTGATCAGACTCAAGAAATCAAACAAAAGAAAATTGAATATGAAATTTTATTTAAAACGACATTCATCTCTAAAGACATTAATCTCAGGTCAGATTCTGGAGACTAGTTGTCTTCTAGCTGGATCTTCTAGATGGATCTTGGCAGCACCAGGCCATTGTTCTCTGTGTGGATGGTGTGCTTATGGTGATGGTTAGCAACGCTTGGCTATCTCAAAGTGTCTGATTGTTATTGACCGTAAGTCGTGTTTAATTTAGCAGATAGCCAACACACACACACACACACACACACAAACACGCACAATAAGAAGCAACAGCATGTGCACGCTCATGTGCATCCGGAAATGCACACATATACAGATACACACATGCACAAGCTAAATTGAAGAGAAACACACACACACACACACTCTACAGCACAAATACAACAGGATACATGCGGTCCACAACGTCAAAAGGCCATCTCTCTCTCAGCAGGAAGAGACGTCTCAGAGTCTCAGAGGCGGACTACAGCATCCTCGTCCCCCCTTCCCTACCCTCTCCTTCCCTCCCCTCTGTACTGTACTTGTCATCCCTCAGTCTCCATCCTCCTCCACCACCACCACCCACCACCCAGCCGTCACAGGCTTATCCGGCTCTCCTCCGCAGCAATCTGACCCAGCCCTGGGAGTCGGCCCGCCGTGGCAGATCTGCACACCCCCCACCCACTCTGGGAGTTGGCAACGCAGCTTACCTCTCTGGGGTCTAATGGTGTGTGTGCATGTAGCAGACATTCTCTGCTTCATCTGGTTTGCGGCAGTATAGCTCAGGAGGTAGAGCGGTCGCCTCACAACCGGAAGGTTGCTGGTTCGATCCCCGCCGCCTCCTCCTAGCAAAAGCTGTCGAGGTGTCCTTGAGCAAAACACACTAACCCTGCTCCTGACGTGCTGGCTGTCTCCTTGCATGGCTGACTCCGTCGTTGGTGGTTGAATGTGTATATGAATGGGTGAATGTGAGGCATGACTTGTAAAGCACACATGACTTGTAAAGCGCTATATAAATGTCCATTATATATCTCGCTGTACAGGTGTACTTATACACACACATACACACGCATACGTGCGTCTGTCAGAGCCGAGGGAGGGAGACCAGGATTGAACACGCAGTATTCACCATTCACGAGTGTTCAACACGCAGGCAAGACGAGACCTCCAGCCGGTCCTCTCTACCCTCACTAGGCAGGAGAAGGGGCACGTCGAGGCAGGCGCTGTACAAACAACCAGAGAAGGACCACATCTCACTCCATCCATCATGCATGGACGTAGAGACGATATAAACACAACAACAACGAACATTAAAACATTGTTGACATAGCTTTAGGGACTGTTCAGTACTCACAATACTAAAACTCTCTCTTGCCGTGACAGGTATCGACAACAACAAATCCCACGATGCATTCTGATGTACAAAGCCCTCTGGGTCAATCTTCTGTCAGGGTTGGCAGTTCTGCCTCCTCGCGTTCACAGCCCTCGCCCAGGTAGCCACGCCCCTTTTCACATTCCGCATTCCTGTCACAGTTTCCCCAGCCCTCGCCCGGATAGCCACGCCCCTTATGACGTCCCGCATTCATGTCTCCTCAATTCCACAGCCCTCGTCCAGGTAGCCACACCCCTATCACGTCCCGCATTCGTTACTAGCCAGCGTACTTGTTTCACGTTTGAGACTTGTTACATGTGTCATGTTAGAGAGTTCGTACTTGTTTCATGTTTATGAAAAACCATCATGTTTCCACGTCATGCCACCGTCAGGTTTTTGTAATTAGGTCTTTTGCTTTTGAACTTTAAGCGTTTTGTGTTGTACTGCATTTGTCAGTAAAGACTCTTTACTTTGATATGTGTGTCATCGAGTCGTGCATTTGGGTTCACCTCCGAAGTCCTTGTCCGAGTCCTTGTCCTTGGCCGGATGGGCCCCTCGGTGGCTCTGATTGTGGGCCGTGTGTCACAGCCCTTAAGACTCTACTGATCCATCCTGGATCCATACGAGTTTGCTGAGGCCTCCAGGACCACGAGGAGCAGGGAACACCATCCCTCTCCTGGTCTCCAAGACCACGAGGACCAGGGAACACCGTCCCTGTCCTGGTCTCCAGGACCACGAGGACCAAGGAACACCGTCCCTCTCCTGGTCTCCAGGACCACGAGGAGCAGGGCACACCATCCCTCTCCTTGTCTCCAGGACCACGAGGACCAGGGAACACCGTCCCTCTCCTGGTCTCCAGGACCACGAGGACCAGGGAACACTGTCCCTCTCCTGGTCTCCAGGACCACGAGGACCAGGGAACACCATCCCTCTCCTGGTCTCCAGGACCACGAGGACCAGGGAACACGGGCCCTCTCCTGGTCTCCAGGACCACGAGGACCAGGGAACACGGGTCCTCTCCTGGTCTTGGCACCTATGCTTTTATGGACTATTTGCCATATGTATATGTACTGTATCCTCCATCAGTCTCTTTATTGTTCTTTATGTTGTGTATAGTATGTTATAGTCTCATGCTGTTTATAGTTTATAGTATATTATATAGTTAGGTATTAAATAGTGTTGTTTATACTATTTAATATAGTACATAGTAGGTAGTATATTGTGTTTATAGTATACAGCAGGGCTTCTCAAACTCCGGACCGAGATTCCGGACCGAACTGCAAATCAATCCGGACCGGACCCTTTGTCACAGTAGATGTAAATGAATGTATATTTTCTTGTGTTTGACGCGTTGTGAGAATGAACGTGAATATATATTTACTTGCGTGTGCGAGCGTGACACACATTGCAGATTGCAAGTTAAGTTAACTTTTGTTTTCACTTCCGTGAAAGTGGTTGCATTAGGGAGGGGGAGGGGCAAGGGTTTTTTCCCCAATCAGAAGCGCAGTGTCATTGTTAGGACAATTAGTTGTCACTGTTAGTCAGGGACCTGCACACGTTATTGCGGTCTCAAAGCAAAGGAAAGTTGATCAAAAGAACCGAGAATTCAAAGAAGAATGGACACTATCAATTGAAGCACAGCTATTTTAAGCAGAATACACATTAACCCAGAACAGATCTGACAAGCAGACTGTTTGTCAGATATATGACAATGTCTGTGGCCTGGGTTTTGGGCAAGCACAAAGAGCCCTTTTCTGATTCAGAAGTAGTGAAGGAGTGCATGACTGAAGTAACTGAGGCTTTGTTGGAGGTTAAGGAGAATCAGGAGAGGCCTGAAAAATGTAAGCAGATACCCTTATCAAACCCCACAATAATCAGCAGAACTGAATTACTTGATAAAGACCTGGAGACACAGCTGACGGATGACATCAAAAATGCAGAGAGCGTTTCACTGGCTGTTGATGAATCAACTGACGGCACGGAAAACGCCCAGCTATGCTAGCTAGCTCTTGGTTAGGTATTACAGTGAGGCAAAGGGAACATTTTGTGAGGACATATGCCTCAAAACCCTCCATGGCCACACCAGGGGAGAGGACATTTATGAAGCCATCATGCAGATGCTGAATGAAATGGGAATTTATCTCAAGACTGTGGTGTCCATTGCAACTGATGGAGCTCCAGCCATGACTGGTAGAGCGAAGATGGCTGTTCAGCACCTGAAAGAGCACCATCCAGACCTGCATTCATACCACTGCATCATTCACCAGTCAATGCTGTGTGTCAATCTTGGAAAATAATACTCAGATGTCATGGAGACAATTATGAAGCTTGTGAAGTACCTGAGAGCCTCCTCAGCACTTCTTTTTCACTCACCTTTTGCGTGCATTCTGAAAATAGGTAAGTGTATTTTACTCATGGTTGCATTGAATGATGGCCAGTCACCTGTACTACACCTGAGTAAGGGAAGGGTTCTGCAGAGATGTTGGGCTGTCAGAAAAGACCTGCAGATGTTTTTGGTCTGAGCAGAAAAATGCCAAAGCCAAACAGTACCTTGATTGTATGCAGGATGATGAAAAGATAGAGTGTGTGGCCTTTTTGGTGGATGTGACATCTCATCTGAACAAGCTCAAACTCCAAGGCCAAGGCAATACAGTGTGTGACCTTATGTCAGCAATACTTTCTTTCCAAAGGAAGTTGGAGATCCTCAGGAGTGACATAACAGAGGCACAACAATTGTCAAAACCGTTTTGATGATTACAGTCTGGGTAAGCAAGCCCTGCTCTGTATTGGATCTCCATTTCAGAAATTTTCAAGAGAGGCACAGAGATCTTCCCGTGGGCAAATGTTTCATCTCTGCTAACCAAGCTGATAGATCTCCAGGAGAATGTTGCTCTGAAGGAAGTGGAATGTAACCCTGTGACATTCTGGACAGATGTAAGATGTCCCCCACATTCAGAAGGTGGCCATTAATTTGCTTAAAATGACTGGTTCCACATAGTGCTGTGAGTCTGGATTTTCCACGATGAACATTGTGAAAACTCATACCGCAAATTAACACTTGGGTCAGTGCCTCTGCCTGGCAATCACACCTGTTGCGCCGAGATTCAAGGCATTGGCTAAGACTTGGCCGAAGACTTTACAACCTTATGAGATCCCTCCTGCTCGAGAACCGGTGTCTCCAGCTCCGACGACGTCACGTCTCGTCCTACTCCCCTCCCTCTCCTTCTTTCTTAAACTCTTAAACTAGCAATTTCTGGAAATGTGTGGGTAATTGAGTATTATTGTATTTGGTTTGGATCCCAACCTCCAGGTAGTCTATAGCTACATGCCCTTCATGACACGCATCTAAAAACGTCATATCCTCAACATTTTAAGTATAATAACCCGTAACCACTTTTTACGTAACCACTAATTAGCCAATCGGCGACGAGGCCATTCATGTCACATTTCGGGCACCTCACCCTCGTGAAGTAGCCAATCAGAGAGCACTTAGCTAAAATCCCCCTCGCTCACATGCCAGGGAGTTGTAATTATATAATAACCATCAAAAGAGTGACACCGCAGAATACAAGAATAGAGAGAGAGATTTCCATCTCTATCGCTAGAAAGGAGGCTCACAGGGGAAGGAGGAGGAGGAGGAGGAGGAGGACAAGGAGGCAGATGAGGAGGGAGAGGAGGAATATAAGGAGGAAGAGGAGGAGAGAGGAGAAACAGAAGGAGGGAAGAGGAGTAGGAGGATGAGGAGGAGCAGAGAGCGAAGAAAGAGAAGGAGGAGAAACAGGTGGAGGAAGAGGAAGAGGAGGAGGAGGAGCCGTCTGCCTATTACCGCTCTTATCTCTCGTTGTGGGAGGTAAATTAGCCCCTGGAGGGAGACATCCCTGTCAAAGCCAATATAGCCCCGGACGAGGATGCTGGCTGTGTCTGGTCGACGGGTGGGAAAGGGGGGCGGGTGGGGGGTCTATTGTCTGCAGCAGCAACAAGTATCTCTCACACTCTCGGTAGATTTGAGGAGAGATTGGGCGTGTCGTGGACTTGGAGGAATTGCCGTAGCCGGAGAAAACGCAGTAGCGCTTCCCTCCGAGAGAGAGCAGAAGAAGAGACGGAGAGAGAGAGTGAGAGAGACAGAGAGAGAGAGAGAGAGAGAGAGAGAGAGAGAGATGCATTAGCTCGCTTCCGTCTCTCATTATCTCCTTTGGCTTCCTTAACAAAGAGCTGCTTTGGCAGGGAAAACTTGTTTTGGAGAGGAGCGAGAGAGAGAGACAGAAAAAAAAAAAGTGAAAAACTAATCGATATGTATTGCTGGGTGTGTAAACAGCGGTTTGGGGAGTTCGGGGGGGGGGGAATTATCCGTAATTTGGGTCTGAACCCAAATTTGGTTCCGAGCCCACTCACTACCTCACTCACTCACTGTCTCACTCACTCACTCACTCCTTCACTACCTCACTCACTCACTCACTCCCTCCATCACTACCTCACTCACTGTCTCACTCACTCACTCCTTCACTACCTTACTACCTCACTCACTACCTGAATCACTCAGTCACTCACTCAGTCACTCACTACCTTGTGTGCATTGTGTGCTCATCTGTAAAAATCATAAAATGACATTGGATCTGCAGGCAGTTGGTGTTATTGTACCTTTGATACGCTTGTATACGGTACAACGATAGTGATGGGGTTGGAACATCCAGAATATGTAAACAGAACTATTAAACAACACAATTCAGAGAAACGAATGAAGCATGTTAATGGGAAGGGGCGCTGCCATCATACACAGAATACGGTATATTGTGTGTCGTCGTGTCGTACTCGTTGAGCGGTGGCTTAGAAGAATCTAGTCATTAAGGAGGCACGTGGGCAGGTCAGAACAACGTGCTTAAAGGAAGACTGCCGGAAGACATTTGAGGGAATCGAACCAAGTAGGTTTTAGCTGGGAGTCGGAAAGATACTGGGATTCATGAAGAATGAGTCTGAACACAGCACTGACCGATAAATAAAGATAGTTCTCATTCACTCATTCAGTACCTTAGTCACTCACTACCTCATTTACTCACTACCTCACTCCCTCACAACCTCACTCCTTCACTATCTCACTAACTCATTATCTCACTATCTCACTCAATCAGTCACTCATTACATTACATTACATTACATTACAGTCATTTAGCTTTTATCCAAAGCGACTTACAGTAGTGTGTTTCAACAAAGGAAGGTGAGAGAACAACTCGTCACCAGAAGTCAAAAGTGCATTTCATTTCTGACAAGTTTCCAATAACTGAACCAGTGCTCAGGTAGAAGTACAATAATTCAAGCAAAAGTGAAGGGAAAAAGTACAATAAGTTGGCAGTAGGCACTCACTACCTCACACTCACTTTCTCACTATCCACTCACCACTACCTCACTCACTACCTCACTCACTACCTCACTCACTATCCTACTCACTGAGTCACTCACTCAATACCTCACTCACTGAGTCACTCACTGAGTCACTCACTCAATTACACCCTCACTACCTCATGATATTTCTATATAGGAGTATAGCACCGTATGAGATGGCTGCCGTGTCGCGAGCTCCTGCACGACGACGTAGTTTTTTGTTATTTATTCTTTTTATCGCGACTATCTTTGTTCAGGAAGTTAGCAGCACGTTCATTTATAACTTTTGCACACTTCTGGAGATCAAATAGACAATTGCTCGCTGCCTACTCCGGTAGGCGGCGAGCAATTGTCGATTTGATCTCCTATGATCGATTTGATCAGCTATGAATGGCAAATCGTGGCGTTCGTAACGGATCGCACGACAGTGGGAACTAAGCATAAGGGCTTACGCATTATTGTCTCAAGAGGCTTATGATTTGACTCGACGATCACCTGTCATCAGTACAGGTATTGGTGAAACCGCCTACACCCAAAGAGCACTTTCCAAACCAGTCGCGTATGCGACTGGTTTCTCTTCCTGGAGCATGACAGCTCCTAAGCCGTATTTGGAAGCATCAACTTGTAACTTCACATCCTTTGTGTGATCAAAGTAGGTGAGTACTGGGCCAAGCTCCTGTGTTAGGATGTCTTTTACTCGTTGAAAGGCTGCATCATGATTTGAGTCCCACACAAACTCACTGTTCCCCAGTTCCCCAGTTTAACAGTTGCCGGAGTGGCGCTGTTGCCTCCGACATTCTCGGGGAAAACCTGGAAAGGTAAGTGAAAGTAAATGCCCAGTATGGTCTCCAACTCTGCTTTACTTTGTGGGGTAGGCATTTCTTTGATGGCCTTAACCTTGTTAGGGTCAGGGCGGATGTCTTCTCGTGTCAACTTGTGCCTAAAATAGCTCACCTCAGTCACACAAATTTTGCACTTGTCCTTATTCAGCTTTATTCCTTTTCCTCTGGTTCTCTCCAGCATGGCACGCAGGCTGGAGTCGTGCTCCTCTTTGGTGCGGCCATAGACGATAATGTCATCTACAACGGCGGCAACGCCTGGAAGCCCCTCATAGGCCTCATCCACTCTCCTCTGAAACTCATCCTGTGCAGATATTATTCCAAAAGGCAGTCTCTTAAAACGGTACCCACCATAAATCGTGTTGAACGTGGTTAGCATAGATGAGTCGTGGTTTTATATTCTAGTATCCGGATCTGACGTCTAGTACACTGAAATACTGCGCTCCAGCCAGTTTTGGCGTGACGTCATCTAGAGTAGGAGTGGATAGTGGGGTCTTTGGATAGCTTTGTTCAGGGCGCGGGGGTCTAGGCATACTCTAAGCCTAGTTGTTTTCGGCTTTTCCAACACTACTAGTGCATTAACCCATTCAGTTGGCTCTGTGACTTTTTTTAATAATGTCCAGTTTTTCCATGTCGTCCAACTCATCCGTGAGCCGGTCACACAGAGCATATGGGATGCGGCGAGGTGGACATACCACTGGTGATGCAGAGGGTTTGAGTTGGAAACCGCATTCTCCAGGAAACAGTCCGATGCCTTCAAACACATCAGCAAACTCTTCCATTATGCTTGGGTGTGTTATCGGCTTTGCATCAACTAGATGTATCATTTTGACTAGGTTTAAATCTAGACATGCTCTTAAGCCTAACAGAGGTGGAGCATTAATATAGACTATCTCAAAACCTACCATGGCTGTTTTCTCACTGTGGTTACATGTCAGTCTACAGGTTCCTTCTGCTTTAATCCTGTGCCCACCATAATCTGAGTCTGCATGATGGGGGGCCTAGTATACACTTCCAAATATTTTGCGGAATGTGTCTTCTGGTATAATACTAGTCTCAACACCAGTGTCTATTTTAAACTTCAGTTTGTGCCTCGCTTTTTCCTATTTCTACTTCTGCATATGCCTGTTCTCTATCGGTGTTTTCATGCTCTTTAATGATAGCATCAATAAACAGTTCAGGTTCTTCTAGTGACTGTTCTGCGCTGTTTGAGATGGCGTGCAATGTTCTGGAATTAAATCTCATCTGTGGCTGCTGTGTTTGTGACCTACACACTTTAGCGAAGTGGTTTAGCTTCTTGCATTTGCTGCATTGGTGACCCTTTGCTGGACATTCTTCAGTTCAACCGTGCTCCCTCCCGCATGCTCCACATTCCTTGCTTCTTATGGCGCTGTTACGATCAGTCCATGTCGTCTTGTGCCCACGGGATGCTTGGTCTGCTCTTAAGGATTTTCTGCTAACTGCGTGAGCAGAGCAACTGTCATGGCTAGCGGCAGGGGTTAGCATTGTCCTTTCACAGCTGTTGCTGTGATAGCTCATGTGAACGTGCAATGTCAATGGCTTTCTCTAGCGTCTAGTCTGGACCGTGACATAGCAGTTTTTCGCACACTCTTTGTGAGTTTGTTGCAAAGACAATCCTGTCACGAATCATCTGCCTCACTGTTTCTTCCGTCGTCAGATCGATGACAAAAGAACTAACTCCGACACCATGTAATGTTCTGCACTATGGACATTTAATGTTCTACATAAACAGA
Source organism: Muraenolepis orangiensis (assembly GCA_027704905.1). Taxonomy (NCBI): domain Eukaryota; kingdom Metazoa; phylum Chordata; class Actinopteri; order Gadiformes; family Muraenolepididae; genus Muraenolepis; species Muraenolepis orangiensis. The sequence goes on along the minus strand of CM051005.1, from coordinate 9,716,813 downwards.
CGAGTCCCACTACTGCTCTCATTCAGCGTGTCCGTCTTTTATTTAACTTCCGTCCGTCAGCTCATTAGTCGAAGATGTTACACTCATCACGTCCTTCCTGTTGTGCTGTGCCTTTCAGATCGGGTCCCCATTCAACACACACACACACACACACACACACACACACACACACACACACACACACACACACACACACACACACACACACACACACACACACACACACACACACACACACACACACACACACACACACACACACACACACACACACACAGATATAGAGTCAGACAGCACATCATAAATCTAAGCAAATCATTTCCCCCACAAGGGTAGAACACACGCGCTGTGTGTTCTGACCAGAGACCCCCCGTCGTGTGGTCGTTATTCTGGGCTGTAGCCTCCGGTTTATGTTCCCGTATTCCAGCTGCATGGCCGCACACCAACACGACACTTAATACGACACTTAATACGACACTTTATACGACACTTTATACGACACTTTATAACTTGACGTGTTAGTTATAGAGGTTGACTTATTGGTCACATGATTAATGCGTCTTGTTGCATGCGGGGCAGACACATGCACACATAGACATCAAAGTGGGCTTAAGCCCCTGCCCTTTTTCTTCCTCTAGAGAAAGTGCTCTTTTTATGGGATGCTTTTTTTAATTTATTTTTTAAATAAATGAATATGGGTAGCTAGTCCTGTTTGCGCACAGTTTCCCTTTCCAAAAATTATATTGATTGAATAAAAGATCCTTTAATAAAAGTCACTTCAGACAGGAAGCAGCACCTCCCACCTTACAGTCCCTTCAGACAGGAAGCGGCACCTCCCACCTTACCGTCCCTTCAGACAGGTAGCAGAACCTCCCACCTTACAGTCCCTTCAGACAGGTAGCAGCACCTCCACCTTACAGTCCCTTCAGACAGGTAGCAGCACCTCCCACCTTACAGTGCCTTCAGACAGGTAGCAGCACCTCCCACCTTACAGTCCCTTCAGACAGGTAGCAGCACCTCCCACCTTACAGTGCCTTCAGACAGGTAGCAGCACCTCCCACCTTACAGTCCCTTCAGACAGGTAGCAGCACCTCCCACTTACAGTGCCTTCAGACAGGTAGCAGCACCTCCCACCTTACAGTCCCTTCAGACAGGTAGCAGCACCTCCCACCTTACAGTCCCTTCAGACAGGTAGCAGCACCTCCCACCTTACAGTCCCTTCAGACAGGTAGCAGCACCTCCCACCTTACAGTCCCTTCAGACAGGTAGCAGCACCTCTCACCTTACAGTCCCTTCAGACAGGTAGTAGCACCTCCCACCTTACAGTCCCTTCAGACAGGTAGCAGCACCTCCCACCTTACAGTCCCTTCAGACAGGTAGCAGCACCTCCCACCTTACAGTCCCTTCAGACAGGTAGCAGCACCTCCCACCTTACAGTCCCTTCAGACAGGTAGCAGCACCTCCCACCTTACAGTCCCTTCAGACAGGTAGCAGCACCTCCCACCTTACAGTCCCATGTGATGCCAGCATGTCTTGGCTTGTTTGAAGGTGAGTGGTGATGAACAAATGACTAAGCTGCCAGTGCCTCGAGTTTACAGCTAATTAGCCAAAAGACAAAAACAAATATAGTTAACTAGCTAATGGATAAGTTAGCTCAAAGTTTAGCGAAGGCAATTTATCATGGGCATACAGGCTAATGTACTGTACTTAAGGGGAGACACACTACAGGTGAATCCAGTAAAATGTGTATCTATTAACGTCATCACAATCACCACATTGATATGCAAAGTAGGCCTAATTAAAATGTGCTAATTTGCATGCATTTACCAAGGCATTGCAGGTGAAAAGACAAAACATATCACCTCACAACTTCCCCAGATAGTTACTTACGTCAAGTCAGTATTTTCCCTTGAAATGTTATGTTTAAATATGCAGATTAGCTTTAAATCTATAGATGAATTCAGACAGGGTAGTAAAACGAACACCATTTCGTTTTTTGGAAGTTTTCTTTCCATTAGAGTGAAAGAAAACATGGAAGCAAAATAGACCAAAATAAAAAAATTACAAGTACATGAAAAAGTTTTTGTCTGTAATGTCCTGCCTTAAACAGTAACTTCATAATTTAGATTGTTGGCTGCTCTCTAATAACTATTAATTTGACTAGTTTGTTGTATGCTGATAGATCTTAATCATTACATGATACAGCGACCCACCCTCATATGTGAAAGGAGGGAATTGTAGTTACACTGAAACTAACTCCTTGTCAACAGCAGTTATTTTATGTTGTGTGTGGTAAGTGTAATAATAATAATAATAATAATAATGTATTGGATCATTAATGTATTCAGGCAATTCAGTATTATATTGCTTGGCTTAACTTGTTAATTATTTGTTATTATTATTATTGTTATCATTTTTTTTTGACCTACACAAGCCCAGGGCTCTTTATTGATACCGCGCCACCTCCTGCGTAGGAGGAGGAAAACCCTTAATATGAGCTTGTGAGGAATTCAATATACATAGCAATGTTCCCCCACTAGAAGGTGTTCAAATGAATGAATGAGAGGAAAAGACTGTATAACAAAAGTAAATCGCTTTAATCTCACGGGGTTCTATTAAACATGGGCATGGCCCAGCACAGAGGTGACAGACCACACACCCATAATCACATGCACTGAACACGTTCAAAATAACCACACAAGACAAAACTAATAAATCAAAGATGAGCACCACACGTCTAAGAGGGCACTCCACAAGACACACAAAACAATACACCTAAAGCACACAAAAGAATGCACACATAAGACACTCAGCACAGTGCACACATAAAGACACGCAGCACAACGCACACATAAGACACGCAGCACAACGCACACAAGACACGCAGCACAATGCACACATAAGACACGCAGCACAACGCACACAAAAGACACGCAGCACAACGCACACAAAGCACACTGAATAATGCACTCCGTTGTTCAGACTTGTCTTCCCGAATGTTTATTTTTTTTTAATGTTGTTTTTCCTGGTAAAAACTAAAACATGTGACATGTGAACGTCTAGCGGAATGGACCTATACTTTAAGGATGTGTGTGTGTGTGTGTGTGTGTGTGTGTGTGTGTGTGTGTGTGTGTGTGTGTGTGTGTGGTGTGTGTGTGTGGTGTGTGTGTGGTGTGTGTGTGTGTGTGTGCACAGCAAAATACACACGGGATGAAAGCACGAACACGGCCCCGTCACCACGCCGTCCCGCGGTTATCACTCCGTGAACACTTCTGTGATTTAGAACCGAATATTCTAAATATCCGTCCTCTCACCCGTTCCTCGACAGATCATATCGGCGTTAAACCATTTTAATGAAGAGCCTTTTACCTTGTTTCGACGTCGACCTCTCGCGTTGTCCGCCTCAAGTTTCTTCTTCTCCTCGCGCTCCGTTCGTCTCCCGTTAACAGAGTCTGGATGAGAGCATCTCTCTCTCTCTCTCTCTCTCTCTCTCTCTCTCTCTCCTCTCCTCTCTCCTCTCTCTCTCTCTCTCTCTCTCTCTCTCTCTCTCTCTCTCTTTATATAATTATATATTTATATTAGATATTTTAATTGTAACCATTGCGGTTTATTAGCGTACTTAGGATGATAAATGTCACGTCCGTTTAGATCCGAGCGCGAGTAACTAATTAATTCAAATCAGCACCCCCCCCCACACACACACACACGTAGCGATCAAGATACAAGATATGTTAATTAGCTAATTGCAACAGGTACATTGGAATGCTTACTCCCTATTCCCTCCCACAGTATACATCTCCAAAACAATACCATAAAAATGAAAATATATAAAATAAAAATAAACAAAAGAAGAGCCGCAAAGTGACTGTTAAATGTTATATGTACATGTGTTGAATGTACATGTTTTTTAGGTTTTTTATACAAAAATGTTTAAAAGCATTTAAAGTGCCAGTAGTGCAGCAGCATCATGAATACAGTGTGATAGTGTAATGTTAATGTTATGAAAGTGGCAGCACTCCTAGCAGTTCAGTTAGCACACTGCCTGTGGATAAAAATTATCAAGTCATTATACACGCGATACATAATGATGTTGTCTCGACACACACACACACACACACACACACACACACACACACACACACACACACACACACACACACACACACACACACACACACACACACACACACACACACACACACACACACACACACACACACACACACACACACACACACACACACACACACACAGAGGAAGAAAGAAAGCTGAGAGAGAGAGAGTAACATGCAGGGAGAAAGCAGAACAGGCAGGAAGAAATACATTGATAGAGAGATGAAGGGGGCAGAGAGATAGAGAGAGAGAGAGAGAGAGAGAGAGAGAGAGAGAGAGAGAGAGATACGAAGAAAGAGAGAGAGACATTGAGAGAGAGAGAGAGAGAGAGAGTATTAAAGGAACAGCAGAACAGGGCCAGCTAGACGACAGAGCATGAAAGGACTGATTTATCCACCCGGGATAGACTCAGCATGAGGAGGGGGGTGTGTGTGTGTGTGTGTGTGTGTGTGTGTGTGTGTGTGTGTGTGTGTGTGTGTGTGTGTGTGTGTGTGTGTGTGTGTGTGTGTGTGTGTGTGTGTGTGTGTGTGTGTGTGTGTGTGTGTGTGGTGAGAAGAGAGGCAGAAGAGAGGCAGAAGAGACAGAATAACATATAACTGTATTGCCCCATCTTTTAGCTGTAATATATATCATAATTAAATATAATATATATATCCATTAGGCTTTTGATAATGCTGGCGCTGATATTGTGTGTGGTGTGTGTGCGCCTACTGTAGTCAGAGTTCCATTGAAGATACATGAGTGTGTTTGTATCTGCGCATGTGTGTGGTGTGTGTGTGTGTGTGTGTGTGTGTGTGTGTGTGTGTGTGTGTGTGTGTGTGTGTGTGTGTGTGTGTGTGTGCGTCTCACAGCACAGAGTTGTATTGCACGCTAATGCGTTCGACATCCCTCGGCTCAAATGATCCGATCTGATTCTCAGAAACGGAAAAGACGAAGAACAATAAAAACCCAAATGGGTCCAAACAGAAACCAAATCCAGAGGTGACCTTGTTGGTTTCTAGCAAGCTCAGAGCCAATCAGCACCTCTCGTCGGTCTGATTAGAACCGCCTCTGAAATTGAGAGAGAGAGAGAGAGAGAGAGAGAGAGAGAGAGAGAGAGAGAGAGACAGAGACAGAGACAGAGAGTCAATTTATTTATTAACTGAGATGTTTGACGTTTCCCGACATGCTATTCGGTGTAGCGGGTACATCCCTCGGTGATATGGATATTTGACGTTTTCATCACTTTCACAATGTGTTTAGTCATTAATTAATCAAAGCGGGTTGCACCACACAAACTAGATTTACATAGACTACGTACATAGTGCTTAAGCAGTAATCAGCTTAATCATTGTCAGCGGGGAAATCGGGGGAGCTAGGACCATGCAGCGCTCAGAGCTCACGGCAGCCTGTTGCTACACAGGAGACTGTGGCGGTTGAACCAAACCTTTCTAGAGTAGACAAAGCTGTTCTAGAAAAGTTTGAAAATTACAAGTCATTACTAGTCAGGACATATATAATTTGTTAATAATAAATAATAATACATTTATTTATAATGCTACAAAGTTATAGTGCTACAAAAACTTAAAACATAGCAAACAAACACAATCAAATGTTAGAGTTTGTTACTTAGTTTTTAGTAGTGGTTGTTGTAGTTCTGTTTGTTGTAGTTCTGACTCGGGTGTTGAAGTTCTGAGCCTGCTTGTTGGAGTACAGACCCTGGTTGTTGTAGTTCTGTTCTTTGCAGTTCTGACCCTGGGTGTTGTAGTTCTGATACTGGTTGTTGTTGTAGTTCTGGTGTGTGCGGTGCTTAACCTGATTGCTGTACTTCTGGTCTTTGAAGTTCTGACCCTGGTTGTTGTAAGTATTTAGCAGTAGACTCTGTTACCCACCCTAAAGGATCTTCTCTGGGCTCATAGGTTCCAGGTTTATTGTAAGGTTTGAGAACATTTAAGCTAGCATGGGGTGATACGTGCTGACATGTCGTTGCTGCTCCTGAGTGTGTGTGGGGGAGGCTGGTTTAACCTTGATTGGCCAACGCACCACAGGTGTGCAGGCTCAACCAGCAGCCCCAGACTCTAATCAGTCTGATTGGGGCCAGGTGAGGCTGCTTCAACCAGACTCTAATCAGTCTGACTGGGGCCAAGTGAGGCTGCTTCAACCAGACTCTAATCAGTCTGACTGGGGCCAAGTGAGGCTGCTTCAACCAGACACCAACCACAAGATTCAAGATTCAAGATTCAAGATTTGTATTTATTTGTATTGCCATAGGTACAAAAGTAAGCGGTATGAATTTTCTAAAATGATTTACTCTAAAAATACTGATGGATGATATGTACATGTGTTGTATTGTTTTTGTGCAAGAATTGTGCAAAAAAACATTAAAAAAGCATTTTAAAGTGGCAGTAGTGCAGCAGCATCATGCATACAGTGCAGTACAGTGCAATATGGTGCAGTAACTATAATGAGACCAGAAAGTCCCCCTCCTCCTCCCCTTCCTCCTTCTCCTCCCCCAACCCCCACCTCCTCCTCCCTCTCCACCTCCCCTTCCTCCTCCCCCCAACCCCCATCTCCTCCTCCCCCACCTTCTCCCCTTCCTCCTCCTCCACCCCCAAACCTCCACCTCCTCCATCTCCTCCTCCTCCTCTTCCTCCACCCAACCCCCACCTCCTCCTCCCCCACCTTCTCCCCTTCCTCCTCCTCCGCCCCCCAACCTCCACCTCCTCCTCCACCTCCTCCTCCATCTCCTCCTCTTCCTCTTCCTCCACCCATTCCCCACCTCCTCCTCCCCCACCTTCTCCTCTTCCTCCTCCTCCGCCCCCCAACCTCCACCTCCTCCTCCATCTCCTCCTCCTCCACCCAACCTCCACCTCCTCCTCCATCTCCTCCTCCTCCTCTTCCTCCACCTCCTCCACCCAACCCCCACCTCCCCCACCTTCTCCTCTTCCTCCTCCTCCTCCTCCTCCTCCTCCATCTCCCCCTCCTCCTCCTCCTCCTCGTTCCCCACCTGTCTGCTCCTTCTGTCAGTGCGCGGGGCAGGAGGAGGCGACGGCTGCTCCCTCAGGTACACCCTGCGCCCCCTCCTCCCCTCCTCATCTTATACTCCTCCCTCTCCTCCTCCTCCTCCTCCTCCTCCTCCTCCCTTCTCACGGTGACATTTACCATTTGATGCACGCTTCTCCCGCTCCTCACCACCGCCGGCATCATAAGACCAAGGACGCACGCACTCCCACCGATAGCACCTGTGTGTGTGTGTGTGTGTGTGTGTGTGTGTGTGTGTGTGGTGTATGTATAAGCACACATTCGTTTTCATTGTATTTATGGATGTGTGTGCGTGTGTGTACAGGGGTGATTATGTTATTATGTTATTATTTGTGTGTGCGTGCAGATATGTGTGTTCTTATATGTTGGTGTTTACGTGTGTTTATGATTAGGTTTGTGTGTGTATGTGTATGTGTGTGTGTGAGTGTTTTTATTTGTTTGTGTACGTGTGTGTGTGTGTGTTTTTATTCATTTATATGCATGCATGGTATTGTGCTGTGTGTGTGTGAGTGACATGGTGTTGTGCTGTGTGTGTGTGTGTGTGTGGTGTGTGTGTGTGTGTGTTGTGCTCTAGCAAGACTCCAGGTATGAATATGACAAAGGCAGATGTACAAGAGAAGCGGTGAGTGATTATCTGAATGCAAATGAACTACTCCTTCCTCCTCCTCTCTCCTCCTCTCTCCTTCCCTCTCTCCCTTCTCCCCTCTCACTCATCTACTTCCTCTCGTATCCTCTCTCTCTCTCCAGTCTCTCTCTCTCTCTCTCTCTCTCTCTCTCTCTCTCTCTCTCTCTCTCTCTCTCTCTCTCTCTCTCTCTCTCTCTGTCCCTCTCTCGCTCTGTCTCCCCTCTCCTGGCCTTCCTAATGGCCTCATTCATGCGTTGCATCTCTCCTGGAACTGGACCGGGTAGAAGACGGAGGAGAAAGAAACTGACTACATAGCATAATATTAAGAATAATGTTTGCCATTTGGCGAAGGCTTTCATCCAAAGCGTCTTACAACAGCGTGAGCGCTCTCACATGTGTGAGCACGGGGTTCGGCCCCGGTGCTGCTTAGCTATTTTTAGAGTTATTCTATCAATCGCCGTTATTGCTTCAATTTGACTAAATTCGATTTGACTAAATTCTACTCTTTTTAATGGAATTGAATCGACAGAGACAAAGAGGCAATGAGAGATAGAGAGGGGATGAGGAGATGAGAGAGAGAGAGTAAGACAGAGGTTGAGAGAAAAAGATAAAGAGAGGAAGAGAGAGACAGAAAGAGTGTATGTGAGAGAGAGAGAGAAAAAAAGAAAACAAGCGAGAGAGAGTGTGTGCGCGTGTGTGTGTGTGTGTGTGTGTGTGTGTGTGTGTGTGTGTGTGTGTGTGTGTGTGTGTGTGTGTGTGTGTGTGTGTGTGTGTGTGTGTGTGTGTGTGTGTGTGTGTGTGTGTGGAAGCGCGAGAGAGACAGAGAAAGAGAGCGAGAGAGAGAGAGAAACAGAAAGAGGAGAGAAGGGTGGATGGTGCGTAGGAGAGGGAGCTGCTCCACTGAGCTAAACGTGGCTGTGGTGCTCCTTCACCCCCTGAGCTTACTGTAGGAAACACCATCACTGAATCACACCACAATGGTGTCTGAGGGAGCAGTATTTAGCAGATCAGACGCTCACATTCATTGACATTGAACCCTATTTGGCAGGCACCCATAAGCCAGACGTTTGCCCACAGAGACACACAACATCATGTTCATTCACACCACAGCTGATGTCCAACGCTTGCCTCCGATTGGTCGGCACACAGGGTGCGCGTCGTTCATAGTCAACAGAGGCACCGCTCTGCCTTTAAACAGTTAAAGCTGAATCCAAACCAAAGCCGTCTTTCGATCCACTCAAACAGAACTCATCGACCTGATGTTTGCTCGACAGCAAAATGCCAACACGCAGGCAGAAGAGCATTTTAATTTAGGCTGATAGAGTCGATACAAATCAATAATATTACAGACTAAAGTAACTAATATGTAATCATCAGCGCGGCGGTAAGCAGTCTGGGCTTTGTCTGGACAGCTCGTCACGCTTTATTGCTTACCCCATCATTAGCCAGCGGTATATCTGTGGTCGATTTGTTATGTCTGGAATAATTAGAATAATAAAATAATAATACATCAGGCCAAACTAATCGATCTGTGTAATATCACGGGTGATACGTTTCGGTACGTATCGAGTCATTTGGCAGCTGTGTTTATCCATCAGATATTCATCAAACACGCCGGCAGGTTGCGGACATTAGGAGGGTTCGAACCCGGTACCTTTCGAACGCGCTAGTGACTCGAAACACTGCTAGACTATATCCTGTCCCTGGCAGTGGATCTTCGTTGGCATCTGTTTATCAGTTTATTAGTCTGTACTATTTGGATATATAGTGTTATTACTAGTATAATTAATATTATGGTCTGCACGAGGCCCATCTATGGCCTCGGAAAGATCCAAAGAATTCAACAAGGAAAAAGCACTTAAAACGAGGCACTTGACTACCACAAAGAAGCATGTATTACATGAACTTAAGAAGCATATTGTTGTACTTTAGATGCCTCAGGAGGTACAGCGGGTCGTCTGGCAACCGGAAGGTCGCTGGTTGGATCCCCCCTGACTCCTCCTCCTGTAGCCGAGTGTGGACGTGTCCCTGAGCCAGACACTCCTAACCCTCACTGCTCTGGACCAGCTGGCTGTCACCGTGCATGACTGACCCCGCCGTCGGCGGATGAATGTGTGTATGAAAATGGGTGAATGTGAGGCAAATAATAATAAATCTACAGTCCTTGTAGATTCAAGATTCAGGATTCATGATTTGCCAAGAACAATGGAATGCTTACTTCCCATTCCCTCCCGCAGTATGGATTTAAAAAACAACATAAACACTACTATAAAAATACTGTAGACAAGAAAAATAATAAAAAGACAAATAAATAGACCAACAAAGTGACTGTTGGATGATATGTACAAGTGTTTAATTGTGCAAAAAACATGCATTTAAGAAGCCTTCTTCAGATTCAGAATTCAGATTCAGAAAACTTTATTAATCCCGAGGGAAATTAAGGTGCAACAGTTGACACAGGGGGAATAAATGCACACACAAGAATACTAAAACCTAAGCTAAAAAACAAAACAACAACTAACTAAAATAAAACTATTATAAACAAAAATAGTTAAAATAATTCTAAATGAAGTCTAAATGTATTGATAAGTGAAGATAATTTACAGTATTATAACAGTAGTACGTAGGTATATACAATACACAACAATACGTATAGTGCAAATTGGCAGTAATAATATATTAATAAATAATTCGACTGAAAAGTGACATGTGAAAAGTGAAAAAGTGAAAAGTGAATTCGGATTTGAAATAGAATTTACAGTGCAAAGTACAATGAGATGATTACAGTGCGTTGACCAAAAATAAAATAAAAATAAAATAAGTACGTTGGCCTCAGGTCACTGAGTCTCCACTGTCCCTCTCACGACCCGAGGTAGAGGAATTATAGAGTGTGCCAGTAGTGCAGCAGCATCATGAATACAGTGCAGTACAGTGCAGAATGGCGCAGTAACTGTAATGAGTACAGAAAGTCCAGCAAAAGTATGATCGTGTTATGTAATATTGATGACAATGTTATGATAGTTTATGACTGTTTGACCACGGAGGTTGTTGTTGTTGTGCTGTTGGTGCTGTGTGTGTGTGTGTGTGTGTGTGTGTGTGTGTGTGTACAACAGCAGGCATTGTGAAAATATGTGTGAAGTATTTCCCCCCCCCCCCCCCACCACTCGGGCTCCCTGGAGGGAAACCTGCATTTCATCCTTGGGCCCGCGAAGCCAAACATCACTCACAGTGTTAATATTTATATATTGGCTGTGGAAGATTAAATATAACTGAAGACACAGACACACAGAGACACACACAGGCACAGACATGCACGCACGCACACAGACACACACGCACACGCACACACACACACAGACACACACACACATGCACAAACAGAGAGACACACACACGCACACATACAGACACAGAAACACACACACAGACACATACACACACACAGACATTGAGACACACACACAGACACACACACACGCACACACACAGAGACACACACACACACAGACACACAATGTACGCGTTTTCCTTTTTTTGTCCACTGTTGGTTTTTCATCATCTGCTCTGCTTGTGTGTGAGCCAGAGTGTTTACTCACATTATTCATTATTGAATTCCCTCCGTGTCCGACATTACCATTCCACATGCGCCGAAGTGGGCCCGCAGGTCCACTTTCTGCCTCTTTAAGAGGGGGAGGGAATAGACGAGATGAGTATTCACCTCCTAAAATGTTGTCCAACATATACTTTTATACATATATAAACAAACAGCAAAACAGCAGTCCCAATATGTCCCAGTCGGTCTCGCGGGCAGGCAATCGATGATAACAGTGCGACCGCTATTACCCGGGAGCGACCGCATCCATCAGCCGCTACCGTGTGCGTGTGTGTGCGTATGTGCGTGTGTGTGTGCGTGTGCGTGTGTGTGTGTGTGTGTATGACGATGACCCCGTTCAGTGGCGAGAAGTGAGCGTGTGTTCGGGACCCCCCCCCCAGCGTGCGTCGGCCAGATATAATAGCTGCGTTTCATTCATCAACCGGCTGGAAATGAACTCCCGCTTTATCTTTGAGTCAATGGATTTAATGACGATAAATTGATTTTTTTTTTAACAGAGCCGCAATATATGCGTTATGCGACGGCTGTCAGCTGTGGGTCTCCGGATCACACACCTTTATCTTAATAATATATTTCTTTTTGGCCGATTGAGCCTAAAAGACATTTCAGGAAGGATATTCCAGAGTCACACACACACACACACAGTTTGTTATCTCCTGTGACGTCATTTAGCGGCCGCTTAATATCCAAAAGGGGCCTCCAGCGATTTCAGCTAACAGGAGTAGGTAAGGTTTAGATTCAAGTGTGCATACGAAGTGCATACCGGATGATCTTTTTTGTCGTCCTCATAACCCTCAGGGAGAAGGGTTATGTTGGGGCAACAACCCAATAACCACGCAGCATAGGGCGGCAGCAGCTCAGGAGGTAGAGCGGGTTGTCAAACGGAAGGGTTGCTGGTTCCATCCCCACCCGGCTCCTCCTCCTCCTCCTGTAGCCGAGTATTGAGGTGTCCCTGATGCAAAACACCCTGAACCCTAACTGCTCCTGACCCAGCTAGCCAGCTAGCCAGACAGCTGGCTGTCTCCTTGCACGGCTGACACCGCCGTTAGTTAATTCAATGGCGAACACGAGGCATACCTTCTATAGCTTGTAAAGCTACTAAATATGTAAAGCTATAGAAATGCAGTGCATTTACCCAATGCATGTATCTGCTTAAAGACATCCTTTCCCCTGGTGACAGCCAGGCGGCAAGGAGACTACTTGACATGACAGGGTGAGTTTGTGGAGGTGTCACACAGACACACACACAGACACACACACACACACACACACACACACACACACACACACACACACACACACACACATACACACACTGAGTTTCCTCCAGCACTGCGCTGGGAGCCACCAAGCCCCGGGGGCAACAACAAACGCACAGTACACTGAAAAATTTAACTGTCGTATCGCCGCACAGCGGGACATCTGTGTGTGGAAACGTGGCTGTCCTCCGTGATTCCTGACGAAGCAGTGCAACCACCGGGATTCTCTTTGTTTTGGACCGACAGAACAGCTGAGTCCGTGGGCAAGAACAAAGGTGGGGGCGTATGCTGCTTGGTGAACAACAGCTGGTGTATGGACGTTCAGGTGATTTCTCAACATTGCTCATCTAATCTGGAATTACTGACTATCAAGTGTCGCACTTTTTACTTGCCGAGGGAAATATCCGCTATTCTCATGTGGCGGTTTACATCCAACCACGGGCTGATGTGAACATCGCATTGGACAAATTTTACATTGAAGTGAGCAAACTTCAGAATCGCTACCCCGAGGCAGTCCCCATTGTAGCGGGGGACTTTAACCACTGCAATTTAAAAAAGGTATTACCAAAATACTAGCAACACATCTCATGTCCGACCAGACAGAACAAGACTCGATCACTGTCATACCACCATTAAGCACGCTTATTGCACTGTTGTGCGGCCGGTGTTGGCAAAGCAGACCACGCCTCCATGCTTCTACTTCCCGCTTACAAGCAGAAGTTGAAGTCCACGCCCACAGTTGTAAAGAACGTGCGTCGCTGGACAGACGATGCCATGCTACACCTGCAGGGGGGGCTAGAAATCACTGACTGGAGTGTATTCAAGACCACTGACCTTGATGTGTATGCAGATTATGTCACAGCATACATTAACAGGCTAGTGGAAGAATGCATCCTGACCAGGTCTGTTCGCTCATTCCCGAACCGCAAACCATGAATGAATGCTGACATACGGAACAAACTTAAGGAACGGAGTATCGATTTCACAACAGGCGACTCCGATCACTACAAGAAGGCCAAATACGAACTCAGAAGTATCAAGAAGAGTAAATTGGATTACAAAAACAAATTGGAATTACAGTTTGGGGACTCCAGACACATGTGGCAAGGTCTGAGGGTCCTCAGCTCCAACTACAAGGGAGCTCAGGGGCAGTCACCAACAACGACCCTAACCTACCAGACAAGCAAGTTTTTTGCTTGCTTTGAAAGGGACCGTGAGCCGACCAACAACTTGAACATCAGCCCAGAGGACTACGTTCTACAACCCGAAGTCTGCAAAATCTTCAGGAAGGTAAAGGCAGGGAAGGCAGCCGCCCCAGACGGAGTTCTATCCCTCGTCTTTAAGACCTGCGCTGACCAGCTGGCTCCTGTGCTCACCGATATCTACAATGCATCACTGCAACAGTCTGTCGTCCCAGTGTGCTTCAAAGCGACAACCATTGTGCCATTACCCAAAAATACCAAGGTAACATGCCTCAATGATTATCGTCCAGTGGCTTTAACACCCATAGCCATGAAGTGCCTGGAGAAACTTGAAATGTCACATATAAACTTCTCCATCCCTGAGTCCCTAGTCCCACTCCAGTTTGCATACAGACAAAACAGGTCTGTAGATGACGCCATTTCCCTGGCACTACACACGGCCCTGCAGCACCTAGACACCTACATCAGACTGCTGTTCATTGACTACAGCTCGGCGTTCAACACCATTGTTCCCTCCAAGTTGGTCCTGAAACTGAGGGACCTAGGTCTGGGCGTCCTGTAACTGGATTATGGACTTCCTGACGAGCAGGCCTCAAGAGGTGAAGATTGGGATCAACATATCATCCACTCTGGTCCTCAACACCGGAGCACCCCAAGGCTGCTGCCTCAGTTCCCGAATGTACTCGCTGTACACACATGACTCTACTGCCATGCACAGCAATAATCGGATTATCAAGTTTGCAGACGACACCACAGTCATCGGCTTGATAAGCGAGCGATGAAACGAGTACAGAGATGAGGTAGTCCAGCTGACCCGATGATGTGAGGACAACAGCCTCGCACTGAATGTCAGCAAGACTAAAGAGCTCATCGTGGACTTCAGGAGCCACCAGGGCACCCACTCCACCATCGGCCTGGCGGGACACCGGTGGATGTCGTGAGCTGCTTCCGTTTCTTTGGGCTACAGATTTCCGATGACCTGGCGTGGACCCGCAACACGGAGGTCATGCTGAAGAAGGCACACCAGTGCCTCTATGCTCTGCGGTGCCTCAGAAAAAGTGGAATAGGCCAGAGGTGGCTAGTGAACTTCTACCGTGGCACCGTAGAGAGCGTCCTGGCGAATGGCGTCACTGTGTGGTACGGCAACACCACCGCACGGGACAAGAAAGCCAACCAGAGGGTCGTGCGGATGGCAGAGAAGATCATCGGGTGTGCACTTCCATGCATTGAGGAGATCTTTAGGAGAAGATGTCGGAAGAAGGCCATGTCCATTATAAAGGACTGCAACCACCCTGGGCACCATCTCTTCTCCCCCCTACCGTCTGATCGCCGGTTTCACAGCATCTGTACAAGTACTACAAGGTTTAAGGATAGTTTTTATCTTCAGGGTGTGCCGACTCCTGTTCGCTGATAGCCCCATACAGTTCCTTCAGCGCTGTGTCCGTGTTGGCTTGTGGGGGAATGTAAACAGCGGTCACGGTTACTGCTGTAAACTCCCGAGGTAGCCAGAATGGATGGCACATAAGCATCAGGTACTCCAGGTCCGGGGAACAGAAAGATTTGAGGGGATGTACATGACTTTGGTTGCACCAAGATCTGTTAATCATGAGACATACCCCCCCTCCACGATCTTTACCGGAGAGAGCCTTTGTTCTGTCCGCCCGGTGGACGGAAAATCCCGTTGGCTCGATAGCTGCGTCGGTAACCCCCTCCGACATCCATGTCTCCGTATGGCAGATGATACAGTTGTCCTTAGTTTACCGGTGGAATTGAATACGAGCCTGTAGCTCGCTTAACTTATTGTCCAGAGACTGTACATTAGCCAGTAGAATGGTGGGTAGTGGGGGGCGATCGGATCAACATCTCAGCCTGACTAGCACACCGGCTCGCTTCCCTCGCTTCTTCCTGCGACGCTTGCGTGTAATCGTGCCCAAGATGGTGACTTCGGGAGGGACATCCGAGTCGAAAGAATGAAAAAACTCCGGTAGGCGGCGAGCAACTGTCGATTTGATCTCCAGAAGTGTGCAAAAGTTATAAATGAACGTGCTGCTAACTTCCTGAACTAAGATAGTTGCGATAAAAAGAATAAATAACAAAGAACTCGTACGGCGCCATACTCCAGGTATGGTACTGTTGCACATTGCACTTTAAATGCTTTTAAATCCTTTTGCACATTCAACAGATGCTCATACCATCTATCAGTCACTTTGCTGTCTATTTTTTGTTCATTTTTATTTTTTATTGTATATATTATTTTTATGGTATTGTTTTTTGAGATGTTTACTGCGGGAGGGAATGGGGAGAAAGCATTCCAATGTACTTGTTACAAATGGCAAATAAATATATTGCTTCTTGTAACACACACACACACACACACAGGAGTAGACACACATGAGTAGACACACACACAGGAGTAACAAGACATAACACACACACAGACACACACACACAGACACACACACACACACACACACACAGACACACACACACACACACACACACACACACATGTCCAGGGATCTGTGGGTGTGTATATCCCAGGTCTCTGATTTAAGTCTTGTTCGGGGGATAAAAGCGTCCCCTAAAGGACTTCACGTAAACACTCTCTCTCCCTCCTCTTTAGTCGAAGTACACTTGAGTAAAAAAAGCACAGTGTAAGAGCGTGTGTGAAGATAACGCCTGGTCGATACACCGGTATAAGACAAGCGTGCGTCGGAAAACACATACAATGCAATGCAATGCATGCAATGCAGTAGCGTTAAAACCATCTACGCAGCAGCTTGGAGAGCGAGTGGTAAGTAAGAGTATAGCCCCGGCCTCACAGAGCATCCAGCCGACCGGTTATCCCATCCCGCTCCTCCATTAGTTTAATGTGCATCCAGAGGCTCGGCCTGTGGATTGATTTGTTTATACGCATCCTATTTAATGTCCTTGCCTCGCACTGCATACACACACACACACACACACACACACACACACACACACCAATCTCGCTTAAAGCCCAAGATTCACTTTATATCCACCCTGTTTGGTAATAGGGTCTATTGGATGGCGTGAATGTGCAGAAACTGCCGGATCGCGAAATAGAGGCACGACGCGACAGACGCGTGACAGAACCATTCCTCGAGGAACCTTGCCTCCTCTAGGAACCTTGTCTCCTCTAGGATCCTTGTCTCTTCTCTGGAATCATCTCTCTTATCTAGAATCATTGTCTCCTCTAGGATCCTTGTCTCCTTTAGGAACCTTGTCTCCTATAGGAAACATGTCTACTCTTGGAATCTCCTCTCTTATCTAGGAACCTTGTCTGCTCTAGGAACCTTGTCTTATCTAGGATCCTTGAATCCTCTAAAAACCTTTTCTCCTCTAGAAACCTTCTCTCTTATCTAGGAACCTCCTCTCTTATTTAGAAACCTTGTCTCCTCTAGGATCCTTGAATCCTCTAGGAACCTTGTCTACTCTAGGAACCTCCTCTCTTAAAAATGAAACTTGTCTCCTATAGGAAACATGTCTACTCTAGGAACCTCCTCTCTTATCTAGGAACCTTGTATCCTCTAGGAACCTTGTCTCCTATAGGAACCTTCTTTCTTATCTAGGAACCTTCTCTCTTATCTAGGCTCCTTGAGTTCTCTAGAAACCTTCTTTCTTATCTAGGAACCTTCTCTCCTCTATAGGAGCCACCAGGACTGTGTTGCCGTCCTTTCCACAGCAATTTCTCAGACGTTCTAAATCACCACAATGGAGTCGATTGTATTTGGTGAGCCCTTAATCACACACGCGGTCTCTGAGGGCTCGGTGGGCCCACGTAATGTGTCACTACCCCTCTCACCCTGAGCCTTCTAACATTCCAGGAAAAACTCAAACCCAATATCCCAGGGAGAAACAGAGAGAGAGAGAGAGAGAGAGAGAGAGAGAGAGAGAGAGAGAGAGAGAGAGAGAGAGAGAGAGAGAGAGAGAGAGAGAGAGAGAGAGAGAGAGAGAGAGAGAGAGAGAGACACACACAGAAACACAGACAGACCCACTGCCCTGTATGAAGTAAGCTAGAAAAGCAGCCTGTAAAGCCTGTAAGTGGTCCTATAAGACACTGTAGTGTCTTTTTGCCCACGTCTCTCACTAGACACACGTCTACATGAAGCCGGTCCGAAGGTACCGATCGGCCCGGGAGATGATGGACCAGCCGACAGTCGGCGCTCCTCTCCTCCTGCTTGTCTTGTCTATCGCTGCAATTTCCATATAAGACACTGCGTCTAGGACAAGAGGAGGCTTCTAAATGTAAAGTAACGCACAAAAAGTATCGGGGCGGCAGCATAGCTCAGTCTGTCGGGACTCGTGGCTTGGGAACCGGAAGGTCGCCGGTTCAAATCCCCGAAACACCTGAGCACTGACAAGGTGCCCTTGAGCAAGGCACCAGACCCCCTACACTGCTCCTGAGTGCTGTATATACAATAGCTGCCCCACTGCTCCTAATACAAAAATGGATTAAATGCAGAGAAACTGATTTCACTGTGTGTGTGTGTGTGTGTGTGTGTGTGTGTGTGTGTGTGTGTGAGTGTAGGTGACCAATAATGATGATTCAATTGTCCAGATATGGATTTATTTAACGTATGCATATACACCAGTGTCCTCTCGAGAAGACTGGGCACCCCTGAACATAGAGTTGCAGAGGTCTTTTAGCACAGGTTTCTCTCCTCTGAGTAATGGTCATTACTCAGAGAAGGAATAGTTTACATTAGTGAGTGCAGCAATAAAGCCATTGTTGACGAGGGGGAAACGGAGGATAAAACAACGGTTCAGTTCATGAGCGTGTCTTTACGACGTGCAGCGGAATAGATCATCGGGTGTGCACTTCCATGCATAGAGGAGATCTTTAGGACCACATGTTGGAAGAAGGCCATCTCCATCACAAAGGACCGCAACCACCCTGGGCTCCATCTCTTCTTCCTCCCTACTGTCACAGTCTGCATTCCTGTCACCTCGCTTCCACTGCACTCGACCAAATAGCCATATAGTATATAGCACATTGTATAGCATATAGTGTTCAATTGTAGGGAATGCATACTTCAGTTGGGAATGGGGAGTCAGTATTCCATTGCACTTAATAAAAATCTTGAATCTTGAATCTGTGAGCCGGGGGAAACCCTCTCTCTGCCCGCTCTTTACCAGGTTAGTTAGTGAGGTCCCCCAAGGTAAAAATGAGAGAGTACAGAGAGTAACAGAGACAAAGGGTCAAATAAAGCTACAAACAGGTATTTTTCCATCATACTCCTGGGAGAATGTAGTGAATGAAACGCAATAGGGAATAAAGCCCCTTTTTCACCTCCTCTCCTCCATTCTACTGAACATTCTAACGGCTCCATCACAACAGAAACAGCGGGTGAAGCGGGCGCCCCAGTTAGTTCGTTAGTCTGGGCGGTGGGTAAAGGCGGCACATGGCGTCCCGTTTTCGTTCCCCGTTCATAAGCTAAACGGCCACACAGCCCTGGCTCCGGGGGAAGTTGTGGTTTTTTTTGCCGCGTTGGCGTCAAAAGACAAAATGGTTCCACAACATAACAGTCGGAAGATATTGAGAACACATAACTCAACCCTGGATCTGACACCACAAACAACAAGTAACTATATATATATATACATATATATAGCGCAGTGCAGTGTGGGGATTTATCCGCAGGTTCCCTGAGGTCTTCCCCCCCCCCCCTGGTGTGGACGATACCGGGCCCTCTCCTGAAGACGGATATTTCTCTCTCTCTCCCCGACTCAGAGCTCGGCACCCCTGGGGCATGAGCCAATCAAAAAACAGAGTCAAAGACCCCGGGAGAGGAAGAGGAAGCGGTTTGCCGTTCAGGTGTGCCAAGACTTCTAAGTCCTTTTTTTCTGTCTGGCACCACCCCTGACGGCGTTCTGCTCCTGGGCCAAAAAGGAACCGGGTCTGATCCCCCCCCCCCCCGCCCATAGCCAACCTGCATGCTGCATGCTTAGCAGACAATTTTATCCAGAGGGACTTACAGGGATGCTCATGTCATTAAAGGGCAGGTCTGGGGGGTAGCAGGACAGCGAGACGTCGAGGTTTGAACCCATAACCTTTTGCCTGGGAGTTAAAGACCATAAGTAACCACTAGACTATACTCCGTGTCCTCCATGTGTGCCACCCCTCCCCTCCGTGAAGTGGATCACAGTTCATTGCACCTTTTGTTGCAGGAAAAAGAGTCTAAATGCTTAACTTACTCACATATCAAATATTTGACCCAACATCTTTCACGAATGGAAAAGTATGAATACAGATCATCAATCAAAAAGGGAAGAGCGTCGCCAGTCTCTCGTTTTGAGCACATGTTTACCTTTTCTCTCTAATTGGAAGGGAGGGGGGAGAGAAGGAGAAAAAGCCCCCGGTCTTATTACTTCTCGTGTGACTGAAATTGAAAAGGCTTTTATTTAGTCCAAAAGCCTTTTTTTCCCTCAATCATGTTTTCCTGTGTGGCCCCCGGGGAGGGGGGAGATGGGAGGGGAGAGGGGGGGGGGGGGGGGGGGGGGAGAGAGAGGGAGAGAGAGGGGGAGATGGGGGGGAGAGAGGGGGGAGATGGGGGGGAGAGGGAGAGGGGGAAACACTCTGTGGGACTGAGTTGTGAATGTCATCCGGTGTTGAATAACTTCTCCACTCCACAGCGTATCTCGAGTATTCCAAAGAGAGCTCTCTATCACATACACACACACACACACACACACACACACACACACACACACACACACGCCACACTTCCACACACACACACACACACACACACACACACACCACACACACACACACGCCACGCTTCCACACACACACACACACACACACACACACACACACACACACACACACACACACACACACACACACACACACACACACACACACACAGACACACACACACACACACACACACAGACAGAAAGACAGAGGGAGAGGGGTAGAGGGAATGAAAGAGAGAGGGCCGAGGGAGAACAAGAGGGAGAGAGAGATGGATTGAGAGAAAGAATGGGGGAGAGAAGAAGAGAGCGAGAGAGAGAGAGAGAGAGAGAGAGAGAGAGAGAGAGAGAGAGAGAGAGAGAGAGAGAGAGAGAGAGAGAGAGAGAGAGAGAGAGAGAGAGAGAGAGAGAGAGAAGAGAAAAACAGAGACGCACAACCGACTATTACGCCTGAGAAAAACGAAACACAGCCATTTGTGCATTGGGTTCCCTTGTTCAATTACATCTAATTAACCGCTGGCGAGCCGGGCGTCAGCTCAGAAACAATTAACCCAGGAACAGAGAGCCTGTGTTCCGATGCATGAACACATTTTTTTAAACTAACGGCCAAACAGCGGCGGTACGATCCAGGACTAAAACAATGGGTGGGTTTTTGGAAATAAGGCATTAGAGCTCAGGGCGCTGATGGGTTGATGGGTTGAAACCCCTGCCCGGCGTGACGCTGAGGGACATACGACCACTGAGAGAGTCTTTCTAGTCGGTGGTAAAGAAAATGAAATGAAGATATTCCTCTGAATCTTCCCCCCTGCATCTCTCCCATTTTTTTCTTTCTTTCTCTCTCTCTCTCTCTCTCTCTCTCTCTCTCTCTCTCTCTCTCTCTCTCTCTCTCTCTCTCTCTCTCTCTCTCTCTCTCTCTCTCTCTCTCTCTCTCTCTCTCCCTCTTTGTAATCTGTTCCCCACCTGCAGAGGGGGGGGGGGGGGGTCCATGGCCCCCCGGAGACGGGGATTCCTCCACCTCCCAATCCCTGAGCAGGTTGTACTTCCTGTTCCAGATCCTATTAACGACAATTATAAGGGGTAGCAAGCTTTACGTATTGCGATGGAAAAGTGCGGGGGGGGGGTGAAACACATGTGTGTGTGTGTGTGTGTGTGTGTCGCAGGCAGCAGCCAGCAATTTCACTTGTTTTTTGCCGTTTGAAGCCATATTTTTTTTAACCTCAGCTCCAGAGGTTATCTCCCAGAGTCTGCTGCTTTCTCCTGCGGCAGCAAGAAAGCAATTTACAGGTGGATCCAGGCAGCGTGCCACACACACACACACACGCACAGACACACACAGGGACACACGCACACACACACACACACACACACACACACACACACACACACACACACACACACACACACACACGTGACAGATAGCGCTGGGCATACACAGAGCACTCACCTCCAGATGTCACCCAGCTCTGAGGCGTTTCACTGGCTCGGCGTCTCGGTGACATCTGGAGGCTCCGGGAGGAAAATTGATTCCGATGATTTCTCAGATCCTTCGTGGGCGTAAAAAGGAACAACATGACAAACAACAGGATCCCTTAGGGGATGGCGGTCTGACGCTGGGATGATGAAGTCTCTCTCTCTCTCTCTCTCTCTCTCTCTCTCTCCTCTCTCTCTCTCTCTCTCTCTCTCTCTCTCTCTCTCTCTCTCTCTCTCTCTCTCTCTCTCTCTGCTCGGTGGTTCTTGGTATTTCAGTATACAGCGCCCAGGATTTAAAAGGGCTTTGACACCAACAAATAATCCTTATAATAATAATAATAATCATCATCATAACAC
Source organism: Muraenolepis orangiensis (assembly GCA_027704905.1). NCBI lineage: Eukaryota > Metazoa > Chordata > Actinopteri > Gadiformes > Muraenolepididae > Muraenolepis > Muraenolepis orangiensis. The sequence goes on along the minus strand of CM051005.1, from coordinate 9,694,430 downwards.
ATCCGTCAAGGCCCCCTGCCTTCACTGCCTCCTAACTGGCAGTGCACCCAACCCCGGTGGTTCTTCCCGTAGATGGTGGGTCCGCGGGAAGGAGAAGTGGCCACGTTACTTTTTCGGGCTATGCCCGACCGGGCTCCGTGGCTAACCCGGCCACCAGGCGCTCGCTGAGGGAGAGGGAAGTTTGGAGTCCCCTTCTGAAGCTGCTACCTCCGCGACCCGACCACGGATAAGCGGTAGACGATGGATGGATGGATGGATGGGTCATAATACATTTATTTGTATTGCACTTTTTCAGAAGCGGGTTACAAAGTGCCTTACAGAAAGACATTTACACTGAAAGAGGGAATAAAATAAATAAATAACACCAAATGCAAAAAATGATGACACAGTGGGAACAAAACATCCCACGGTACAAGCTGTTGATGAGTCTTCAGATGGACGGCTCTCCTGGAAAGAGACGATGTTATTATACTCTCAACCAGATGTCCTGTTTACCTGCTGGTCCAGTATGTGTTACCGCTGGTCCAGTATGTGTTACCGCTGGTTGAGTATGTGTTACCTGCTGGTCCAGTATGTGTTACCTGCTGGTCCAGTATGTGTTACCACTGGTCCAGTATGTGTTACCTGCTGGTCCAGTATGTGTTACCACTGGTCCAGTATGTGTTACCTGCTGGTCCAGTATGTGTTACCTGCTGGTCCAGTATGTGTTACCACTGGTCCAGTATGTGTTACCTGCTGGTCCAGTATGTGTTACCACTGGTCCAGTATGTGTTACCTGCTGGTCCAGTATGTGTTACCTGCTGGTCCAGTATGTGTTACCACTGGTCCAGTATGTGTTACCTGCTGGTCCAGTATGTGT
>CM051005.1:9648571-9688571 GCA_027704905.1 Muraenolepis orangiensis | reverse complement strand
TGTGTGTGTGTGTGTGTGTGTGCGTGCGTGTGTGCGTGTGTGTGTGTGCACGTGTTTGGGTGTGTATGCATGCGTATGTGTGTGTGTACGTGCGACAGGGTCTCTCCACTGCCGGGTAATGAAGCCCACAGTCACTGTTGACTAATGTGTGTATATTTCAAAATAAATAGATTTCCATGGGAAAAGTCTTCACTAAGCAAGAGGTGAGACAAAACCCGAGCAGTTGAACTGTTCTCAGAGTCTCTTGACGGGAACAGTAACCCCCGCGCTCTAATTGATCCCAGGTGTTTCCCATCATCATAATCAGGCCGGCAAATGAACACCTGGGATCTTCCCTACTTAAGGCTGTCGGAGACCGACGTCGGGGGCGAGATCGTTGATAACCTTATGGCTCCCTCTTACACGTGAACCTGTGTTTCCAGTGTCTGTCCACCCCCCCCCCCCCCCCCCGCTCCATGGACCCTCTCCGCGTTCCACCCTCTGGACCATCTCCCGCGTCGACCACACCACGTAACCTATCCTACCCTACCTTGTTGGTTTTTGAGTTAGTGGATATTTTTTTTAGTAACGTGTTGCTATATATCTATAACTATTATTATATAGACGCATGTTGCTATATATCTAGAACTATAATGTATTATATAGTAGCATGTTGCTATATATATTATTATGTTTGCAGCCGCCTCAACATTTTCCTCTCTATAGTGTCTTTTCCCGAGGTTAAGCGTAGGTTTCCAGTCCACATTACATCTGTCCCAGTTCATAGCGGGCTGTCCCCAAACAAAATGCATACTGCCAACTCTCTCGCTCTTCAGGATGTGTTCAGTGGTTGTATCATTACAATACAGTCATTTTGCAAACGCTTTTATCCAAAGCGACTTACAATAGTGTGTTTCAACAAAGGAAGGTAATAAAACAACTCGTCACCAGAAGTCAAAAGTGCATTTAATTTCTAACATTTCTATCTCTATCTATCTATTCATTTCTATCTCGACTTATTGCCGAAATACAAGCTTCTCTTCTCTCCTCAGTACGTTTTTCGATCTCTTCACCTTGATTATGCATAACAGAAGGTATACGGAATAGTCCTACGCCGTCCTTCTTCCCAGATTTACTTCCACAGCCAACTATAATACAATGACAATGTCGTGGGAGGGGCCTCCAGAACCCGGCATATTCTGGACAGGGACCTCATCATGCGTTTCCATCCACGCCACCCCGACCAGCTGTCCAGGTCATCCGCTTCGGCAGCCAGCACCACCACAGAGATTCCTTTCCTCGGGGTATCAGACTCCTCCAATGAGGACGGGGAGGGGCCTTCCTCTGATGAGAGCGAGAACCCCTAGGAAGCAGAGGAGGTAGACATGGACGTCTCTGACGAATATTGATTGATGAATGATTCCTGTTGCAGACTCTGCCTGCCCCGGACCTGCCTGCCTCGTCTGGTTCCCGATCTACTGCCTGTCCCTGACTACGCCTCTGCCTGTCCCTGCCTGGTTCCTGATCACCTGCCTGTCCCTGACTACGCCTCTGCCTGTCCCTGCCTGGTTCCTGATCACCTGCCTGTCCCTGACTACGCCTCTGCCTGTCCCTGCCTGGTTCCTGATCACCTGCCTGTCCCTGACTACACCTCTGCCTGTCCCTGCCTGGTTCATCTGCCCTGCCTGGTTCCCAATATACTGCCTGTCCCCGTCTACGCCTCTGCCTGTCCCTGCCTGGTTCATCTGCCCTGCCTGGTTCCCAATCTACTGCCTGTCTCAGTCTACGTCTCTGCCTGTCCCTGCCTGGTTCTGCGAGAGAGACAGGGAGAGCATGAGAGAGAGACAGACAGAGATAGAGTGAGAGAGAGACAGACAGAAAGAGAAATACTGAGAGAGTGCAAGAGAGCGAACAAGAGAGAGAGAGAGTGAGAGAGAAAGAAAAAGAGACAGAGAGACAGAGATAGATAGGGAAAAAGAAAGAGAGACGAATGTGGGAGAGCGAGAGCTAGCAAGAGCGAGCACGGTGAGAGAGAGAGAGAGAGAGAGAGAGAGGAGAGAGAGAGAGAGAGAGAGAGAGAGAGAGAGAGAGAGAGAGAGAGAGAGAGAGAGAGAGAGAGAGAGAGAGAGAGAGAGAGAGAGAGAGAGAGAGAGAGAGCCAGCTCCAGAGCCAGGAGCCAGAGTCCCAGCAAGTCAAGGAGAACCAAAGTCAGCGGGGGCCGGGCCGGTGCCAGGGAGGCTGGGAGACGTCAGCCATTAAGGGCTCAGAGACGGAAGACGCGGTTCAGGTTCGTGACCAACTCACGAATAGGAGCTGGCAGAGATTCTGGAGGGGGGGGAGGGGGAGGTGAGAGGCAGGAGGTGAGAGGGAGGAGGTGAGAGGGAGCAGTGGAGGAGTGTGCTGCTGACATCAAAGAGCAAAAGGCATTGAAATTCACCAGAGGTGAAATAAGTGGAAAAATATTCTGGACCACTTTTGGAAATTGACCTAACTTAACTCTTACTCAGCCAACCTCTATCTACTCAGCCAACCTCTATCTCTCTCTCTCTCTCTCTCTCTCTCTCTCTCTCTCTCTCTCTCTCTCTCTCTCTCTCTCTCTCTCTCTCTCTCTCTCTCTCTCTCTCTATGCCACACACACACACACACACACACACACACACACACACACACACACACACACACACACACACACACACACACACACACACACACACACACACACACACACACACACACACACACACACACACACGGTGCCTGTCTCTGGGCACATAGAAATACACACACACACACCTAAGCATAAAACAACATAAAATACACATAAACAAAAGAAACATTCACACTTTCACACCAACAGACATGAGTGGTCACAGCTGGGAGCTGGTGTGTGTGTGTGTGTGTGTGTGTGTGTGTGTGTGTGTGTGTGTGTGTGTGTGTGTGTGTGTGTGTGTGTGTGTGTGTGTGTGTGTGTGTGTGTGTGTGTGGTGTGTGTGTGTGTGTGTGTGTGTGTGTGTGTGTGTGTGTGTAGTAAGCACCTCCAGGAGGAGGTGTGGCAAGGAGGAGGTGGAGGAGGTGCAGAAAGAGGAGGAGGAGGCGATGCAGTGGCCTGCTGCAATGCTTAAAGAGGGAACCGTTAGGATAAGTTAGATATTGTTCTATCGTTTGCCAACTTTCTGTGCTTTTACCTGATTACTGGTTCAGTTCTCTGGTGACAAGTGGTTCTCTTGCCTACCTTGGTTGAACGCTCTATTGTGAGTCGCTTTGGACAAAAGTATCTGCTAAATGACTGTAATGTAATGTATTGAGAGAGAGAGAGAGAGAGAGAGAGAGAGAGAGAGAGAGAGAGAGAGAGAGAGAGAGAGAGAGAGAGAGAGAGAGAGAGAGAGAGAGAGAGAGAGAGAGAGAGAGAGAGTGGCAGTAGTGCTAGGAGAGATTGGTTGAAGAGAGAGAGAAAGAGGGGAAAGGACAGGGATGGGAGGAGGGGCAGATGGGTAAAGACTTTGTGAAGAGAAGAGGAGAGATGGAAGCGAGCGAGGGGATGAAGAACAGAAGAGGAGGAGAGGAGTGACAGTGACAGAGAGAGAGGAGGGGGGGGCTCAGCTGTATCAGGAGTGACATCCACATAATCAGAGGATATCTGTCCTCTCTCTGGAGGACTGGAAGGAAGAGAGGGGGGAGAGAGAGAGAGAGAGAGAGAGAGAGAGAGAGAGAGAGAGAGAGAGAGAGAGAGAGAGAGAGAGAGAGAGAGAGAGAGAGAGAGAGAGAGAGGGAGATTGAGAGAGATTGAGAGAGATGAAAGAAATAATGCTTTCAGAAATAATTGGGGGACCCATTACGACTAATCTCGTTGTGGAAACGCAGCTCAGCCCCCACACCTCTCGGTTAGCGAGACACCTTTGTGTGCCACGCAATTACCGCATTTAACTGTCATTAGTGAAAATTAACCCCCCCCCCACCACCCCTCCCCCTCCCTTCCCGCGACAGGACACGCTTGGATCCATCCACCGTCCAACCGGCGAACAACTGCCGGCAAAACCGGCACAAGACGCTAGACTTCCGAGGGGAGGACATTCCTCATTCCCCCTGCTGTCTGCTTTTAACGCCCCTTCCCTCCCCTCCCCTCCCCTTCCCTCTCCTCCCCTCCTCCCCTCCCCTCCTCCGGCCTGGAGGACCATCCATCAGCCCCGGGTTGTCATTCCCTCGCCGGCTGCCGCTCCGTCATCGCACCCTCACACACCCTTTTTCCCGGAGCCCTTCCGGAATTCCAATTGACTGGAGAGAGAGAAGGGGGGGGGAATAAGATTCGGGGGTAGGGGTGGGGGGGCTGGGGGTGTCTGAGCGTTTCTGGTCGAGGTTGACGGTTGTCAGTCAGTCCCGTTAAGACCCCCGGTGGCTCGGAGGCTGTGTTAGATGTGAAGGGGTGTTGGAACCCGGAGGAGGCCGGGGCAGGATCCAGGATTCAGTCGAGGGTGGGAGGGTTCAGAAATGCAAGGGAGAGAGGAGTGAGGAGAGAGGAGATGACTGGGCGGAAGTCATCGAAATCGGGGGGAAATAAGAGAGCTAAGCCCCCCCCCACTCCCCTGTAGGCATGCGCGCGGGCTCCAGAGCTTTGTTAGGATGAACCGGCACCGTAAGTGGCGTTACAACCTGACGCCATCTCAACCTAATTGGGTCAGATATTCAGAAACACAAGCTCTCATCACTCTCATCACTGGTTTTTATGTCAGTATGGTGGTTATAATTATGAATTATGAATGAACCCCACTGCATATTAATCATTCCATTTTGACGGACGCAATATCAGAGGGGAATGGGAGAGAGGGGCGGGGGTGGGGAGACATGGGAAGGGATAAACAGAGGAGGTGGTGGGCGGGGGAGATAGACAGGGCGACGACAGACAGAGGACATTTAGCTTCACTGAAAGTCGTCCTAAGTGCTGGGATTTGGGACCATTTGAAACCAAGGACTGATCAATTCAATCCACCAAAGTGGAGGCAAAGTCATCTTCAACAACTACAACAACAACAACAATTGGACTATCAGACTCTGCACTCTCTGCACAGTCCAGACTGCTCCCAGTCACCTGTGGTGAGATGTGGTGTGACCTGTGGGACCAGGGGTCTTTTCTCGGACCCATCCTCTTCATTCATGATATACATGCTTTCCCTTGGTCGTGTCTGTACATTAGCTGTACATTAAAACATTGGGGGACAATCCTCCTTACTTTTAACTGTAAAGTAGCTGTAGGGGGTTCTGTTTGTACTTTGACACAGGGAACATAATTGTTGTGCTTTCGAAGTGTTCAAATAGTAATATTATCAGTATTTTCACAGATGAATCTGTTAAATTTATGTGTATTTATTTTTCTCTTGCAAGTATATTTTTCTCAGAAATTTTAAGGAGGATAGTCCTCCTTTTCCTCAATGGACGAGGCTCCACTGCATTACATAACACGACAGCCATTTAGCAGACGCTATTGTCCAATAAGGTAATTTAACCACAGGTAGGCAAGAGAACGCCTTGTCACCAGAAGTCATAAGTGCATTTCCTTCCTAAGAATAAGCCTGAAAGAACAGAACAGAACTAGTGCTCAGGTAAAAGTACAATAAGTTGGCTCCCTAGATTTGACAGAATCAAACAGGGTCTACGATGACAAATAGTGAAGCCAATAGACACACATAGAGCTAAAGCTAATAAACAAGAGCTGGCAAACAATAGAGCTAATGAGACACAGGTGCTAAGAGGAAGGGTCAGGCTAGTAGTGCTTCCTGAGATGCAATATGTGTTTACCGAGCCAGGGACACCATGTCAAACCAACACACACACACACACACACACACACACACACGCTCACACACACACACACACACACACACACACACACACACACACACACACTTGGATTTAGAAATAAACTAAAAAGGTGGCGTGCGACAGGAGAGGCCAGGGGTATAAGTTGACTGACCACGGCAGCACAGGAGGAGGAAGAGGAGGAGGGCCATCACTCTTCCTGCCACGCTGCGGTCTTCCCCACCATATAGTCTCCCTGACCCTGCCTCCGTCTGCCTGCGAGGGGGCAGGCCTGGGCGCCAGTGACCATAAAGCGGGGGGGGGGGGTGAAAAACGGCGACTCTCAAACAAGAGACGGTGGCGGCGGCGGTCTCCACTTGTGTTGCCGGCTACGACGGAGGAGGAGAGAGAGAGAGAGAGAGAAAGAGAGAGAGAGCGAGAGAGAGAGAGAGAGAGAGAGAGAGAGAGAGAGAGAGAGAGAGAGAGAGAGAGAGAGAGAGAGAGAGAGAGAGAGAGCGAGAGAGAGAGAGAGAGAGAGAGAGAGAGAGAGTGTGTGTGTCTTTCTCTTAATCTTGATAAATATGCTCACCCAACTACTCTGGGTCTATATACTTTGGATCAGATCGGCTCCCTCTCCCCCCCCCCCTGCCCTCCCTCCCTCCCCCCCTCTGTTGATGCACTGCTGGCTTCTAGAGAGAGAATAAGATCTTCAGAATGCATGGACGCAACGACTACGTGTGTGTGTGTGTGTGTGTGTGTGTGTGTGTGTGTGTGTGTGTGTGTGTGTGGTGTGTGTGTGTGTGTGTGTGTGTGTGTGTGTGTGTGTGTGTGTGTGTGGTGTGTGTGTGCGTGCGTGTGTGCGAGAGAGCGCGAGAGAGAGAGAGAGAGAGAGAGAGAGAGTGTATGTCTTTCTCTAAATCTTGATAAATATGCTCAGCACCAACGACTCTGGGTCTATATACTTTGGATCAGGTTGCCCCCCCCCCCCTTGTTGAGAACTGTGGTGCAGGGTAAGCCTCCTCTCACTATCAAGCCGCTTTCCTGTTGTTGCCTGGCAGATGGTCGGACGTGGGCAGGAAAAAGAAGAAGAAGAAGAAGAAGAGGAAGAAGAAGAAGAAGAAGAAGAAGAAGAAGAAGAAGAAGAAGAAGAAGAAGAAGAAGAAGAGGAAGAACACATCAATAAATAAACCAAGTTATTTTGCGCTGGTGTGTGAAGCTCGGCCCCCTTCCAACGGGCCAGATGGTCGGGGGTTTTCACCATAGCTCAGTCTCATGTTCGGTACGAAGAATACAAACACGTTTTGGATGTTATTTGCTTTGTGGTGGAGGTTGTGGTGGTGGTGGTGGTGGTGGCAAGGCTTTGCCTGGGTACTATTCTTGGTTTTTAAACCCTCTAATGGATAACAACACACACACACGCACATACATACACACACACACATACGTACACTCACTCACGTACACCGTCAAACACACATACAGTCACAAACACACACACATACACACACATACGTATACCGTCACACGCACAGTCACACACACACACACGCACACACACACACACACACATAAGTACACCATCACACACACATACACACACACATACGGACACTCACTTACGTACATGTCATACACACAGTCACACGCGCACACACGTACACCGTCACACACACATACAGTCACACACACACACACACACACACACATATGTACACCGTCACACACACACATACGCACACACAGTGATGTTGATCACTACTGCTACCTACAGTGGAGATGCAAGGCTATCAGCGAGGCATCACTTTACGCCCCCCTCCCCCCCCCCTCCCCTACCCCCCATACCCATTGATTCAATTACACAAGAGAGAGAGCGCACACAACACAAACCGCTAACGACAGCTAACGATTGGTGGCCCGGTGATGGGTCAATAATGAACCCATGGATTTTTCAACGTGATTGCATCAAAGCCCTTACTAAACAGATCACCTTGACTGGTGTTTCCCTGCTCCGCTAATCCTGACCATTAACCATGTCCCGCCCCCGCGGGCCCGTCTTAAACTAAGCCCCGTACAATCAAACAACCCCCAAGAGGGATCCCGAATGGAACCCTGAACTAGATTAGATTAGATTAGATTCAAATTTATTGTCAGTGTACAGCACAAGTACAGTACAGCGAAAATAATTTAGCATCTAACCAGAGTGCAAATGTTTCAGTAAAGTGCATGGTAACATCATTTACAGTTTAAATGTACAGGTTGAAAGACAGTCTACTAGGTATTACATGGGATATGAGCATAATCATAGGTATATATATATATACAGGTCAGTGAGTATTTAACAGGTAGTGATCAGGGGTATGCAGTTATTGAAAGCAGGATCAGTATACATAAATGTAAATGTATAAACAAGTGAGCATATATAAATGTATGGCATATATAAATGTATATACAGGAGTAGGAGCAGTTCTATCAACAGTTGAGATTGAAATATATGTGGCAGGTTCAGTAAACAGGTATCTTATTAATACATATGTAAAGTATAGAGAGGTAGGTTGTTGTGATACAGGTTTTTTTTACAGTTTTTTTTTCTTTTTTTCTTTTATTTACAGTTAGTCAAAGATATTGGTGGTGATTATTATTATACAGTTGCAAGAAAAAGTATGTGAACCCTTTGGAATTACCTGGATTTCTGCATAAATTGGTCATAAAATGTGTTCTGATCTTCATCTAAGTCAAAACAAAAGACAAACACAGTCTGCTTTAACTAATACCACACAAACAAGTATATGTGTTCATGTTTTTATTGAACACACCATGTAAACATTCACAGTGCAGGGTGGAAAAAGTATGTGAACCCCTATGCTAATGACTTCTCCAAGAGCTAATAGGAGTCAGGAGTCAGCCAACCTGGAGTCCAATCAATGAGACCAGATTGGAGGTGTTGGTTAAAGCTGACCTGCCCTATAAAAAACACACCAGTTTGGAGTTTGGTATTCTCAAGAAGCATTGCCTGATATGAACCATGCCTCGCACAAAAGAGCTCTCAGAAGACCTAAGATTAAGAATTGTTGACATGCATAAAGCTGGAAAGGGTTACAAAAGTATCTCTAAAAACCTTGATGTTCATCAGTCCACGGTAAGACAAATTGTCTATAAATGGAGAAAGTTCAGCACTGTTGCTACTCTCCCTAGGAGTGGCTGTCCTGTAAAGATGACTGCAAGAGCACAGCGCAGAATGCTCAATGAGGTGAAGAAGAGTGTCAGCTAAAGACTTACAAAAATCTCTGGCACATGCTAACATCTCTGTTGACGAATCTACAATACGTAAAACAATGAACAAGAAGGGAGTTCATGGGAGGACACCACGGAGGAAGCCACTGCTGTCCAAAAAAAACCATTGCTGCACCTTTGAAGTTTGTAAAAGAGCCCCTGGATGTTCCACAGCACTACTGGCAAAATATTCTGTGGACAGATGAAACCAGAGTTGAGTTGTTTGGAAGGAACACACAACACTATGTGTGGAGAAAAAAAGGCACAGCACACCAACATCAAAACCTCATCCCAACTGTGAAGTATGGTGGAGGGGGCATCGTGGTTTGGGGCTGCTTTGCTGCCTCAGGGACTGGACAGATTGCTATCATCGACGGAAAAATGTATTCCCAAGTTTACCAAGACATTTTGCAGGAGAACTTAAGGCCATCTGTCCACCAATTGACGCTCAACAGAAGATGGGTGATGCAACAGGACAGTGACCCAAAGCACAGAAGTAAATCAACAACAGCATGGTTTCAACAGAAGAAAATACGCCTTCTGGAGTGGCCCAGTCAGAGTCCTGACCTCAACCCGATTGAGATGCTGTGGCATGACATCAAGACAGCGATTCACACCAGACATCCCAAGAATATTGCTGAACTGAAACAGTTTTGTAAAGAGGAATGGTCCAAAATTCCTCCTGACCGTTGTGCAGGTCTGATCTGCAACTACAGGAAACGTTTGGTTGAGGTTATTGCTGCCAAAGGAGGGTCAACCAGTTATTAAATCCAAGGGTAAATGCACTGTGAAGGTTTACATGGTGTGTTCAATAAAATTATGAAAACATATATACATAATTTATGACTTTTACACACTTCTGGAGATCAGACCGACAGTCGCTCGCCATCTACCGGAGTTTTTTCATTCTTTCGACTTGGACGTCCCGCCCGAAGTCACAGCTGGATTATCTACGACCATCTTGGGCACGAATACACGCAAGCGTCCCAGGAAGAAGTGAGGGAAGCGAGCCGGCGTGCTAGTCAGGCTGAGATGTCGATCCGATCGCCCCCCACTACCCACCATTCTACTGGCTAATGTACAGTTTCTGGACAATAAGTTAAGCCAGCTACAGGCTCGTATTCAATTCCACCGGGAAACTAAGGACAATTGTATCATCTGCCTTACGGAGACATGGATGTCGGAGGGGGTTACCGATGCAGCTATCGAGCCAACGGGATTTTCCGTCCACCGGGCGGACAGAACAAAGGCTCTCTCCGGTAAAGATCGCGGAGGGGGGCTATGTCTCATGATAAACAGATCTTGGTGCAACCAAAGTCATGTACATCCCCTCAAGTCTTTCTGTTCCCCGGACCTGTTTCTGATGCTTATGTGCCGTCCATTCTGGCTACAGCGGTAACTGTGACCGCTGTTTACATTCCCCCACAAGCCAACAAGGACATAGCGCTGAAGGAACTGTATGGGACTATCAGCGAACAGGAGTCGGCACACCCTGAGGCTGCTCTCATCGTGGCGGGGGACTTCAACAAGACAAACCTGAAGAAGGTTCTCCCGAAGTTCTACCAACACATAACGAGCAACACATGGGGTGAGCGGATCCTCGACCACTGCTACACCCCCTTCCGTGATGGCTACAAGGCCCTCCTCCGCCCACCGTTCGGCAAATCAGACCACCGCTCTATCCATCTACTCCCCGCCTATAGGCAGAGACTGAAGCAGCAACCAATCGCTGTGAGGGAGGTCCAATGCTGGTCGGACCAATCGGACTCTATGCTGCAGGATTGTTTTGATCGCGCTGACTGGCACATGTTCCGCGTTGCCTCGGACAATAACATCAACGAGTACGCGTCCTCGGTCACCGGGTTCATCAAGAAGTGCATAGATGACGTTGTTCAGACCAAGTCGGTTCGGATATATCCCAACCAGAAACCGTGGATTAACGGCGATGTTCGCGCTGTCCTCCACACACGTAACGCCGCCTTTGGATCCGGGAATATGGAGGAATATATGAGAGCCCGGAGGAGATATGAGAGTGGAGGAGAAATTCAAGAGCCACGACGCGAGTGGTATGTGGCAGGGGCTACAGACGATAATGAACTTCAGATAGAGAACTCCTCTACCTCCCTCCCAGGAGAGTTCCCTCGGTTCGACGTGAACGGCAGCCCTGCGAAGCCAGCGCCGCCTGAGGAGACCTGCTGAACCTCTCGGAGGCGGATGTGGGCCGCACCTTCAAGCGGTTGAACATCCGTAAGGTGGCAGGCCCGGGCCACGTCCTCAGAGCATGCGCAGACCAGTTGGCAGGAGTCTTTGCAGACATCTTCAACCTCTCCCTGGCCCAGGCTGTTGTTCCCGCGGTCTTCACGATGTCCACCATCGTGCCTTTCCCTAAACAACCCAAGGTAACATGCCTGAACGACTATAGACCTGTAGCCCTCACCTCGATTGTCAGCAAATGCTTCGAGAGGTTGGTCAAGGACTTTATTTTCTCCATGTTACCTGCCACACTGGACCCATGGTAATTTGCATATCGTCAAAACAGATCCACGGATGACGCAATTGCCATGGCCCTCCACACTGCCCTTTCCCACCTGGAGGGAAAGAACTGTTATGTGCGAATGCTGTTTGTGGACTACAGCGTTCAACACGATATTTACTGCCAAGCTCGACACCAAGCTCAGAGGTCTAGGCATGCCCCCATCCACCGGCAGCTGGATACTGGACCTCCTGTCGGACCGCTGCCAGGTGGTGAGGATGGGCAGCACAACCTCAGAGCCACTGACCCTCAACACGGGAGCCCCCCAGGGATGTGTGCTGAGCCCTCTCCTCCACTCCCTCTACACCCACGACTGCATGGCTATGCACAGGTCCAACGTCATCATCAAGTTTGCTGACGACACGACAGTGATGGGCCTGATCACCGGTGAGGACGAGACAGCCTACAGGGAGGAGGTCGGATCGCTGGAGCAGTGGTGCCAGGAGAACAGCCTCGCCCTCAATGTCAAGAAGACCAAGGAGCTGATCGTGGACTACAGGAAGCAGAGAGGAGAGCACGGCCCTATCTCCATCAACGGTGTTGCGGTAGAGAGGGTCAGCAGCTTCAAGTTCCTCGGTGTGCACATCTCCAAGGACCTCACATGGTCCATGCACACCACACACGTGGTGAAAAGGGCCGAACAATGCCTGTATTTCCTCAGGCGTCTGAGGAAATTCAGCATGGGCCCCCGCATCCTGAGAACATTCTACACCGGGACAATCGAGTGTTCTTACAGGATGTATCACTGCCTGGTACAGGAACTGCACCGCACTCGAGCGCAGAGTGCTTCAAAGGGTGGTGCGGACGGCCCAGTATATCGTTGGAGGTGAGCTCCCCTCCCTCCTGGATATATACAACCAGCGGTGCGTGGCCAAGGCCAAACGCATCATAAAAGACAATGCCCACCCCAGCCACAAACTGTATTCACTTTTACCGTCAGGCAGGCGATACCGCAGTATCAAGTGCCGCACTGTGTACATACATCTACTGATGCCTATGCCTATGTCTGGACACATCTTCAGTGATGTTCCTGGAATCATAGGACGTTTCGGGTCTCGCAACATCATACGCCCTCCTCCAGGTGACCCAGCCGGGGCTGATCAGACCCCAGCTTGTGTCCAGATGGCTAGCTAGCTACCATGACTCCATGGCTCCCCTCTTTTGAGCCACAACCATCTTGAGGCCCTCTCTGCCGCATCGGTGGTACTGCGGATGGCTCTCCTCTTTCTCACTCCCTCGATGCCTAAAATGCTGAAGGCTCTGACCAAGGAACGGGCTGCGAATCCTCTGCATCCAACTTCCACCGGGAAACACCTTGCTCTCCAACCAGCCTGCTGACAGTCGCTGACCAGTCCTGCGTACTTGGAGAGCTTCCTTTCAAAGGCTTCTTCCAAGCGATCTTCCCACGGGACTGTCAGCTCCAGCAGCACAGCTTGCTTGGTGGACTTGGTAGACACAAGAACAATGTCTGGTCGCAGGGTGGTGACTGCAATATGGCTGGGGAACTTCAGCTGATGTTCAAGGTCCACCAACAAAGTTGGCTTGTCCCCAGCTCTGACAAAGGCGATGGTGTCCTTGGAGTGTCGGAACTGCTTTGACCACGCCAGTCCTGCGCTGATGGCTTCAGCAATGGTCTTCAGGACTTGGTCATGCCTCCACCTGTACCGTCCATCTCCAAGTGCCCTTGTACAGCAACTGAGGATGTGTTCCAGGGTTCCTCGCTTGGAACACAATGGGCATGCTGGTGTCTCTACTATGCCCCATGTGTGCAGATTTGACGGGCTTGGAAGCACATCATACACTGCCTGGATTAGGAATTTAATGCGGTGAGGCTCGGCTTTCCAAAGCTCAGCCCAGGTCACTTTCCTCTCAACAGCATTCTCCCATCTCGTCCAAGCTCCCTGTTGCTTCATTCCCACTGCTTTGCAGGTTCTTGTCTCCTCCACTGCTGCTCTCACCTCCTCCTGAACAAGACGGCGCCCTTCCTTCCCCCTGGTGTTCAGGCAGGCGATACCGCAGTATCAAGTGCCGCACAAATAGACTCAGAGATAGCTTCCACAGTCAGGCCATCAGGCTGCTGAACAAGGGCGTATAGCATATAACAATGTATATTTTATTATTGATTTATATATACATATTGCTCTTTTTCTGTGCCGATATATTGTATTTTATAAATTGCATTTTTACTTTTATATATTTATCTTATATCTATATTACTTATTTTATTCTATTCTGTTTTTATCGTATCTTATTTTTAGAACTGCTGTCTGTCGTCGGGTTTTGCACATAAGATTTTTACTCACTGCTTTATACTTGTGTAAACTGTGAAGTGACAATAAACTTGACTTGACTTGACTTGAATGCAGCGCTTTCCGGTCGGAAACGAAAAATAGATTTGATTGATATGATCAACGGACATGGAAGAAAGAACACACACGCTTCCTTCCAACGGGTTTACCTTCCAATATCCAAGATGGACCAGAGGTTATGTTTTCACACCTGTGTGTGTGTGTGTGTGTGTGTGTGTGTGTGTGTGTGTGTGTGTGTGTGTGTGTGTGTGTGTGTCTGTCTGTCCCTCTGTCTGTTTGTCTGTTAGCAAGATAGCAAGTTATGTACAGTATATATTGGATACAACTTGGTGGTTAGACTTACATATGGGGGCCAAGGAACAGTGGATTCAATTTTAGCGCTGATTCTGGATCCGAATCCGGACATAGACATGAGCAATTACCACCGTTTCAATTGGTTGGTTGGTTTTCACTAGTACCTTTTTAATTGTATATGCATGCTTTTTTTCCTTTTTTTTTTGTCACGATGAACTAGTCATTGTAAATTATAGTCTTTCCGCTAATCTGTAAAAGCCCCTTTTTTGGAACAGGTGGCACACAATTAACGCAGAACACAGCATGGGAGGAGAGTGATTTGATTGGCTGGCGCTTAATTGAATTGCTTGCCCGCCGCGCCACGACTGGATCCTATGATGGGAGAAGGGGAGCAATATTATCACATGACTAGTTCAAAGTTAATCCTGCCAATATCCACACTTGGTTATCATAACAACCCAAAACGTTTAAAATGTCAAAACGCCGGCCTACTTCGCTAAATAGGTAATTAATATGACTAGCTTTAAAAAAAAAAATTATAATAATAAGGCGACCTCTGCATGGAAGTGAGATGACTTCTCCAAAGTAGGCCTCGGCCCTGGGCTGTGGATGAATACATTAAAGGGTTTTTAATAGTAGCCCCCCTCTGGTCGGCTACCATTCCAGGGTTTCTCAAAGCGCTGTAGGGTGGAGGATCACCGGCGGCGGACTTAAAATGAAATCAAAACAAATCCAAATGTGAAAATATGATTCGATCCAGATAAAGAAGAGCATCCATTGCGAAAGACATGGATTATACAAGAGATACAAATAGTCTGAGACACACAAACGCAATATAGTACACACACACACGTGCTTTAGCACTCCACGGCTTAAATGATAGTCACGACAGGCTAACATAACTTGTTAAAAGTGGGCTATTTCACGGTGAAAAGTGGTTGTTCAACACCACACAAGGCGGAACATCTGGACGGAATGTCACTTGCGTGTAATATCATTTTTCTATAAATATATATATAAATATTAAAACATATATATTCATATATATATATAATCATAACTAAAGGCCGTCCCTTTACTCTCCTAGCTCATGTCTGAACTGCCTTGCACCTTTATCTAAAAACACAATAAAAAGTAGCCTCTAGAGCTCGGAGACTTAACACGTACGTAATAAAACTAATCACATTCACCTTTCATTGCATCATATCATCCCCCCCCCCCCCACTCTGGTGTAAAAAAATTAATAATAATCCTTTCGATGTACTGTACTTGACAAAATGTTTTAATCAAATCTAAATCTAATAGACCCGACCACCGCTTCACTTCCCTCCAAAAGAGCGCTTCACAGGACCCACCGATAACCAGCTCATTTTCATTTATCGAAATACAATTAGTTGTTCCTCTGTCCGACCAGTCGCCTGTGAAACTAGTTTTTAACCCACGGCTGAAGAGGTCCATTCACTCAATGCCTTTTATTGGCGTTTATCCCCCCGCCCCGCCTTGTAGAAAAACCACTGGAGTTGTAAGGTTAACGTAAATTAAGAATAAAAAAAAAATCTTAGAGCTTACAAAGTGGTCAAGACAGAGAAATTTTCCAAACAAACAACTGAAGGGGGAAGAAGGGAGGACAGGAGGGGGACACAAACTCACAAGGTGCAATTACAACGGGACGATGAACGCAATGAAACGGTGTCTAATTAGGCGGAGCCAATGAGCGACGAGCCAGCGGAGCCGGAACAGGAAGCTGGTGGCTAACCGACAGCTGGGAGAACAGATGAGGCTGATGTAAAAAGGAGTGTAACTACAGCAAGAGGACGGCCCTTGGAGATCAGCCCTCACTTCAGAGAGTGTGTGTTGTATGCATATTAATAATATACAGTTAACCAGAGGAAAAAAAAAAAAGAAAAACACACAATTACAAGACAAATTATTTGGAAAAACAAACACAACTGTCATTTATTAATTAGAAAGGATGTTGTTCAGCAGGTTACATATTCTGGGGATGCACTCGCCTCTTCAGCTTAACAATCATCACTCTCATCCCCCCCCCCCCCTTTGCTCACTCCCTCCCTCCCCACCATGTTACACAACAACATGAAACCCCTAACCCAGCGCGCCCCTAACCCCTTCTTCACATCCCTCTCCTCCTTCTCTAGGGCTTCTCCTTGTACTGCTGGTGCAGCTTCAGCACGTCGTCCTGGGAGACCCGGGTCCAGCCCCCGCTGTGCACGTGGTACAGGTTGACCTGCCCGCCGCTGTAGGCGTCGCGGTACGTCGCCTGGTAGATGGCGCGGCGGCCCAGCTCGCACGCCTCCTCCACGCTCAGGTCGGCCCGCTGGCCGCTGTCGATGATGCCGTACGCGTACATGGAGCCAGAGCCCACGGCAAACAGGTCCCCGCACACCCGGTTCCCCTCAGAGTCCACGTAGTACAGGCCTGAAGAGAGAAAGAGAGCGGATGGAGGAGAGAGAAAGAGCGCAGGGGAGGGAGGAGAGGGAGAGAGAGTAGGGGAGGGATGAGAGGGAGAGCGCAGGGGAGGGAGGAGAGGGAGAGAAAGAGGAGAGAGAGTAGGGGAGGGATGAGAGCGAGAGCAGAGGAGGGAGGAGAGAAGTAGGAGGGAGTAGGGAGAGGAAGAGAAAGATAGGAGGGGAGGAAGAGAGGACGAGGAGAAAGACGAGCAAGAGATGAAAAAAAAACAGGACAGTCAGTACCAGACGGCAGTCAGGGAGGGTAGGTCACCTGACTCAGGTGTCGAGTTCTGGGTCAGGAGGACACACACGTCTGGCTTATACCACACAAACCAAACAGGGCTCACCCGAGGGGTGGAACAGCTGCGACCTTGCGGAGAGGATGGGACTAACAGGAGGGTGTGCTTGTGTGTATTGGGGTGTCAGATGCAAACAGCTGCAACCTGTCCGTGCGAGGTGAGACTGCTTGCAGAACTTGCTGACACGGCGTGCGCTCCCAAACCGCGGTCTCCCTCAGGCTACCGCAGCAGCAGCAATACAGAGTATTGATCGGGGCAAACACACCAAAAAATGTACTGCCGACCATTAACACGATCCAGGCAGGTGTCCTCACCTTCCTTCCTGACGGCAAGAAGGGGGGGGGGGGGGGGGAGGAAGAGGGGAAGAAAGAGCGAGAGAGAGCAGCGCCAGGAGACATCCCCTCGGCTTCAGACAAGGACGAGTCACGCCTTCGTATCTGCTGTGGATGTAAACACATCCAAATGTCCAACACACAATGTGTGTCAAACTCTTCCCACAAGGTCTTCCAAACGCGGTACCCCGTAAGTCGGCAAGTCCACACACAAGGCAAAGGAACGTGATGAATGTGCAAAACGTGTGTGTGCACGTGTGTCCCCTACCCATCTTGAGAGAGCGAGAGCGCGAGCGAGAAGCACACAGTTCCAAGTGAAAAACAAATGCCAGTCTATTAGTCACAGAATGGGACCAAAATAATGTGGACGGGTGCAACCGCTTTCAGCCGGCAAATTGCACCTCACCCGCCGTCTGCGGATGGAGCGAACAGCACAGGTGCTTCAGCCACCCTCATCCCCGCCAGGTGTCTCGTTGGTTGCGCGGTGCTTCCTGCACAACCGCCGCGTCAAGTGCAGTCATTAGATAAATGTATAAAAAGAGAAAGACACACACACCGAGTCAGCCAAGGCTCCTTGACTGAGAGCCAGCGCTGACGGGGAGAGAGGAGGAGGATGATGGGATGTCTTTAGAAAGCCGAAGGTAAGCCGGCGTCAGGGCAACAGCACACCTGGGTCCTTTGAGGAGCCGAGGGGCGGCTCAGACGAGGTACGAGTCACACGGCCGCCGCCGCCTTAGTGCCACTTGGCCACTAAGGCGGAGAGAATAAAATACCCTCCAAGACAGGAAGGAAATTCACAAGTCTGGCGTTCAAAGCGGCGGGGGGGGAAAGCTGCGAGGGGGCTGTGGATGGATGGATGGATGGCAGAGCGCTCCGGCAGCCAACGGTTCCTTCCACTCCATCAATCAGCTGACAGGTGGATAAGCTGATTTTTATTATATTATTTTGTTCCTCAAAAAAGGAGAGCCAGTGTCCACCGCGGCCGGTTGGACGGACAGCTCTGGGTGGGGGAGAGGATGGAGGAGTGGTCAGCTTTAACTGAGCTTTGTGTCTTGTCTGTATAGGGCTGTCTGTCGAGGGTGCCCTTTGCCTCACAAAACACCTCGGGGGGGGGGGGGGGGGTGTCTGCCTGACGGGAAGAGGGGATAAAGCGGTGGCAGCCAAGGTTTACGACCTATGTTTAGACGTCAAGACTTCTCCCCTGTGTTTACCTGTGGTCCGAGGTCAACCAAAGGAGTGCTCGGTACGGTGAAGGGGGGGGGCATTGTCCTGGCTTAACTACTTGATAAAAGCACAAGTTCTTCTCTTAAAGCGTTCCGCTGCGGGGCGGTTCCCGGAGTTTCCTTCGCCGGGTGAAAAAGTGCTCCTGACGACGACGGCTAATGAGCTTCCACCGCTAATCGCGATTGATTTCAATTACATGACAGTTACCTTTCCGTTCAATCACCGCCATCGCCGGGGGGAGGGGGCAGGGCAGGCAGTGGGAAAGACTCTCTGGCTGCCGTTGAACTGATTTGCCGTTTGCTACTTTGCCGATTGAAACACGGCGGGAAATTTAAACACCCCGGGAGGCCGACGTAGCGGTTTCTGAAACGCGGGGCCATCTATTGACGGCGGCGTGCGACCGGTTGTCTGGCGCCAAGACCCTGTGTCCATCATTGTTCGGGTCTCCTCTCTCGCCCAGCCTCACGGTCGCAGCACCATTGATTTTCCATTACCGTGTCACCGGGGTGACCGCTTTAAGCACACCGGGCCATGATGTACGGCTTCTCAGGGGCCGCTGTATCAAAAATATGAAATCAATTAATAAATCACCCTTCACGGTGAGACGACCGGCGTTACAAAAGGCTAGAGCACCATCTGGTGGTAGAAAAAAACAACTACAGTGGGACTTCTGCAGATGGGCCATGACAGGATGGAAAGAGCCATGCCTTTTTTGGGACCTTCAATCTAAAATGATTTATTATTTAGAGGGTGGCATCTTCACCTTTATAGCAAAATGTGTTAATCTATCATGACTGAATGAATGATAGTCATTTATTCACCCATACATGTTTTCCCCACATCCAAATATAAATTGCAACTGCCTCTAACTGAATTTCAGATTCAAGATACAAGATTATTATTGTGACGTCACCTTGGAGATTAGTGTCAACCAATGAAAATGTTCAATTTAGACAGGATTATTGATATATATCTATATTGATCTATAGATATAGATATATAGATATATACGCTTACAAAGTCCATATATGCCTGGAACGAGTATCATGTGCTTCAAGTGGCAGTTAAACGCTACCCACCGCTCTAGAAGTTTGGTTGACCTTGTGCGGGTGAGTGCCCTCATTCTGTCACCCGTGGTATGGGCCAAATTGATTATTTCCTCACCCCATTAAGCAAGTGAAGTAAATTTCAAAGACATTGTATTGATCGTTAGATGGGTCCGACGTTGGCTCAGTTTCAGCCAATGTTTTGTTAGTTGATCGGCCATTTATTCAGAGTGTAGGAGGGCGAAAATGGTCTAGCACATCGTAACGCAAATGATGCTAGGATGAAGCCACATTTAAACAAGATGCATCACTTTTTTGGGGGGGGGGGGAGAGGGAGTCTGACAATAAGGATCTCTAAGTGCCACGCACTACAGATTAAGATACATCTAAATTATCTTCTTATATTTCAAAGTTCTGGTACTTCTGATGCAACAATAGCGGCGACATCTAATTAATAAAAAAGGTACTTTGTATTAAAGCTCCCGCGTGTCTGTGAATAAAGGGTCACTTATGGCAATATGTTCTATACTAAGGTGCTTAAAACATGCATTACCAACTTCATTAGGGGGGAGTAGGTCTGTACAATAATTCAATTATTATTGTCATTTATCTTACCAAATTGGAATAATCTCATGAAGATCTGATAATAGCAGTATAAACAATGTTTCAACCTTGAAACAACAACGACAACTAGCAATCACTGACTGGAGTGTATTCAAGACCACTGACCATGATGTGTATGCAGATCATGTCAGCATACATTAACAGGCTAGTGGAGGAATGCATCCCGACAAGGTCTGTTCGCTCATTCCCGAACCGCAAACCATTGATGAATGCTGACATACGTGACAAACTTAAGGAACGGAGTACCGCTTTCACAACAAGCGACTCTGATCACTAAAAGAAGGCCAAGTATGAACTCAGAAAAGCCATCAAGAAGGGTAAATTGGATTATAAAAACGAATTGGAATCACAGTTCGGGGGCTCTGACGCCAGACGCATGTGGCAAGGTCTGAGGGTCCTCTCCAACTACACAGGGAGCTCAGGGGCAGTTACCAACGACAACCCTAATCTACCAGATGAGCTAAACAGGTTTTTGCTTGCTTTGAAAGAGACCATGAGCCGACCAACAACTTGAACATCCACCCAGAGGACTACGTTGTACAACTGTCAGAGTTCCGCACAACCTTCAGGAGGGTGAAGGCAGGGAAGGCAGCCAGCCCAGCGTAGTTCCATCCCGAGTCTTCAAGACCTTTGCCGACCAGCTGGATCCTGTGTTCACCGACATCTACAATGCATCACCGCAACAGTCTGTCATCTCAGGGTGCTTCAAAGCGACAACCATTGTGCCATTGCCCAAATAAACCACAGTAACATGCCTCAATGATTCTCATCCAGTGGCTTTAAGTGCCTGGAGAAACTTGTAATGTTGCATATAAACTTCTCCATCCCCGAGTCCCTAGACCCACTCCAGCTGCATACAGACCAAACAGGTCTGTAGACGCCGCCATTTCCCTGGCACTACACAGCCCTGCAGCACCTAGACAGGAGGGACACCTACGTCAGACTGCTGTTCATTGACTACAGCTCGGCGTTCAACACCATCGTTCCCTCTAAGCTGGCCCTGAATCTGAGGGACCTAGGTCTGGGTGCCCCCATCTGTAACTGGATTATGGACTTCCTGACGGGCCTCAAGTGGTGAAGATTGGGAACAACATCTCATCCACTCTGATCCTCAACACCGGAGCACCCCAAGGCTGTACTCTGTACACATGACTGTGCTGCCACGCACAGCAATAATCGGATTATCAAGTTTGCAGACGACACCACAGTCATCGGCTTGATAAGCGAAGGCGACAAAACGTACAGTTTACGAGTACAGAGATTAAGTAGTCCAGCTGGTGCAATAGTGTGAGGACAACAGCCTCGCACTGAATGTCAGCAACACTAAGGAGCTCATCGTGAACTTCAGGAGCCACCAGGGCACCCACTCCACCATCAGCCTGGACGGGACACCGGTGGAAGTCGTCAGCTGCATCCGTTTTCTTGGGCTACAGATTTCCGATGACCTGGCGTGGACCCGCAACATGGGAGGTCATGCTGAAGAAGGCACCAGCGCGTCTATGCTCTGCAGTGCCTCAGAAAAAGCGGAATAGGCCAGAGGTGGCTAGTGAACTTCTACCGTGACACCGTAGAGAGCGTCCTGACGAGTGGCGTCAATGTGTGGTACGACAACACCACTGCACGGTACAAGAAAGCCAACCAGAGGGTCATGAGGACGGTAGAGAAGATTGGGTGTGCACTACCATGCATTGAGGAGATCTTTAGGACCAGATGTCGGAAGAAGGCCATGTCCATCATGAAGAACTGCAACCACCCGGCCATCTCTTCTCCACCCTACCGTCTGGGCACCGGTTGCGCAGCATCCGTACAAGTACTACCAGGTTTAAGGATAGTTTTTATCCACAGGCATTGCGCCTACTGAACTGCTACCACTTTCACTTTCACAACATTGTCATTAACATTACACTTGCATACTTTGCTTTTAAAGATTTTTGTAAAAAATAAAAAAACATGTGCGCATGTCAACACATTCTAGTCACTTTGCTGCTCTTTGTTTATTTTTATTGTATATATTATTTTTAAGGTGTCATTTTGAAGATGTATACTGCAGGAGGGAATGGAGTGTAAGCATTCCTATGTACCATACATAGGAATGGCCAATACAATCTTGTATCAAGCTCATTTTAGTTCCATAGAATATTTTTCTTATTTCTGTTACACAGCATTAAGATGCAATGCAATGCCTTTTTATGTACTTTAACCTGAGCACTGGTTCTGCTCTTGGAGGATTGTTGTTGGGAAGGAAATACACTTATGACTTCTGGTGACTAGTAATTCTCTTGCCTACCTATTGTTGAAGGACCTTATTGTAAGTCGCTTTGGACAAAAGTGCCTGCAAAATGAATGCAATTAATTATGCAACGTGTGATTTGGCCATAACATGACAGCAATTAATTGCAACCATAATTCTCCAGCCCTGGAGGATATTTTTTTCTTTTCTTAAAGTCAAAAAACAAATAATGGATTAGCATCAATACACACACCAAGCAGCCAGATTTGCCGGTCTCGCTGCAACAGTAACAATTACCTGGTCCCCTCTTGTCCCAGCCGCACACCATGGTGCTCATGCTGAGGCCCATGCCCTTGTACTGGTACACCATGTTGGCCAGCAGCTTGGAAGCCGCCGCCACCGAGATGCGCTCCTTGTTGCGGAGCTCGTAGACGCGGCACTGGCGTGCCAGCAGGCGCTCCCAGAAGCTACAGTCCGCCGCGCCGCCCGCCATGGTGCCCAGCAGGTAGGGGTTGATCTCGATCACCTTCTTTACCGTCTGGGAGGCGATGTAGGCGCCCGCCGTGGCCCGGGAGTCCACGGCCACGATGACGCCATGCTGGAACTAGTGGGGGGGAAACGGAGGACCGAGTTAACGGGCGGCAGTTGCCAGCGGGTTGGTTCGATCCCACAGCTCCTCTTAGCCAAGTGTCGAGGTGTCCCTGAGCAAGACATCCGAAACTTAACTGCTCCTGACAAGCTGGCTGTCTCCTACCATGGCTGACACCTCGGTGGATGAATGGGTATCAACAATTGTAAAGCACTTTTGGTAACAAAGCTATAAAAACACTACTATTCTACTTCTTCCTGCTGTGTTTTCAGTATGTATTAAGCGTTCCGTAATGTTGTTGGCTCATAGCATCTCTGATGTTTTAGGTTATTGTGTTAATTCTTTATACATCATTTTGGTTTTCTGTATAACAGAACCCAAACATATATATAATTAGTTTACCCATGTTAATGCACTATCGCAAGTCGCTTTAGACGAAAGAGTCTGCTGCACGACTTATGCAATTTAACAAGACCTGCAACAGGTAGGTCAGAATAAACTGCCAAGTGGCGGGCGCTTTCTCTGGATACAAATCGATGATCATTTGCTCAGTGACCAGTTTACCGGCATCTCACCCACAGTGAAGGGCTTCATATCCCCCCTCAATGACTACTCACCCAGCTACTGAGAAAGGGGGTAGTTTACCATTAATGTTAACATATTTCTTCATATGTCCCATATTGCTGCCGGTTTGCACGAAAAGCACTCTATAGTTTGATTTTAACACAACGGTTGGCTGTTTAGCGTTAAGTTAAGATCTTAAGAAGAACACACTGGATATACGTTTCTCGTATATTATAACCTACAAGTGTTTGATAGCCAAATTCATGGTTAATTCGAAAGGTTGGCGAACTTTCAATGCAACAATATCTACACTGTCATCCTCCATTCGACCGGCTAGCCCACGGGTGTCCGTCTACCTCTTATCTGTAAATACATCCGAAAGTATAAATACAATACATCGTATTAGTTTATAACCAATAGATTACGTGTGAGATGTGTAATACTTAACACATGCATGCCAGGTAAATAAGCATTTGGGCAGCACAACACGCATAGCAAGCAGCCGGGGCTACCAGCTTAGCATTAGCATTAGCTTGCTTACTTTGAAGGCTAGAGTGGTGGTGCCGTGGAGAAACTCTATCTTCCTCTCCACCTCGTCCTGGTCCGCGGCGCCCAGCGACCCTCTCAGGGCGAAGCTCAGGTTCTCCACCGACGTGGACTCGTCGAATGCCAAGTTCGACGTGTTAAACTTGTCAAAAGCGAAATTCGCACAATCACTGCCCAACACACTAGCGAGCGCCATCTTTGAAACTGGTGGTGATGTGAGTCGGTTCAATCAACTTCCTCGTTGTTGCTGTTGATAACGTTGTATGTGGTGGAGGTAGTGCTGCTGAAATAAGACAGCGTCCCCTATAGGTGGGGTGCGTTACAGGTTTGTTTGACTGTCTGTCTGTTAGCAAGATAACACACATGGTTAAGTACGGAATTGGACAAAACGTGGAGCTTAGATTACTCATGGGCCAAGTTGATCTAATTAGATTGAATATTACCATGCACTTTACTGCAACATTTGCACTCTGGTTAGATGCCAAATTCCTTTCGATGTACTGTACTTGTGCTGTACACTGACAATAAATTTGAATCTAATCTAATCTAATTTCAATCTAATCCGGTTCCGAATCCAGATTCAGGGGACTTTTGGGTGCGCTAATATGCGCTCTATTGAGGGCCCTCTAGGTACAATTGTGTTCAGTGCATCCTGGACAGTCTATCTATGTGTTGGTATGCCACTACTGAAATACACAAAAGCTGTATCTAAAACACAGTCAATTAAAAACAAAAAGCGTTCTACAACATATTTACAGCACACAATGTATTCATAACTACAAAATAATATTAACATACTGTATAACCAAAAACATAAAAGCTGAAAGCTGTCTATAACACAATTAATTTCAAAGTAAAGCTTTTACAACATATTCAATGCACACAGTGTATTAATAACTACAAAATACAACAATAAGATACTAAAACTCATTCCTTCTTCTTTCCTCAACGATCTTCCCCATCTCCTCCATTCGTGTGTAATATTCCTCCTTCAGGTCCTCTCTCTCGCTGCGACTCCACCCGCTCTCCGTGACGCAGACGAGGTCCACGTTATTCCCAGAGTATGCGTCCCTGTGAGTGGCCCGGAAAACAGCCTCCCGGGCCAACGAGGCGGCCTCCTCTCGGCTCAGGGTCCAGCGCAGGCCTCCATCCAGGATCCCGTAGGCGTAGGGTGAGCCTGAACCTACGGAGAACACCTCCCCTTGCAGGCGGGAGCCGTCGCTGCACACGTAGATCACCTTTGGGCCAACGCCAGCCGAGGCGGAGTAGGAGTTGGAAGAGGTGGAAAGGGCAGTGGCTGGGCAAAGGGCGGCTGGGGAAGTGGAGGAGGATGAAGATGATGAGGAGGGGTAGGAGGAGGAGGAAGACGGTTCAGAGACAAGACTCTGGGGCACGTGACTTGGCGCTGCTTCCGTCACGGTTGCGTCTGCAGACGACCTCGCTGACCCCCAGTCACCTCCGTCACGGTGACTGGGGTCCCTCTGATCCCACCCGCACAGGGTGAGGGCCACGCACACGTCGGTCCCTTTGAACGGGTGCAGCATGAGCGCCAGCAGCTTGGCCACGCCTCTCACCGACAGAAGGCGCCCGTGCCGAAGCTGGTACAGCCTGACCTCCCGCTGCAGAGCCCGCGTCCACAGTGAACAGTCGGCGCCACCGCCCGACGTGGTCGCCACCAGGTGGGAGTGGACGTTTAAGATCTTGTTGACTGAGGGGCTCGCCACCAGGCCCCCGGCGCTGGCCCGGGTGTCGGCCGCCACCATCACCCCGTCCCGGAAGACGAAGGCCAGTGTGGTGGTGCCGTGGGCCAGGGGGAAGGGCCGGCCGACCGGCAGCATGTGGTGGTGGTGGGGGGGGGATGTGGTCGGGGATATGGCGAGGTGGAGTGGAGGATCGGATCTTCTCTGCCCTGATAAGGAGGTGGAGGTGGAGGAGGCCAGGTCTTCTAAAGGCCAGAGGAGAGATTTCGGACTCCGGAGTTGCTCGTTGTCCCAGAGGCCGCAGAAGTCTTCCAGCGCCATCGAGTGAGGAGATTGTGAAAGATGATCAAGTCACTAAATAAAGGAACAGATCAAAAAAAGGATTTATGAGTTAAACAGTTAAGTTAAAGCAAATATTCTTCAAGTATGCCGTCTCCAAATTCGCCCTCTCGTTTATTATCTATGTCATTATCACAATCATATCGAAGCGAGGCAACGTTTGACCTTCTTTAGAAAACGCCAGGCCTTTTATAGTGCTGTAAAACAATCCATCGTGAAATGACGCACACACATACACGCACACACACACACACACACACACGCACGCACGCACGCACGCACGCACGCACGCACGCACGCACGCACGCACGCACGCACGCACGCACGCACACACACACACACACACACACACACACACACACACACACACACACACACACACACACACACACACACACACACACACACACACACACACACACACACACACACACACACACACACACACACACGCCAGAGAGTGTTGAACAGCGATATATGATATCAGATCCTATGAAAGTGATATTATGGAAAGCCACGCTAAGGGTTTTCCTGAAGCAACTTGTTCAAGCGCAAACCAACAAGAAAGTATTCGAGCGATCGTTTTTTTTGGACAACCGTAGCAATGATATACAATTACAGGAAAGGGTATGTATCTAACTATTAAGACCACGCAAACCATTTGATTCGATTAGATTCAAATTCAAATGTATATGTAATAATTTGGCATCTAACCAGAGTGCAAATGTTGCAGTAAAGTGCATGGTAATATACAATGTACAGTTTTTAAATAAGATGTCAAAACAGTCCACTAAAAAATACTATTAAAAACAGGTATAAAATGACTTATAGAGTAGGTATGAGATATGTGCATCAAAAATAAAATAGAATAAAACATTATATTAATAATAAATCATGTTTATTCTCCCTGTTATAATGTATGATTCCCATAATGAATGCAAAAATGCATTTTAAATGCATGAAATATGTGCCCATCCGGTTCTACAGCTCTCAGCTCTCTGCAGTGTGAGAAAGTGTCGTGAAGTATCGCGATAGTTGGTCGATGTTCGTCACAGTCGGTTCTCTCTCTCGCTCTCTGTTGTCTCGCTCTCTCGCCTCCCATTCAGTCACTCTGTTCCATCATGGCGTCTGGCAGTACCGGAGGCAGAGTGTCCTGCGGAAGGGACTTGCATTGTGTGCCGGAGGTCGCCGACACCTTAGCGGCTGTCGCCAAACTCGGGTGAGGAGAAGAAACACACACTCGGTGTGGGGTTTTTTTTGGGATAAAATGTGTGTTTTACTGCTCTATTCTGTGTTCTTGCGTGCACGTGATGCTGCTGGGCTAGGTTAGCGGGTAAACGAATAGCACGTGCACCGTCACAATGATGCCTGCTCGGTCGTGGTAGTTTCTCTACCATCCGCTCCCCACCCACCCCACCCACCCCACACACACACACCCACACACACACACACACACACACATACACACACACACACACACACACACACACACACACGTGTGTGTGTGTCCTCTTGGCTACAATTGCACCAGATAACCACTGACAACCACTCACTGTGTGGGTTTTTGTGTGTGTCATTAATCGCCCGGTGTTTACGCGCCACGACCTACGGGAGGGCTACGGTACGACGTGGCTGTGTTGTGTTTGATGCATCCGGTTGTCATCACTCTGAGCCCGAATTGTGTCTTAACTGTGTGCGTGTGTATACTCGCAGGTTCGACTTCCTGTGCATGCCCCTGTTCCACCCGCGGTTCCGGAGGGAGTATGAGCTCGAACCTGCTAAATCCCGGCTCGGTGCACAGACCCGGTCGGACCTGCTGCTCTGTGGGAGAGGTGAGACTGTGTTATAGTGTGTGTATGGTGAAAGCAGGTCTGGATCATTCCTGGTCCATTTGAAGAAACGGGGTTTTAAAGGGATAAAGTCATATTCCTAGTCTTATTTGGGGAAATGACTACATACATTCCCCCAAAGGGCTGCCTCAACGTCACCCTATAGGCCACACCTCATAAGAAAAGTGACATAGTATTGTAACATCATTTTTAGGGTTACGTTACATAAGTCATTTAGTAGACACTTTTGTCCAAAGCCACTTACAATAAGGTCCTTTAACGTAGGGTAGGCAAGAAAACTACTCGTCACCAGAAGTCATGCATTTCCTTCCTTAGCAAGCCTCCACAAGAGCAGAACCAGTGCTCGGGTGAAATTACAATAAGTTGGCTCCCTAGATGTTACACAGTAAGTACATCAAACAGGGGCTACATTGACACACCGTGAAGCCCTTAGACACACAGAGCTTATAAGCAGAAGCTTATTAAGAAGTGCTGGTAAAGGATGAGCAAATTGCTGTATTTTATATTTTCGTCATGAATTTCTCTTATCGTTCATACATTTTCTTTCGTTGCACGTTTCCTCTCTATTGGCTGAGGAATGACTAAACAATGGGCATAGGGATTAACAATCAGCCAATCGGAGAAATGCCTTTTTATATATATGAAAGCGAGGTCCTTTCTCTCTCTTTCGCTCTCGCACGTGGAGAGCGAGAGATTGGAACACTCATCGTGGGTCAACTCTTTCCCCCAGATTGGAACACACTCATCGTGGGTAAACTCTCCCCATGGATCGACGCAGACTCTGAGATCACCATGGAGCGCCGGAACTCAGAGGCCGTAAGTTTTGCCTCCATTTCCTGCTACGGTGAACCAGAAGGTGGATTCATGTCCTTTACGCTAGATTCATCTTAGGGACTCTTCGTTCATTGCAAGGCCAGATGGTAATTGAGGCGTATAACTGTCACACGCACGGGATCAAAAGCCCTATGCTTTTTCATCAACGGTAATATATAAATGTATAGACATGGATGTACATTTGAGTGTCGTTCAATTCCTCATCCCTTGTATATCCTGTTTAATTTCCTCACTTCTCGAGGGTTAATGACGGTGATTCTCAACTAGTGGGTTACGAGGGCCTTTTGAGAGGGTCTCTGTTTCAATGTTTCATGTTTCGGTCTCTAACTATTTCATTGAGGTTTTTTATTGCAGCTTTGTTTACTGTTTTCTTTAGTGTGAAGGCGTTTTTTTTACTCCAATGTTGGGGAATGTTTTGTTTTCTATTTTTGAGTCGTGACTTAAATGACTCAAGACACGTGAGGTTTCCTGGGGACCAGCTGCGAACCACTCCGGTTTATGGTGTGTGTCCCTGTGTCTGTCCTCCCAGGCACTGGTCCAGGAGCTGAACTTCGCCGCCTACCTGGGACTGCCCGCCTTCATGGTCCCCCTGAAGGGGGCCCACAGTGCCAACCTGGCCCGGGTGCTGGTCAACCACATCCAGACGGGACACCACACGTCCAACGTAACCGACACGCACGCACGCGTGCACACACACACACTTACACTTACACTTACTTGCACTCACTCCACACAACCCATATGTCTATGAGTGAATCTTCCACATTGTGGCATGGTCGTGACATCATCATCGTTGTGGCGTGGTCGTTATATCATCACCGTGCGTCTCCCGTCAGTTCTGGATCCGCGTGCCGCTGATGGCGCCGGAGGATGTGCGCGAGGAGCTCGTGGAGAACGAGCCGAGCAAAGCGGACCCCGACGACACCAGCGTGGAGGAGAAGACCTGGACCTGGTCAGTATTTACAGCGGGGACACCGGTTGTTGTTATTCTGGAGCTTATGGACCTAGCGGCTGTCTTGGCTCCGTCTTCACTCTCCACGGCTGTGTCCAATATCTCTAACTTGTTCCCTACTCCCTCTCTAGGTAGTTCAATGCAAAGGACTGTATAGTGAAATCCTTCTATCATTCCCTTCTCCCTCTCTAGTAGTTTAATGTAGAGGACTATTTAGGGAAATCCTTCTCTCATTCCCTTCTCCCTCTCTAGTTAGTTCAATGTAGAGGACTATTTAGGGAAATCCTTCTCTCATTAGGCTATAGGCTATATAGTGCAACACTTGATTGGGACACTACTGGTGTCTCTGTTAGTGATGTCATTTCGGTCTCATAATTCAATGTGTCAGACGGTTGTCTGTCTGCCGTTTTTCATTCAGTGCATGATGGTCTATATGCTCGGTTAGTGACCATCGGTTGTTCAGTACTTTTCATGATAATGGACAGGGCTGGGCTGTATATCGGCATTATGAGTTATACCGGTATATTTCATAAGGAGATATGTAGATGGGACCATACCGTAATACCGATATGTCTGTGAAGTTATGTTATGACCGTTTTTTTGTTGTTGCATTAAAGCCATTTTGTCCCCTCTCATCTCCAAGTCCATATAACGTAGGATGTTCTCTCTCTGCGCTCTTCTCTCTGCGCTCTTCTCTCTCTGCTCATACGCTCAACCTAGCCCCGCCCCCTGACCCCATCCCCTCTCTGCGTCTGCACGCAGGCTTCTCACACAACTTTCCAGCAGCATGGAGACGTACATGGCGCATAGTATCAAAGGAAAAAAAACAGCTGTTCTATAATTTGGAGATATTTCGGATTTCAGAGTAGCAAAGCGACTATCTGTAAAAGCTGCCATAAGCAAATTGTGTCAAAGGGTGGAAGCACCTTCGTGCTGCTGCATCCTCGAGCCCTGAAATAATATATAGATATATATATATATCTATCTCTATCGCCATGCAGCCTAAAAATACCGGGATATGATTTTTGGTCCATGTTGCCCAGCCCTAATAATGAATATAATAAATATGAGTGATTTCAGACACAGCCAATGCTAGCTGGGTGGGCGGGAACTCAAGACTGTTCAGCTCAGACTCTGATGCGCTCCTGTTTCTGTTTGGCAGGTGGCACTCATTCCGGACTCTCTGTGACTACAACAAGAGGATCTGTGTCGGTGAGAGCACATACAGCCGCATGGAGTAATGTCAGCCGTCGGGATTCTCTGGGAGTTGTAGTCTTTTTGATGCCAACTTTATTATTCCCCCCCCCGTCAGCGATCGAGGTGGGCGCAGACATGCCCTCAGAAGCCGTGATCGACAAGTGGATGGGGGAGCCAATCAAAGCAGCCATACTACCCACCAGCATCTTTCTGACCAATAAGAAGGGCTTCCCTGTCCTCTCCAAGGCCCATCAAAAGATCATCTTCAGTCTTTTCAAGGTACGGAGCATCCAGTTAAACCGCAGTTTTATGACGTTGAACCCTATGAGAATGACCACCCTATAGTGTGGTCATTCTCATTTACCTGTTCCACAAGTATATTTTATGTCCATGTCTAGTGAATGTGATTAACTCAAGTTCCCCCCCCCCTTTTTCCAGCTGGAGGCCCAGTTCATTTTCACGGGGACCAGCTGCCACAGTGAGAAGGACTTCCGGTCCTACCTGCAGTACCTGGAGCACCTGAACCAGAACCGCCCGGTGCCCAACGCCTACGAGCTGTTCGCCAAGGGCTACGAAGACTACCTGCAGTCTCCGCTCCAGGTGTGTGTGTGTCTGGTGAAGATGACTTGACTTGACCTTTGACCGTGCTTAAGGCGACCAGCAGCACACTGCCTGTGTGATGCTGGTTTTTAGCCGGCCTCACCCTACCTCAGTCAGGCTGATGAGACTCTGGGGCTGGGTAAGGCTACAGAAAGGCACAGGATAATTCAGCTGTCCATCTCTCTCACACACACACACTCAAAAGAGCTCTGGCTGCAGAACCTTGGCAGCTCTACGATGCCAAACTGGTTTATTTCGTCTACCTTTTGTCCTGAAGGGCCCAGCAGACTTGTAGACTAGAATTGTGGCGTGTGTCAGGGGCAACTGCTGCACTTGTGAATATCTGAAATGGCCAAAACGTAGAAATGTAATCCCTAGAAATTGTCTATATTGCCTTTTTTTTTTTTTAAATACGTGTGTGTGTGTGTACACAACAATGACCAACAGTGAATTTCTTCCCGTCAGCCCCTGATGGACAACCTAGAGTCCCAGACTTACGAGGTGTTTGAGAAGGACCCCATCAAGTACTCCCAGTACCAACAGGTAAGCGGCACCAGCAAGCCACCAACGTGGAACTCCAACTCCCAGCAGCCCTGGCGTCACACCACCACCGCCATGCGCTGACCTTGTCGCTGCTTTCTCACCAGGCCGTGTACAAGTGTCTGCTGGACCGCGTTCCCGAGGATCAGAAGGACACAAACGTCCAGTAAGTCTTTATTATCGTCACAACACAATGGATCAAATCACCACAGGGAATCAACGATAATAAACTATTAAAACAAGCTGAACTGACTAATGAAAATGCATGGGACAGCACGCGCTCCTAAACTAGGGTTAGGGTTTAGTTTTTTTTTTTATGGGTAAAGCTATGTGATGCGGTGTATCCCATGGGCTGCATGTCACCTTTTCTCCTGGTAAATAAATAATGTACAGAGCTTTCAAAAAGCAACCAATTATAATTAGTCTACTCAGTAGGTGTACAAAACTAACCACAATCTAAACCAATGACTTCTCAAAGTCATGGATCTCAGATCTAAAGTCTCTTGAATCTGTCATCTCAAACGCCAAATCCCAAATACACTGCCGGACAGCGAAGCAACCCTCGGTCCTCTCTCTACCCTCAACTCAAACAAAAAGATATCTATATATAGATGTAGATATAGATATAGGTATATATAGATAGATATATCTATAGATATAGGTATATATAGATAGATATATCTATGTAGATATAGATAGATATCTATATATCTCTAACAAACATGGTCACCAGAATTGAAACGTTAATGACATCCGTTTCCGATTGGCTCCTCCCCTAACCAAATGGGTCCCGCCCACAGGGTGCTGATGGTGCTGGGGGCGGGCCGCGGTCCGCTGGTCAACGCCGCCCTGAGCGCCGCACGCCACGCCGACAGGAAGCTGAAGATCTACGCCGTGGAGAAGAACCCCAACGCCATCGTCACGTGAGTCTGAATGTGTGGAATCGAGAGCGCATTGAGGAAATGGCAGCCATGTTCTGTATGCATGCACCCGTGTGTTAGGTCAACTCCTGGGGTCAATATACACACAATTTGTGTTTCTTTAGTATTTTAAAACTTCCATTACTGCAGCTATTTACTACATTAAAACGGATCTGCACTTAAGATGTCGGGAATAAAATAGCCGCATATAACCAACGTGATTGGCTGCGAAGTCTGAAGGGGTTTGTTTCTCTTGGATAAAGAGAAACGACCCTGTGTACCGAGTGAGCAAACTACTAACTTGCTCTATTGAACTACCGAGTGAATATTATTAAACTGATGGGCCCGTGGATCAGCTCAAAGTCTAGACACCTCTCAGACACTGGTGTCCGAGAGGACTTCTTTATCTTAAGAAAGTGACCTGAAATATAAGGGATCCAGAACATTCTTTCATTCGTTCATCCCTGGGCCAGGTTGGAGAACTGGCGCTTCGAGGAGTGGGAGGATCGGGTGACCGTGGTGTCATGTGACATGCGGGACTGGACGGCGCCAGAGAAGGCGGATATCATCGTCAGCGAGCTGCTGGGGTCGTTCGGCGACAACGAGCTGTCCCCGGAGTGTCTGGACGGAGCGCAGCGCTTCCTCAAAGGTACCCCTTGTTGTTGTTGTGGTTTAGGCTGTTTGGATTTTCCTTAATGTCCTCCGTCTACCTGTAAACGTCCTGGATCAAGCGGCCCCAATACCTACCTGCTCATTAGTGACGTGTTTCGGAATTGGCTTCCATTCGCTTTGGATTAAAGTGTCAAAGCTAAATGACTAACTCCAATAATATTTAGTAGAGTAGTCGCCTACACATCATGGACAAACTGACTCAGGAACAGCTTCAAAGGGATTCCTACCACTTCCTACGGACTGTTCTGGGTTACAGCTAACTTTAAATCTGTTACATTTAGTTTTTGTTTTTTTAAGTTGAGTTTCTTTACAAACTTTTAAATGTTTTAAATATTTGTTTTGACTGCTGTTGTGTGAAACTATTTTGTTGTACTTGAGCATTTAGCACACTGCTTAAGGTCAGAATGGCTTTGTAAAAGCACTGATGTGATGTGCTGTTATTTTGGGGTTGTAGTTATTCCTGATGCTTCCAGTAGAGGCCACCAACAAGCAGATCACCGCATCACAACGATATTTAACACCGGCGTCGGTATCAACTTGGAAGCGGCTTGTCTGTTCTGCTCCACGACTCTTGGTCGCGTCACTGACTCTCCACTGTCTCTCTTTCTGTTTTCCTTTCACCCCCCCTGCCCACCACCACCAGAGGACGGTGTGAGCATCCCGTCATCCTACACGTCCTTCCTGGCGCCGCTGTCCTCATCCAAGCTGTACAACGAGGTGCGGGGCTGCCGTGAGCGTGACAAGGACCCCGAGTGCCACTTTGAGACGCCGTACGTCGTGCGCCTGCACAACTTCCACCAGCTGGCCGAGCCCAAGGCCTGCTTCACCTTCACGCACCCCACCGCAGGTGAGACATTAGGCATTTAGCAGGCGGCTTTTGTCCAAAGCGACTTGCAACAAGGTCATTCAACAATAGGTAGGCAAGAGAACTGATATTCACCAGTGTGTTTCCTTCTCAACAAGCCTCCACAAGAGCAGAACCAGTTCTCCGGTAAAAGTTGGCTCCCTAGATTTGACGCAATTAGTACATCACAGGTGCTACGACAGAGAAGGGTTTGAGACGCTGAAGGCCACAAGCTAGCATAGTTGAAGCAGCCTCACCTGGCCCCAGTCAGACTGATTAGAGTCTGGGTGAAGCAGCCTCATCTGGCCCCAGTCAGACTGATTAGAGTCTGGTTGAAGCAGCCTCACTTGGCCCCAGTCAGACTGATTAGAGTCTGGTTGAAGCAGCCTCATCTGGCCCCAGTCAGACTGATTAGAGTCTGGGTGAAGCAGCCTCACCTGGCCCCAGTCAGACTGATTAGAGTCTGGGTGAAGCAGCCTCATCTGGCCCCAGTCAGACTGATTAGAGTCTGGGTGAAGCAGCCTCACCTGGCCCCAGTCAGACTGATTAGAGTCTGGGTGAAGCAGCCTCATCTGGCCCCAGTCAGACTGATTAGAGTCTGGTTGAAGCAGCCTCACCTGGCCCCAGTCAGACTGATTAGAGTCTGGTTGAAGCAGCCTCATCTGGCCCCAGTCAGACTGATTAGAGTCTGGGTGAAGCAGCCTCACCTGGCCCCAGTCAGACTGATTAGAGTCTGGGTGAAGCAGCCTCATCTGGCCCCAGTCAGACTGATTAGAGTCTGGGTGAAGCAGCCTCATCTGGCCCCAGTCAGACTGATTAGAGTCTGGTTGAAGCAGCCTCATCTGGCCCCAGTCAGACTGATTAGAGTCTGGTTGAAGCAGCCTCACCTGGCCCCAGTCAGACTGATTAGAGTCTGGGTGAAGCAGCCTCATCTGGCCCCAGTCAGACTGATTAGAGTCTGGGTGAAGCAGCCTCATCTGGCCCCAGTCAGACTGATTAGAGTCTGGTTGAAGCAGCCTCATCTGGCCCCAGTCAGACTGATTAGAGTCTGGTTGAAGCAGCCTCATCTGGCCCCAGTCAGACTGATTAGAGTCTGGGTGAAGCAGCCTCATCTGGCCCCAGTCAGACTGATTAGAGTCTGGTTGAAGCAGCCTCATCTGGCCCCAGTCAGACTGATTAGAGTCTGGTTGAAGCAGCCTCATCTGGCCCCAGTCAGACTGATTAGAGTCTGGTTGAAGTAGCCACACCTGTGGGTCCTTGGTAATTACATTAGTCATTTAGCAGACTCTTTTATCCAAAGAGTGCGTTTAAACACACAACTCGTCACCAGAAGTCAAAAGTGCATTTCATTTCTAACAAGTCTCCATTAACTGAACCAGTGCTCGGGTAGAAGTACAATAATTCAGGTAAAAGTGTAAGGGAAAAGTTCAATAATTCAGGCCCACAGGTTAAACCAGCCACCACCACACACATGTACCAGAGCTAGCATGTACCATCTGCTCTCTGGGTGTACACTCCCATTTGTGATGTCACTAATGGGTTTGATTTATAAATGACTTGCGATGGTGGTAAAATTGGGAATGAATTAATAAATGTGGGATAGATGGATGGATGGTGTAATGTAGAGATTGTGTCAACGTTGGCCAGAATGAGTTCACAAAACTGATTTTGTCTCCTAGATATGAACAACAACCGCTATCAGTGCCTGAAGTTCTCTGTGGGCTGTAACTCCGTCCTCCACGGCTTCGCAGGCTACTTTGAGGCCATCCTGTACAAAGACGTCACCCTCAGTAAGTAGGGGGGGATTTAGTTTCAGAATTAATCATTTTTTAATGACTTGATAATCATTAAATAATGGCCAAATTGGGAGGTTTCTCACATAAGCAGTGCCACAGCGGGAGCCTGCCGTGGCAAAAAATAATAATGAAGTATAATAATAATTGCAATTATTGTGAATGGTTTCAGTCTTGCTGTCGCGTGTGTATGTCTTGAGTTCTCTGAAGAGAGGCTCAATGTCTTGGGACTTGCTATATACCCTGCTATATGCCGTTTTTTTATTGTTTTTGGCTGTTTGTTAAAATGTAAATTTAATTTTACCTTCATATTTCTCTAAATAATATTTTGAGTGATTATCCTCTTGTCTATGCAGTTTTCATCCTGCCTGATCTGAGTGGTGTTTGTGTCTGGAAGGATTCAATAATATCAATAAAGTGTTCCGTTTTTGAGTGTTCTCCAACGTGATGTCTTTGTGCCGCAGGTATCAAACCAGCGACTCATTCAAAGGGGATGTTCTCCTGGTTCCCCATCCTCTTCCCACTCAAGGTACGTGTACAATTCAGTACAACAAAATATATATAAAAATATAATTTGTTATGTATCTTAACAATACAATCGCTATTTAGCAGGCGAAGACTTAACCGTCTACTAGGCAGGTAGTAGCTTGTGAGGTAGAGCCAGTCTACCTCACCCTCCCCCCCCCCCAACCTGCTTTACCTCCTAGCAGAATGTGGAGGCTATATCAATGCAGTTTGTTTACCTTCTACTACTGAAATGCTCACTGTTTTAAGTCGTCAAAACTTCTGTTCAACGCCTCCTTTTAAAAAAAAATAAAAATGATCCTCAACCCCCACCCGCCAACAGCAACCCATCCCCTTGTCCCGCACTGATGATGTCACCGTGCGCTTCTGGCGCTGCAACAACGGCAAGAAGGTGTGGTACGAGTGGGCGGTGACGGAGCCCAGCTGCTCCGCCATCCACAACCCCGCCGGCCGCTCCTACACCATCGGCCTGTGAAGAGGCCACGCCCCCCTGCAGCCAACCCACCAATTGGGAATCCTCGGAACCCCCCCCCCGACCTTGATGACGTCCTAGCGCGGCAGTTGGAACTTTGTCCAAATGCCTTTTTTCCGACGGGCCTTATTCGCCTGGTGGCCATCTTGGTTCTGGGCTCGGGGGTTTAGGTTAGAGCCAAGATGGCCGCGAGGCGAATGAAGGCTCCATAGTGGTCTGTTTTTGTAACGGTTTTGGGTGGGGGTTGTTGGTTGTCTTT
Source organism: Muraenolepis orangiensis (assembly GCA_027704905.1). Taxonomy (NCBI): domain Eukaryota; kingdom Metazoa; phylum Chordata; class Actinopteri; order Gadiformes; family Muraenolepididae; genus Muraenolepis; species Muraenolepis orangiensis. The sequence goes on along the minus strand of CM051005.1, from coordinate 9,650,977 downwards.
TGTTGGGTCACCGGGTGGGAAAAAGAGCGTGTGTGTGTGTGTGTCTGTGTGTCCCACCTCTGCCTTACTGGACCCACATTCCTTACCCTCGGATCTGAAGCACTTCTCCGCCACTCAAAGAGTTTGAGTTCATATTAGATCCATTTTACATGTCATTTCTCCTCTGTTTTGGTATGTACTCCATAGCCCCCCCCCCTCCCCAAATGATGTGATTTCCCCTAAATGTTTTTGTTCATGAAATAAACAAGTGGAAAATGGACTGTTCATATTATTAGAGCTTTCATCCCAAGCCCTTTATAATTATTATTATAACCTCATTCACCCGTTCATAAACCCATGCAATTGTGCAAATTACAATGAAAATATATATATTTATCTATAGACTAAGTATATACAAATATATTAAAGTTGATGCAATACAATTGTGTTGGATAGATATAAGTATATGTTTATACTGGATACTAGAAACAATATATTAAACATGTGTATGTGGCCTGGGGGCCCTGGTGAGATCTGAAAAGGGGAAAAGTGTGGGGCTTCGTGTGCCACATGGTGTTGATCACAAGGTCACCGGTTCAAGACTCACCGTGGCAAAATAATGAATGCAAGCCGATCTTTGGGGATGACTAAGAGTCTCTTGTGTAGATATAGTGAACATTGTGTGCCATATATATACACATGCATTTATTTGAATGTATTGTATTATGTTTCACTCGGTTATACTTGTATTATAGCCATTGCACTATTCTTCACAGCACACTGTACACTGACAACCAAAATAGTCTTAAAGCACAGGTGTTGTATACATCTTATTTATATTGTAAAGTGTAGGCACGATAAGGCTTCGGCCTACATTTTATCTCTAAAAAATGTATTTGTATTCCAATCCATTTATTATTTCTAACTGACTTGTTTATTGAGCTCTAAAACCAATGCATGTAATGACTCGGTTATAAGTAGGGCTATCAAACTATTAAAGAACTTAACTGAGTACATTTATATAACAGGCTTTGATTAATCACGACTCACGAGTTTAAAATACTTGTGTTTATGTGTGTGAATGTGTGAGGGTTAAATATGACATATACCGGTATATGTGTGTGGTGAAACGAGCCCCTGCGTCCCCAGCCGTCAAACAAACTCGGTCGGTTGACTTTCCGGTCTGCGACTAGAACAATCTGCAAAAAACACTTTTACAAATTTACAATTTTGGTGGTCCATAGTCTGTTTTCTGTAACGGTTTCGGGTGGGGGTTGTTGGTTGTCTTTTGTTGGGTCACCGGGTGGGAAACAGCGTGTGTGTGTGTGTGTGTGTGTGTGTGTGTGTCCCACCTCTGCCTTACTGGACCCACATTCCTTACCCTCGGAGCTGCAGTTCTCCGCCGAGTTCATATTAGATCCATTTTACATGTCATTTCTCCTCTGTTTTGGTATGTACTCCATAGCCCCCCCCCCTCCCCAAATGACGTGATTTCCCCTAAATGTTGTTTTTGTTCATGAAATAAACAAGTGGAAAATGGACTGTTCATATTATTAGAACTTTCATCCCAAGCTCTTCATAATTATTATTATAACCCCATTCACCCATTCATAAACAGCCATGCAATTGTGCAAAATACAATGAAAAATCAAAAAAAAACTTAACATTAATTTAAAAAAAAATTAAGAAAAGAAACCTGGTATAGACTAAGTATATACAAATATATTAAAGTCGATGCAATACAATTGCGTTGGATAGATATAAGTATACGTTTATACTGGATACTATAAACAATATATATTAAACGTATCTGTAAACCCAAATAAGTTCCCAGAACTCCAAGAAATTGAGGCAATCGATTGCCTCAATTGTTTTGAGTTCTGGGAACTTATTCGGGTTTACAGATACGGATGGATGGATGGATGGATGGATGGATGGTGTGTGCCCTGGTGAGATCTGAAAATGGATAAAGGAAATTAATGCTTCTTTTCAATTGCCCACCTATTAAATCGTTTTTATTCATTGCAAAATATAGAAAAGTCATTGCCTTAGCCAGTTTAGTGTGGGGATTTGTGTGCCACATGGTCAGACATGGTGTTGATCACAAGGTCACCGGTTCAAGACTCGCCCGTGGCAAACAAATGAATGCAAGCAGATCTTTGGGGATGACTTTAAGAGTCTCTTGCGTAGATATAATGAACATTGTGTGCCATATATACACACATGCATTTATTTGAATGTATTGTATTATGTTTCACTCTGTTATACTGTTATACTTTTATTGTAGCCATTGCACTATTCTTCACAGCACACTGTACACTGACAACCAAAATAGTCTTAAAGCACAGATGTTGTATACATCTTATTTGTATTGTAAAGTGTAGGCACGATAAGGCTTCTGCCTACATTTTTATCACTAAAAATATT
>CM051005.1:9455064-9647571 GCA_027704905.1 Muraenolepis orangiensis | reverse complement strand
TTGTACGCATTTTATATATTGTTTATTATTTGTATTCCAATACATGCACTATTTCTAACTGACGGTTTATTGAGCTCTAAAACCAATGCATGTAATGACTCGGTTATAAGTAGGGCAAACTATTAAATAACTTAACTGAGTACATTTATATAACAGGCTTTGATTAATCACGACTCACAAGTTTAAAATAATTTGATTTATGTGTGTGAATGTGTGAGGGTTAAATATTACATATATATGTGTGGTGAAACGAGCCCCTGCGTCCCCAGCCGTCTCTATAGTGGCCAGCAGGGGGCAACAGAGAGCAAGCAGCAGAGGGGAAGCTGATTGTTCATCACCTGGTCAAGTCAAGTCAAGACAAGTCAAGTCAAGTTTATTGTCACTTCACAGTTTACACAAGTATAAAGCAGTGGTGTGAAAATCTTATGTGCAATACCCGACGACAGACAGCAGTTATAAAAATAAGATAAAAATAGATAAAAATAGAATAAAGTTAAAAAATAGAAATAAAAATGCAATTTATAAAATGCAATATATCGGCACAGAAAATAGCAATATGTATATATAAATCAATGTAATAAAATATACATTGTTATATGCTATACGCCCTTGTTCAGCAGCCTGATGGCCTGACTGTTGAAGTTGTCTCTAATGTTTGTGCGGCACTTGATACTGCGGTATCGAATGCCTGACAGTAAAAGTGTATCTCACGTGACTCTCAGCCAATCACAGAGCTGCGCAGCAAGGTTGGTCGTGTGCGGGTCTGTGATTTGCTGAGCAGAGGGGGCTGGTGTGTTTCGTTGACCCTGCGGCGTGTCAGTGTGATTAGTGTGTTAATAAAGTTGGTCATTTAACCTGTAACCTGAGTGAAACTTTCTGCTGGTAACAACAGGTATTATAAAATAACCTGCCTCCGCATCTTTGTGGAACATTACAATATCTAATATATAAATAGTGAAAGCCCCCCTGCAGCCCCCCCTGCTGCCACCCCCCCTGCCCCCCACCTCTGCTCAATATATCCTATAATAATAATACATCACCATCAATGTCTTGACTGCCTTGTACTGTACAACTACCTACCTCTAACTATAGTTTACATATTTATTGATAACATACCTGTAAATGTGTACATTTTTTACTGTACCTGCCGTATATGTTTTAATCCTCAACTGTTTATAGAACTGCATATCCCTGCTCACTACCTGCTGTAGATACATTTATATATATTTATCCTGCTTTTCATAACTCCATACCCCTGATCACTACCTGTTGAATACCTTTTAAATACTTACTTACCTGTATATATATATATATACGTACCTATTATTATGCTCATATCTCACACATATTCTACAAATAATCGTATAACTGTTTGTATACCTAGTGGACTGTCTTTTAGCAACTGTAAACTGTAAATTATTAATTATATATTTCCATGCACTTTACTGCAACATTTGCACTCTGGTTAGATGAATTATTTTCACTGGACAAAACGCTGCCCTCCTGGCCATCTTTTCACGCTGGTCTTAATATTCACTGGTTCATTCTAATCTACCAATCCGACCTTGGTCTGCCCCCTGGTAAATGATAGGCACACATTGTAAAGCACTTTTGAGTGGCAACAGGTCAGAAACAGCGCGATATGTCCATTTATTCGGTCGGTCGACTTTCCGGTCTGCTGCAGCCAGACTGGAACAAATTCAGTTTTCAAGGACTCTATGATGGCCATTCTCAGTGATACGAGAGGCTGTTTCAATGATACAAATATATATTTTATTTAACCCCCACACATTCTGATCCAAAATACAACACATTTCACATAAGAAAATAATATTTTCATGGCTGAAGGAATTATAATTAAACTTTTTAATTTCACAACATATACAATTAATATACAAGTAATTTAACCGTATTATGATATTGATGATGAGAAGAAAGATAAACAAATGAGATAAGTTAACCTAGTAATTGGTTGGTGTAATGTTAAAATGTTATCCATCAAGGTAGCTGTTGTAAAGCTGCAAACAATGTTATACATCAAGGTAGCTAAATATTTATAAAACAATGAATGATGTCTCTCCACCACTATCTGACTGAGAGTGACTGTCAGGTCAGGTTATGTCCTGTAAAATATATATTTAATAATATTACATTCTATTAAGTGGCCTTTGGGTTCAGGCACCTCTCCTAGCCCCATTAGCCCTGCTGTGGATAACAGGCCTAGACATGGCATGCCCATTAAAAACACAACATTTAACCCATCGTCACCAGTAATTAAAACAAACCAATAAAACATCAGCAAACACTTTGTATCTCTAACTACTGAATCACTTTTTACCCTTTTTTAAACATTCATTGTTTCATTTAAGTGTTCATTGTTCCTCACTGCTGGAGGCTACCGCATTACCTGACATCACTGAATGTCAAATGCTTTTATCAGAACATTTTCTGCATCAACAGCAAGGCTGTCAAGAACATGACTCAAAAACCTGTAAATGAAACCATAAGAAAGACCAGCCGCCATTAGGAATCCAACAAAAGGAATCAATCTTAAACCTTCCTCTGCTGCAAGACATACCACATTTAGTGACATTTCACGCAGCATTAAACCAACAAGTTCTTTTGTTATATCCTTTCCAGAACCAATATATTTCAAGACTGCCTTAATCTCATATAAAGGCATTTTTGTGTCAATGGAAAGTTTCTCCAGTGACTTTTCATCAAGACCAAACTCAGACATATACTGTTTAATAACACCGACCAGAATGCTTAAATCAGCAGTAATAGAAAGCCCAGGGATAGGTACAGCTGCTACAGCTGCAGATAATAAGGCATAGTACTTAATTTGTGAACGGAGAACCTCTTTCTTCTTCTTAATGATGCTTTGAGAGATGTTGGGAAGGGCCAAGATCAGAGTATCTCTCTTGTGTGATGGAAGGTCTCTCTCCATGGTCTCCTGGAGGGTGGGGAAGTCGTACAAATGGAGATCAAAGTTGGAGACCAGGAAGACCTGAGGAGCCGTCACACCTTGTTCTTCAAGTCCTGTTGGAAATGGAAGACAGGAGGAACTTAATGTGGTCAGGAAGGAGTGTGGAAACATGTTTCAACTGTACCGTACTGGTCTGTACTGGTACTGGGACAAGGATCAAATGAGCATTTCTCTTCTATAATATTATTTTAGAATCATCTTTGTGTGCTATTTCAATAATATCTAATATATAAAACATGTTTTGTACTGAAACATTGAGCAGTGTTCCTTTAAAACAATTGAAATATTTCAAAATATTTCAAATATTTCATATCAACACACAGTACACACACAGCAAACCTTGAATGCAATTTTCCTTGATCTTCTGGAGTGTCTTTTCTTTGTCGTACTTCTTCTTCTGGCTCTTTTCCGCAGAAAGCAGATTGCTGTCAATCTTAGCGCGGACAAAGTAGAAAGTCTTGCCCATTTTCATGATCTCCTGAGCCAGCTTGGCATCATTCTCTCTGAATCGGTCTGATGATACGATGATGAAAAAATCAAACTTTTCAAAATCTACGTGCTTCAGGTACTGATGAGCTGGGAATTTGGTGGTTCCAATTCCCGGCAGATCCCAAACTGTAACATTTGGGTATATTGGATGTGGGTAAGCCTCAGGCTCCATGGTACTTTCCACAACATCAGTAGGGGCCGCTCTCTCATCTTCGTGGTCTATTCCCCTAAAGGCATTAACAAATGTGGACTTTCCAGATCCACTCTCTCCTGTGACAGCAATGTTCAGTGGAATACTATCAAGATCTTTCAAATACATTCGGGTTATTAATGCAGCTGCGTGTGTGTCATTGTTTTCCAGGGCCGTTTGAATCTCTTCAGTCACTTTAGATTCCAGGGACATCCTTGAGAATAAGAAAGAATAGAGAACATTATTGATAGTCAATTTAGCGTCAGTGTTGCTGTTTTTATCTGTGAGGTGTGTTATATAATGATAATAACCATACACAGACACCAAGTGAGAACGTGCGACTGTCTTTACTGAAGGTTTAGTCAGAACAACAAAGGCACTGAAATTAAACAGTCTCTTGGAACACAGGGAACTAAACTCACTAGAGTAGAAGACCAGGCAAACAGGCTTTGTATTATTAGGAAAACTAAATACTAAAATAATACTAAAAGTCAGTAATTTAGTCTTTGAGATAACAAAAAAACACTGTCTGTGATACTGTATGCATTGTAAGAGCCATGTGTATTAGATTAACGTATACAAGCGGCCAATGGTGGCATTGATTATTACTTTCAGTTTTGATTCTTGGTTTTAAACCATGATCCAAAATCAAACAGTTATTATAACATAATAATCTTTCCTCGGCTGAAGGAATTATAATTGAAAATAATACAGCATGTATACAACAAGTCATTAAAACATATTATGATAATGATGAGATGACTGAGAAAGACTGTAATCTGGTAGCGTAAAATAAAAAATTTGTCTCTCCACCACTCTCTGACTGAGAGTTGACTGTCAGGTCAGGTTATGTCCTGTAAAAAGATATATTTAATAATATTACAAGTGGCCTTTGGGTTCAGGGACCTCTCACCTCTTTTTCAAACATTCGTTCAGTTTAAGTGTTCATTGTTCCTCACCGCTGGAGGCTACCGCATTAATGTCAAATGCTTTTATAGGAGTAGTAGATGTTTGTTGTACCCTGACCAATAGGAGTAGTAGATGTTTGTTATACCCTGACCAATAGGAGTAGTAGATGTTTGTTGTACCCTGACCAATAGGAGTAGTAGATGTTTGTTAAAAGACATTGTCCACCGCAGCCACAAACTGTATTCACTGTTACCGTCAGGCAGGTGATACCGCAGTATCAAGTGCCGTACAAATAGACTCAGAGATAGCTTCCACAGTCAGGCCATCAGGCTGCTGAACAAGGGCGTATAGCATATAACAATGTATATTTTATTACATTGATTTATATACATAGTGCTCTTTTTCTGTGCTGATATATTGCATTTTATAAATTTTTACTTTATACAGTTTTGTACTTTTTTTACTTCTTTTACTCTATTAATTTGATCTTATCTTATTTTTAGAACTGCTGTCTGTCGTCGGGTATTGCACATAAGATTTTCACTCACTGCTTGTGTAAACTGTGAAGTGACAATAAACTTGACTTTAATAATTTAATAATTTAAATAATTTTAATGACTGTAATAATACTGTAAATTGTGCAATTCATCTGTTAATACATTTAGATTTAATTTAGATTTAATTGAGTTATATTTTGTTTATACTAGTTTAGTTTAGTTTAGTTTGTTGTTATTTAGTTTTTAGGTGTTAGTATATTTTGTGTGCATTTATTCCCCCTGTTTCAACTGTTGCACCTTAATTTCCCTCGGGATAAATAAAGTTATCTTGAATCTTGAATCTTGAATCTTGAATCTTGACTTGACTTGACTTGACTTGTTGTACCATGACCAATAGTAATAGTAGATGTTTGTTGTACCCTGACCAATAGGAGTAGTAGATGTTTGTTGTACCGTGGCCAATAGGAGTAGTAGATGTTTGTTGTACCGTGACCAATAGGAGTAGTAGATGTTTGTTGTACCGTGACCAATAGGAGTAGTAGATGTTTGTTTACCTTGACCAATAGGAGTAGTAGATGTTTGTTTACCTTGACCAATAGGAGTAGTAGATGTTTGTTTACCTTGACCAATAGGAGTAGTAGATGTTTGTTGTACCCTGACCAATAGGAGTAGTAGATGTTTGTTGTACCGTGACCAATAGGAGTAGTAGATGTTTGTTGTACCGTGACCAATAGGAGTAGTAGATGTGTGTTGTACCGTGACCAATAGGAGTAGTAGATGTTTGTTGTACTGTGACCAATAGGAGTAGTAGATGTTTGTTGTTCTACTTCCTGTATAATGTTTGGTAAGAAGCTCGTCGTCAGTCTAAACTGTTTTGCTCCATCTTGCTGCAGTTGATGATTTATTCGATGCTTTGTGTCAATAATCACAATCAAATAATAAATGTAAATAAATGTGTAAATAGGTCGTCCATATTAATTTGGACAAAAGTAGCAGTGAAATTGTGGTAAAAATCAAGAAGACGTATGCGTATTTCATATAAATAATACATGGATATTGGGTAAAAGTTAAAAGTGTGTAATCATGTGTTAAGAGTGTTCCCGTGTACACCACCCTTTAGATAAGTAATGTGTTAGGCACAAATGTAATTTCTCAGCAATTTTTACTTTATACAGTTTTGTACTTTTTTTACTTCTTTTACTCTATTAATTTTATCTTATCTTATTTTTAGAACTGCTGTCTGTCGTCGGGTATTGCACATAAGATTTTCACTCACTGCTTGTGTAAACTGTGAAGTGACAATAAACTTGACTTTAATAATTTAATAATTTTAATAATTTTAATGACTGTAATAATACTGTAAATTGTGCAATTCATCTGTTAATACATTTAGATTTAATTTAGATTTAATTGAGTTATATTTTGTTTATACTAGTTTAGTTTAGTTTAGTTTGTTGTTATTTAGTTTTTAGGTGTTAGTATATTTTGTGTGCATTTATTCCCCCTGTTTCAACTGTTGCACCTTAATTTCCCTCGGGATAAATAAAGTTATCTTGAATCTTGAATCTTGAATCTTGAATCTTGACTTGACTTGACTTGTTGTACCATGACCAATAGTAATAGTAGATGTTTGTTGTACCCTGACCAATAGGAGTAGTAGATGTTTGTTGTACCGTGGCCAATAGGAGTAGTAGATGTTTGTTGTACCGTGACCAATAGGAGTAGTAGATGTTTGTTTACCTTGACCAATAGGAGTAGTAGATGTTTGTTTACCTTGACCAATAGGAGTAGTAGATGTTTGTTGTACCGTGACCAATAGGAGTAGTAGATGTTTGTTTACCTTGACCAATAGGAGTAGTAGATGTTTGTTTACCGTGACCAATAGGAGTAGTAGATGTGTGTTGTACCATGACCAATAGGAGTATTAGATGTTTGTTTACCTTGACCAATAGCAGTAGTAGATGTTTGTTGTACCGTGACCAATAGGAGTAGTAGATGTGTGTTGTACCATGACCAATAGGAGTATTAGATGTTTGTTTACCTTGACCAATAGGAGTAGTAGATGTTTGTTTACCTTGACCAATAGGAGTAGTAGATGTTTGTTTACCTTGACCAATAGGAGTAGTAGATGTTTGTTGTACCATGACCAATAGGAGTAGTAGATGTTTGTTATACCCTGACCAATAGGAGTATTAGATGTTTGTTTACCTTGACCAATAGGAGTAGTAGATGTTTGTTGTACCGTGACCAATAGGAGTAGTAGATGTTTGTTATACCCTGACCAATAGGAGTAGTAGATGTTTGTTGTACCGTGACCAATAGGAGTAGTAGATGTGTGTTGTACCGTGACCAATAGGAGTAGTAGATGTTTGTTGTACTGTGACCAATAGGAGTAGTAGATGTTTGTTATACCCTGAACAATAGGAGTAGTAGATGTTTGTTGTTCTACTTCCTATATAATGTTTGGTAAGAAGCTCGTCGTCAGTCTAAACTGTTTTGCTCCATCTTGCTGCAGTTGATGATTTATTCGATGCTTTGTGTCAATAATCACAATCAAATAATAAATGTAAATAAATGTGTAAATAGGTCGTACATATTAATTTGGACAAAAGTAGCAGTGAAATTGTGGTAAAAATCAAGAAGACGTATGCGTATTTCATATAAATAATACATGGATATTGGGTAAAAGTTAAAAGTGTGTAATCATGTGTTAAGAGTGTTCCCGTGTACACCACCCTTTAGATAAGTAATGTGTTAGGCACAAATGTAATTTCTCAGCAGTTAAAGGGTTCACCCGGCAGTTGAGGAGGAGTGTATTAGAGAATAGAAAACAGAATGACCCTCAGGGACGGAGGAAGGAAGAAGCCGTCGCGGATGACAGGTGGCAGAAGGGGGTTGTTGATGGGGGTGGTTGCCCTGCCACACAGACATTGAGAGCCGGATTGATAACGATCGCAAAGCACGGTCTGGTGGTTCCATGGAATATTGTATTGAATTGTATCTCAGCAGTCTTAGTTAAATCTTTTATGATTCAAAATTCTCTTTTGATTAGTTTGTTACGCACGGGTCTTCTCCGTTTCCCCGGTTGGAGCAGAGTTCATATGTGTATCCGAGGATCGGACAATAGAGATCTGAACACGACAAATTGCCCCAGAATCCTGGACTTGAAATGCGCCAGTGCTCCGTCACGAGTCAGACAGATGTGAGACTTATTTAAACCACTACTCACTTTAGTTTGGTTCCTTGTGTTGAAGTGGAATGAAACTGCAGTGAAGTTCTGGGAGCTCTGAGATGAGTTGTTCAACCTTGAAAAAACAACTAAAAAGAAATCTCTTCTTAACCTTAACAAATGACTTGCATTTTTCAAGACAAGAAAAGGATTGGTCGATACACGCTGACTTAGAAGGGTGTGGATTAAGTAAATAACAACGAGACCGTGATTCATTCCTTTAGATACAGATCATGCCCTAGATATTCTTCACTAGTATGTACTTACATTCAGTAGTTGCTCCGATATTGATGTGCTGGAAGTCCAGATGGGTGTCTCTTATATACGACTCAATGTAAAAGAGAAAGTAAAGATCTAGCGCCTGCTACAAGAGCCGGCAGCGTGATGGGAGTTGCCTCTGAGATTATTCAGCACACGTGGTTTCCAAGAAACCACTGCTGGATGAAAGGAAATGCTGGTACAGCAGCAAGTGGCCTAGGCCACTAAGAATGAAGTAGCAAAAGTATAAAATATCTAATATTATATTTAATACATAAATGTTAACATTGTCAACAGTTGAGACCGGTTCATTCTAATCTACCAATCCGTCCTTGGTCTGCCCCCTGGTAAATGATAGGCACACATTGTAAAGCGCTTTGAGCGGCAACAGGTCAGAAACAGATCCATTGTACATGTAATTTCTCCTCTGTTTTGGTATGTACTCCATAGCCCCCCCCCCCCCCTCCCCAAATTATTTGATTTCCCAAAAATGTTGTTTTTGTTCATGAAATAAACAAGTGGAAAATGGACTGTTCATATTATTAGAGCTTTCATCCCAAGCCCTTTTTAATTATTATTATAACCCCATTCACCCATTCATAAACAGCCATGCAATTGTGCAAAATACAATGAAAAATAAAAAAAAATTAAAAATTAAACAGTCTCTTGGAACACAGGGAACTAAACTCACTAGAGTAGAAGAGCAGGCAAACAGGCTTTGTACTATTATGAAAACTAAATACTAAAAGAATACTAAAAGTCAGTTATGTAGTCTTTGAGATAACTCAAAAAACACTGTCTGTGATACTGTATGCATTGTAAGAGCCATGTGTATTAGACACTAGGACTAGGACGACGGAGTTTCTGTCAACAAACGTGTGATGTAACAAAGGCACCGTGACCAATAGGAGTAGTAGATGTTTGTTGTACCGTGACCAATAGGAGTAGTAGATGTTTGTTGTTCTACTTCCTAGATAATGTTTGGTAAGAAGCGCGTCGTCAGTCTGAACAGTTTTGCACGGCAGGCTCCATCTTGCTGCAGTTGATGATTTATTCGATGCTTTGTGTCAATACAAGATATTGAATTTAGCATCCGGACCTCTGCAAAAGATTCTTCTCCACCCGAGTAGAAATTATACTACAATACTCAATGTAAAAGAGAAAGTAAAGATCTACCGCCTGCTATAAGAGCAGGCAGCGTGATGGGAGTATTCAGCACACGTGGTTTCCAAGAAACCACTGCTGGAGGAAAGGAAATGCTGGTACAGCAGCAAGTGGCCTAGGCCACTAAGAACGAACTAGCAAAAGTATATAATATCTAATATTATACTTAATACATAAATGTTAACATTGTCAACAGTTGAGACCGGTTCATTGTAATCTACCAATCCGTCCTTGGTCTGCCCCCTGGTAAATGATAGGCACACATTGTAAAGCGCTTTGAGTGGCAACAGGTCAGAAACAGCGCTATATAAATGCAGTCATTTACTCGGTCGGTCGACTTTCCGGTCTGCGACTAGAACAATCTGCAAAAAACACTTTTACAAATTTACAATTTCGGTGGTCCATAGTGGTCTGTTTTTGTAACGGTTTTGGGTGGGGGTTGTTGGTTGTCTTTTGTTTGGTCACCGGGTGGGAAACAGCGTGTGTGTGCGTGTGTGTGTGTGTGTGTGTGTGTGTGTCTGTCCCACCTCTGCCTTACTGGACCCACATTCCTTACCCTCGGATCTGAAGCACTTCTCCGCCACTCAAAGAGTTTGAGTTCATATTAGATCCATTACATGTCATTTCTCCTCTGTTTTGGTATGTACTCCATAGCCCCCCCCCTCCCCAAATGATGTGATTTCCCCAAAATGTTGTTTTTGTTCATGAAATAAACAAGTGGAAAATGGACTGTTCTTGTCTTGGATGTGTTACAGCTCGTGGTGGAGAACGGTGCTGCAATAGGCTAGTTTGAGGCTTGATTTCCACTTACTTCTTCATCTGAGCAGTCACTTTGTTTAGCTGCTTGAGCTGAACATTCGCTCTGCTCATATACTTGCTGTCATGCCTTGGCAGCCTTTAGCTTCTTAATAGTTTCCAATCTATTTAGCTCTCTGCGTTTGGCTTCTAGCACTCTTTGTCTTTCTGCCGTTTCAGCCTCCTGCTTGGCTTTTAACTGGGCGGCTTCAGCCTCCATCTTGGCTTTTAACTGGGCGGCTTCAGCCTCCATCTTGGCTTTTAACTGGGCGGCTTCAGCCTCCATCTTGGCTTTTAACTGGGCGGCTTCAGCCTCCATCTTGGCTTTTAACTGGGCGGCTTCAGCCTCCTGTCTCGCTTTAAACTGTGCGGCTTCAGCTTCAAGTCTCTGAAGTTCTTCAATATGACGCTCTTGCTCTAGCAGGACTTCTAAGGTGGCTTGGTTAGCAGCAACCTCAGCAGCTGCACTTTTCCTGCTTGCAGAGGAGAATTTAGTGTGACGAGAGCTGGTGCCTGTCTTGACTGAGGCTACAGACACTATCTCTTCCATGAATTGTTCTTCATGCATTTGACCTTTAGCCTTTCTTGCGTCTAGAACAGTGGTCCCCAAACTAAGGCCTTCACATTTGGCCCGGCCCCCTGAACAATACCAGAGACGCATTATGATTTTTATTTTTATTTTTATTTATTTTTTATGTTCATCAGTTCACACTGATACATACATAGGTAAGATAACATTTCTGACTTTTCTGAGTATAAACAAATTTAATCATAATAAAATCTACTGGGATAAAATCCATCTCCACAACCATACTGGTAGTGAAATGTATTGTGCTGTGTAGGTGCTGTATCACTTAGTTCGGTTTCTCAGCCTGCTTGCTTTGTGGTTTTCACAGGGAAGTTGATGAGAGAGAGCTGCAAACAGCAGGTGTCTACAAGCCTACTGGAACCTACAAAAGGATTATAAGGAAGGAACACAAGAACTTTGAGAGACTGCTCATATGAGTCATTTGAGTAAGAGATTCTGCTCTGACAACTAAGCTAAACTTTTACCTGTTAAGATTGTGCACGGCACAACAGAAAGTTAATGTTCAGTGGACTTTTTTTCTGTGAAGAACCCAGAGAGGGTTATTTGGTTATTATTTATTTCACAAATAGTGTTATTTATTTCCTGACTTTTTTCTGTGAAGAACCCAGAGAGGGTTATTTGGTTATAATTTATTTCACAAATAGTGTTATTTATTTCCTGACTTTTTTCTGTGAAGAACCCAGAGAGGGTTATTTGGTTATTATTTATTTCATAAATAGTGTTATTTATTTCATTAATAGTGTTATTATTTATTTCCTGACTTTTTTTTCTGTGAAGATCCCGGAAAGGGTTATTAATATTTGGTTATGTGTGGCTTTCTGGAAAACAATAAATGTTTACGTTTAGGCACCCCTGCGATCGTCACACTTTTTCTGTTACAAACTGACCCCGGCCCCCATCAGAGAAGGGAAAAGTTATGTGGCCCTCAGAGGAAAAAGTTTGGGGACCCCTGCTTTAGATCATCTAAAGGATTACTTGTGTCACTGGTATGTTTCTCCAGCAAGTTTTTATCAATGATGATAACTTTTCAAATTCTACATGATTCAGGTACTGATGAGCTGGGAATTTGGTGGTTCTGATTCCCGGCAGATCCCATACTGTAAGATTTGTGTATTTTGGATGTGGGTAAGCCTCAGGTAACGTGGTTTCCACAACATCAGTAGGGGCCGCATTGTTCCTCTTCAATCTGAGGTTCGCTTTCGGCCGAACCCTCCTTTCCAGCACCTTGGAGTAGACTTTCCCAGGGAGGCTGAGTAATGTGATACCTCTGTAATTGGCACACACCCTCTGGTCCCCCTTTTTGAACAGGGGTACCACCACCCCCGTTTGCCAGTCCTCCTCCTGAGGAGTGGCCTTATTGTGAATCTTAAAATAGCAAAACTCAACCTTAATTATGTCATTACTTTTAACTTGGTCAAAGTTCTAAAAGTTTGAACAATTCTTATTTGCTTTATTGCATTCACACATCAATGAGCACGTACTACATGTACATTCCACATCTAGAATGGTCCCAGAAACGGACCTCCCGTGCAGTGCTTCTTGAACTTGAACTCACTGTACCCCTTCCTCTTTCTCAGTACCTTATTCCTCTTTCACTCAGTACCCTATTCCTCTTTCACTCAGTACCCTATTCCTCTTTCACTCAGTACCTTATTCCTCTTTCACTCAGTATCTATTACACTCAAGTACATAGGAATGCTTACTCCCCATTCCCTTCCGCAGTATAAATCTCAAAAACACCATAAAAATAATGTATACAATAAAAATAAACAAAAAAAGATCCGCAAAGTGACTTAACTGATATGTACATGTTTTTTTTAAAGATCTTTCAAAAGCATTTAAAGTGCCTGTAGTGCAGCAGCATCATGAATGCAGTGCAGTACAGTGCAGTAACTGATGAGTCCAGAAAGTACAGTAAGTATGTAAGTGTAATGCTAATGACATGTTATGAAAGTGAAAGTGGCAGCACTCCTAGCAGTTCAGTAGGTCACTGCCTGTGGATAAAAACTATCCTTAACCCTGGTAGTACTTGTGCTGATGCTGCGCAACCGGCGACCAGACGGTAGGGGGGAGAAGAGATGGTGCCCAGGGTGGTTGCAGTCCTTTATGATGGACATGGCCTTCTTCCAACATCAGTGCACACCCGATGATCTTCTTTGCCATCCTCACGACCCTCTGGATGGCTATCTTGTCCCGTGCAGTGGTGTTACCACCCGTCAAGACACTCTCTACGGTGCCACGGTAGTTCACTAGCCACCTCTGGCTTATACCGCTTTTTCTGAGGCACCGCAGAGCATAGAGGCGCTGGTGTGCCTTCTTCAGGGTCTGTTTTCCCTCATTGCTCTGCAAGCTGCACCTGAGAAAACAGAACTTGTCCGGCTTTGATTAGTGCTCTGGTTTACTCTGTTATCTCATGCGTTAGTTCATCAAGGCTAGGTCCCTTTTGCCACCAGTCTGTTTGGCCCTTTCCACTAGTCTTGCTGACTGTGGATAATAGACAAATAATACATTGTATTTGATTCCTAATAGTGTGGTGATAACATTTATTATGTTATTGACACACACATACACTTAGTGTACTTATCGAGTGAATGTGTCTGTGAGTACTTAATACTGTAGTATTGCTATGTAGTTCTCTATGATGCCTTGTGTATATAGAGAACCAATGTTCTTCAAAGATCACCTTCATCTAAAACCAAAACAAATAAATAAACAATACAAATAAATTAAATGAAATAACAATATCACAAAATAATTCCTCAATAAAACACAAGCTTCTTCTTGTGGTCACCAGGGTTCCAAAAGGTAAACCTAGTCAGTCTGCCGTTTGTCAGACACCAAGGAGAAGCTTGAGATCACTACAAGGAAAGGAAAGGTCAGGGGAGGGAATCTTCACTTGAACACTGACAGGCAGGGACCACTTGGTTGACCCTGTCCCAGTTAGACGAGCACCTTAAGTGATTTCCTCCTCAATGTCTGCAGGCACACACCGACCAAGCATCCAGAATTAACATGTAAAAATAAATCAAATTAAAATATCAAAGAGAAAACAATCATTTAGAATAAACATTTTTAAATCGTGCCTAATTGTGAATCTTCAAATTCAAACTCAACCTTAATTATGTCATTACTTTTAACTTCTAGAATGCTCCCCGAAACGGACCTCCCATGCAGTACTTCTTGAACTTGAACTCACCCCATTCTCACTGTACCCCTTCCTCTTTCTCAGTACCTTATTCCTCTTTCACTCAGTACCCTATTCCTCTTTCACTCAGTATCTATTCCTCTTTCACTCAGTATCTATTACACTCATCTCATTCTTTCACACATTCACAAAAACACCATGATACATTGTTCCCCCGAATAGCAAAGCTGCTGAGGCAATAAACCGACTCACATCAATCAAACACACTCTCCAACTCACAGACTGTCAGTCTTAGACACTCACTTGCCTCACACGTCTGAGCTTATCCAGATTTCAAGTAAACCTGGGTGTAATAAAACCCTCTCCTCATACAAGATACAATATTTTTATTGGCCATTTGTAACAAGTACATAGGAATGCTTACTCCCCTTCCCTCATGTCTGTGTATGTTGCTGCATGTCTACGTGTGTCACTTCCCTGTTTGTTGACCTCAGCTGTGGTGGACCCGTCGCCTTCCTGCTCCTCCCCCGCCAGTCAGCTGGACTCCTTGTTGCTGGTTTTGTCTGGTTTCGGCCTCGCCTCCGGTTGATACTCTCCGGGAACTCTCTTGCAAATTGTCCTTCTTTGCTGCAGTTAAAACACCTGAAGCTGCCGTTTGTGCCGGAGCCAGTGTAACCGCCTTTCAGAGTAAAATTCTTGTCTTTGCTTTGGTTCTGTTGCTGGCCACCTCTCCACTCTCCTGGCCCACGGACCATGTCTCGTACCTATTCTCTTGACATTGGTAGCAGTGGTTGTAGCAGATATGGGAACAGGTTGGCTGTTGGTTGTGGAGCCACAGCTGGTGGGGGTTAGGCCACATGTTGGCCACTTGTGAGACCGCTGGTAGGGCCGCTGGTGGGGACGCTAGGGGAGGGCAGTCCAGGTCCAGATCCACCTTAGCCTGGGAAGTAGACTCAGAAGAACAGTCAATAGGCCCTGCCTTCTCTTTGTTCCATGTTCCATGCATGTCCCAATCTGCTACATATCTTTTACTTTTCTTCCACCTTCTAGTGCTTTCTTCCTTCTCCTGCATCCTGACCTTCAGATGAGCTTGCATTACCCTAGCTCTCTTCTCCCTCGAATGTCTTCCTCTATACCTTCTTGTTCCACTCTCTCATACCTTTCTCACTCTTCTTCTCTATCTCTCTCTCTCTCTTCTTCTTTATTCATTTCCCAGCCTGCTTTTTTATCCAATTTGTAACGTAACTACTTGTCCTGTTTATTTTTCTTCATTCTTGCTTAGACTGTCCTATGTTTCTCTTTCTCTTCGCTGTGAACCATACTGCCTGTGATCTCCTCCATGTTTAGATTGCTCCTCATGAGTCCCTGTACTGTGGGTTGTCCAAGTATGTGGTTTTCTCTCTGCCTTTTCGCTGACCTTCCTTTCTGGGGGCTGCTAACCTATTTTATGGTTGACGGGCCTGGCTGCCTGGTTTGGGTTTTCCCTCCACTTTCTCTCTTTGTCTCTAACCTCCTCTGGCCCTTGGTTGGGGGTAGTGTATTTGAATTCTGTGATCTGACCACTGTTTGATTACGTAGTGCGGTTCTGGAATTACAGATATCTATTTTATGCACTGGGCAGGAAATGTTGAATTCTGGTCCGTCTCCATTAAATCTTTCCCACCTTCTATTAACTGGCGATAGTATCTGATCTATAGTGTGGTTCTGCTGTGCTCTGCTTGATGTGTGGTATAGTAATACACACTCTCTAGTGAGGTTGGGCTGGCTAATTCCTTCCTGTTCTGTGCCTTATCTACGTCTGTGGCGTTCTCCTTGCACTTTTGCTGACACCTTTTTAGTTTTGGGGCTGCACTTTAAGTTAACAGGGCCTGGCAAATTCTTGTAATCTCTCCTCTTATATTCTCTCCCTTATATATTTTACTTATGTGTTCTTGGCTTAAACCTTGAACTTCTCCCTTTCTGATTCTATTCTGATTAATACTTTATCTTCCTATGCAATCTCTCCTGACTCCCACCAAAGGTTCCACTCTATGTGTTGCCTTCTACCGATGACACGGCCCTCCTCTTGACCCTGTGTGTCCTGTCATGAAGCATTCTGCCACAATTGGGATCAGTCCTTCACTAATAATTCAGAGCGTGCTTTCTGGACGAGACGCGACGTAGCCGGAGCTGGAGACAACGGTACTCGAGCAGAATGGAGCCATATGGTTCTCACTGAACATTCCTCCGACGTCGGTCTTCGGCAGTAGGTCCTCATGGATATCGCCCCCGACGTCAGTCTTCGGCAGATGTTTCCCAACAGTCTAGCCCCAACGTCGGTCTTCGTCAGGATGGTTCTCGCATGGTCCGCAATGGTCAAGCCCCGACGTCGATCTTTGGCAGCTTTAAGTAGGGTAGATCCCATGTTCATTAGCCTCAGCCGGCCCGATTACAATGGGCAACACCTAGGATCGATTAGAGCGTGGGGGCACACGCCCCCCACTCCCTGAGGGGAGGCACCGGACGACCGCCCGAGAGCCCCGGGTTCTCAGGATCTCGCCCCCGACGTCGGTCTTCGGCAGAGAGATAGGAAGCGGTCCTCGGGAGTCGATGGGGTCCTCCTCGGGAGCTGGTGGGGGGTCCTCGGGTGCAGGTGGGGGTCCTCCTCGGGAGCAGGTGGGGGTCCTCGGGAGCAGGTGGGGTCCTCCAGGGGAGGTGTAGCCACGGAGCAGAAGTGGAACCAGCCCGGGAAACGATGCGCTCCGAACGACCAGGAGCTGGTGGGGTCCTCGAGGGCAGGTGTAGCCACGGAGCAGATGTGGAACCAGCCCTGGAAATGATGGGCTCGGAACCACGAGGTGCTGGTGTAGCCACGGAGCAGAGGTAGAACCAGCCTGGGAAACGATGGGCTCGGAACCACCAGCAGCTGGTGGGGTCCTCGGGGGAAGGTGTAGCCATGGAGCAGATGTGTAACCAGCCCGGGAAATGATGGGCTCGGAACCACAAGGTGCTGGTGTAGTCACGGAGCAGACACGGAGCTAGCCTGGGAGCAAGGGAGCTAGAAACACGAGGAGCTAGCCTGGAAGTTCACCTGGACAACAAACTGGTCTGGGCCAAGAACTCTGAGGCTGTGTACAAGAAGGGCCAGAGCCGTCTCTACTTCCTGCGGAGGCTCCGGTCCTTCAACGTTTGTAACACGATGCTGAAGATGTTCTACCAGTCGGTGGTAGCCAGTGCCATCTTCTCCGGTGTCGTGTCCTGGGGAAGCAGGTTGAGGTCAGCAGACGCCAACAAGATCAGCAGGATTGTCAGGAAGGCTGGCGCTGTCCTGGGGGTCCAGCTGGACTCCTTGTTGGTGGTGTCTGAGAGAAGGATGCTGCGCAAGCTGCGTAGTACTCTCACCCTCTCCATCAGGTGCTGACCTCATATAGAAGCACCTTCAGCAACAGACTCATTCCACCCAGGTGTACCACAGAACGCCACAGGAAGTCCTTTCTTCCTGTGGCCATCACTCTCTATAATTCATCTACCTCGGGTCGTGAGAGGGACAGTGAGACTCAGTGACCTGAGGCCAACGCACTGTTATTATTATTATTTTTTGGTCAACGCACTGTAAATCCTTTCACTGTAATTTTGCACTGTAAATTCTATTTCACTTTTCACTTTTCACATGTCACTTTTTCAGTATTCATCTGAGTTATTTATTAATATATTATTACTGCCAATTTGCACTATACGTATTGTTGTGTATTGTATATACCTACGTATTACTGTAATAATATATAATAATAATAATAATAATAAATTGTGCAATTCATCTATTCATCTATCAATACATTTAGATTTAATTTACATTTACATTTAGGGCATTTGGCAGACGCTTTTATCCAAAGCGACTTACAAGGTGTACATTAATTTATTTGAGTTATATTTTGTTTATACTAGTTTTGTTTAGTTAGTTGTTGTTATTTAGTTTATAGCTTTTAGGTATTAGTATATTTGTGTGTGCATTTATTCCCCCTGTGTCAACTGTTGCACCTTAATTTCCCTCGGGATAAATAAAGTTTCTTGAATCTTGAATTGAATCTTGAAGCTAGGAGCTAGAGACATGGGGAGCTTACCTGGAAACTCGGAGCTAGAGACACGGGGAGCTAGCCTGGAAGCTAGGAGCTGGAGACACAGGGAGCTAGCCAGGGAACTAAGAGCTGGAGACACAAGGAGCTAGCCTGGACACTAGGAACTGGAGACACAGGGAGCTAGCCTGCGAGCTAGGAACCGGAGACACGAGGAGCTAGCCTAGAAGCTAGGAGCTGGAGACACAAGGTGCTAGCTAGGAAGCAAGGAGCTGAAGACACAGGGAGCTAGCCAGGGAACTAAGAGCTGGAGACACAAGGAGCTAGCCTGGAAGCTAGGAACTGGAGACACAGGGAGCTAGCCTGGACACTAGGAACTGGAGACACAGGGAGCTAGCCTGCGAGCTAGGAACCAGAGACATGAGGAGCTAGCCTGGAAGCTAGGAGCTGGAGACACAAGGTGCTAGATAGGAAGCTAGGAACTGGAGACACAGGGACGACAGGGACGGTTGGACGAGACACGACGTAGTCAGAGCTGGAGACAACGGTACTCGAGCAGGAGGGAGCCATATGGTTCTCACTGAACTTGCCCCCAGATGGTTCCCAACGGTCTCGCCCCAACGTCGGTCTTCGTCAGCCTAAAGTAGGGTAGATCCCAGGTGTTCATTAGCCTCAGCCGGCCCGATTATAATGGGCAACACCTGGGATTGATTAGAGCGTGGGGGCACAAGAGTGGGTGCTCTTTGGATGCCCGACCCTCGACGTCCAAGATAAACCTTATGCAAAACCATAGTGTAGTATAATTTTTACTCAGGTGGAAAAGAATCTTTCGCAGAGGTCCGGATACTAAATTCAATACAAGAAACTCTGGGTGGTCGCGTTCCTATTGCCGCCTGTTGGCCGCTCCAATACTCATGGGTCTTACAATGCATACCGTATCACAGACAGTGTTTTAGTTTTATACTTAGGGTATAAAAATACACTAAAATAGACTTTTTGCCATATGGATTTGTAAAAAGTATGTCGACAAATATAAATATAAAAATGTAATAAAAGAGCAAAAAAAGTAATATATAAAAAGGTAAAAAGTTAAATAAATAAAGGACCCTCTAGTTGGTGGTGTATTGGCTAATTACTTGTAACTATAAAGCCAATACTTGGCGCACCATTGGAACAATGATCTTACGCATCATGCATGCTGGCAAAGAAGATTCACTGTCCACAAGGATTCTCACGTTTTGTTGTTCGTTTATTCCAAGTCGATCAGGCAAACAATTCCATGTTCAAGCAGCTGACTGTGATGTTAATACGAGATGGTAAAAACCGTATGTCCACCAGGTGCACTCCATAACCCCATTAGCAGCCTACCTAAATACCTATGAGTGAGGTCTACCTGTGTGAAGTCCCCCTAGTGACCAAAATAATAAACAACATATGGAAACAATAACTCCTGATACTTATAAGCAAATACAATAATCAAATACAATAATAAGCTACAACTAATAATTATACTAAACAGTGAAATGGCTTCTACACTCCGGCCCCTAATTGGGCATTATACACAATTACACAAATATTTCTGAAGAAGCTATTTAACAAACAAAAAAAACAATAATAATAAAGACATTTTCAATTCGCACTGTGTGTAATGTATTTACCGATCTTCTTCTTTGGTAGTAGACCCTGTAGAAAAGAAAAAAGGTTAGAAAAGTCACGGCCGTTACGATCATAAGTCTGACTCTTAGTCTTCAGCCTCCAGTAGTAGACACAGCTTTGTGACAGGCCTTTCCAGCACGCTGGTCTTCGTTTGGAGCTGTACAGTGCGTACTAGGCCTCTGGCGTCAGGTTTAGCCTCCAAAACCCTTCCCAGCATCCACGAGCCTCTGGGGGCAGTTGCATCTGCAATGATGACGATGTCTCCAGGAGCGAGATTTCTTTTCCTCTTTGACCATTTTTGCCTCTCTTGCAGCAAAGGCAGGTACTCAGAAATCCATCGAGTCCAGAACAGGTCAGCCATATACTGCACCGGCTTCCACCTCCTTCTGACATCTTTCTTGTCGAACAGTCCAGGAGGCAACACTGGCTTCCCTTTCAAGAGAAGGATGTGGTTAGGAGTGAGGGCCTCAAGATCATCCGGCTGATCTGAAACAGTGGTGATGGGTCTGCTATTCAAGATGGCTTCTGCCTCACAGAGGATGGTTTGAAATCCTTCATCATCAAGGGTCTGTTGATGCAGAACAGACTCGAGCACTTTTCTCACCATGCGTATTAGGCGTTCCCACACCCCGCCATGATGCGAGGCTGCAGGAGGATTGAAATTCCATGTCACTCCCTCTTGAAGTAGAGCACCTTGGATCTTGTTGTTGTTGATGCCAGCCAAAGCCTCTCTCAATTCTCTGTTGGCTCCAACAAAATTTGTGCCATTGTCTGATCGTATGCTTGACACTTGTCCTCTTCTGCAGATAAATCTTCTTATAGCATTTATACAGGAATCTGTGTCCAGACTGTACGCCACTTCAAGATGTACAGCCCTGCTGGTCAAACACGTGAAGATCACTCCGTACCTCTTGAGAAGACTTCTTCCCCTCTTAACATCGATGGGACCGAAGTAGTCCACCCCCACACTGGTGAACGGAGCTTGGTCAGGCAAGACTCTTTCCTTTGGCAAATACGCCATTTTCTGGTCACTGATCTTCCCTCTGTGACGTTTGCATGTGACACATTCTGAAATGACCTTCCTTATTGCAGAATTGGCGTTGGTGATCCAGTATTTCTTCCTGAGGTGGCTTAACACATGATTCCTCCCTCCATGCGCCAACTGCTGATGGATGTGGCGAAGAATGAGTGTCGAAACATGGAGATCCTTGGCCAGGATAACAGGGTGTTTAGTTTCCTCTGGCATTGATGATCGACTCAACCGGCCACCAACTCTCAGGATGCCTCCCTCCAATACTGGATCCAGCTTGTACAGCTGACTGTCTTTCTTGACATTAACACCAGTCTCCAATACGGCAACTTCATCTTTGAATCTCTGACCTTGCACAAAGCATATAATTGCTTTTTCTGCCTTGGCGTGGTCTTCAAGATGTAGACTTTGTCCACTGAGTGTGGCTTTGAAGCTTTCCATTCTCTTTGCTACTTCAGACTTTTGTTTCTCAAGGTCTTTTTCATCTTCACAGACAGCAGCTTGGATTTCCTTTCTGTTCTGTCGCAGCAGCTTGAGACATTGCTTGATTCTCAGAAACCAGGCTACGGCAGTTTTCAGTTTCTGCCAGGTTGAAAAGTAGCTCATCAGTTGGTTGGTGTGGCTCTCTCCAGCCGTGACAATAAGATTGACTGTCAAGTCTCTTTTGACCTCCGGATCATCCTCAGCGATCCCATGAATCTTCAAGTCAGACTTGGGCCACTCCTCTTCTGGCTTGGACAGAAATTCTGGTCCTTTACTCCACCTGAACAGCAGAACAGCAGCTGTGAGTTCCATCCGAGGAATTGTGCTTTGTTTCAGTGGCGCAACTCTGGCTTTGGCCAAGAGGAATGCAACATGAAGTCTTCCGTCATCATTCTCAAGCTTCAGATAAGACACGGTGCCATAGCCATCTTGACTGGCATCAGAGAAATGGTGAAGTTGTGCTTTGATGGGCTTGCCGAAGTCTGTGGGCTTGAAACAACGATGCACTTTGAACTCTGCTATCTTCTCCAGGTCCTTTAGCCACTCTGACCACTGCTGTGAGAAGTATGGAGGAATGTCCTCATCCCATGCATAGCGTCTTTTGCACAACTCCTGCAAAATCAATTTGGCTGACAGAGTGAAGGATGCAAGAAATCCCAACGGGTCATAGAGCGAACTGACCACTGATAAGATGCCTCTCCTTGTCTGTGGTTGTTCTTTGATGGTGGTCTTGAACTTGAACTGGTCATTTTCAACACACCATTGCAGTCCTAGAGCCCTCTCCAATGGCAGACTCTCCCAATCCAAATCCAGCTCTTTCGTTTCCTTTGTTCTGTGCTCTTGTGGAATTGATGTCAGCACTGATCGACTGTTGCTTATCCACTTGGAGAGATTGAATCCCCCTTTCCTGCAGAGCGTAGTGAGGTTCTTCACCATCTGTATTGCTTCCTCCTCAGAAGGCAAGGACTTCAGACAGTCATCGACATAGAAATTGTTCTTGACTGTAGCGACCACTTCTGATGGAAACTGACCTGCATTATCATCTGCGGTTTTCCTCAGTGCATAATTCGCACAGCTTGGCGATGACACAGCTCCAAACAGATGTACAGTCATCCGATATTCAACTGGAGTGTGTTCTGTATTTCCGTGAGGCCACCACAGAAACCGAAGGAAATTGATGTCCTTTTCTGACACTTTGACCTGATGGAACATGGCCTGAATGTCAGCCATCAGTGCAACAGGTTCCTGTCGGAATCGGAGAAGAACTCCAACCAGGGAGTTTGTAAGATCTGGTCCCTGCAGAAGTTTACAGTTGATTGACGTCCCCTTGTACACTGCTCCGCAGTCGAACACAACTCTTAACTTTCCTTTTCTAGGATGATAAACTCCATGATGTGGAATATACCACTGTTTTCCATCCTCTTGGTTCAACTGATCCTCTGGCACAACCTCAGCATAGCCTTGATCAATTACATCACTGAGAAAAGCTACATACTCCTCTCGAAAGACTTGATTCTTTCCAAACTTCCTCTTCAGGCTCATGAGGCGCTGTTCTGCAATGCAACGATTGTTTGGCAAGGTGGAATTTTCACTCCTGAAAGGTAGGTCCAAGGAGTAATGACCATCTTTCAACACTGAGGAGCTGTGCATAATGTTCATGAACTTGAGGTCTTCTCTTGACATTTCAGCTTGTTCCTCTGAAGTCTTCTCATTGAAGTCATGATTGTACTGCTGAACCATCATCTCTTCTAGTTGAACTAGAGATATTCGATTGGCAGTTATGGAGTTGCCACTCTTGCTCCTGCTGTCGTTGCCAGCTCAAAGTGGGCCATTAAGCACCCATCCCACTTTAGTCCTTACAGCATAGGGCCCATCTTCTTGACTGTTAATGAGTTCCCATGGTTCTATTACCTTTGATGCATTAGTTCCAATGAGAAGGTCAATGTCAGAGTCAATTTGATGGAGCTTGACACAATTGAGATATGGCCATTGATCCACATCATCTTGCCTGGGGATGTTGTGCTGGGAAACAGGCATGCATCTTTGGGTAACAACATCAGGTAAGTCAATGAAATCATCGTTGTCCAATCCTGACACCTCTAGTCCAGAAACAATATGACTGGCAATCGTTCTTTCCTGTCCCAACGTCCGCAACATAAAGTTGGTACTCCGTTTCTTCACGTTCAATCGTTGAACCAGGCTTTCTGTACAGAATGTACCAGAGCTACCAGGATCCAAAAAAGCATAGGTTTGTAGTATGACATCACCCTTTTTTGCTTTAACTTGGACTGGTACAATTGAAAAGATGCAATCATCCTCAAAACCGGCCCCAATATGGCCACACGTTTTTGGCGCAGCATTTTCAGTGGTGACTGCTGGTGCCGTGACTGCTGGTTCTTTAACCTGATGTTTAATGTGGAGAATACTAGGATGCTTTAGGCTGCACACATCACAAGTCAATCGATCTTCGCAGGCTTTGCTAACATGGCCCACCTTTAAGCAGCCGAAACAGATCCTTTTTTCCTTAATGAAGTCAATCTTTTCCCGGTGCAACTTTCCTTTGAATTGTGTGCACTTCTCCAGAGAGTGACTCTTTTTACAAAACATGCAGCCTTGGAGAGGAAGAGTGGAGGAATGTGATTTATTTTCCATCCATTCAGGTCGCCCTTTTCCTCCTACTGCAGTCACATTTGTGGCAAAACTGCTTCCTTTGCGCTCTTTCAGATCCTTTATCTGACTTGGAATTGAGCCTTTACTTGAAGAGGTTTGGGTGTCCTGAATGTTGCCAAACAGTGGATCCGTGGCTGTTCTGACTTGTTTTTCAATGAATCCAACTAAATCACTGAACATGGCCCTCTGACCATGGCGCTCCAGCAGGTCACATGCAGTGCTTCTCCACTTTTCCCGGCGCCCATAGGGCAACTTCAACACTATGTTCCTCATGTTCGACGGTATATCCAAGTCCCTCATATGCTGGATCTGCTCTGTTACATTGCAACATCCACGGAGGAACAAAGCAAACGCCTGTAGTGCCTTGACATCTTCTCTTTTGATTGGTGTCCAGCTAAAAGCTTTATCCATGTAAGCAGCGCTGATGTTATACTCATTACCAAAGTGCTCAATGAGAAGATCTTTAGCCCTGGTATCCTTGCTCAGGAGGCAGATGCTGGCAGCTGTGCACTATCTCCTTTGGCGGACCCTTAGTGTACTGTTCCAAAAAGTGCAAACAGTCACTGTAGTTGTTGGATTTTTCTTCGACTCCATTCTGAAATGCTCGCATAAAAGCATGGTATTGGAGGGGGTCTCCATCAAACACAGGAATTTGTCTTGCTGGAAGAGCAGAGGCAAGATTTTGTTGAACCAATAAAGTTGTAATGTCATTTTGCCTTTGCATAATACCAACAATATCATTTTGACCCACATCCCTCAATACTTGAGTTTGAGATTGACCATGCCGCACAGAATTCCCTTGTGCTTGGATGTGAACCATGGGCATCATCTGAGTGTCATGTCTCACAGGATTTGCTTTTGGC
Source organism: Muraenolepis orangiensis (assembly GCA_027704905.1). Lineage (NCBI taxonomy): Eukaryota > Metazoa > Chordata > Actinopteri > Gadiformes > Muraenolepididae > Muraenolepis > Muraenolepis orangiensis. The sequence goes on along the minus strand of CM051005.1, from coordinate 9,622,563 downwards.
TGTTTCTGAACCATGAAAGGATTGTCATAGATTGGAAATGATTGAGTCTTGGTATTGGCCCTTTCTGATTGTGAAGTTCCTATCTGTGTCCTGTCCTTTGGACGAACAACCAGTGGGGGTGCTGTTGAGCAATCATTAATCCAAACTTTTGTCCTTTCCTTTGGTCTGTAGGTGGCAGCACCAGGGTTGAGCATACTTGTGATGGGACCTTGGGCCCTTTCAACATTAGAGTCCCTTCCATGATGTGACACTCTGGAGCTATGCCGTGATGAATTTTCCTTAAAAACACTGAGTTTTGCATTGAATACTGCCAACTCTGTCTCCAATGCTAGTTGTTCCTTTTGTCTCCTCAGTTGTTCCTCTTGTGCCTCTATTAAATGTATTTTCTGTAGAGCAGCGACACGTTCCAGGAGAGCTGCCTTCTCAGCTTCAGCTTTGATCCGTTCTGCTCGTGAAGATGTTGTAGAGACACGTGATCCGGAGATAGCACTCCGACTTAGTCTGGAACATGCAACACTCATGTTAGAAGCACTGTCACCTGGTCTGACATCATCAGGGACTGGCTGTCCATCATCTGTATCTACATATGGTTGTCCAGCATCAGAGAGCCACCTCTTTACATCTTCTGCAAACCCACAGTGCAGTGCTGTTTTGTTTTCAAACCACTGACATTGTAAAGCAGGCAAGTTCAATTTCATTAATGAATCATGATTTTTCTGGGCTTCCTCAAAGCACTTGTTCATAATGACCAACTCAGATTGCACTTCAGTGACATTTTCATTGGAATCCATAAGCAGTTTAAGGTTTTCCATTGAAGCACTTGCTTTTTTCCATTTTGCTTGCCTTTCTTTCTGACACTTTTCAATAAAGGAGGCCAGACCCTTTTCAGACAATTTTGGAACCCTTTTTTCAGGCAATGGAGCACTCTCATTTTTATCCTTAGTGACCTGAGACATTGTGTTATTTTCCTTTTAACACACAATCATGCATAAAATAATGCAAGTATATGGAGCTTTGGTTGATATTTTATGTGACAATACAAATGAGCAAATGCAAAGAAACGAGCGCACATTGGATTGATAAACTTAGGTCTCCCCTATAGAGCTTTGAATTATCACCAGGCAAACGCGCGCAGTGACAACATGACCGTCAAAAAACAACTCCAATAGTTGTCAATAAACATTCAGTCCGATCAATTTGCACATTAAAGGCGCTGTTGACACTGTTGCCACACGCCAAACATTGGTCTCACCAATTAGAAGCCAGTGGAAAGTCAACGCGGAGAAATTCAAACTCCCAAGCCTACATGGCCAAAACACGAACACCAAACAACTATGCGCGTAGCAAGAAAAACGCGACTATCAACTCCAATAGTTTCGCCGTTTTCCAATACAGCTTTACAGTCAATGTTCTTGCCTTTACCACGTCTTGTTGTTCGTTTGTTGCATCCGTGCAGGCTTTTGGCTGGGCTTCGAATGTCCGTGAAAGCGTCCACGCGAACATTAATCCAATGTTAGTTAGTCCATTAGAACGAAACTTCATGCACAAAAAACAGCTTCTTGTCTTGAAGTCTGATGTTCCCAGGACAGGGTTTTTACTTAATGTATTGGCTAATTACTTGTAACTATAAAGCCAATACTTGGCGCACCATTGGAACAATGATCTTACGCATCATGCATGCTGGCAAAGAAGATTCACTGTCCACAAGGATTCTCACGTTTTGTTGTTCGTTTATTCCAAGTCGATCAGGCAAACAATTCCATGTTCAAGCAGCTGACTGTGATGTTAATACGAGATGGTAAAAACCGTATGTCCACCAGGTGCACTCCATAACCCCATTAGCAGCCTACCTAAATACCTATGAGTGAGGTCTACCTGTGTGAAGTCCCCCTAGTGACCAAAATAATAAACAACATATGGAAACAATAACTCCTGATACTTATAAGCAAATACAATAATCAAATACAATAATAAGCTACAACTAATAATTATACTAAACAGTGAAATGGCTTCTACAGGTGGTATGTTCTCTACTGAGGGCCCTCTAGTTGGTGGTATGTTCTCTACTGAGGGCCCTCTAGTTGGTGGTATGTTCTCTACTGAGGGCCCTCTAGTTGGTGGTATGTTCTCTACTGAGGGCCCTCTAGTTGGAGGTATGTTCTACTGAGGGCCCTCTAGTTGGAGGTATGTTCTACTGAGGGCCCTCTAGTTGGAGGTATGTTCTCTACTGAGGGCCCTCTAGTTGGAGGTATGTTCTACTGAGGGCCCTCTAGTTGGAGGTATGTTCTCTACTGAGGGCCCTCTAGTTGGAGGTATGTTCTACTGAGGGCCCTCTAGTTGGAGGTATGTTCTCTACTGAGGGCCCTCTAGTTGGAGGTATGTTCTACTGAGGGCCCTCTAGTTGGAGGTATGTTCTACTGAGGGCCCTCTAGTTGAAGGTATGTTCTACTGAGGGCCCTCTAGTTGGAGGTATGTTCTACTGAGGGCCCTCTAGTTGGAGGTATGTTCTACTGAGGGCCCTCTAGTTGGAGGTATGTTCTACTGAGAGCCCTCTAGTTGGAGGTATGTTCTACTGAGGGCCCTCTAGTTGGAGGTATGTTCTCTACTGAGGGCCCTCTAGTTGGAGGTATGTTCTACTGAGGGCCCTCTAGTTGGAGGTATGTTCTCTACTGAGGGCCCTCTAGTTGGAGGTATGTTCTACTGAGGGCCCTCTAGTTGGAGGTATGTTCTACTGAGGGCCCTCTAGTTGGAGGTATGTTCTCTACTGAGGGCCCTCTAGTTGGAGGTATGTTCTACTGAGGGCCCTCGAGTTGGAGGTATGTTCTACTGAGGGCCCTCTAGTTGGAGGTATGTTCTACTGAGGGCCCTCTAGTTGGAGGTATGTTCTACTGAGGGCCCTCTAGTTGAAGGTATGTTCTACTGAGGGCCCTCTAGTTGGAGGTATGTTCTACTGAGGGCCCTCTAGTTGGAGGTATGTTCTACTGAGGGCCCTCTAGTTGGAGGTATGTTCTCTACTGAGGGCCCTCTAGTTGGAGGTATGTTCTACTGAGGGCCCTCGAGTTGGAGGTATGTTCTACTGAGGGCCCTCTAGTTGGAGGTATGTTCTACTGAGGGCCCTCTAGTTGGAGGTATGTTCTCTACTGAGGGCCCTCTAGTTGGAGGTATGTTCTACTGAGGGCCCTCTAGTTGGAGGTATGTTCTCTACTGAGGGCCCTCTAGTTGGAGGTATGTTCTACTGAGGGCCCTCTAGTTGGAGGTATGTTCTACTGAGGGCCCTCTAGTTGGAGGTATGTTCTCTACTGAGGGCCCTCTAGTTGGAGGTATGTTCTACTGAGGGCCCTCGAGTTGGAGGTATGTTCTACTGAGGGCCCTCGAGTTGGAGGTATGTTCTACTGAGGGCCCTCTAGTTGGAGGTATTTGTAAAAACGCATGCATTTCAGCACCATAGGAAATTAACAGCGAACACTGACACACTAACACACACACACACACACACACACACACACACACACACACACACACAAGCACACGTGGCGCTGAAAGTCAAGCCGTGAAGTAACTTTCAGCACAGTAGACAGCTCCACTCGTTCATCGATCACTACCAAGACATTAATAAAACAAATATTATTGGATTTCAAAAGTTTAACTCACAAAACACACCATGAAACGACAGAAAGTAATTATCAATGCCACCAAGATGATTTAGTAACACGACTCACATGAACATCCAACACAAATTCGACACCACCGTGGCTGTGATACACCGCTACAGGCCGCAAGCCAAACAAGTTATGATCGCCTATCTAATGCTGTTGCCCCAACCCTGTCTTCTCCTGTGGATCCCAAGCCAAAACTAGTTAACCACCGTGGTCTCTTTTGATCAACCAAAGCTTAAGCTTGATTAAGCTTGGTTATCACAGGTGGATACCTCTGATAAGGGCATCAGGCGGAGAGCGAGAAGCTCCATCCCTGCACCTATTTCTCCCAGCGCTTTAGTCCAGCAGAGAGAAATTATCGGCGACAGGGAACTGCTGGCGGTTCAGGCGACACTCAACAAATGGCGACACTGGCTAGAGGGACTCAGCAACCTTTTATGGTTTGGTCGGACCACAAGAACCTCACATTCCTCCGTACGGCCAAGTGGCTGAATTCTCGTCAGGCACGCTGGTCCCTGTTCTTCAGCCGTTTCGACTTCTCCCTCACCTTTCGCCCAGGTTCCCACAATACCAAGGCTGACGCCCTGTCCCGTCTCTTCCCTGAGAGGGCCAGCCCGGTATCGGAGGACACCATCCTGCTCCCAGCCCGGGTGATTGGTATGGTCACCTGGGAGATCGAGACGGTGGTGAGGACAGCCCAGCGTGACAAACCTATAAACCAGGTAGTGAGCAGTATGCAGTTGTATCAACAGTTGAAAATTAATATATATACGTAAGTACAGTGGGTCGTGGCGGGGGATCGTGGGGGGGGGACTTTCATCGTGGTACAGAGTTCAGAAAGATGACAGCTGAGGGGAAGAAACTGTTCCTGAGCCTACTTGACTTGGAACAAAAGGTTCCTGCAGCGCCTCCTGGAAGGATGGAGAGCAAACAGTCCATGGTTGGGGTGAGAGGTGTCGTTGACCATCTTTCCTGCCTTCCTCAGACACTGTTTGTGGTGGTATTCTTTATTGCAGGGAGGGGTACGTTTTTACCACCCTCTGCACTGCTTTCCGGTCTGAGAGTGCAGCCATACCACACTGTGATGCAGTTGGTGAGTATGCTGCAAGATACAAGATACAAGATGTTTTATTGGCCATTTGCAACAAGTACAATGGAATGCTAATCCCCATTTTTAAAACAATACTATAAAAATACTATTTACAAATAAAAAGAACAATATAGTGACGGATGTTTTGAGTTATGCAAAAATATTTAAACGCAATTAAAGTGGGGCAGTCGTACAGCAGCAGCATCATGAATACAGTGCAGTACAGTTCAGTAACTGTAATGAGTCCAGAAAGTCCAGCAAAGTATAATAGTGTAATGTTAATGACATTGAATGTTATGATAGTGGCAGCACTCCTAGCAGTTCAATAGGCGCACGACCTGTGGAAAATTCTTCAACCTGGTAGTCGTTGTACGGATGCAGCAGAACCGGCGACCAGACGGTAGGGGGAGAAGAGATGGTGCCAAGGGTGGTTGCAGCCCTTTGTAATGGAGATAACCTTCTTCCGACATCTACAGATCTCCTCAATGCATGGAAGTGCACACCTGATGATCTTCTCTGCCGTCCTCACAACCCTCTGGATGTCTTTCTTGTCCTGTGCAGTGGTGTTGCTGTACCACACAGTCACTCGTCAGGACGCTGTCTACAGTGCCATGGTAGAAGTTCACTAGCCAGCGTTGGCCTATTCTGCTTTTCATGTTCTTTCAATGGCACACCAGTAAAAGTTCACCAGAATCCCAGAATGTGGGCTCCTCAGGAAGTAGAGATGCTGGTGATCCTTCTTGACCAGTGAGGCCGTGTTGAGGGTCCAAGTGACACACTCGACCTCCACCTCGTTGATGAGGATGGGGGCATGCGCGCCATCTCTGGTCTTTCTGAAGTCCACGATGAGCTCCTTGGTCTTCTTGGTAGGGCCAGGTTGTTGTCGGCACACCACGCCACCAGGTGCTGGACCTCCTCCCTGTAGGCTGCCTCATCGATGAGGTCCACCACCGTTGTGTCGTCTGCAAAGTTGATGATGGTGTTTGTACCATGTACAGGAGTCCAGTCGTGGGTGTAGAGGGAGTAGAGGAGAGGGCTCAGCACACAGTCCTGGGGGACACTGGTGTTCAAGGTGAGGATGGAGGATGTGAGATTGTCTAACCTGACAGACTGGGGTCTATTAGTAAGGAAGTCCAATAACCAGTTACAGACAAAGGGGTTGTGTCAAGATTCTTGGTTTTGATGAGGTCACCAAGTTTGAAGATGAGTTTTGAGGGGATGGTGGTGTTGAATGCTGAGCTGAAGTCAATGAACAGCATTCTCTCGTGGGTGTTGATCAGTGTGGGACAGAGCAGAGTGAAGGGCTGAGGAGATGGCATCCTCCATGCTCCTGTTCTCACTGTAGGCAAATAGTTTTTTATCCAGTGAGGGTAAGATTTGAGGTGAACCAGGACTAGCCTCTCAAAGCACTTCATGATGATGGTGGTGAGTGCAACAGGGTGGAAGTCATTGACGCTGCAGAGGAGTGTTTTGGCACTGGCACAATGGAGGTGGTTTTAAAGCACGCTGGGACAACTGCCTGAGCTACTGACATGTTGAAAATGTCAGTTAGGACCTCGGTCAGCTGCTCAGCGCAGTTCCTGAGCACGTGACCGGGGATGCCATCATATATCATCGTACTATATAATCTAGACATCCGCCAATAACCTTGTTAGCATTAAGACAAAATTCTTCCACATTAAACAGAATTTAAGAAATATAATCCAGGCAAAAAGCAAAGCCACAAAGCAGTTGAAAATATCATGTGATTTTAATATTTTAAAGATTTAGGAAGAAAGAAATGCAGTTTCCTCTTGTAACCCTGTTCAGGCACATAGCCAGGTTGTTTTTTTCTATTTCTTATAGGCTACGGAGTCTAGGTTTTGCCTTATGGGCATGTCCCGTGGGCGCACTGCGTGCACTGAACATTTTCAGCACATTTTCTGTACCAATCCACGGGGGGCCCAACCCACATTCCCCACTGCACCGTGCCTATAAGGCCGCGTTGAGCGGCACTCACCATCCAATTTCTTTCAGCAATGCAGGAGTTAAGCAATGATGAATGATGAATGATGTTAACCGTCCAACCATAACGCTGCTTTTCAGGACCTGGTGGCGCCAGGGCCAAGCGCACCTGCGCGAAGTGCCCGGCAAACAACCAAAATACAAAGGAAGAACCAAGTTTATTAAAAAATATATCCCTGCAGGGAATATAAGGGACCGGTGCCAAAAATAAGAAACTATTAAAACAAACTAAACTGCCTAATGAAAACGGACTAATGAAATGCATAGGACAGCACCCGCTCCTAAACTAGTGTTTTTATTAACGGTTAAAGCTGTGTGATGCAGTGTATCCCATGGGCTGCATACCTGTAACCTTTCTCCTGGAAAATAAATAATGTACCACATTCAGAGCTTTCACAAAAGCAACTAATTATAATCTGTCTACTCAGTAGGTATACAAAACTATAACAACAATCTAAACCTATCTAGACTTCTCAAGTCACGAATCTCAGATCTAAAGTCTCTAATCTCAGATCTCTAATATCAAGTCAAGTTTATTGTCACTTCACAGTTTACACAAGTAAAAAGTATAAAGCAGTGGTGTGAAAATCTTATGTGCAATACCCGACGACAGACAGCAGTTATAAAAATATGATAAAAAATTGATAAAATAGAATAAAAAAAATGCAATTTAGAAAATGCTTTGAAGCGCTCTGCGCTCAATAGTGCGGTGCAGTTCCCATAGCAGGCGGTGATACACCGCCTGCTGCATTCTATACCTGCTCGATGGTGCCGGTATAGAATGTTCTCAGGATGCGGGGGCCCATGCTGAATTTCCTCAGACGCCTGAGGAAATACAGGCGTTGTTGGGCCCTTTTCACCCCCCACACCTTGGCCCCACACCTTGTGGTGTGCGTGGACCATGTGAGGTCCTCGGAGATGTGCACGCAGAGGAACTTGAAGCTGCTGACCCTCTCTACTGCAACACCGTCGATGGAGATAGGGCCGTGCTCTCCTCTCTGCTTCCAGTAGTCCACGATCAGCTCCTTGGTCTTCTTGACTTTGAGGGCGACGCTGTTCTCCTGGCACCACTGCTCCAGCGGTCTCGTCGTCTCCGGCGATCAGGCCCATCACTGTCTTGTCGTCAGCAAACTTGATGATGACATTATGATGACATACCTGCTCATTAGTGACGTGTTTTGGAATTGGCTTCCATTCGCTTTGGATTAAAGTGTCAAAGCAAAATGACTAACCAATGAAAATGACTCCAATAATATTTTGTAGAGTAGTCGCCTACACATCACGGACAAACAGACTCAGGAACAGCTTCAAAGGGATTCCTACCACTTCCTACGGACTGTTCTGGGTTACAGCTAACTTTAAATCTGTTACATTTTGTTTTAGTGTTTTAAAATGATTTCTTAAGTTTCTTTACAAACTTTTAAATGTTTTAAATATTTGTTTTGACTGCTGTTGTGTGAAAGAGTGTACCGTGAGGATTGCGACACAATTGTGTTGTACTTGAGCATTTAGCACACTGCTTAAGGTCAGAAAGGCTTTGTAAAAGCACTGATCTGATGTGCTTTCATTTTTGGAGTTAGTCCTGATGCTCCCAGTAGAGGCCACCAACAAGCAGATCACCGCATCACAACGATATTTAACACCAGCGTCGGTATCAGTGTCACTGACTCTCCACTGTCTCACTTTCTGTTTTTCTTTCACCTCGTACAACGAGGTGCGGGGCTGCCGTGAGCGTGACAAGGACCCCGAGTGCCACTTTGAGACGCCGTACGTCGTGCGCCTGCACAACTTCCACCAGCTGGCCGAGCCCAAGGCCTGCTTCACCTTCACGCACCCCACCGCAGGTGAGACATTAGGCATTTAGCAGGCGGCTTTTATCCAAAGCGACTTGCAACAAGGTCATTCAACAATAGGTAGGCAAGAGAACTGCTAGTCACCAGATAAGTGTCATAAGTGGGTTTCCTTCTCAACAAGCCTCCACAAGAGCAGAACCAGTGCTCAGGTCAAAGTTGACTCCCTAGATTTGACACAATTAGTACATCACAGGTGCTACGACAGAGAAGGGTTTGAGACGCTGAAGGCCACAAGCTAGCATAGTTGAAGCAGACTGAATGATTAGAGTCAGACTGATTAGAGTCTGTTTGAAGCAGCCTCACCTGGCCCCAGTCAGTCTGATTAGAGTCTGGTTGAAGCAGCCTCAACTGGCCCCAGTCAATCTGATTAGAGTCTGGTTGAAGCAGCCTCACCTGGCCCCAGTCAGACTGATTAGAGTCTGGTTGAAGCAGCCTCACCTGGCCCCAGTCAGACTGATTAGAGTCTGGTTGAAGCAGCCTCACCTGGCCCCAGTCAGACTGATTAGAGTCTGGTTGAAGCAGCCTCACCTGGCCCCAGTCAGACTGATTAGAGTCTGGTTGAAGCAGCCTCACCTGGCCCCAGTCAGACTGATTTGATTCTGGGGCTGCTAGGTGAAGCTGCACACCTGTGGGTCCTTGATAATTCAGGCCCACCGGTTAAACCAGCCACCAACACACACACTTGCACCAATGTACCAGAGCTAGCATGTACCTGTATCTGCTCTCTGGGTGTACACTCCCATTTGTGATGTCACTACTAGATTTATAAATGGCTTGCGATGGTGGTCAATTTGGGAATGAATTAACAAATGTGGGATGGATGGATGGATGGTGTAATGTAGAGATTGTGTCAACGTTGGCCAGAATGAGTTCACAAAAATGTCACAACTGATTTTGTCTCCTAGATATGAACAACAACCGCTATCAGTGCCTGAAGTTCTCTGTGGGCTGTAACTCCGTCCTCCACGGCTTCGCAGGCTACTTTGAGGCCATCCTGTACAAAGACGTCACCCTCAGTAAGTAGGGGGGATTTAGTTTCAGAATTAATCATTTTTTAATGACTTGATAATCATTAAATAATGGCCAAATTGGGAGGTTTCTCACATAAGCAGTGCCACAGCAGGAACCTGCCGTGGCAAAAAATAATAATGAAGTAGAATAATAATTGCAATTATTGGGAATGGATTCAGTCTTGCTGTCGCGTGTGTGTATGTCTTGAGACTTGCTATATACCCTGCTATATGCCGTTTTTATTTTTAATGTTTTGCCACGGCTGTTTGTTAAAATGTAACCATGTAATTTAATTTTACCTTCACATTTCTCTTAATAATATTTAGAGTTGTTTTTGAGTGTTCTCCAACGTGATGTCTTTGTGCCGCAGGTATCAAACCAGCGACTCATTCAAAGGTTCTCGTTCTCCTGGTTCCCCATCCTCTTCCAAATCAAGGTACAATTCAGCTTTTCCAACAAAAAATATTGTCATTTGTGTTATGTATCTTAACAATACAATCGCTATTTAGCAGGCGAAGACTTAACCGTCTACGAGGCAGGTAGTAGCTTGTGAGGTAGAGCCAGTCGTCTGTAAAACAGAAGGTTTCTGGTTCAACACCCCCAACCTGCTTTACCTCCTAGCAGAGTGTGGAGGTGTCCCTGAGCGAGACATTCTAACCTTAACTGCGCCTGACCAAAGCTAAAGCTATATCAATGCAGTTGGTTTACCTTCTACTACTGAAATGCTCACTGTTTTAAGTCGTCAAAACTTCTGTTTTGACTCCTCTTAAAAAAAAAAAGTTTTATCCTCAACCCCCACCCGCTTGTCCATAGATGAAAGTTTTCCGGATTTATCCAGAATATGGATAAATATAAGTATAAATATATATAACACAAATATCCTTATAAATATAAGGATATTTGTCAAAACTCGCAAAAATGTCTGCATTTCCCTTTGTTTTTTTAACTTTTCCGGTTAATAATCATTGAAATATTTGTTGATCACTCACGGCATGCATGTTTATGTTCATGATTATAATTCTTAGTTCATCCCAAGCACTTTATAATTACTATAACCTCATTCACCCATTCATAAACAGCCATGCAATTAAAAAAAATACAATGAAAAATGATGTATATATTATATATTATATATATATTATACAATGAAACATTAATTTAAAAACAATTAAAGAAAATAAAGCTAGTATAGACTAAGTGTATACAAATATATTAAAGTCGATTCAATAAAATTGTGTTGGATAGATATAAGTATACGTTTATACTGGAAACTAGAAACAATATATATTAAACATGTGTATGTGCCCTGGGGGCCCTGGTGAGATCTGAAAAGGGGAAAAGGAAATGAATGCTTCTTTTCAATTGCCCACCTATTAAATTGTTTTTATTCATTGCAAAATACAGAAAGGTCATTGCCTTGCATCGCCAGTTTAGTGTGGGGCTTTGTGTGCCACATGGGCAGACATGGTGTTGATCACAAGGTCACCGGTTCAAGTCTCGTCCGTAGCTAATGAAGGAATGCAAGCAGATCTTTGGGGATGACTTTAAGAGTCTCTTGTGTAGATATAATGAACATTGTGTGCCATATATACACACATGCATTTATTTTAATATATTGTATTATGTTTCATTCTTAATATTATTAGTTATACTTTTATTGTAGCAAATGCACTAATCTTCACAGCACAATGTACACTGACACAACCAAAATAGTCTTAAAGTACAGGTTTTGTACATATACATCTTATTTGTATTGTTACGTGTAGGCACGATAAGGCTTCGGCCTACATTTTTATCTCTAAAAATATTTTGTACACATTTTATATATTGTTTGTTTATTATTTGTTATTATTATTTGTATTCCAATCCATGTACTATTTCTAACTGACGGTTTATTGTGCTCTAAAACCAATGCATGTAATGACTCGGTTAGAAGTAGGGCTATCAAACTATTAAAGAACTTAACTGAGTACATTTATATAACAGGCTTTGATTAATCACGACTCACAAGTTTAAAATACTTGTATTTATGTGTGTGAATGTGTGGGGGTTAAATATGACATGACAAATATGATATGTGTGTGGTGAAACGAGCCCCTGTGTCCCCAGCCGTCTCTGTAGTGGCCACCAGGGGGCAACAGAGAGCAAGCAGCAGTGGGGAAGCTGATTGTTCATCACCCACACCTGGTGGAGGTGTGGGGGATAAAACCACCTGAGGTCAACAGCTCAGCCCTTTAACATCAAGGACATGGATTTCAAGGCAATATTCGCAAGTAACTCAAGAAATGAAATAAACAAGCTGATCCTCAAGTTTCTCAAAAACACTGGTCTGAGGATTTAACATGAACATTAAATAAAACAACAGTAGGTGGCGATATATGCTCCAAGTGGAAGCGATTCGCCATTAAAACCAAAGAAGAAGAAGAAGAAGAAGCTCAGCCCTTTTTGGATTCTGCCACACACACACACACACACACACACATCCATCCGACCCCACATAGACATATGTATGTATTTGTTATATTTAAATACTATATATTCTATATAGTAACTTTTACCGGTGTGCTATTGAAAGCATCCTCACCAACTGCAACTAAAACGTATAAAAACGAGTATGTACAAGATATGTGAAGAAATATAGGTATAAATATACAGGTAAGTATACAAGTATTCAACAGGTAGTGAGCAGGGGTATGCAATTATATCAACAGGATTATAGTTGTTGTTTTGTTATTGCATTTGTTCTTTAAAAAAATAAATAAGACATTACTTGAATTTATGTGGTGATTGGTAAAGTGCAAAAATAAATTTGAATATTTTGAATATATTTTTAAATATGTTGTGCTTTCAAGGGTGGGAGTGGGAACGGGAGTCGAGACACGCCAGAGGTGAGGGACGGAGTCACAACTCACTCACAAAACCCACTGACGGATGGGCTGTTTGTGGTTTTAAACAAACGAGCCTCGGTACTAGGTACAAGATATGGGATGGGACCATGATTGACTGGAGCCACCACAGCTGGAACGGGTTATTTAATTAGCAGCCTAGAATGGGATAGGCTGAATTCCCCCCAGTTGTTCTTGTGTGTCGGGTGGGTCGTTGGGGTGCGTGTGGAGCGCAAGCCAAACGGGGTCATTGGATCCTCACGGAGGAAAGGAAAGGGAGTAAGGAGGGCTCCCTCGGTGTCCTGCCTGTGTGTGCTTTTGCCTTCTGTCACAGCCTACGAGAGAGAGAGAGAGAGAGAGAGAGAGAGAGAGAGAGAGAGAGAGAGAGAGAGAGAGAGAGAGAGAGAGAGAGAGAGAGAGAGAGAGAGAGAGAGAGAGAGAGAGAGAGAGAGAGAGAGAGAGAGTCTGTGTTCCATTTCAGGGTCTGCATCCTTTTAGGCTGCATTTGAAGACCGCTTACGTCACAGCAGCCGCGACGAGGCTGTCCCATTTCGTAGGCTCCTTCAAATGCAGCCTTCAAATGCAGCCTTATTTTCCCGAAATTGAAGTGTGCATCGATACAGACTTCTGCAGACTTCTGGCCCAGCATATCCCAGAATGCATTTCGCACCAACCAGTACAGAATTTGAGCCCAGCTAAAAGCTGTTTTAGATTTTGCTATAGGACCAGTGGCGGCTCGTCCATAGGGGCGCAGGAGCGCCGCCCCACCTGGTTGAGAGAGGAAAATAAATAAATAAACTAAACATGTTTAAAATGAATAATAATTACTAAGTATGTTTGTTTAAAATGCACAATAACGTTAATATAGCAAATATAAATCATTGTTTTGTGCGTGCTATTCTCCCCCCTCGTTTGTCATTGACGTCACTCTCATAGAAATCTGGTACCTACCTCCAAACCTGGGCGCAAGACCGGTGCGCCCAGGAACTCCGCGTCACTGCGCGCAAGCGGCCAATGAAAATGGATCAAGCTATTAAATGTAGCCTATCAAGGGTCCTAAATACGATCTGTGGGGGCGCAGATTCTTGCGCCCGAACAAAGAAACCAGTCACGCATGCGCCACGCAAATTGAGTGGCGCATGCGTGAATGCGTGAGCAAAGAAACCAGTCACGCATGCGCCACTCAATTGTAGCCTAGTTGAACCTTATTTGTAAAGCCTGTACTGCTCTGCTCTCAGTTCGGTCTTGCTGTCTGAGGAGAGGTACGTTTTTGTTGTCCCGGTTATAGTTTTACATTTATTTTTATTGTGGACGATGTAAACGTAAAGTAAAGGGGATAAGAAATGTTGGTCTTGCTGTATAAACATGCAGCTTGTGTCATTTGTATGTAAACGGTGTGGATTGGGGTTTTGTAAGTTTATCGTGGACACGTGCTTCCCCAATGCTAGCTACAGGGTCCTCCGTGTGTTTGTCTGCTAATATATGCTGTGGTCGAATGTATTAAGCATTTGTATTTTATTTAATTAGTTTAATTCAGAAGCATTTGTTAATGAGTCAGTTCGCGTCTTGCTGTCTGAGGAGAGAATAGTTGTATAGTTATAGTTGTGTAGTTCTTGTATAGTTAGTATAGCATAGGTACATAGATTAAACTGTATATCGTATAGTAGTGTAGTGTACATAGGACCCAGTACCTTTTAATTTGTAAGCTTAACATTGTATTGCATTTTATCTCAGGACTTGTATCAGGTCGATTTTATTATCTTCTATTTTGTTCTAATTACTTTTGCACAATCGAATGTAAGACCATATTTAGGTATTATTTTTGATGGCACACTGGGTAGTCTTTCTAATATAAGACCATATTTTTTTCTTACGTTTATTTTCTACTAGGTATTACTGTGTTCATAATTGCTAATTGAAGCACCATATAATAAATGTTCTTTCACCATAAGTTTCAAGTTTGTTTATTATTTGTCACAACAAAATACAGAATACTTTATGATGAAATGCTTGTTTCTGTATGAGCCCCTGAGATTGTGCTACATACAGTAAAAATAAAGTAAGTAAAAAAAGAAATTAAGCAGTAAGTAAAGGAATGTTCAGTCAATATACATATATACAATACAGAGTAGAATGAGTAACAGTGAGGTTTATATTTATATTATGTATAGTTTTTATTTTTTATTTCTTTAATTCGCCCTCTCGGTCGTTTACATGGAGAAATGGCGCCACCGTCTGGGAAAATGCGGTATTGCACAGCAGATATGATTAAAAAAAATTGCAATTTTTTACCCTGCGCCCCTCCTACTTCGGGTGTCACCGGCCGCCACTGGCACAGACCGAGAAAGACAAACAAATCAACGTAACACTGTAATATAACAGATAACAACACAGATACGATTCTCATTTATTCAAATTTGATTAAATTGTATTACATTTTATTAATACAATTAATTAGATTTTTTTGGATTCATCTGAGAGATCCAGGGTCTTCTCTGAATACCTTGAAGGCCCTGACGCTTCACCACTGATGTATATATATATACATATATATATATATATGTGACGCCCCCTAATGAATGCTGACTACGCCACCCCTTGAGTTAACCAGTATATGGTAGTGTCGGAGCAAGGGGAACTCTGAGTGTAACAATGAATATACAGACACTGGTAATTTAGAAAAAAGTGCAAAAATAGGTTCTTTATTTAATGTTCTGGAGGTGGTACAGGCTGGTCAATAAATACATAAGGGGAAACTCTACAGGGAAGGTTAATTAGTCGAGCCACTGGGAAGGAGGACACTACAGGAAGCTACGGTCCCTATCTCACATGTGAATGGGTGCACACACCCCCTTTAGGGCAACACAGTTGGCTACACACACTTCAAACGTCACCTTTCAACTATGAAAGCACTCTGATAGTGAATAAGGGCACGAGTTCACACAACACAGCATCACCGCACTCGTGGTAAAGTCTAGGTTAAGGAGACCTGCTTCTCAGTGCTATAGATGGTCTAGGGCTCGACCAATGCTGGGAGGGGAGACTAAGGGTGATAGGGAAACAAACAAACAAAAGTACAGAAAACCCCTCTAACCTGTGGCTCACAACAGAGACAGGACAGACCGATAGCCCACCGGCTAGAGGGAAATCAAAGTTAACTGGGTAGGAGTAGCACACACAAGTATACAAGTAAACAATCTAAAAAGAACAGCAGCCAACACACCCCGATGCTGCGTCGGTCTAAAAACAAACAAACAAACAAACAAACAAACACAGTTAAATGTTCACATTCAACAATGCACATTGCAACAGAGCCCCCTTCTCAAGATCTAGTATCTAGTCTTGATACATTGCACTAATCCCTTTAACAATATGTAATAAATAGTCCAATACATTGCACGTATCCCCGTTAAAATACTACCATTTAATAAATCGGTAATCTAACTAGCACTCAGCCAGCTACCATGGCCTCACCTGTGTTACCGCCAGTGTTAAATAACCACCTTTAAATGCCAGTGATATGCTGGCATAACCATGTTTAAAATGCCAGTGATACCCCTTTAATGAAATCATATGGCGCCGAGAAGACGCAATAGCGTTACCTTGTAACAAGAAGTATCGCCGTGTATACACATACCTGCGGCAGCATTAGTGCAGTCACACAGTTAATCCACACAGTTGCAAAGGACGACAATGCACGGCCACATCTGCGTTGGCTCCCTCTCACACTAACCAAACAGAGACCCATGTAAATAGGTTGGCACAGACAAAATAACGTTCAAGGAAAAGTGCATTCCGACATACCTGTACAAGCCGACAACGCTGCCTTGCACAAACGCCTAGCTAGCAGCCTGGGCGAGTTACCTAGCTAAGGACCCAAGGTGTTCGTACATATGCCCGTACAAATTACCACCCCGCTCCTTGCCGCTAATAATGACGTCACCCAAGCACAAACGGGGAGAGAGTCATAAAGCACTGCCCTCAAGTAACTACGTACTTCCACATGCTACATATATATATGTATATATATATGTGTATATATATATACACATATATATATAATAATATATTATTAAAGTCATCGGTAATACTTTGGTTGAAGGATATTCTTCCCAGCAACCTAGAAACATATCTTATTGGTTGCATTGTTTTTCCAACACAAAACCACTCAAATGCGTAGTGCATGGACCGAGAAAGACAAACAAATCAACGTAACTGTAACAGATAACAACACAGATACAATTCTCATTTATTCATTTTATTTAAATTTGATTAAATTGTATTACAATTTATTAATACAATTAATTCCATTTTTTTTGTTTAATCTGAGAGTTCCAGGGTCTTCTCTGAATACCTTGAAGGCCCTGACACTTCACCACTGATGTATATATACGTGTTGTCTGACGGCGCGGAGTGTGGAGCGAGTGTCCGCGCTGTGCCCATTGCCACCGGAGGCGGAGCCATCGACGTCGTCGCCTGTCTTCTGCGGTGGAGATGGAGCGCCCGGAGAGAGAGGCGTTTCGGCCGTGTTGCTGGCGGGACAAGCGGTGGCGTTGTGTACGTCGGGGGCGGAGCCACCAACCACGTCCCGCACAGACCAGAGACTCTTTATTTTTATTTTTGTGGGGACTGAGTTCTTGGCAGTGCAGGGAGCGAGAACCCATCCCCACTCCAATTTATGTTTTGTCCCGTATGTCCTTCCTTCCCCCAATACCCCTTCCCCCAGGAGGCTCTACACTGCCCACGTGAGCAGTAGGGGACGGAGTAAGAGTGGCGCTGAGGGTGGGTCTATAGGGGTCTTACTACCTGTTTTTTTAATGAAATTTTAGATTAATAAAGCAACCCTTATTGTATTAATATCCTGGTCTCTTGTGTGATGTGTGTGTTGGGGAATTGAAATCCTGTGTTGGGTGGAGTTTAGGGGTCACCTAAACCGTGACACCTCTAAATTGGCGTTGGTCGGCAGGATTTCTCAGTCCAGCAAAGTGTAATGTTAATGACAATGTTATGAAAGTGAAAGTGGCAGCAGTCCTAGCAGTTCAGTAGGTGCACTGCCTGTGGATAAAAACGATCTACTAACTACCAGACGGCACGGGGGAGAAGAGATGGTGCCCAGGGTGGTTGCATTCCTTTATGATGGACATGGCCTTCTTCCGACATCTGGTCCTAAAGATCTCCTCAATGCATGGTGCACACCCGATAATCTTCTCTGCCGTCCTCACGACCCTCTGGATGGCATTCTTGTCCCGTGCAGGGGTGTTGCCGTACCAGCTGACTACTTCCACCGGTGTCCCGTCCAGGCTGATGGTGGAGTGGGTGCCCCGGTGGCTCCTGAAGTCCACGATGAGCTCCTTAGTCTTGCTGACATTCAGTGTGAGGCTGTTGTCCTCACACCATCGTGTCAGCAGGACTACCTCATCTCTGTACTCCGTCTCATCGCCCTCGCTTATCAGGCCGATGACTGTGGTGTCGTCTGCAAACTTGAATCCGATTATTGCTGTGCGTGGCAGAACAGTCATGTGTGTACAGCGAGTACAGCCGGGGACTGAGGCAGCAGCCTTGGGGTGCTCCGGTGTTGAGGACCAGAGTGGATGAGATGTTGTTCCCAATCTTCACCACTTGAGGCCTGCCCGTCAGGAAGTCCATAATCCAGTTACAATCTTGCAACATTGTAGGTAGGCCTCCAATGTTGCAAGATTACGTAGGCTGTTTAATAACAAATATTATTTTGCATGATTTATTGGTGATATTGAGCTTAGAAACTACAACCGGAAGTGGTGATTCAAAACGGAAGTGACGAACCGGAAGTGACACTGAACTAGTTTGCGAACGAGTCCGAACTAGTTATTTTAGGTCAACTGAACGAAGTGAACTGTGTCCCAGAAAAGTGCCACAGGAATAATTGTTGCCACTTCTATGAACTACCTAAAGTATATAGTGTAGCAATCTGGTAATGGGTTGCTGTGTGGGTCAGTCAGACGTCCCCTGTCTCAAGTCAAGTCAAGTCAACTTTATTGTCACATCAAAGTATAAGCAATGGGTGAAAATCGTATGTGCAATACCCGACGACAGACAGCAGTTATAAAAAAAATGAATAGAATAAAAAAGAAGCAAAAAGTACAAACTGTATAAAGTTAAATATAAAAAATTTAAAAGTGCATATATAAAACGCAATATATTAGCATATATAAATCAATGTAATAAAATATACATTGTTATATGCTATACACCCTTGTTCAGCAGCCTGATGGCCTGACTGTTGAAGTTGTCTCTAATGTTTGTGCAGCACTTGATACTGCGGTATCGCCTGCCTGACAGTAAAAGTGTCTCTCAAGTGTCTCTCAGCCAATCACAGAGCTGCGCAGCAAGGTTGGTCGTGTGCGGGTCTGTGAGCAGAGGGGGCTGGTGTGTTTCGTTGACCCTGCGGCGTGTCAGTGTGATTAGTGTGTTAATAAAGTTGGTCATTCAACCTGTAACCTGAGTGAAACTTTCTGCTGGTAACAACAGGTATAATAAAATAACCTGCCTCCGCATCTTTGTGGAACATTACAATATCTAATATATAAATAGTGAAAGACCCCTCTCACCCCAACCATGGACTATTTCCCCTCCTCCCCTCTGGGAGGCGCTATAGAAACCTTTGTTCCAAGTCAAGCAGGCTTAGGAACAGCTTCTTCCTCAGCTGTCATCTCTCTGGGAGACTGCACCACGAAGACAGCCCCCCCCCCCCACCCCGCCTGCAGCCCCCCCTGCTGCCACACCCCTGCCCCCCACCTCTGCTCAATATATCCTATAATAATAATACATCACCATCAATGTCTTGACTGCCTTGTACTGTACAACTACCTACCTCTAACTATAGTTCACATATTTATTGATAACATACCTGTAAATGTGTACATTTTTACTGTACCTGCCGTATATGTTTTAATCCTCAACTGTTTATAGAACTGCATATCCCTGCTCACTACCTGCTGTATATACATTTATATATATGTATCCTGTTTTTCATAACTGCCTACCCCTGATCACTACCTGTTGAATACCCTTTAAATACTTACTTACCTGTATATATATATATATGTACCTATTATTATGCTCATATCTCACACATACACTACAAGTAATCGTATAACTGTTTATATACCTAGTGGACTGTCTTTTAGCAACTGTAAACTGTAAATTATTAATTATATATTTCCATGCACTTTACTGCAACATTTGCACTCTGGTTAGATGAATTATTTTCACTGGACAAAACGCTGCCCTCCTGGCCATCTTTTCACACTGGTCTTAATATTCACTGGTTCATTCTAATCTACTAATCCGACCTTGGTCTGCCCCCTGGGTAAATGATAGGCACACATTGTAAAGCGCTTTGAGTGGCAACAGGTCAGAAACAGCACGATATAAATGCAGTCATTTACTCGGTCGGTCGACTTTCCGGTCTGCTGCAGCCAGACTCCAGGGGTGCGTTTCCCGAAGCCTTCTTAACGCTACGTCGTTCGTAAGTTCCACCTTAAGCTGTACCTTAACGTCTCGCCGTGTTTCCCGAAACGTTCTTAGCTAAGTATACCTTCCGTAAGTGACCGTTTCGTAAGGCAGGTCTGGACCTCTCTTAACTCCACCTTAGCGATGTTGTCAGCTCACTCCGCTAGTGGCCACCACTGTTCCGACCCGCAAGCCTCTGAAATCAGCTGTTGGCCTAGTTTAATTTCAATCTGTGAATCAATATGTAGTTCATAACGGTAATAATATACAACAAAAATACCACATTAATGGGAATGTTTTCATGCCGAAATTGTACATTACGGTGGATACATTTTGCACTTTATTGAACATGAAATCGCCTCTTAAACTCCTAAAACTCGAAAACAGTGCTCGAAAACAGTCTTCACGATTCAGCGCCACCTCATCCAGCATGACCTCCATCTCCACATTGGTGACGCTGGCGGACCGCTTTTTGCGATGTTTTTGCCCTGACATCAGTGGCGTAGCGGAGGCCCCCGCAGACCCCGCGGTGCGGGGGAGCCCCGGAGTTTAGGAGGCCCCCACCCCCAGGGCCCCCCCCCCTACCTGTTAAGTTGCTAGGCACCACGGTTTGACTGGCCATCTGGCATACCTGCCGGCCCGGACCACCACCCTACCATCGGACTTCACGATCGCGTCAACCCCCCCCCCCCCGTTGGACTTCACGATCGCGACCCCCCCCCGTTGGACTTCATGACCTGCGGGGGAGCCCCGAAATATTGCGCAACACCACTGCCTGACATATCTAATGTTACATATCTAATGTTCATTTCTTGTTGGTGCGCTTTTATTGAAATTGTCAGCCAATCAGAGAGAATTGTGAACTACACCAGTTATGTGATGGGGCTGCTGGTTAATCAACCCTAATTGCAAAGTTATTTAAGGCACCATGACAATGATATAACAAATATTTAAATCAACCTTTTCTTGCCAAATAAGGTGTACTGGTAGGTGGCGTAATTAGCTGAGGTGGTGTAGCGGGAAGAGGCTTGATTTCACAATCTGAGGTGGCGGGCTCGTGCCACCTGTAGGCAATCATTAGATTTACGGTTTGATAATTGAGTTTGTAAGTTTTAAATTCTATGAATATGTTCTCAGTCATGATAAATGCAATATTCTTTAGTATTCCTGCAGTGTTTTATTGATACAACTCTCATAACGCGGTGAAACAGTCGCTACCTGGAGTGCAAAGTCGATTCTCGAGTCATCGATTTCAGCACAACGTCGGACGTAAGAAGGTATACCTTAAGCAGCTGCCTAAGGGATAGTTCAGGGAACACACGTAGAACAGTAAACAACTTTAGTAAGGTATACCTTTCAAGTATTCGTAACACGCTAAGAGACAACGTTATCGGGAAACGCACCCCAGGACTCTATGATAGACATTCTCACTGATACATGAGGCTGTTGTAAGGACTCCATTGTGGACGTTCTCACTGCATGAGGCTGTTCCAAGGATACAAATATATTTTTTATTTAACCCCCACACATTCAGAGGATGATAATTTTTTTTTTAACAACAAAAAATTTTCATTTCATTTTCAGTTTTGTTATAAAGCAACTGATCCAAAATACAATAAGAAACATAAGACATAAGAAAATAATATTTTCATGGCTGAAGGAATTATAATTAAACTTTTTAATTTCACAACATATACAATTAATATACAAGTAATTTAACCGTATTATGATATTAATGATGAGATGAAAGAGAAACAAATGAGATAAGTTAACCTAGTAATTGGTTGCTGTAATGTTACAATGTTATCCATTAGGGTAGCTGCTGTAAAGCTGCAAACAATGTTATCCATCAAGGTAGCTGAATATTTATAAAATAATGAATGAAGTCTCTCCACCACTCTCTGACTGAGAGTGACTGTCAGGTCAGGTTATGTCCTGTAAAAATATATATTTAATAATATTACATTCTATTAAGTGGCCTTTGGGTTCAGGGACCTCTCCTAGCCACATTAGCCCTGCTGTGGATAACAGGCCTAGACATGGCATGCCCATTAAAAACACAACATTTAACCCAATGTCATGTTTCACCAGAAATTAAAACAAACCAATAAAATATCAGCAAAAACTTTGTATCACTAACTACTGAATCACCTTTTACCCTTTTTAAACATTCATTGTTCAGTTTAAGCGTTCATTGTTCCTCACTGCTGGAGGCTACCGCATTACCTGACATTACTGAATATCCAATGCTTTCATCAGAACATTTTCTGCGTCAACAGCAAGGTGGTCAAGAGCATGACTCAAAAACGTCTCAATGAAATCATAAGAACTTGCCATCGCTGTTGGGATTCCAAAAAAAGGAATCCATCTTGTAAACTTTGCGATAACACGTATCGCAGTTTGTGGCTGTTCCTGAACCATTACACCAATAAGTTCTTTCGTTATATCCTTTCCAGAAAACATACATTTCAAGACTGCCTTAAGCTCATCTAAAGGCTTTCCTGTGTCACAGGAAAGTTTCTCCAGTGACTTTTTATCAAGACCAAATCCCAACAAATACTTTGTAATAACATCGGCCAGAATGTCATAATAATAATAATCAATCAACAAAAAAAGCCCTGGGATAGGTATAGCTGCTGCAAATGAAGATATTAAGGCGTGGTGATTAATTTGTGAACAGAAAACCTCTTTCTTCTTCTTAATGTTGCTTTTGAGGAGGTTGGGAAGGGCCAAGATCAGAGTATCTCTCTTGTGTGAAGGAAGGTCTCTCTCCATGGTCTCCTGGAGGGCGGGGAAGTCATACAACTGGAGATCAAAGTTGGAGACCAGGAAGACCTGAGGAGCCATCACACCTTGTTTTTCAAGTCCTGTTGGAAATGGAATACAGGAGGAACTTAATGTGGTCAGGAAGGAGTGTGGAAACATGTTTCAACTGTACCGTACTGGTCTGTACTAGGACTCAATCAAATGAGCTTTTCTCTTCTATAACATTATTTTAGAATCATCTTTGCGTGCTATTTAAATTATATCTAATATATATATACCATGTTTTACACTGAAACATTGAGCAGTGTTCCTTTAAAATAATTGAAATATTTCATATTTACAGTACACACAGTGACAAAAAGCGAACCTTCAATGCAATTTTCCTTGATTTTCTGGAGTGTCTTTTCTTCTCCGTAATTCTTCTTTTTCGCAGAATACAGATTGCTGTCAATCTTAGCGCGGACAAAGTAGAAAGTCTTGCCCATTTTCTTGATCTCCTGAGCCAGCTTGGCATCATTCTCTCTGAATCGGTCATTTGATACGATGATGAAAAAATCAAACTTATGAAACTCTACAAACTTTAGGTAATCATCAGCTGGGAAATTGGTGGTTCCAATTCCCGGCAGATCCCAAACTGTAACATTTGGGTATATTGGATGTCGGTAAGCCTCAGGCTCCATGTTAGTTTCCACAACACCAGTAGGGGCCGCTCCCTCATCGTTTTCGTCTATTCCCCTAAAGGCATTAACAAATGAGGACTTTCCAGATCCACTCTCTCCTGTGACAGCAATGTTCAGTGGAATACTATCAAGATCTCTCAAATACTTTTGGCTTATTGACGCAGCTTTCATTGTCATTGTTTTTCAGGGCCGTTCGAATATCTTCAATCACTTTGGATTCCAGGGACATCCTTGAGAATAAGAAAGAATAGAGAACATTATTGATAGTCCATTTAGCGTCAGCGTTGCTGTTTTTATCTGGGAGGTGTGTTATATGCTGATAATAACCATACACAGACACCAAGTGAGAACGTGCGACTGTCTTTACTGAAGGTTTAGTCAGAAAAACAAAGGCACTGAAATTAAACAGTCTCTTGGAACACAAGGAACTAAACTCACTAGAGTAGAAGAGCAGGCAAACAGGCTTTGTACTATTATGAAAACTAAATACTAAAAGAATACTAAAAGTCAGTAATGTAGGCTTTGAGATAACAAAAAAAACCACTGTCTGTGATACTGTATGCCAGGGGTTGGCAAGTAAGTTTGGCCTTGGGCCAATTTTATTCTGAGCCACTAGATGGCGGGACCAGAACATAATGACAGAAAGAGGAGAACAACACGCATGAAGAAAAACACCTGACGGAGGGAGAAGAAGACGGTACCACCGGATGGGCGGAGGAACCATATAAAAGTATTGTGTATCGAAGGAATCGGGACACTTGAGTAGACTACTGGTCAGCTAACTCGACACCACGTGTCTGGGTGGTACGTACCTGTATTTGAGTATTCACTCATCTATCTTACATTGCTGTATTAGGGTATCATTTTTATCAATAAATAACAACTAATAGACTGGTGACTCCGAGGTGTGGATTCTTCCAGTGACGCTGAGGCGGATCGCCTAATGGCGAGGTACTCTGAACACAACACTAGGTAGCAGTGGGGATTACTCACCCGCTCCATTGCATTGACTAGTGAGTTTGTGTTGTGATTCTCAACAACGTTGATACGTATTTCCGTGTTTCAAAAGAAATGTCAGAACATGTTGATTGGTTGCCGATATGAAGACCAAAGCATTAGAACTAGGGCTGTCAAAGTTAACACGTTAACACTGCACGATCAGCGGTAAACATTGACAGGGGTGGGGGGTCGAGCGACGGGTCCTGCGTATAACCTCGTAGAAAAAAAAACAATGGGCCGATCTTTTTGATGGGCCGGGCCGATCAGACAAAACAAAAAAGTTGTTGGCCCAAAAGGCACGTCGGCCCACGGTATGCAAGATGGCCAGAACAGGTGCAGTCACAGTCAAATATAAGTAAACATTACGATTTAGTGAGCTGGTGTTATTTTTTTCAAACCACACACCGCATGTGTGCTATTTCAGCACCACGCCTCCGTCACAAGACAGACATATGTTAGACTTATTTAAACCACTACTCACTTTAGTTTGGTTCCTTTTGTTGAAGTGGAATGAAACTGCAGTGAAGTTCTTGAAGCTCTGAGATGAGTTGTTCAACCTTGAAAAAGCAACTAAAAATAAATCTCTTCTGGGAACACCTTAACAAATTACTTGCATTTTTGCATTTCTGGTTCATTCCTTTAGATATAGATCATTCCCATAGATATTCTTCTCTAGTATGTACTTACATTCAGTAGATGCTCCGATATTGATGTGCTGAAAGTCCAGATTGGTACACGTCTTTTATAGGACTCAATGTAAAAGAGAAAGTTAAGATCTACTGAGATTATTCAGCACACGTGGTTTCCAAGAAACCACTGCTGGATGAAAGGAAATGCTTGTACAGCAGCAAGTGGCCTAGGCCACTAAGAATGAACTATCAAAAGTATATAATCTAATATTATATTTAATACATAAATGTAAACATTGTCAATAGTTGAGACCGGTTCATTCTAATCTATCTGTAATTCCCTCTCATGCAATGATGACAGCAATGCGTTCTTTATGATACTGGTAGGATTTATTCAAATCCAGACCGTGAGAACTGTGAAACACACACATGAAATACAATAAATCACAGATCAAACAATAACAACATACATCCATATTATTTCTACTTAGAGAGCTCTAAGGAGAGTTGTTCAACAGTGTGTGATGGATTTCTTATGTGAGCAAATTACAATATACAGTTTATAGCACAATAACAATTGCATTTTTATACATATTCTTTACTCATACATACTACTTGGCAGTCCAGCACTTACATTTTTCAGCTTCAATATTATTGCTTTAGAAGAAATTTGTGTTTAAGTGTCTGGTAAAGGAAATCTCCAACTAAACAATTAACTGCCTACTAAATAAGAGAAGGTAGAGAGGTGGACCTCTAAAATAAATATGAAAATAATACAACCATGTTATATTAATGAAATTTGTAGTTTAATATGATTTCATATCATATGTTTTACAATAAAGAATGAACTTGACAACAATCAACATGTGCTGTGTGAATGTTTTCAATGTGTTTTATTTGTTTACAGTTCAAATTTTAAGTTCAATAGGGTGTATTTGTATTGTCTGGTTTCACCAACCCATATGTGCACCCGATGGCCAATCACAAAGCATGGAAAAGTTCATGTTCAGAGCAGAATATTTTTCTGTCATGGAGAATTAGAGCCGTTCTTCACTTTGGTTTGATGGTTGGACACAATACAGATATTTCAGTTTATTCAGATAATACAATATAATAGCATAGTAAAGTAAGTGAACCTGAGGTCAGTCACGAGAGTGAACACTAAAGCTTGTGTGTGCGTAGCATTTTATTCCTCCAGGGTTTGCTGCTCCACCTTAAAGGGGGAGATTCTTCTGATTGGCTCATGTGAGCAGACACCATCTGTCTTACCCAATGGGTGTTTGTGGGGAAAACCTTCGGGGTTGTCGTGTTCAGATCTTTGCTCTTTTGTCCGGTCCTCGGATATACATATTAACTGTGCTCCAACCGGGGAAACGGAGAAGACCCCTGCGTAACAAACTAATCAAAAGAGAATTTTGAATCATAAAATATTTAATTAAGACTGCTGAGATACAATACAATTCCATACAATATTCCATGGAACAGGGAAGCCGAGATCTCCACCCGACAGACCGAATAAGCAGTTAACTGCCTGACAGTAGTTCACCCGGAAGTCTCCTGCTTCTCGGATCCAACACCTATGTCACAGCAGCGCCAACCCTCATTCACATTTCCCCCACACCTGCAGCGCATTATAATTAACCTGCCTATTTAAGCCTACCCCCGCACACTCATACTTGGCCTGATTGCCCAGATGACTCTCCAGCGTATCCAGACTGATTCCCGTTCCTGTCCCTGCCTGGTTCCCGATCTGCTGCCTGTCCCCGTCTACTCCTCTGTCTGTCCCTGCCGGTTCGTCTGCCCTGCCTGGTTCCCGATCTGCTGCCTGTCCCTGACTACGCCTCTGCCTGTTCCATGCCTGGTTCATGATCCACGCCTGTCCCTGACTACGCATCTGCCTGTCCCTGCCTGGTTCGTCTGCCCTGCCTGATTCCCGATCTACCACCCGTCCCTGACTACACCTCTGCCTGTCCCTGCCTGGTTCGTCTACTGAGCCCCGGTTCTGATCACCTGCCTGTCCCCGACAACGTCTCTGCCTGTCCCTGTCTGTGTGGTGTTTGTAATAAATATCACTATCTGCCTTTGGTGTCCATGTGCAGCATTTGGGTCCAAACCTAACCCGTGACAGAACAATCTGGCCCGAAATGGACCCAGCGCACACCACGTCATCACTGGCCCGTCGTGAGTGGATTGAGGAAACCCTCCAACAGAGCGGTGCACAGCTGGCCATCCTGGTTCAGTCGGTTGGAAGAGGACGTTTGTTTTTGTTTTTTTTGGTGACGTCAGGAGCCGTCCCATTAGAGGTCCAGAGAGGACCAAGGAGGTCCAGAGAGGTCCAGGGAAGTCCATTGATGTCCAAAGAAGACCAGAGGGGTCCAGGGAGGACCAGAGAGGACCAGAGAGGTCCAGGGAGGACCAGAGAGGTCCAAGGAGGACCAGAGAGGACCAGGGAGGTCCAGAGCAGACCTCTGAGTGAGAACCCTCAGGAAGCGGAGGAGGAGGTGGACGTCTCTGACGAGTGTGTGTAACCAGTGAG
This sequence comes from Muraenolepis orangiensis, assembly GCA_027704905.1. NCBI lineage: Eukaryota > Metazoa > Chordata > Actinopteri > Gadiformes > Muraenolepididae > Muraenolepis > Muraenolepis orangiensis. The sequence goes on along the minus strand of CM051005.1, from coordinate 9,594,963 downwards.
GACAGGATGGATGGATGCTGTTATATTCGGCTATACTGCCTACTCCTACTGCCTCCCCTGTACTGCTGTCCTATTGTTCACATGTCAAATTTCCATCTGATAGTATGAATGATGGGGGCACCCTGGTGGCTACTATATAAGAAATGCAGTGTGAGACATGTTTTGTTAGTTTGGGTAGATCTTTCCTTGACAAGTTCTTGTGCACATGCGTAGCCATTTGCATCGTTATTTGAGTTTAGTCTGAACAGTGCTGGAGTTAGTAGGGGTCAAGGTTTTTAACAGACTATACAGTTTGAGGTTTTAACCGAGTATTGCAGCCACTGTCAGTATAATCTGTTTATATTCAATGGTTTCTGTGAGGGTGGCGTTAAGCAGGTATTGGATGATTTTCGTTTTTTCTGATATTTTGTTCTCACTAGCTTCAGCATTTCATTCTTGGTTTTCACCCACGTGACTAAAACCTTAACGTTTATCCGCCATGTTGGAGCCCTTCAAATGTAAACACTGAGTCACAATATATATACACTCGAGTGACAAACGACATGGTTCATTGTATTATAGTTGGCTGTGGAAGTAAAACTGGGAAGGACAGCGTAGGACTATTCTGTTTACCTTCTGTTACACATAATCAAGGTTCGAAAAACTTACTGAAGAGAGAAAAGAAGCTTGGATTTCGGCAATAAGTCGAGATAGAAATTAATAGATAGAGAAAATAATTGTAGTTTCCAGGCTAGCTCCCTGTGTCTCCAGCTCCTAGCTTCCAGGCTAGCTCCTCGTGTCTCCGGTTCCTAGCTCCCAGGCTAGCTGTCTGTCTCCAGTTCCTAGCTTCCAGGCTAGCTCCCCGTGACTCTAGCTCCTAGTTTCCAGGCTAGCTCCTCGTGTCTCTAGCTCCCTAGCTCCCAGGCTAGCTCCGTGGCTACGCCAGCACCTCATGGTTCTGAGCCCATCGTTTCCCGGGCTGGTTCCACATCTGCTCCGTGGCTACACCTGCTCCCGAGGACCCTCACCTGCTCCCGAGGAGGACCCCCACCTGCTCCCGAGGACCCCCACCTGCTCCCGATGAGGACCCCCACCCGCTCCCGAGGACCCCCCACCTGCTCCACCTGCTCGCTGCTCCAGAGGAGGACCCCACCAGCTCCCGAGGACCCCTTCCTATCTCGCGGACCCCTCTCTGCCGAAGAACGACGTCGGGGGCGATATCCTGAGAACCCGGGGCTCGTCCGTTGCCTCCCCTCAGGGGGGGGATACTGTTGTGCCCCCGTGCTCTAATTGATCCCAGGTGTTTCCCATCATAATCAGGCCGACTGAGGCCAATGAACACCTGGGATCTTAGGTCTGTCGAAGACCGACGTCGGGGCTTGATCATTGCGAACCTTCCTGAGAACCATCCTGACGATGACCGACGTCGGGGGTGAGATCGTTGAGAACCTTATGGCTCCCTCCTACCTGTGAACCTGTGTCTACAGCTCTGACTACATTGCGTCTCGTCCTAACCCCCCCCCCCCCCCGCTCCAAGGACCCTCTCCGCGTTCCACCCTCTGGACCATCTCTTTTTTCATTAAAGACATTTTCCGCTGTTTTGAGTGTCCTATCTTTTCTTCTGGGTTCTCTGGCACATTTGGCTCGCTGGTCTCGTTGGGTCCTAACACTTAGTGTACTTATTGAGTGAATGTGTCTGCAAGTACGTAGTACTTTCTTTCACCCATTTCGATGGAATAAATGTCAACATGCTTGACTAGGCCATGCTTGAATGTGCCCTATTGCTATGTAGTTCTCTATGATGCCTTGTGTATATAGAGAACCAATATTCTTCAAAGTTCACCTTCATCTAAAACAAAAACAAACAAATAAACTAAATAATTCCTCAATTAAACACAAGAACAGCTTCTTGTGGTCACCATGGTTCCAAAAGGTAAACCTAGTCAGTCTGCCATTTGCCAGACACCAAGGAGAAGCTTGAGATCACTACAAGGAAAGGACGGGGGAGAGAATCTTCACTTGAACACTGACAAGCAGGGACCACTTGGTTTACCCTGTCCCAGTTAGACGAGCACCTTAAGTGATTTCCTCCTCAATGTCTGCAGGCACACACCGAACAAGCATCCAGAATTAACATGTAAAAATAAATCAAAGAAAAATATCAAAGAAAACAATCATTTAGAATAAACATTTTTAAATCGTGCCTAATTGTGAATCTTAAAATAGCAAAACTCAACCTAAATTGTCATTAATTTTAACTTTGTAACTGCCTCTGTGTTCAGTTTGAGTTTTGGTTCCTACCAGTTTTTGGTTCCTACCTAAATGCTGTAGATTAAGGGCGGAACTAATGGTTGAAGCGCACAGTGTCCGGGGACATTTTATGCCGACGCACGCGTGTCAAAATCTCTGGATTTAAGAGATAGTTCAGTCACAGTCAGTCAGTTCAGTCAGTAAAGTCCCCATAATTTCCTCTCTTATTGCATGCAGCCAATAAGGTACGTTTGGTGTTGTGGTTGTTAGCTGTGTGTAGGCCCAAGCCAGGTAGCTAAAGTGCTAACGAAATGGTTGCTGTGTAAGCCCAAGCCAGGTAGCTAAAAGTGCTAACTAAATGTTTGCTAAGTGAGTTTATTATTATTATTATTGCAGAAGGACGTAATGTGTTTTGTAGGTTAAGTTTATTTTGGTTAACAATATTGTAAAGACATGTGGCCTCAGGCCAGATGACACGATAACAAAATCGATCATTGACCTTCGACCTAAGGTACTCTGGTACCATGTACACTTATGAGCATCCTTATGTTTGAACATGGTGTTTGTTATGGCCAATCCATGACTAGCACAGAAATCCAATAACAAAACCCCACTCCGGTTCAGATCAGGTAGGCCGTTCATCCCCAACGCGCCTCTCCAAGTTTCCCCATCGTCTCAGGAGGACTATAGAGTCCCCTTCAGGAGCCCCATGCAGGACTCCATCCAGGGTGTGCAAGAAGGCGGGATATTCTGAACTGTTGTTTGGTGCATAGGCACAAACAACAGTCAGAGTTTTCCCTCCCATGACCCTAAGGCGTAGGGAGGCGACCCTCTCGTCCACCGGGGTAAACTCCAACAAAGCGGCACTCAGCCGGGGACTTGTGAGTATCGCCACACCTGCCCTGCCCCTCACACCCTGAGCAACTCCAGATAAAGAAAGAGTCCAACCCCTATCCAGGAGTTTAGTTCCAGAGCATGTGCTGTGCGTAGAGGTAAGCCCCACCAGATCTAATTGGTAGCGCTCCACCTCCCGCACAAGCTCAGGCTCCTTCCCCCCCAGAGAGGTTACATTCCACGTCCCCAAAGCCAGTCTCTGTTGACTGGGTTTGGTCCGTCGAGGCCCCCTGCCTTCACTGCCACCTAACTGGCAGTGCACCCGACCCCAGCGGTTCTTCCCGTAGGTGGTGGGTCCGCGGGAAGGAGAAAGTGGCCACGTTGCTTTTTCGGGCTATGCCCGACCGGGTTCCGTGGCTAACCCGGCCACCAGGCGCTCGCTGACGGGCCCTCTTTCCGGGTCTGGCTCCGGAAAGGGGCCCCGGGCTTCCTCCGGGCAGGGTAACATCACTTCTTCTTGTTTGTTTGTCCATTAGGGTCTTTGAACCATTCTTAGTCTGGCCCCTCCCCTGAGACCAATCTGCCATGGGAGACCCTACCAGGAGCACTAGGCTCCAGACAACACAGCTCTCAGGTTCACAGGGACACCCAAACCTCTCCACCACGATAAGGTGATGCTTCCCGGAGAGGTATGTCCATTCAAATCTATATTTAATAATATTACATTCTATTAAGTGGCCTTTGGGTTCAGGCACCTCTCCTGGCCACATTAGCCCTGCTGTGGATAACAGGCCTGGACATGGCATGCCCATTAAAAACACAACATTTAACCCAATGTCATGTTTCACCAGTAATTAAAACAAACCCATAAAACATCAGCAAACACTGTGTATCACTAACTACTGAATTACTTTTTACCCTGTTTCATTCATTGTTTCATTGTTTCATTTAAGTGTTCATTGTGCCTCCACGGCTGGAGGCTACCGCATTACCATACATTTTCTGCATCAACAGCTAGGCTGTCAAGAACATGACTCACAAACCTGTAAATGGAACAATAAGAAAGCTTAAATCCAACAAGTTATTTTGTTATATCCTTTCCAGAACACATATATTTCAAGACTGCCTTTAGATCATCTAAAGGATTACTTATGTCACTGGAAAGTTTCTCCAGCTACTTTTTATCAATGATGTTTATCAAATCGAACTTTTCAAACTCTACATGCTTCAGTTACAGATGAGCTGGGAATTTGGTGGTTCTGATTCCCGGCAGATCCCATACTGTAAGATTTGGGTATTTTGGATGTGGGTAAGCCTCAGGTATCGTGGTTTCCACTCCAGTAGGGGCCGCAATTTGGTTTCAATGGACACCCTCTTCTCGTTCCAACAGTGCAGTAGAGAGGGTCAGCAGCTTTAAGTTCCTCGGCGTGCACATCTCTGAGGACCTCACATGGTCCACGCACACCACACACGTGGTGAAAAGGGCCCACAACGCCTGTATTTCCTCAGGCGGAAATTCAGCATGGGCCCCCGCATACTGAGAACATTCTACACCGACACAATCGAGAGTGTTCTTACAGGGTGTATCACCGCCTGGTACGGGAACTGCACCGCACTGGAGCGCAGAGCACTTCAAAGGGTGGTGCGGACGGCCCAGTATATCGTTGGAGGTAAGCTTTCCTCCCTCCTGAATACATACAACAAGCGGTGCGTGGCCAAGGCCAAACGCATCATAAAAGACAATGCCCACCCCAGCCACGAACTGTATTCACTCTTTTTCTGTGCTGACATATTGCAGTTTATATATTGCATTTAACTTTATAGAGTTTTGTACTTTTTTACTTATTTTTATTTTATTCTGTTATACTGCTGTCTGTCGTCGGGTATTGCACATAAGATTTTCACTCATTGCGTATACTTGTGTAAACTGTGAAGTGACAATAAACTTAACTTAACAACCCGGTGAGCCCAGTGGGTATTGGGCTCTTAGTGTTGGCCTCTTATCCTGATGGCCTGCAGAACATTAACTTTAACAGCCTGTTCTATGTCCCCTTGTCCTCTGGGTCCACAGAAACATGTCCATATATCATCACGAGATAAGATTATATTCAACTTTAAAAATACAGTCTAACCAGAGTGCAAATGTTGCAGTAAAGTGCATGGTAATATATCATTCACAGTGGTTAAATTAGATGTAAAGACCGTCTACTAGGTATAAAAACAGGTATACAATGTATGAGATATTTGCAGAATTATAGGTATATATATATATATACAGATAAGTATACAAGTATTCAACAGGTAGGCAGCAGCAATTATATCAACAGGATAAATATATCCTTTTGAGCAGGGATATGTAGTTGTATCAACAGTTGAAGATGAATTATTTCACGGTAAGTCAGTGTATTTGTGCTCCTTCAAAAGAGACAGTCTGGACAGATATTACAAATTGAATTTATGACTCACTTTTGGACGGTTCCTCTTGTTGAAGCGGATAAATCTGCAGTGACACTTAGAGAGCTCTAAGGAGAGTTGTTCAACAGTGTGTGATGAATTTCTTATGTGAGCAAATTACAATATACAGTTTATAGCACAATAACAATTGCATTTTTATACATATTCTTTACTCATACATAACAACTTGGCAGTCCAGCACTTACATTTTCCAGCTTCAATATTATTGCTTTAGAAGTCAATTTGTGTTTAAGTGTCTGGTAAAGGAAATCTCCAACTAAACAATGAACTGCCTACTAAATAAGAGAAGGTAGAGAGGTGGACCTCTGAGACACAAAATGTTGTAAACACGTGATTTCCAAAAAGCCACTTGTCGAAGAAGATATCAACCGGCGACTGAAGAGAGCTTTGGAGAGCTGAACATTAGTAAAATAAATATGTAAATAATACAACCATGTTATATTCATGAAATTTGTAGTTTAATATTATTTCATATCATATGCTTTACAATAAAGAATGAACTTGACAATAATCAACATGTGTTGTGTGAATGTTTTCAATGTGTTTTATTTGTTTACAGTTCAAATTTTAAGTTCAATAGTTTTTTATTATCTGGTTCCACCAACCCATATGTGCACCTGATGGCCAATCACAAAGCATGGAAAAGTTCATGTTCAGAGCAGAATATTTTTCTGTCATGGAGAATTAGAGCCGTTCTTCACTTTGGTTTGATGGTTGGACACAATACAGATATTTCAGTTTATTCAGATAATACAATATAATAGCATAGTAAAGTAAGTGAACCTGAGGTCAGTCACGAGAGTGAACACTAAAGCTTGTGTGTGCGTAGCATTTTATTCCTCCAGGGTTTGCTGCTCCACCTTAAAGGGGGAGATTCTTCTGATTGGCTCATGTGAGCAGACACCATCTGTCTTACCCAATGGGTGTTTGTGGGGAAAACCTTCGGGGTTGTCGTGTTCAGATCTTTGCTCTTTTGTCCGGTCCTCGGATATACATATTAACTGTGCTCCAACCGGGGAAACGGAGAAGACTCCTGCGTAACAAACTAATCAAAAGAGAATTTTGAATCATAAAATATTTAATTAAGACTGCTGAGATACAATACAATTCAATACAATATTCCATGGAACAGGGAAGCCGAGATCTCCACCCGACAGACCGAATAAGCAGTTAACTGCCTGACAGTAGTTCACCCGGAAGTCTCCTGCTTCTCGGATCCAACACCTATGTCACAGCAGCGTCAACCCTCATTCACATTTCCCCCACACCTGCAGCGCATTATAATTAACCTGCCTATTTAAGCCTACCCCCGCACACTCATACTTGGCCTGATTGCCCAGATGACTCTCCAGCGTATCCAGACTGATTCCCGTTCCTGTCCCTGCCTGGTTCCCGATCTGCTGCCTGTCTCCGTCTATGCCTCTCCCTGTCCCTGCCGGTTCGTCTACCCTGCTTGGTTCACGATCTACCGCCTGTCCCTGACTACGCCTCTGCCTGTTCCATGCCTGGTTCATGATCCACCGCCTGTCCCTGACTACGCATCTGCCTGTCCATGCCTGGTTCGTATACCCTGCCTGGTTCCCGATCTACCACCCGTCCCTGACTACGCCTCTGCCTGGCCCTGCCTGGTTTGTCTACCGAGCCCCGGTTCTGATCACCTGCCTGTCCCCGACAACGTCTCTGCCTGTCCCTGTCTGTGTGGTGTTTGTAATAAATATCACTATCTGCCTTTGGTGTCCATGTGAAACCTAACCCGTGACAGAACAATCTGGCCCGAAATGGACCCAGCGCACACCACGTCATCACTGGCCCATCGCGAGTGGATTGAGGAAACCCTCCAACAGAGCGGTGCACAGCTGGCCATCCTGGTTCAGTCGGTTGGAGGAGGACGTTTGTTTTTGTTTTTTTGTTTTTGGGACATCAGGAGCCGTCCCATTAAAGGTCCAGAGAGGACCAGAGAGGACCAGAGAGCACCAAGGAGGTCCAGGGAGGTCCAGGGAGGACCAGAGCAGTCCAAAAAGGACCAGCGAAGTCCAGGGAGGTCCAGAGAGGTCCAGAGAGGACCAGCGAGGTCCAGGGAGGACCAGGGAGGTCCAGAGCAGACCTCAGAGCAGACCTCAGAGCAGATCTCTGAGTGAGAACACTCAGGAAGCGGAGGAGGAGGAGGAGGTGGACGTGGACGTCTCTGACGAGTGTGTATAACCAGTGAGGACAGGATGGATGGATGCAGTTATATTCGGCTATACTGCCTACTCCTACTGCCTCTCCCCTGTACTGCTGTCCTATTGTTCACATGTACAATTTCCATCTGATAGTATGAATGATGGGGGCACCCTGGTGGCTACTATATAAGAAATGCAGTGTGAGACATGTTTTGTTAGTTTGGGTAGATCTTTCCTTGACAAGTTCTTGTGCACATGCGTTTTATTCTTGGTTTTCACCCACGTGACTAAAACCTTAACAACGGTTATCCGCCATGTTGGAGCCCTTCAAACGTAAACACTGAGTCACAATTTATACGCTCGAGTGACGAAACGACATGGTTCATTGTATTATAGTTGGCTGTGGAAGTAAAACTGGGAAGAAGGACAGCGTAGGACTATTCCGTTTACCTTCTGTTACACATAATCAAGGTGAAGAGTTCGAAAAACTTACTGAAGAGAGAAAAGAAGCTTGGATTTCGGCAATAAGTCGAGATAGAAATTAATAGATAGAGAAAATAAATAAATCTTAGAAATGAAATGCACTTTTGACTTCTGGTGACGAGTTGTTCTCTTACCTTCCTTTGTTGAAACACACTATTGTAAGTCGCTTTGGATAAAAGCATCTGCTAAATGACTAATGTAATGATACAACAACTAAAGACATCCTGAAGAGCGAGAGTTTGCAGTAAGCATTTTGTTTGATATAAGTGGACTGGAAACCTACGCTTATCCTCGGGAAAAGACAATATAGAGAGGAAAACGTTGAGGCGGCTGCAAACATAATAATATATATAACAACATGCTACTATATAATACATTATAGTTATAGATATATAGCAACATGCGTCTATATAATAATAGTTCTAAATATATAGAAACACGTTACTATATAATACATAACAGTAATAAAGGAGCATGTTACTATATAGTAAATCATATACATAGTATACTATAGTTGGACATCGTATCGTCTCAATGTATGTAGCGGATGTATGTTCATATTATTTATTATATAGTATCATGTTCATATATTTATATAACTATGATGTATTATATAGTAACATGTTGCATTTCCTTGTACAGAGGCTACGAACCCGGACACCATTTGGTTAAATAACTCCAAGCTTTTAAAGGCCCGCGGACCCACCACCTACGGGAAGAACCACTGGGGTCGGGTACACTGCCAGTTAGGCGGCAGTGAAGGCAGGGGGCATCGACGGACCAAACCCAGCCAACAGAGACTGGCTTTGGGGACGTGGAATGTCACTTCTCTGGGGGGGAAGGAGCCTGAGCTGGTGCGGGAGGTGGAGCGCTACCAATTAGATCTGGTGGGGCTTACCTCTACGCACAGCACTGGCTCTGGAACTAAACTCCTGGATAGGGGTTGGACTCTTTCTTTCTCTGGAGTTGCTCAGGGTGTGAGGCGCCGGGCGGGCGTGGGGATACACACAAGTCCCCGGCTGAGTGCCGCTTTGTTGGAGTTTACCCCGGTGGACGAGAGGGTCGCCTCCCTACGCCTTAGGGTCATGGGAGGGAAAACTCTGACTGTTGTTTGTGCCTATGCACCAAACAACAGTTCGGAATATCCCGCCTTCTTGCACACCCTGGATGGAGTCCTGCATGGGGCTCCTGAAGGGGACTCTATAGTCCTCCTGGGAGACTTCAACGCACACGTGGGTAACGATGGGGAAACTTGGAGGGGCGTGTTGGGGATGAACGGCCTACCTGATCTGAACCGGAGTGGGGTTTTGTTATTGGATTTCTGTGCTAGTCATGGATTGGCCATAACAAACACCATGTTCAAACATAAGGATGCTCATAAGTGTACATGGTACCAGAGCACCTTAGGCCGAAGGTCAATGATCGATTTTGTTATCGTATCATCTGGCCTGAGGCCGCATGTTTTGGACACTCGGGTGAAGAGAGGGGCAGAGCTGTCAACCGATCACCATCTGGTGGTGAGTTGGGTAAGATGGCGGGGGAAGCCTCTGGACAGACCTGGTAAGCCCAAACGTGTAGTGCGGGTGAACTGGGAACGTCTGGTGGATGCCCCTGTCCGGGAGACCTTCAACTCACACCTCCGCCGGAATTTTTCGGGCATCTCTGTGGAGGCTGGGGGCATTGAGCCAGAGTGGTCTTTGTTCAAAGCTTCTATTGCCGAAGCTGCGGTTGAGAGTTGTGGCCTCAAGGTCATTGGTGCCTCAAGGGGCGGCAACCCTCGGACTTCGTGGTGGACACAGGTGGTCAGGGAAGCCGTCCGGCTGAAGAAGGAGGCCTTCCGGGCTATGTTAGCCTGTGAGACTCCGGACTCGGTTGCGAGGTATCGACAGGCCAAGAGGACGGCAGCCTCGGCTGTAGCGGAGGCAAAGCAGCGGGTGTGGGAGGAATTCGGAGAAGCCATGGAGAAGGACTTTCAGTCGGCACCAAAGCGTTTCTGGCAAACAATCCGGCGCCTCAGGAGGGGGAAGCGTGGGTCCATCCAAGCTGTGTACAGTAAGGGTGGGACATTGCTGACCTCAACTGAGGAGGTGATCGGGCGGTGGAAAGAACACTTTGTGGAACTTCTTAACCCAACTACACCCTCAATGGTAGAGACAGAGCTGGAGGATGAAGGACGGCAAACGTCAATCTCCCTGGAGGAAGTCACTGCGGTAGTCAAACACCTCCGCAGTGGCAAAGCCCCAGGGGTTGATGAGATCCGTCCAGAAATGCTAAAGGCTCTGGGTGTTGAGGGGCTGTCATGGATGACACGTCTTTTCAACATTGCGTGTAAGTCTGGGACAGTGCCTGAGGAGTGGCAAACGGGGGTGGTGGTACCCCTGTTCAAAAAGGGTGACCAGAGGGTGTGTGCCAATTACAGGGGTATCACATTACTCAGCCTCCCTGGGAAAGTCTACTCCAAGGTGCTGGAAAGGAGGGTTCGGCCGATAGTCGAACCTCAGATTGAAGAGGAACAATGCGGATTCCGCCCTGGTCGTGGAACAACGGACCAGCTTTTCACTCTTGCAAGGATCCTGGAGGGGGCTTGGGAGTATGCCCATCTGGTCTACATGTGTTTTGTAGATTTGGAGAAGGCATATGATCGGGTCCCTCGGGAAATACTGTGGGGGGTGCTGCGGGAGTATGGGGTGCGGGGGTCATTGTTGAGGGCCATCCAATCTCTCTACTCCCAAAGCAAGAGCTGTGTCCGGATTCTCGGTACAAAGTCAGGCCTGTTCTCAGTGGGTGTTGGCCTCCGCCAGGGCTGCGCTTTGTCACCCATCCTGTTTGTGATTTTCATGGACAGGATTTCAAGGCGTAGTCATGGAGGGGAGGGGTTTCAGTATGGTGGGCTCAGGATTGAATCACTGCTGTTTGCAGATGATGTGGTCCTGTTTGCGTCATCAGTATGTGACCTTCAGCACTCACTGGATCGGCTTGCAGCAGAATGTGAAGCGGCTGGGATGAGGATCAGCACCTCCAAATCTGAGGCCATGGTTCTTAGCAGGAAACCGGTGGATTGTCTACTCCAAGTAGGGAGGGAGTCCTTATCCCAAGTGAAGGAGTTCAAGTATCTCGGGGTCTTGTTCTCGAGTGAGGGGAGGATGGAGCGTGAGATTGACAGGAGAATAGGTGCAGCGGGAGCGGTATTGGGTGCACTTTGGCGCACCGTTGTAACCAAAAGAGAGCTGAGCCAGAAGGCAAAGCTCTCGATCTACCGATCAGTCTTCGTTCCTACCCTCACCTATGGCCATGAGCAATGGGTAATGACCGAAAGGACGAGATCGCGAATACAAGTGGCCGAAATGAGTTTCCTCAGGAGGGTGGCTGGTATCTCCCTGAGGGATAGGGTGAGAAGCTCAGTCACTCGTGAGAGACTCGGAGTAGAGCCGCTGCTCCTTCGCGTAGAAAGGAGCCAGTTGAGGTGGTTCGGGCATCTAGTAAGGATGCTTCCTGGTCGCCTCCCGAGGGAGGTTTTCCAGGCACATCCAACTGGGAGGAGACCACGGGGCAGACCGAGGTACAGGTGGGGTGATTACATCTCCACACTGGCCTGGGAACGCCTCGGGATCTCCCAGTCAGAGCTCGTCGATGTTGCCAGAGAGAGGGAAGTTTGGAGTCCCCTGCTGGAGCTGCTACCTCCGCGACCCGATTTCGGATAAGCGGGAGAAGATGGATGGATGGATGGATTTTAAAGGCCTTAAATTGCTGTTTGGTGTAATAGCTGGTCTCCAAAACGAGGTAGCTCAGCACATCTGTAGCCTCACTTGGTGGCAAACACTCAGGGTCAAACTGATCGGGATACTAGCGGGGTCGACACCAACTAGCAATATTTTTTGTATATATCTCTTTATATGGATTTCGAGGCCTTTTACGTACTCAGAAAGCACTAGGATATCTTTAGCTAGATATTCCAAGTCATCCTTGATTGCTTTCTGTGATAGATCCATAGAGAAGTCGAAAGGTTTCAGGTAGAACGTGAGAGCTGTATAGAAATGGCTTATGTTTAAATATATTTTAACACCACGAGGCGCTCCAACATGGCGGACGCCCAAATATAGAAAGCCCTCTGACGTCATCTGAAAACCAAGAAAAAGTGGCCTTCGCTTTTGCCTCTACTATCATTTTGAACCTTGCCATAGGATTAGGTTCTGATTCCCATGTTGCCTATACATACACTCCTGTATCCATTGTCTTTGGGTCTTTTAGGGTTATTACTAGTGGGTTACATTTCTCTGTTTTACACTCAACCTCTGTTGTGGTTATATTTTTAACTGTGAGTCTGTTTTTAAACTCTGGTGTTGGATTGTACCCCCAATCCCTAAACCCTGAATACGATATCACCCCACTCTATTCCTGGCAATCACACCAATATGCACATACCCTTACTCCCCATATGTTTGGTCTTAATGCGCCACAAGATACGTGGGTTATACGAATGTCTTTGTCCGCCCAAAGGTAGCTTGCCTTATTTTATTTATTTAAAAAAAATAGACTACTGATGTTTCTCCTTCTACAAAAATCAAATTAATTTTGCCGGACCGTGTTATGAGCCCATTTCCTTTAATCCTTGCTTAATTCTCTCAATGTCATTGCCTACTACACATACATTGTATTTGATTCCTAATAGTGTGGTGATAACATTTATTATGTTATTGACAAAATGGCTACCGTTGTATAGACTCAGTTTTTCTGGATTACCGAATCTGGGGATGACTCAGATAACCATGCATTTGGCTACACTTGTGTTTTGCCCCCGCGCTTTAATTTATCCCAGGTGTTTCCCATCATAATCAGGCTGGCTGAGGCCAATGAACACCTGGGATCTACCCTACTTAGAGCTGTCGAAGACCGACGTTGGGGCTTGACCATTGCGAACCTTCCTGCAAACCTTCCTGAGAACCATCCTGACGAAGACCGACGTCGGGGCGAGATCGTAGAGAACCTTATGGCTCCCTCCTACCCCTGAACCTGTGTCTCCAGCTCCGACTACGTCCCATCTCGTCCTAACTCCCCCCCCCCCCCCCCGCGCTCAAAGGACCCTCTCCACGTTCCACCCTCTGAATCAACTCCCCGCGTCGACCATACCTCGTAACCTATCCAACCCTACCTTGACATTTTCCGTTGTTTTGGGTGTCCTGTCTTCTTCTGGGTTCTCTGGCACATTTGGCTCGCCAGTCTCGTTGGGTCCTAACAGAATGTTCAAGCCTAAATTGAGCCAAGCCGGGAACCCAGAAGCGGGGAGCGGGACACCACCCATGTTACGCTAGCTCCCTGTGTCTCCAGCTCCTAGCTTCCAGGCTAGCTTCTTGTGACTCCAGTTCCTAGCTCCCAGGCTAGCTCCCTTTGTCTCCAGTTCCTAGCTCACAGGCTAGCTCCCTGTGTCTCCAGTTCCTAGCTCCCAGGCTAGCTCCCTTTATCTCCAGTTCCTAGCTCCCAGGAAAGCTCCCTGTGTCTCCAGCTCCTAGCTTCCAGGCTAGCTCCCCGTGACTCTAGCTCCTAGTTTCCAGGCTAGCTCCTCGTGTCTCTAGCTCCCTAGCTCCCAGGCTAGCTCCGTGGCTACGCCAGCACCTCATGGTTCTGAGCCCATCGTTTCCCGGGCTGGTTCCACATCTGCTCCGTGGCTACACCCGCTCCCGAGGACCCCCACCTGCTCCCGATGAGGACCCCCACCCGCTTCCGAGGACCCCCCACCTGCTCCCGAGGAAGACCCCACCGGCTCCCGAGGACCCCTTCCTATCTCGCGGACCCCTCTCTGCCGAAGAACGACGTCGGGGGCGATATCCTGAGAACCCGGTCGTCCGGTGCCTCCCCTCAGGGGGGGGATACTGTTGTGCCCCCGCACTCTAATTGATCCCAGGTGTTTCCCATCATAATCAGGCCGGCTGAGGACAATGAACACCTGAGATCTTAGGTCTGTCGAAGACCGACGTCGGGGCTTGACCATTGTGAACCTTCCTGAGAACCATCCTGACGAAGACCGAAGTCGGGGCTTGACCATTGCGAACCTTCCTGAGAACCATCCTGACGAAGACCGACGTCGGGGCTTGACCATTGTGAACCTTCCTGAGAACCATCCTGACGAAGACCGAAGTCGGGGCTTGACCATTGCGAACCTTCCTGAGAACCATCCTGACGAAGACCGACGTCGGGGCTTGACCATTGCGAACCTTCCTGAGAACCATCCTGACGAAGACCGACGTCGGGGGTGAGATCGTTGAGAACCTTATGGCTCCCTCCTACCTGTGAACCTGTGTCTACAGCTCTGACTACATTGCGTCTAGTCCAAACTCCCTCCCCCCCCCGCGCCAAGTACCCTCTCCGCGTTCCACCCTCTGGACCATCTCCCCGTGTACCTCGTAACCTCTCCAACCCTACCTTGTTGTTTTTCTGTTTTTGTGGATTTTTTTCATTAAAGACATTTTCCGCTGTTTTGAGTGGCCTATCTTTTCTTCTGGGTTCTCTGGCACATTTGGCTCGCTGGTCTCGTTGGGTCCTAACACTTAGTGTACTTATTGAGTGAATGTGTCTGCAAGTACGTAGTACTTTCTTTCACCCATTTCAATGGAATAAATGTCAACATGCTTGACTAGGCCATGCTTGAATGTGCCCTATTGCTATGTAGTTCTCTATGATGCCTTGTGTGTAGAACCAATATTCTTCAAAGTTCACCTTCATCTAAAACAAAAACAAACCAATAAACAAAAGAATTCCTCAATCAAACACAAGAACAGCTTCTTGTGGTCACCATGGTTCCAAAAGGTAAACCTAGTCAGTCTGCCGTTTGCCAGACACCAAGGAGAAGCTTGAGATCACTACAAGGAAAGGACAGGGGAGGGAATCTTCACTTGAACACTGACAGGCAGGGACCACTTGGTTTACCCTGTCCCAGTTAGATGAGCACTTTAAGTGATTTCCTCCTCAACGTCTGCAGGCACACACCGAACAAGCATCCAGAATTAACATGTAAAAATAAATCAAATTAAAATATCAAAGAAAACAATCATTTAGAATAAACACTATCCTTAAACCTGGTAGTACTTGCATGGATGCTGCGCAACCGGTGACCATACGGTCCTTTATGATTAGATTCAAATTTATTGTAATAATAATGCCAGCTTTTATCCAAAGTGCTTTACAAGTCATGTAAAGTCCTCATTACCCATTCATGCACTGAAGGCAGAGTCAGCCATGCAAAGTGACAGCCAGGATTAGGGTGTCATGCTCAAGGACACCTCAACAGTTTTTGCTAGGAGGAGCCGGGGATCGAACAAGTGTCCTTTTGGTTGTGAGGCGTCCGCTCTACCTCCTGAGCTATACAGCCGCCCCTATTGTTGAAGTAAAGTGCATGGACATGGCCTTCTTCCAACATCTGGTCCTAAAGATCTCCTCAATGCATGGAAGTGCACACAAGATGATCTTCTCTGCCATCCTCACGACCCTCTGAATGGCTTTCTTGCCCCATGCAGTGGTGTTTCCGTACCACAGTGATGCCACCCGTCAGGATGCTCTCTACGGTGCCCCACGGTAGAAGTTCACTAGCCACCTCTGGCCTATAGCGCTTTTTCTGAGGCACCACAGAGCATAGAGGCGCTGGTGTGCCTTCTTCAGCATGACCTCTGTGTTGCGTGTCCAGGCCAGGTCATCGAAAATCTATAGTCCCAGGAAACGGAAGCAGCTGACGACTTCCACCGGTGTCCCGTCCAGGCTGATGGTGATAGTGGTGATAGTTGAGGCTCGCTGCAGAGGAGTGTTTTGGCACTGGCACAATGGAGGTGGTTTTAAAGCACGCTGGGACAACTGCCTGAGCTAGTGACATGTTGAAAATGTCAGTTAGGACCTCGGTCAGCTGCTCAGCGCAGTTCCTGAGCACGCGACCTGGGATGCCATCATATATCATCATACTATATAATATAGACATCCGCCACTAACCTTGTAAGCTTACAATTAATGGCATTTTAGTGATAGCATTAAGACAAAATTCTTCCACATAGTATAACATTAGACAAATATGAAGAATTTAAGAAATATAGTCTAGGCAAAAAGCAAATGCGTTCGACAAAGCGGCAAAGCAGTTGAAAATATGTGTTTTTAATATTTTAAAGATATAGGAATAAAATAACCTGTCTCTCACGTTCAGGCACATAGCCAGGTTGGTTGTTCTATTTCTTATAGGCTAAGGAGTCTAGGCTTCACCTTATGGGCATGTCCCGTGGGCGCACTGCGTGCACTGAACATTTTCAGCAATGGACCAATCCGCCCACATTCCCCACTGCACCGTGCCTATAAGGCCGCGTCGAGCCGCACTCACCCTCCAATTTCTTTCAGCAATGCAGGAGGTAAGCAATGATGAATGATGAATGATGTTAACCGTCCAACCATAACGCTGCTTTTCAGGACCTGGCGGCGCCAGGGCCAAACGCACCTGCGCGAAGTGCCCGGCAAACAACCAAAATACAAAGGAATAACCAAGTTTATTAAAAAAATATATCCCTGCAGGGAATATAAGGGAACTCGGAACGGTGCCAAAGATAAGAAAATATTAAAACAAACTAAACTGCCTAATGAAAACGGACTAATGAAATGCATAGGACAGCACCCGCTCCTAAACTAGTGTTTTTATTAACGGGTAACGCTGTGTGATGCAGTGTATCCCATGGGCTGCATACCTGTAACCTCTCTCCTGGAAAATAAATAATGTACCACATACAGAGCATTCACAAAAGCAACAAATTATAATCTGTCTACTCAGTAGGTATACAGAACTATAACAATGTAAACCTATCTAGACTTCTCAAGTCACGGATGTCATGTCACGGATGTCATGTCACAAGTGCGTGGTTAGGTTGGACCCAGAACGCAGGCGGAGACCAGAAAGGGGAGAACAGGGGTTTTATTCGGCACAGAACACAATCGTATGTTATCTCCAGGACAAACGAGGGATCTGGAACCGGGAGGTCGAGGTGTGTCGGACCGACAGGCAGTGGACGAATGGATAGTTGGGGACAGGCGATGGGTCGGGTTACCGGGAAGTCGAGGTGCGTCGAGCCGACAGGTAGACGAAGGGATCTTCGGGGACAGGCGATGGGTCGGGTTACCGGGAAGTCGAGGTGCGTCGATCTTCTGGACCGACGAGGGGCTGGAACAGCAGACGGGCGGGCTATCTCTCTGATAGTCCGTAGCAGGGTGATCAGAACCAGGGATGAATGTCACCTGGAGACTGGTAGCGTACCGGTTACACACGAACGAGCGACGTCTCTCACTGACGCCGCGGTATAAATAGCCCCCAGGTGAGATCAATGGCAATTAGCCACGGTAATGGTTGGCAGGTGCGTGTGTGTGCGCCTCTAGCGCACGCGGCCTGGCAACGCCCCCTGTCAACCACCGTAACCGTGACATGTCATATCTACAGTCTCTAATCTCAGATCTCTAATCTGTCAACTCAAACAGTAAATCCAAAATACGCTGCCGGACAGCAAAGCAACCCTCTGTCTACTCTCTACCCTCAACTCAAACAAAAAGACATCACATATTAAGGTCCTCTGATTGGACGACGGGGCAGGTACAATAGATAATGACTAACACAACACAACAACAAACGGTGGTCACCAGAATAGAACGTTAATGACATCCGTTTCCGATTGGCTCCTCCCCTAACCAACTGGGTCCCGCCCACAGGGTGCTGATGGTGCTGGGGGCAGGCCGCGGTCGGCTGGTCAACGCCGCCCTGAGCGCCGCACGCCACGCCGACAGGAAGCTGAAGATCTACACCGTGGAGAAGAACCCCAACGCCATCGTCACGTGAGTCTGAATGCGTGAAATCGAGAGCGCATTGAGGAATTGGCAGCCATGTTCTGTATGCATGCACCCGTGTGTTAGGTCAACTCCTGGGGTCAATATACACACAATGTGTGTGTATATTGTTTGTTAAAATGTAACTATGTAATTTCATTTTACCTTCACATTTCTCTAAATAATATTTTTTCATCCTGCCTGATCTGAGTGGTGTTTGTGTCTGGAAGGATTCAATAATATCAATAAAGTGTTCCGTTTTTGAGTGTTCTCCAACGTGATGTCTTTGTGCCACAGGTATCAAACCAGCGACTCATTCAAAGGGGATGTTCTCCTGGTTCCCCATCCTCTTCCCACTCAAGGTACGTCTACAAATCAGCTTTTTTTATGTATCTTAACAATACAATCGCTATTTAGCAAGACTTAACCGTCTACTAGGCAGGTAGTAGCTTGTGAGGTAGAGCCAGTCGTCTGTAAAACAGAAGGTTTCTGGTTCAACCCCCCCCCCCCCAACCTGCTTTACCTCCTAGCAGAGTGTGGAGGTGTCCCTGAGCGAGACATTCGAACCTTAACTGCGCCTGACCAAAGCTAAAGCTATATCAATGCAGTTGGTTTACCTTCTACTACTGAAATGCTCACTGTTTTAAGTCATCAAAACTTCTGTTTGATGCCTCTTTAAAAAAATAAAATGTTATCCTCAACCCCCACCCGCCGACAGCAACCCATCCCCTTGTCCCGCACTGATGATGTCACCGTGCGCTTCTGGCGCTGCAACAACGGCAAGAAGGTGTGGTACGAGTGGGCGGTGACGGAGCCCAGCTGCTCCGCCATCCACAACCCCGCCGGCCGCTCCTACACCATCGGCCTGTGAAGAGGCCACGCCCCCCTGCAGCCAACCCACCAATTCGCCTGGTGGCCATCTTGGTTCCGGGCTCGGGGATTTAGGTTAGAGCCAAGATGGCCACGAGGTGAATGAAGGTTTCTATAGTGGTCTGTTTTTGTAACGGTTTTGGGTGGGGGTCTTTTGTTGGGTCATCGGGTGGGAAACAGCGTGCGTGCGCGTGCGTGTGTGTGTGTGTGTGTGTGTGTCCCACCTCTGCCTTACTGAACCCACATTCCTTACCCTCGGATCTGAAGCACTTCTCCACCACTCAAAGAGTTTGAGTTCATATTAGATCCATTGTACATGTCATTTCTCCTCTGTTTTGGTATGTACTCCATAGCCCCCCCCCCCTCCCCAAATGACGTGATTTCCCCAAAATGTTGTTTTTGTTCATGAAATAAACAAGTGGAAAATGGACTGTTCATATTATTAGAGCTTTCATCCCAAACCCTTTATAATTATTATAACCTCACATTCACCCATTCATAGACAACAGCCATGTAATTGTGCAAAATACAATGACACATAAAATAAAACTTTAAAAGAAATGAAAGAAAAGAAACCTGGTATAGACTAAGTATATACAAATATATTAAAGTCGATGCAATACAATTGCGTTGGATAGATATAAGTATACGTTTATACTGGAAACTAGAAAGAATATATTAAACATGCTTCTTTTCAATTGCCCACCTATTAAATTGTTTTTATTCATTGCAAAATACAGAAAAGTCATTGCCTTAGTAAGTTTTGTGTGGGGCTTTGTGTGCCACAAGGTCAGACATGGTGTTGATCACAAGGTCACCGGTTCAAGACTCGCCCGTAGCTAATGAAGGAATGCAAGCAGATCTTTGGGGATGACTTTAAGAGTCTCTTGTGTAGATATAATGAACATTGTGTGCCATATATACACACATGCATTTATTTGAATGTATTGTATTATGTTTCACTCTGTTATACTGTTATACTTTTATTGTAGCCATTGCACTATTCTTCACAGCACACTGTACACTGACAACCAAAATAGTCTTAAAGCACAGGTGTTGTATACATCTTATTTGTATTGTAAAGTGTAGGCACGATAAGGCTTCGGCCTTCATTTTTATCTCAAAAAATATGTTGTATTTGTATTCCAATCCATTTATTATTTCTAACTGACTTGTTTATTGAGCTCTAAAACCAATGCATGTAATGACTCGGTTATAAGTAGGGCTATCAAACTATTAAAGAACTTAACTGAGTACATTTATATAACAGGCTTTGATTAATCACGACTCACGAGTTTAAAATACTTGTGTGAATGTGTGAGGGTTAAATATGACATATGTGTGGTGAAACGAGCCCCTGCGTCCCCAGCCGTCTCTGTAGTGGCCACCAGGGGGCAACAGAGAGCAAGCAGCAGTGGGGAAGCTGATTGTTCATCACCCACACCTGGTGGAGGTGTGGGGGATAAAACCACCTCAGGTCAACAGCTCAGCCCTTTTTGGATTCTGCTACACACACACACACACACACACACACACACACACACATTTATGCTCATCACCAACACACATCCATCCGACCCCATATAGACATATGTATGTATTTGTTATTATTATATTGGTGAAATAAATGTCATTTCAGTTACTAAAGTAAGTTTGTTGTCCAAGTGCCAACAGTAACAGTAATGCGAGCTGGCCATAACAGTGGTAATAGAAATGCATGACTGCTTTAGTTGAGTTTACAAGATATAGAAGGCCAATGTAATCATAAAAGTCAAAACTTTACATTTTAATTACATTTTCAGTTTTGTTTCTTTGTTTTAAACCATGATCCAAAATCAAACAGTTATTATAACATAATAATCTTACCTCGGCTGAAGGAATTATAATACAACAAGTAATTTCAACATATTATGATAATGATGAGATGAGTGAGAAAGGTTATAGCTGTAGTTATGGTAAAGCTGTAATCTGGTAGCGTAAAATAAAACAATGAATGAAGTCTCTCCACCACTCTCTGACTGAGAGTTGACTGTCAGGTCAGGTTATGTCCTGTAAAAATATATATTTAACAATATTACAAGTGGCCTTTGGGTTCAGGGACCTCTCAGCCCCATTAGCCCTGCTGTGGATAACAGGCCTGGACATGGCATGCCCATTAAAAACACAACATTTAACCAATCATTTAACCCAATGTCATGTTTCACCAGTAATTAAAACAAACCAATAAAACATCAGCAAACACGTTGTATCACTAACTACTGAATCACTTTTTACCCTTTTTAAACATTCATTGTTTCATTTAAGTGTTCATTGTTCCTCACCGCTGGAGGCTACCGCATTACCTGACATCACTGAATGTCAAATGCTTTTATCAGAACATTTTCTGCGTCAACAGCAAGGCTGTCAAGAACATGATTCAAAAACCTGGAAATGAAACCATAAGAAAGACCAGCCGCTATTAGGAGTCCAACAAAAGGAACATATCTCAAACCTTCCTCTGCTGCAAGACACATCAACGTTAGTGACGTTTCACGCAGCATTCCACAAACAAGTTCTTTCGTTATATTCTTTCCAGAACAAATAAATTTCAAGACTGCCAGAAGCTCATCTAAAGGCTTTCTTGTGTCATTGGAAAGTTTCGCCAGTGACATTTCATCAAGACCAAACTCAAACAAATACCGACTAATAACAACGACCAGAATGCCTAAATCAGCAGCTATAGAAAGCCCAGGGAGAGGTACAGCTGCTACAGTGGCAGATATTGAGGCATAGTACTTGATTCGTGAACGGAGAACCTCTTTCTTCTTCTTAATGTTGCTGCTGCAGATGTTGGGAAGGGCCAAGATCAGAGTATCTCTCTTGTGTGAAGGAAGGTCTCTCTCCATGGTCTCCTGGAGGGTGGGGAAGTCATACAACTGGAGATCAAAGTTGGAGACCAGGAAGACATGAGGAGCCATCACACCTTGTTCTTCAAGTCCTGTTGGAAATGGAAGACAGGAGGAACTTAATGTGGTCAGGATGGAGTGTGGAAACATGTTTCAACTGTACTGGACTGGACTGTACTTGGACTCAAGGATCAAATTAGCTTTTCTCTTCTATAATGTTATTTCAGAATCATATTTGTGTTCTATTTAAATTATATCTAATATATAAAACATGTTTTACACTGAAACATTGAGCAGTGCTCCTTTAAAACAATTGAAATATTTCATATTTACAGTACACACACAGCTAACCTTGAATGCAATTGTCCTTGATTTTCTGGAGTGTCTTTTCTTCGTTGTACTTCTTCTGGCTCTTTTCCGCAGAAAGCAGATTGCTGTCAATCTTTGCGCGGACAAAGTAGAAAGTCTTGTCCATTTTCTTGATCTCCTGAGCCAGCATGGCATCATTCTCTCTGAATCGGTCAGATGATACGATGATGAAAAAATCAAACTTTTCAAACCCTATGTGCTTCAGGTACTGATCAGCTGGGAATTTGGTGGTTCCAATTCCCGGCAGATCCCAAACTGTAACATTTGGATTTTTTGGATGTGGGTAAGCCTTAAGCACCATGGTACTTTCCACAACATCAGTAGGGGCCGCTCTATCATCTCTGTTGTCTATTCCCCTAAAGGCATTAACAAATGTGGACTTTCCAGATCCACTCTCTCCTGTGACAGCAATTTTCAGTGGAATACTATCAAGATCTTTCAAATACTTTCGGGTTATTAATGCAGCTGCGTATGGGCCATCGTTTTCCAGGGTCGTTTTAATATCTTCAATTGCTTTGGATTCCAGGGACATCCTTGAGAATAAGAAAGAATAGAGAACATTATGGATAGTCAATTTATTATCAGTGTTGCTGTTTTTACCTGGGAGGTGTGTTATATAATGATAATAACCATACACAGACACCAAGTGAGAACGTGCGACTGTCTTTACTGAAGGTTTAGTCAGAACAACAAAGGCACTGAAATTAAACTCTCTTGGAACACAGGGAACTAAACTCACTAGAGTAGAAGAGCAGGCAAACAGGCTTTGTACTATTATGAAAACTAAATACTAAAAGAATACTAAAAGTCACTTATGTAGACTTTGAGATAACTAAAAAAACACTGTCTGTGATACTGTATGCATTGTAAGAGCCATGTGTATTAGATTAACATATACAAGCGGCCAACAGGCGACACCATGATGACGGAATGCGACCACCCAGAGTTTCTGTCTACAAACTCGTGACGTAACAAAGGCCCCGTGACCAATAGGAGTAGTAGATGTTTGTTGTACCCTGACCAATAGGAGTAGTAAATGTTTGTTATACCGTGACCAATAGGAGTAGTAGATGTTTGTTGTACCCTGACCAATAGGAGTAGTAGATGTTTGTTGTACCCTGACCAATAGGAGTAGGAGATGTTTGTTATACCGTGACCAATAGGAGTAGTAGATGTTTGTTGTACCCTGACCAATAGAAGTAGTAGATGTTGGTTGTACCCTGACCAATAGGAGTAGTAGATGTTGTTATACTTCCTATATAATGTTTGGTAAGAAGCTCGTCGTCAGTATGAACAGTTTTGCTCCATCTTGCTGCAGTTGATTGCACAGGTCTTCTCCGTTTCCCCGGTTGGAGCACAGTAAATATGTGTATCCGAGGATCGGACAATAGAGCAAAGATCTGAACATGACAAATTGCCCCAGAATCCTGGAGTTGAAATGCGCCAGTGCTCCGTCACGAGTCAGACAGATGTGAGACTTATTTAAACCACAACTCACTTTAGTTTGGTTCCTTGTGTTGAAGTGGAATGAAACTGCAGCGAAGTTCTGGGAGCTCTGAGATGAGTTGTTCAACCTTGAAAAAGCAACTAAAAAGAAATCTCTTCTTTAACAAATGACTTTTTTCATGACAAGAAAATGATTGATCGATACACGCTGACTTAGAAGGGTGTGGATTAAGTAAATAACAACGAGACACCTGCCGTGGTTCATTCCTTTAGATACAGATCATTCCCATAGATATTCTTCACTAGTATGTACTTACATTCAGTAGTTGCTCCGATATTGATGTGCAGGAAGTCCAGATGGGTACGCGTCTCTTATATGACTCAATGTAAAAGTGAAAGTAAAGATCTACCGCCTACCTTCAGCACACGTGGTTCCCAAGAAACCACTGCTGGAGGAAATGCTGGAACAGCAGCAAGTGGCCAAGGCCACTAAGAATAAACTACCAAAAGTATATAATATCTAATATTATATTTAATGCATAAATGTAAACATTGTCAACAGTTGAGACCGTATGCTACATTATTAAGCCTATACATAATTGACCATTATCCTTTGACACGTAAGTGTCTTACGTGTCTAACAGTGACTTAAGTGTCCCTGAAGTGTCCCTTGTGTTGTCTACAGATAACCCTTTCAAAACGCTGCCCTCTTGGCCATCTTTTCACACTGGTCTTAATATTCACTGGTTCATTCTAATCTATCAATCCGTCCTTGGTCTGCCCCCTGGTAAATGATAGGCACACATTGTAAAGCGCTTTGAGTGGCAACAGGTCAGAAACAGCGCTATATAAATGCAGTCATTTACTCGGTCGGTCGACTTTCCGGTCTGCTGCAGCCAGACTGGAACAATCTGCAAAAAACACTTAAATTTACAAATTCAATTTTCAAGGACTCTATGATGGCCATTCTCAGTGAGTGATACGTGAGGCTGTTTCAAGGACTCCATTGTGGACATTCTCAGTGATACATGAGGCTGTTTCAAGGACTCCATTGTGGACATTCTCAGTGATACGTGAGGCTGTTTCAAGGACTCCATTGTGGATATTCTCACTGCATGAGGCTGTTTCAAGGATACAAATATATTTATTATTTAACCCCCACACATTCACAGGCTAATCATCTTCTTTCTTTTTTTAATAATAATTAAAAAACTATTATTATTTCACATTAGAAAATTATTCATTATTTTCATGGCTGAAGGAATTATAATTAAACGTGTTAATTTCACAACATATAAAACACGTAATTTCAACATATTATGATATTAATGAGATGAAAGAGAAACTAATAAGATGTCATTTGTTGCAGTAATGTTAACATGTTATCCATCAAGGTAGTTGTTGTAAAGCTGCAATCTGGAAACATAAAATATAAAAATAACTAATGAAGTCTCTCCCCCACTCTCTGACTGAGAGTGACTTTCAGGTCAGGTTATGTCCTGTAAAATATATATTTAATAATATTACATTCTATTAAGTGGCCTTTGGGTTCAGGCACCTCTCCTAGCCCCATTAGTCCTACTAGAGTCCAACTAAAGGAATCCATCTGGAACCTTCTTTTGTTGCAACACATATCACATTTTGTGACATATTACGCAGCATAAATCCAACAAGTTATTTTGTTATCCTTTCCAGAACACATATATTTCAAGACTGCCTTTATATCATCTAAAGGATTACTTGTGTCACTGGAAAGTTTCTCCAGCGACTTTTTATCAAACTTTTCAAACTCTACATGCTTCAGGTACTGATGAGCTGGGAATTTGGTGGTTCTGATTCCCGGCAGATCCCATACTGTAAGATTTGGGTATTTTGGATGTGAGTAAGCCTCAGGTATCAGTAGGGGCCGCATTGTTCCTCTTCAATCTGAGGTTCGCTTTCGGCCGAACCCTCCTTTCCAGCACCTTGGAGTAGACTTTCCCAGGGAGGCTGAGTAATGTGATACCTCTGTAATTGGCATACACCCTCTGGTCCCCCTTTTTGAACAGGGGTACCACCACCCCCGTTTGCCAGTCCTCCTCCTGAGGAGTGGCCTTATTGTGAATCTTAAAATAGCAAAACTCAACCTTAATTATGTCATTACTTTTAACTTGGTCAAAGTTCTAAAAGTTTGAACAATTCTTATTTGCTTTATTGCATTCACACATCAATGAGCACGTACTACACGTACATTCCACATCTAGAATGCTCCCAGACACGGACCTCCCGTGCAGTGCTTCTTGAACTTGAACTCACCCCATTCTCACAGTACCCCTTCCTCTTTCTCAGTACCCTATTCCTCTTTCACTCAGTACTCTATTCCTCTTTCACTCAGTATCTATTATACTCAAGTACATAGGAATGCTTACTCCCCATTCCCTTCTGCAGTATAAATCTCAAAAACACCATACAAATAATATATACAATAAAAATAAACAAAAAAAGAGCAGCAAAGTGACTTAACTGATATGTACATGTTTTTTAATTAAATTTTTTTTAAAGATCTTTCAAAAGCATTTAAAGTGCCTGTAGTGCAGCAGCATCATGAATACAGTGCAGTACAGTGCAGTAATGGTGATGAGTCCAGAAAGCCCAGCAAAGTATGTGAGTGTAATGTTAATGATGATGTTATGAAAGTGAAAGTGGCAGCACTCCTAGCAGTTCAGTAGGCCTGTGGATAAAAACTATCCTTAAACCTGGTAGTACTTGTACAGATGCTGCGCAACCGGCAACCATACGGTAGGGGGGAGAAGAGATGGTGCCCAGAGTGGTTGCAGTCCTTTATGATGGACATGGCCTTCTTCCAACATCTGGTCCTAAAGATCTCCTCAATGGAAGTGCACACCCGATGATCTTCTTTGCCATCCTCACGACCCTCTGGATGGCTTTCTTGTCCCGTGCAGTGGTGTTGACACCCGTCAAGACGCTCTCTCCGGTGCCACGGTAGTTCACTAGCCACCTCTGGCCTATACCGCTTTTTCTGAGGCACCGCAGAGCATAGAGGCGCTGGTGTGCCTTCTTCAGGGTCTGTTTTCCCTCATTGCTCTGCAAGCTGCACCTGAGAAAACAGAACTGGTCCGGCTTTGATTAGTGCTCTGGTATACTCTGTTATCTCATGCGTTAGTTCATCAAGGCTAGGTCCCTTTTGCCACCAGTCTGTTTGGCCCTTTCCACTAGTCTTGCTGACTGTGGATAATAGACAAATAATACATTGTTTTTGATTCCTAATAGTGTGGTGATAGCATTTATTATGTTATTGACACACATACACTTAGTGTACTTATCGAGTGAATGTGTCTGTGAGTACTTAGTACTTTCTTTCAGCCATATCGATGAAATGAATGTCAACATGCTTGACTAGGCCATGCCCTATTGCTATGTAGTTCTCTATGATGCCTTGTGTATATAGAGAACCAATGTTCTTCAAAGTTCACCTTCATCTAAAACCAAAACAAATAAATAAACAATAAAAATAAATTAAATGAAATAACAATATCACAAAATAATTCCTCAATAAAACACAAGAACAGCTTCTTCTTGTGGTCACCAGGGTTCCAAAAGGTAAACCTAGTCAGTCTGCTGTTTGCCAGACACCAAGGAGAAGGTTGAGATCACTACAAGGGAAGGAAAGGTCGGGGGAGAGAATCTTCACTTGAACACTGACAGGCAGGGAGCGCTTGGTTTACCCTGTCCCAGTTAGACGAGCACCTTAAGTGATTTCCTCCTCAATGTCTGCAGGCACACACCGACCAAGCATCCAGAATTAACATGAAAAAAAAAAAATGAAAATATCAAAGAGAAAACAATAATTTTGAATAAATATTTTTTAATCGTGCCTAATTGTGAATCTTAAAATAGCAAAACTCAACCTTAATTATGTCATTACTTTTAACTTGGTCACAGTTCAAAAAGTTTGAACAATTATTACTGTATTGACCCGAATATAAGACGACCCCGATTATAAGACGACCCCTCTTTTTCAAGACTCATTTTTGGAAAAAATATATATATATATTTTTTGAAGACCAAATCTTTTTTTTATAAAGAAAATAATTTTATTTGAAAATAATGATAACACACATCACACATTGTGTTCAAATTTGCCTAATGTAGTGTATTTTTATACAATTATTATAATCTAAAACACTGTCTTTTGATCCTCTATACATTGCAGTAGGTGGCTACAGCATAATCTGCTGGTGGACCCCAAGGCCCACTAGGACATAGAGATGTGTTAAGCAGTTCCAGATGTGTAGGTGCTATTGTCTATATACTGTTTGGTAAAGGAGTGCGTCGCCAGTTCTGCGAATTGGCACGGCAGGCTCCATCTCGTTGCAACTGATGAATTTGATGCTTTGTTCAATAAACACCTTGAACTTAGTATCCGGACCTCTGAGAAAGATTCTTATTCCACACACAATAAAACATAAATTCAAAAAAAAATAAGTAAGTTACCACTTTAAGAGTACAAGAAAATCAGAAAATCAAATCTAATAAAAAATAAGTAAGTTACCACTTTAAGATTACAAGAAAATCAGAAAATCAAATTCAAATAAAAATCAGTAAGTTAACACTTTAAGTATCATAAAAGTATCATCAAATATCAAATATCAAATATCAAATATCAAATCAAATCAAATCATTATCAAATCTAATCAAAATAAGTAAGTTACCGTTATAAGCGTACCATAAGCGTGCCTTGGAGGATACTAAAGAACACATGTTATATGTTGGTAAATTGGGGCCCTTTGTTGACCTCGTGGTTGTTTCATGGTAGATGTGGTTCTTTGTGATACTGTAGGCCTTGGTAGCATACGTGGTAAATTGGGGCCCTTTGTGGACCTCGTGGTTATTTCATGGACCATGTGGTGGTTCTTTGTGATATTGTAGGCCTTGTTAGCATACGTGGTCAATTGTGGACCTCGTGGTTATTTCGTGGACCACGTGGTTCTTTGTGGTACTACAGGCATTGGTGGCACACGTGGCGTAGAACAAACGCAAGAGGCAAGAGTTTGAGTCGCCATGATCCCAATGTAAATCCAACCCGATGACGAGGTTGTTAGTATGCAAATGAAGAGAGAGGCATGGTCTCTCCTTTAGTCTGTTCTTTGTATGAACATATGGGTTGTTTCCACGTGATGCCAGTAAATAACCTACTCTACTAAACCAGAGGTAGAGCTCACCTTCTTGGTTTATCTTTCAGAAGTTTAATAACTTAAATCTAGTTTTCAGCGCTTTAGGCTGAATGTAGGCTATTAATCCTTTCTTTTTTCAAATGTGGTGCAGTTTTCTGGGCCACCTATAATCGTTTCCCTATAAACATTTCATGTTCTTGTATGAGTGTAGGATTGATATGGCTAATTCATTTTGGCTGGGTCAATCATACAGATTTCAATAAGAAAATATGTTTATATTTTATTATTAGTGAGATTCAAGGAAACAAGGCCAAAGCACCAATTCCTTGGACAGCCAGTAGGGATCTGAGGTCAGAACCATACTCAGTTACAGTTTTTTTCAATTGCTAACACGCATTGTTCAATACAGTTAAAAACACAATCAAAACAGAATGATGGGAAAAAAAGGAAATTTCTTCTGCAGCCACATTGAAATCTATGGAAATAATATTGACAATAAAATGAAATAATTCCAAACACAGCTCACTACACTACATTTCACAGTACACTATGTTTATATTTTACATCTCCTACATTTTTCAATTATATTGATTGTTTTGTGTTTTACTGTGTATTACTATATGTAGGATTCAAAGGTTGCCTCTTACAGGAGGGAGAGGCCGCATTTTTTCAGATGCCCAGGAGACTGCCATCATTGATATGGTCATTGATAACAATGCTACTGTAAACTTAGACCCATTGGGGACCGAGTGCTGGCAGACAATGTGACTTTTGCCAATGTCAACACGGTCAGCATTACAACAATTGCCAGAGTCCTGGATAAACATAAGGTAAGGATGAAGCAGTTATACACTGTACCGTTTGAAAGGAATGGAGAGCGGGTAAAAGAGATCCGTTATCAATATGTCCAGGTCAGATGTTTGTTCAAAAACTAAACAGAATACATACATAGCTATGCATAACGTGCTGTACTAAAACGGTGGTTTTATTTCATTTTAGACGGTAATGGAGATTGAGGCCAGACCAAATATATTTATCTTTGTGGATGAAGCTGGAAGCTGGCAAAAACGAGACGGAGAGGAAGAAAAGTCATTGGGCAGCGGGCCACTGTGAATGTTCCAGGCCAGAGAGGAGCAAATATAACCATGTGTGCAGCCCTCTCCAGTGATGGCTTGCTTTTGCACAAACCTCTGATAGGACCCTATAATACAGAGGCAAATTTCTTTCTTAGACGACCTCCATAATCACCTTGTGCCAGTAGGTGCGAGAGGTCCAAGGGCAAGGAATACATTTGTTGTTTTCTCCGCGTGGAGGTGGAAAGTGTATGACCACTCCCCACATGACCAGCTGTCCTTGCTGGATGCAATGACTACAGGGTGTGGAGATGTTTCTCCTGAAGCCTGCCTCAAAGAGATTCTTTGAAGGTGCATTGCCAGAGAGGATATAAGGTGTGATGTGGATGAAAACATGTGGCCAAATGCAGAAGACAGGGAGTGAATGTGATGCATAAAGGACTGTAAATCACTATGTAAAGACATTAAAACAAAAATGTAACTGAAGCAAATTGTTGCATTGCTGATTCATTCTTGTTTCAATATACAATACAATATACAATCATTCAGTACACTCAACAATATGTTAAGATCGTATTCTATAATAAAATTATTCTAAAATTAAAAACATCATTCAAACTTCAAAGATAAAAGTTCATTATTTATGTAATGCTCCCTGTTGTTAGTGTTTTGTAGGTCAGTGTGATATGAATGACAATGTATGCTTTCTGAGTGAGAACTGTTGCTAGTGTTATGGACGAACAAACCTATTTTGAGACAAGTATGAAGTGTTTTGGTGGTTTGAGTGAGTTTTGGAAGTGAGATTAACTGTTTGGCCAAGATGCGTGTTGGTATGGAGACTGTGTGAAGAGTTTTGAAAAAGTGACTTCTGTAGTGAACAATGCGTGTTAGCAATTGAAAAAAACTGTAAACCCCCTCTCTCACCCCCCCCCCCTCTCTCTCTCTCTCTCTCTCTCTCTCTCTCTCTTTCTAGCTCTTTCTAGCTCTCTCTCTCTAGCTCTCTCTCTCTAGCTCTCTCTCGTACACACACACACACACACACACACACACACACACACACACACACACACACACACACACACACACACACACACACAGGTTTGAACTGTTGAAAGGATAAGAAGCAGCTAAGCTGGTATAAAACAATATAGGGGTTGCAATCCCTTGTTTGTTGATTAATTTGAGTTGTTGATTAGTGGAAGTTGTGTTTTATTTGATTCAAACATTCAATGATTAATTTGATTCGTTGAATTATTGATTTTGTTTTATTTGATTAATTCATTCATTGATTTGATTCGTTGATTGTTTTTGTTTGATTTGATTCATCCATTCATTCATTCATTTGATTCGTTGATTGATTTTGTTTTATTTGATTAATTCATTCATTGATTAATTTGGCTTGTTGATTAGTGGAAGTTGTGTTTTATTTGATTCAAACATTCATTGATTAATTTGATTCGTTGATTTATTGATTTTGTTTTATTAGATTAATTCATTCATTGATTTGATTTGTTGATTGTTTTTGTTTTATTTGATTAATCCATTCATTCATTCATTTGAGTCATTGATTGATTTAGTTTTATTTGATTAATTCATTCATTGATTAATTTGGCTTATTGATTAGTGGGAGTTGTTTTATTTGATTCATCCATTCATTCATTCATTTGATTCATTGATTGTTTTTGTTTTATTTGATTCATCCATTCATTCATTAATTTGATTCGTTGATTGATTTTGTTTTATTTGATTAATTCATTCATTAATTTGATTCGTTGATTGATTGATTTGTTTTATTTGATTAATTCATTCATTGATTTGATTCGTTGATTGTTTTTGTTTTATTTGATTCATCCATTCATTCATTCATATGATTCGTTGATTGATTTTGTTTTATTTGATTAATTCATTCATTGAATAATTTGGCTTATTGATTAGTGGAAGTTGTTTTATTTGATTCATCCATTCATTCATTCATTTGATTCATTGATTGTTTTTGTTTTATTTGATTCATCCATTCATTCATTAATCTGATTCGTTGATTGATTTAGTTTTATTTTATTCATTCATTCATTGATCAATTTGATTCATTGATTGATTTTGTTTTATTTGATAATTCATTCATTGATTAATTTGAGTTGTTGATTAGTGGAAGTTGTTTTATTTGATTAAAAAATTCATTGATTCATTTGATTTGTTTTGTTTGGTGTATTGTTTTGCCGACTCATTTGATTGATTGGTTTATGTATTTTGTGCATTTGTAAGATTACTGACAAGTGTGTTATTTAATGAACACATTGTTTTATAAATTGGTTTAAGGGTTAGTTTCATAAATATTTGTAACCACTGGTAATGACAACCATGGAAATGGCTTCGGACAAGCCGTCTACACCAGTGGGCATGATAGAGAAGAACAAGCCATTGATAAAAGAAATTGGCAAAGTGTCCAAAAAATGGAGTAAGAGATGGGCTCACATGGATCAGCCCTGGCCAGAAGAAGGCACGTTTGATCCAGAGGTTATAAATCAAATGGAGGTGCTTATAAACACATATAAGTCCGAACAGACGACATGGAGAAAGGGTCATAACCGAACGAGCAAGCGAGTTTTAGAAACAGCAGTTTTAGAACTATTCAAGGACAGAAGATGCAAAAAGGTGCACAAAACAGAAGAGAGAAAGACCTGGATAGGAACTATGAAGCGGAGAAATTTACTTAGAACACCCCATTTTCACACATGTCTCCAGTGGTGACTCCACCACCATACGAGGGAAAAGACACGCTCACTAGTCTGTATCCACAAATGCCAATCCCAAACTCTGACCAACTTCAAACAAATCGTAAAAGTAAGAAACATCATCCCCAAACCAGAGAACCATCAACCTTGCAAAAACATCATCGAGGAAGACGAAGAAAAAACACGGAGAGAAGGAAAGGTCAAAAGGCCATGGACAGAGCTCTAGTGACGAAGACCAGTGCGCTGGAGGGTATGACCTACAGATCAGAAAGTCGCTGGCGAAAGCTGAAAGAGAAGGGAGAAAAGTCAGCTGCAAAGAGGAGACTGAAAGCGGTTCAAGTAGCAGTGAAGAAGACAGTGGAGAGGATATCGAAGGATCAGAAGCTGGAGGTTCTTCTACAGTCTCACCCAGGAAAGGAATGATAGGCGAGATGGACGAAGAAGTTACCAGAATTACCAAAGAATTTAGATCTATTGGTGCATCAAAGGGAAAATTAGGCGCTGAAATAAGTTTGGCCAAAAGACAGCTGCGCTCCTTAGTGAAAAGGATGAAGGGCCTTTCATCCAGTGTTCATCCAGACAATATTGACATTGAACCAATGAGAGAAGCTGAGAACCCTAGAGCCTATGTGAACCGCTCACATCAACGGTGGAGAGATATCACAGGGAATGATGCGGACATCAATTTCCTGGAGCAATCTATTATGAGAGAAAAGATCCAGCAGGGATTGCCCTTGTCAGTCAGAAGCAAACTGGCAGAAGTAGTGGGACTGAGAAGCATGACCAAGAATGTCTACATGGACCACATAGCACATCAGGTGGAACAGTATCGCAAAAAGGAACATACTCTGAAGGAACAAGATCAGGAGACAGTCAGAAAACTTAACCAAATACAGTTAATGGATGGAAGAAGGGAAAAGAAACAGCCTGCAGTTCTGCAGATTCCGCCTCAACCACGACAAATACAGCCACCCACAATACAGGCTGCTCCTCTGCCCCTTTACCTGCAGCCCAGCTTTGAACAACCCCAAGGTCCGGGGGAGGGAGGAATAGGAAACATTAGACAACAAGGGTACAATCCAGAGCTCCAGCCATGTGAAATGTGGACAGGTTGGGCACCTGTTTCGCAACTGCCCCTACAAAGACAGGATAGGTGGAGAAAGAAATAGAAGAGGGTACAGAAAGCGACCAACCCAAGAACCGCAGTGAACCCAAAGAACTGCGGTGGCAGCAACAACCACCCCAAGAACTGCGGTGGCAGCAACAGCCACCCCAAGAACTGCGGTGGCAGCAACAGCAGCCCCAAGAACCGCAGTGGCAGCAAAAGCCACCCCAGGGACCGGTAAACCCATATAGGGGCCCGGAAGGGTTATAGGGGTGCCCAGAGAATCCGAAAGGGGGGTGTCAGCTGGTGGTGTATAGGCCGGAAAAGGAACCTACCATCTGTGTGAAGGTTAACAATCGTCGCACGTCACACCTCCCTATGTCTGGAGAACATATAAGGATAGTCGGATTTGAGGGAATAAAACAGCTGATACCCACCACAAAACCAGTGGAACTCCGATACAAGAATCAAAGAGCTATTTTACCTATTCTTGTGTAAAAAGAAAAAACACCCCTATTGGACTTCTTGGAAGAGATACACTATGTAAATTGAACTGTACAATGCACACCTGACGGCTGTCAGGTAGAAGTACCTTCTGAATATCATCAGTTATCCATGATGGTAGAAGAAGACGCTGCTATGGTATATTGGCTAGGGGACCTTAGCCAAGACCTCATGGAACCAGCAAAGCTGTGGGAGAAGTTCATTTCTGCAAACATCCCCGGTGCTAAACCACCTCAATATCCATCACACTGTACGCTTCAGTACTTGAAGGATGCCACCAAATCTGACCCAAACGATTGGCTAAAACACCAACCTGAACAAACTCAACTCAGTTCCGGCTGCATAATTTTGGGACCACAAGGAGCGGCTATGAAGATAAACAGAGATGATTATCTGATCCAAGAGCATAAAATTGAAGGAAGCTCATGGGCTAGCCCATGTAGCAAGGGGGGAAGTGAGAAGGAAGATCACAAATGAATATGGATTTTGGGCTCCATATTTGTTGGAAAGAATTGACCATGTCATTGGAAGATGCATGGTTTGTTTGAGAAACATATCTGTTTGTCAAGATTTACCGGAGAAAGTGGCATGACGCCCGACGAGAGGGACCATTCGAAGTCATCCGCACCACAGGAACTGCAATTCAGATCAAGGGATCTCCGACTTGGTACCACCTACATCACTGCATTAAGGCACCAACAGACCGAGATGAGGAGGAGGTACCACAAGGAGAAGAAAAGGAGGCACCACCTCAAAACAGAGGTACTGCTCCCGACTCGGATGATGACATTGAGAATATGGATGATCGCATATCTCCTTTTCCAAGTGATGCAGAGTGCCAGTTCCCAGAAGATACACAACACGGAAGATTCAATGCACTTGATTTACGAGATGTTCCAGAACAACCAGAGCCAAACCCAAGAGGCCAGGAGGCCTCCCCCACTGACTCCAGAGAACCAAAGAAATGCCCTGATCCAGTCCAGCCAAAACGCTCAAGGCCAGTCAGAACCTCGGTCAAACCGACTTCGGTCAAACCGAAAAACGACTCAAAGACTACGACATTGGAGATGTCAACACGGCATAAGTTTCTGAGGAGAAATCGACGAGCAAGACAAGGAAATGAAGTCACAGGAATGAAAGGGAGCTCAGTCATACTCCCATGTAACATTGGACTCTATAAAGCAGACGCTGTATGGACAAAACAAAACAGGAAACTCAGCGAACTACACACAATTCCACACATGGAAACAGAATGAAACTACCGTATTTTGGAATTGTTCACTCCTCATCAAAGATGTCAAACAGGAAGATGAAGGACAATATGAATGCAGAGATCCGAATTTTCCTTTGTTTAACTAGAAGAATACAACCCTAACAGTACAAGAGAACAGTGAAAATCTAACACAACCATTAGCAACTTCAATGGAAACAGAAACTCTACGCACTACTTTGAAACCAGCTCCCTCAAACTCAAGTACAATCTTTGTCTCTACCACCATCAACACACTGAGACCGGATTATCTGAACACAGAAGCCTCCACTGCGAGTATAGCCTTGACTATCGTAACCAGAATCCCACAAGATCCAGAAGGACTCCAATAGAAGCAACACAACCAGGCTTTGGAGTTGGTCTAATTGTTGTGATACTGATAATCAGTTGTGCTATTCCTATCATACGAGGAATAATAACAAGGGGTATTGGTAGAGCGATGAATATACAGGCAGTTCAGATGGCTATCATGCGAGATGAAGGCCGATGTTTGTGTTCAATTCCTGAAGATCGGTACACAGTACTTAAACATCAGAGTGTGTGAAGAGGTTGTAGATGTTTGAAGGGATGCGCCTAGGACAGGGACAATTATTCAAAACACTGTGAAAGACAATAAATGATGGACAGACTTAAGTTGGGAAATACTCATCCATTTGTTTTGTATTATGTTTTTGGATGCTTGGTCAGACTGCGGAACTGACAGAGTTTTCCTTTGGAACCCTGGTGACCACAAGATGTAGCTGATCTTGTGTTTCATTGGTGGATGTATTTGTGTTGTATTGAACATTATTACTGTTCATTTATATCCTTTATGTGTATTATTCTGTTAATTTTTAATTTTTAATTTTTTTTCTAGTTTTATCAATGCCGCCAGGTTGGCAATGTTGTTCTGCAGATTGACACTGGGGTTAACATTTTCATTGATAAACATTTTCATTGATAAACATCTCTAAATACATAATATGTTGTAGCGAACTACACAGCGATGGGTTACTTTCAAGTATGACCTATTCAAGCATGTTTACATTTATGTCATACAATAATCAAGTACAATGTATTTTTTGTCTATTAGTCAGAGTCAACAGGACTAGTGGAAAGGGCTAATGGAACAATTACATTGGATTTAAATAATGTGAAGAGGCTTAACTAACATGTTTGTCCCTTATATGATACTTGGACACAGTGAGGAACCAAAGCAGCTAGAAGATGCTAGCTACATGTATAAAATGCCTCACATCTGTCTATGAGTGTTTGTTTGAACAGGAGCAGGCAGCCGATCCAACCTCAGACAAACCATCACCCAGGGGACCATCACCCCAGGTTGAGGACTGGGTATACGTCCGTATCCTAAAACCAACGTGGGTCCAGTCAAACGTTAAGCGATCATACCAGATCCAAGTCGCATCATCTGCCATCCTGATATATGTGGACCTAGGATACGTCTCAGCGGTTGTAGTCCAACACAACCTACATATGGATTCCATTGAATAACATCACACCATGCAGATAACAGGGTTTTTTCTTCTACAGCAACATTAGGAAGATTTGCTAGAACAGCACATAGATAAAATACCAGGTTTAGGGAATCATGGGCCCCCTAGGACCACTAATCACACAATATATTTTATCAAGATGATAATGTGAAAGTTGAGATACCTTAGAATTGGTATTACAGGTATGATGGGTCAACTCATCCCATTGATTTTGATTAAATACAATTTTATTTTTCAATATGTTTTTGATATAATGCAATCATACTATACATATATATATATATATATACAAGTGTGGTTTAATGGTTATGAAGCCTATTCGTATCAGATTAACAGATTTTGTGTTTGTTTTGATTGTGTTTAATGTTTTGTGCTTAATTCCCCCCAAGGAATGGTAAATCATAAATGAAGACCTTAAGGAATGTAATCTTGCATAAGAAAACATGGACATTGTTGTTTTTTCTGAATAGCAGAGTTTTCATTCTGTGCTACATATATACATATTTACCAGAGAGTATATTTACTGAGTATATTTACTACTACAGAGAGTAATAATACTACATTATGCAATATTCACAGAAAGGGGTTTAATCAGAGTTGCAATGCTTGAACTAACGCATGCATGGACCTTGTGAACAATTTATTTTACAGGAAGTCCTGAAGGAGAACAGTGACTGTGGTTTTTCTTTGATGTTACAACACTGTATGCAGTACAATCGCATATGGTTTTTCAAATTGTCAGTTGAATTGTGCTATGATTCTTTATGTGAACAATATGTTAATTGCACTGTTAATTGTGAAACAGAATGATGATGCAATGTATATGATGTTTTTTTATTTGTGTGAACATTTTTGTGTTGGGACTTCTTTATAGAGTCCCAAAGGGGGGAATATGTAGTGTATTTTTATACCCTTATTATAATCTAAAACACTGTCTTTTGATCCTCTATACATTGCAGTAGGTGGCTACAGCATAATCTGCTGGTGGACCCCAAGGCCCACTAGGACATAGAGATGTGTTAAGCAGTTCCAGATGTGTAGGTGTTGGTGTGCCTTCAGGCCCTTGTAATGGTGCCTTTAGGCTGGTTTTCAACGGTATCCTACAGAATGTAACATGAGCTCTAACGTAGGGAGTAGTGCCGTGCAATGTTGTGCAAGCCAAATACGACCCCCTTGGGGGTTTGAGCCATAAACTTGTGACGTGACGATGAAGACACCGTGACCAACCAGAGTAGTGGATACTGGTTGTACCTCTCAGACCAATAGTATTAAGTTGATGTTTGTTACTTTGACCACTAGGAGTAGTGGATGTTCTATGATGCTATTGTCTATATAATGTTTGGTAAAGGAGCGCGTCGCCAGTTCTGCGAATTGGCACGGCAGGCTCCATCTCGTTGCAACTGATGAATTTGATGCTTTGTTCAATAAACACCTTGAACTTAGTATCCGGACCTCTGAGAAAGATTATTATTCCACCGAGTAGAAATTATACTACACTAACTTGGCAAACAAAAACAAAACAGGC
Organism: Muraenolepis orangiensis; assembly: GCA_027704905.1. Taxonomy (NCBI): domain Eukaryota; kingdom Metazoa; phylum Chordata; class Actinopteri; order Gadiformes; family Muraenolepididae; genus Muraenolepis; species Muraenolepis orangiensis. The sequence goes on along the minus strand of CM051005.1, from coordinate 9,556,503 downwards.
TAGATATATTGCAATGAAACAGTAGTGCAATAAAACGGTAGTGCAATAAAATAGTAGAGCAATGAAACAGAACATCAGTCTATTGGTCACATCACGTCTTCTCATTCAGCTCGTCTTCTACATCGCTGGTTGTTCCTCTCACTCCCGCTATCGTCACTCACGGTGTCTGCTCCCCGTCTCCTCCCACATCACGTCATCCTCGCTGCCATCCATGGCATTTGATACGCAGCATTTCTTAAACCCATTAATGATGCTTTCTGGGGAAACGTCAGCCCATGCTTGCAAGATCCATTCACAGAGCAAACGTACTGCAGGCTTTTGGATTTTCCAGATGGTGTCAGTGCGTGATTAGCAGCCAGGAGCCACTCTGTGGATCTCTTGCGCAGATTAACCTTGAATGGTTTGTTAACGACCACATCCAACACCTGCAGCTGGCTTGTCATTCTGCCCGGTATGATCACTAGGTCACCATTCAACTCTTTCACTTGCTTTTTGACTGGCGTTTTGAAGTGTCCACAGAAAGCATCCAGAATCAACATATTCCTCTTCTTTCTGAGTCCCCCACGCCGTCTGCCCCACACCACCTTGAGCCAGTCCACCACAAGCTCCGTCTCCATCCAGCCCTTTGCCTGGGCACGTACCATAATCCCCACGTACGGGGGAAGTTTAGTCCCATCTGTTCATCCCTTCTCATTTCCAGTAGATCACTGATTTGTTGCCTTTCTTATGCACAGTGACAGATGTTGGCATGTCAAAATACACAGGCGTTTGATCAGCATTGCCCATCTGATCAAGGGGGTATGAGTGCTTCTTCCTTAACTTGATCACATATCGCTGATAAGACAGTAGCTTCTCTCTGAAGTCTGAGGGCAGGCGCTGGTGCGCATCGCAATGACAGGTGTTTGATGTCTCTGCTTCGTTTATCACCATTATCTTAAAATTGGCATCGTAACTTCGTCTTTCCTGTTTATTAACTTGCCCTACTTTTGAGCCACTTTTTTCAAGTTGGTCGCTGTGTCTCTCCATTTCTATCTCTCCAGGTAACTGTTGCTATGTACTGTTACTTTAAGACTTTGAGTTACGTTTAAGTGTCGCGCGGTGTCTCGGATGGCACGATATGTTGTTGTGCAATTACATGTGCAATTACGGTACATCGAAAATTCTAAACCCCGATTATAAGACGACCCCTCTTTTTCAGATTTTTTTTCTGGAAAAAAAACCTGTCTTATATTCGGGTCAGTACGGTATTAGTTTTATTGCATTCACACATCAATGAGCAAATCTACATGTACATTTGACTTCTAGAATGCTCCCAGAAACGGACCTCCCGTGCAGTGCTTCTTGAACTTGAACTCACCCCATTCTCACTGTACCCCTTCCTCTTTCTCAGTACCTTATTCCTCTTTCACTCAGTACTCTATTCCTCTTTCACTCAGTATCTATTACACTCATCTCATTCTTTCACACATTCAGAAAAACACCATGATACATTGTTCCCCCGAATAGCAAAGCTGCTGAGGCAATAAACCGACTCACATCAATCAAACACACTCTCCAACTCACAGACTGTCAGTCTCAGACACTCACTTCACACGTCTGAGCTTATCCAGATTTCAACTAAACCTGGTTGTAATAAAACCCTCTCCTCATACAAGATACAAGATTTTTATTGGCCATTTGTAACAAGTACATAGGAATGCTTACTCCCCATTCCCTCCCGCAGTATAAATCTCAAAAATACCATGTGTATAGAGCATAGAGGCGCTGGTGTGCCTTCTTCAGCATGACCTCCGTGTTGCGTGTCCCAGCCAGGTCATCGGAAATCTATAGTCCCAGGAAACGGAAGCAGCTGCCGACTTCCACCGGTGTCCTGTCCAGGCTGATGGTGGAGTGGGTGCCCCGGTGGCTCCTGAAGTCCACGATGAGCTCCTTGGTCTTGCTGACATTCAGTGCGAGGCTGTTGTCCTCACACCATCGCGTCAGCTGGACCACCTCAGCTCAGCCCAGACCGCCTTAGTACCTCAGTTTCAGGACCAACTTGGAGGGAACGATGGTGTTGAACGCCGAGCTGTAGTCAATGAACAGTAGTCTGACGTAGGTGTCCCTCCTGTCTAGGTGCTGCAGGGCCGTGTGTAGTGCCAGGGAAATGGCGTCGTCTACAGACCTGTTTGGTCTGTATGCAAACTTGAGTGGGTCTAGGGACTCAGGGATGGACAAGTTTATATGCGATATTACAAGTTTCTCCAGGCACTTCATGGCTATGGGTGTTAAAGCCACTGGACGATAATCATTGAGGCATGTTACCTTGGTCTTTTTGGGTAACGGAACAATGGTTGAAGCACGCTGGGACGACAGACTGTTGCAGTGACGCATTGTAGATATCGGTGAACACAGGAGCCAGCTGGTCAGGGCAGGTCTTGAAGACGCGGGATGGAACTCATAAATCCTTAGTCGGTGAATAAGACCAAAGCCAAACACTTGTTGTGTATTAGAAAACCTCACGTTGCTGTATCATAGACCATAGAGTGTCTCACTTGTGTTTACTCCATTTAAAACGGACACAGGTTTACTTAACATTTAAATTGGTGTTGTCATACTTGAATAGCTCATTTAGGGTTATACGTTGTTCTTTTAAAGTTAACACCTTTTTGTTTATCTTTAACAATTGTAGGTCAAATCACTTTGTTGATAGTGGCTATACATGTTTGTTTGACACCATCTCTCTTTTTTTGTAAAGCGTCTTTGTATATCATGCGCTATATAAATCAAATTTATATTTTTATTGATAGCAACACACCCTTTGTTCCAATACCGGGACTTTTTTTCAAAATGAAAATTATCATTTTGTATAGCTGATATGTCTTTCTCTCCGGTTGTATTTCAGCTCATGTGCACTACGAATGTATTATACTAGTACTATAACATTCAAATGAGACCATGTACAGAATTAGCATTCTCACCAGTACCTGCATATATTTTAACATTAACATATTAACCTCCTTAACATGATTGATATCAACATTGCTCTTGGAAGGGTTAAGGTTAGTGGTTTGAGTCAGAGTTAGGGTCAGGTTATTATATAAATTGAATACCACTGTAAATTGTAATATAAATCAATTATAGAAAAGACATCTTTTGGATCAATATTTTCTAGATATAGAGTATGTATGTGCCTGGTTGTGGTGCGTGTTGTGCTTCTAATGTCAATGGCTTCCCTCATGTCTGAGTGTGTTGCTGCATGTCTACGTGTGTCACTTCCCTGTTGGTTGACCTCAGCTGTGGTGGACCCGTCGCCTTCCTGCTCCCCCCCCGCCAGTCAGCTGGACTCCTTGTTGCTGGTTTCGTCTGGTTTCGGCCTCGCCTCCGGTTGACACTCTCCGGGCACTCTCTTGCAAAGTGTCCTTCTTTGCTGCAGTTAAAACACCTGAGGCTGCCGTATGTGCCGGAGCCAGTGTAACCGCCTTTAAGAGTAAAATTCTTGTCTTTGCTTTGGTTCTGTTGCTGGCCACCTCTCCACTCGCCTGGCTCACGGACCATGTCTCTCGTACCTATTCTCTTGACATTGGTCTGCTTCACCGGTGGCTTGCTGCAGTGGTGGTAGCAGATATGGGAACAGGTTGGCTGTTGGTTGTGGAGCCACAGCTGGTGGGGGTTAGGCCACATGTTGGCCACTTGTGAGACCGCTGGTAGGGCCGCTGGTGGGGACGCTGGGGGAGGGCAGTCCAGGTCCAGATCCACCTTAGCCTGGGAAGTAGACTCAGAAGAACAGTCATTAGGCCCTGCCTTCTATTTGTTCCATGTTCCATGCATGTCCCAATCTGCTACATATCTTTTACTTTTCTTCAACCTTCTAGTGCTTTCTTCCTTCTCCTGCATCCTGACCTTCAGATGAGCTTGCATTACCCTAGCTCTCTTCTCCCTCGAATGTCTTCCTCTATACCTTCTTGTTCCACTCTCTCATACCTTTCCTCCTCTTCTTCTCTATTTCTCTCTCTCTCTCTTCTTCTTTATCCATTTCCCAGCCTGCGTTTTTATCCAATTTCTAACGTAACTACTTGTCCTGTTTATTTTTCTTCATTCTTGCTTAGACTGTCCCATGTTTCTCTTTCGCTTCGCTGTGAACCATACGTTCCGTCTGTTCTGCTTTGTAGGGGCCTTTTCTTTTGGGGAATAGTTTGTCTTTCTGCCATCTCCCTAAGTGTTTTATGAGTCTGTCTCTTTCCCCTTTCTGCTCTTTGGGCTGTGTGCGCTCTTCCATTTGTTCATGGCTCTGCCTGTGATCTCCTCCATGTTTAGATTGCTCCTCATGAGTCCCTGTACTGTGGGTCGTCCAAGTCTGTGGTTTTCTCTCTGCCCTTTCGCTGACCTTCCTTTCTGGGGGCTGCTAACCTATTTTATGGTTGACGGGCCTGGCTGCCTGCTTTGGGTTTTCCCTCCACTTCCTCTCTTTGTCTCTAACCTCCTCTGGCCCTTGGCTGGGGGTAGTGTATTGGAATTCTGTGATCTGACCACTGTTTGATTACGTAGTGCGGTTCTGGAATTACAGATATCTATTTTATGCACTGGGCAGGAAATGTTGAATTCTGGTCTGTCTCCATGAAATCTTTCCCACCTTCTATTAACTGGCGATAGTATCTGATCTATAGTCTGGTTCTGCTGTGCTCTGCTTGATGTGTGGTATAGTAATACACACTCTCTAGTGAGGTTGGGCTGGCTAATTCCTTCCTGTTCTGTGCCTTATCTACGTCTGTGGCTTTCTCCCTGCACTTTTGCTGACCCCTTTTTAGTTTTGGGGCTGCACTTTAAGTTAACAGGGCCTGGCAAATTCTTCTAATCTCTCCTCTTATATTCTCCCCCTTATATATTTGACTGTGTTTTTGGTTTAATCCCTGAACTTCTCCCTTTCTGATTCAATTCTGATTAATACTTTATCTTCCTATGCAATCTCTCCTGACTCCCACCAAAGGTTCCACTCTATGTGTTGCCTTCTACCGATGACACGGCTCTCCCACCGCTGGTCCTCTTGACCCTGTGTCCTGTCGTGAAGCGTTCTGCCACAATGGGGATCAGTCTTTCACTATTAATTCAGAACGTGTTTTCTATTTAATTTATCTATATAATCTACATTATCATAATTATTACTAATATTATTATTATTGTTTATTTAAATATTGTATTGTGGTGACCCACTTGGGACACAGACATTCACTGGATACTGTGAGAGGAGGTACGTCTCCTTTAAGACCTTAACCCAGGAGCATTCTGGGTAATGTTCAGAGTGAGCGGGAGTTTAGAATGTACCGGTTCTGATACGTTGGCCTGTCGTTACTGTTGCTGTTGCAAGCTTCACTACTGCCGCTGTATTACTGTTCGTGTTGGGAAGTAAACAACTTCAACTCGACAACTTGTCTACCGTCTCCTCATTTATGAGCACTCCCACAGTATTAAAATTCCTCACACCCCCAACCATTGGCCCCAATTGACGTTACTGCTGGTGGATGCTCTTAAAGTTGAATGCCCGACCCTCGACGTCCAAGATAAACCGTGTGCAAAACCATAGTGTAGTATCATTTATACTCGGGTGGAAAATAATCTGTCGCAGAGGTCCGGATACTAAGTTCAATACAAAAAACTCTGGGTGGTCGCGTTCCTATTGCCGCCTGTTGGCCGCTCCAATACTCATGGGTCTTACAATGCATACCGTATCACAGACAGTGTTTTAGTTTTATACTTAAATAAAATACGCTAAAATAGCCAATGACTTTTTGCCATATGGATTTGGAACAAGTAGTCACACACACACACACACACACACACACACACACACACACACAGCGCTGAAAGTCAAGCCGTGAAGTAACTTTCAGCACAGTAGACAGCTCCACTCGTTCATCGATCACTACCAAGACATTAATAAAACAAATATTATTGGATTTCAAAAGTTTAACTAACGAAACACACCATGAAACGCACAGAAAGTAATAATCAATGCCACCAAGATGATTTAGTAACACGACTCATATATATGCCACGTGCCAATCCAACACAAACTCGACACCACCGTGGCTGTGAGACACCGCTACAGGCAGCAAGCCAAACTAATTATAATCGCCTGTCTAATGCTGTTGCCCCAACCCTGTCTTCTCCTAGTTAACCAACAACCTCCTAGTTAACTAGTTAACCACCGTGGTGTCTTTTGATCAACCTTGACCATCCTTTGGTTGAGCCCGGGTGATTGGTATGGTCACCTGGGAGATCGAGACGGTGGTGAGGACAGCCCAGTGTGACAAACCTATAAACCAGGTAGTGTGCAGTATGCAGTTGTATCAACAGGTGAAGATGAATAGATATACGCTAAGTACAGCGGGTGGCGGCGGGGGATCGGGGGGAGGGCTGTCATCGTGGTACAGAGTTCAGAAAGATGACAGCTGAGGGGAAGAAGCTGTTCCTGAGCCTACTTGACTTGGAACAAATGGTTCCTGTAGCGCCTCCTGGAAGGATGGAGAGCAAACAGTCCATGGTTGGGGTGAGAGGTGTCGTTGGCAATCTTTCCTTCCTTCCTCAGACACTGTTTGTGGTGGTATTCTTTATTGCAGGGAGGAGTACGTTTTTACCACCCTCTGCACTGCTTTCCGGTCTGAGAGTGCAGTTGCGTGACCACACTGTGATGCAGTTGGTGAGGATGCTGCAAGATACAAGATACAAGATGTTTTATTGGCCATTTGTAACAAGTACAATGGAACGCTTACTCCCCATTCCCTCCCGCAGTAGGAATTTTTAAAACAATACTATAAAAATACTATATACAATAAAAATGAACATAAAAAGAACAATATAGTGACGGATGTTTTGAATTGTGTAAAAAGATTTAAACGTAATTAAAGTGGGGCAGTAGTACAGCAGCAGCATCATGAATACAGTGCAGTACAGTGCAGTAACTGGAATGAGTCCAGAAAGTCCAGCAAAGTATGATACTTTTTTTTTTACTTTAGGCCTTTAAATTCCCAAAGGAACATAGGCCGTCGACGAAGCTCCTCCATCCTCTTCGGTCTTGTGCCCTCCGCTCCAGATCTTGCCAGGACAGCCCTTCTTTCTTCATCTCCTGTTCTGTGGTTCTTCTCCAGGTGGTTTTTGGTCTGCCTCTTCCTTGCCCTGTGGGTTCCATGTCAGCGCCCGCTTTGTGATTGATTTTTTTCTTCTGAGTGTGTGACCTATCCACTTCCACTTCCTCCTCCGGATTTGAATTTCTATTGAGTCTTGTTTGGTGAGTTCCCACAGGTTGGCGTTAGAGATGGTGTTGGGCCAGTATATTCCCAGGAGGCGTCTGAGGCACCGGTTGGTGAAGGTCTGTAGCTTATTGTGTATAGTGGTGGTGGTTTTCCAGGATTCTGAGCCATATAATAGAGTGGTCTTTACATTTGAGTTGAAGATTTGAAGCTTGGTCTTGAGTGACAGGTTTTTTGCCTTCCAGATAATATTTAGCATGTTGAATGTTGTCCTTGCCTTTCCAATCCTGGCTTGAACATCGTCTTCTGTACCCCCTTCCACAGAAATGATGCTTCCAAGGTAGGTGAAGCTGTTTACATCCTCTAATGGGTTTTGTTCCATGGTTATGGGTGTGTTGTTCTTGCTGTTGATACGCATTACTTTGGTTTTGGATGAGTTTATTTTGAGCCCGAGAAGAGCAGCAGTTTCTTCCAGTTTTCCTGATTTTTCCTGCATCTGTTGATGTGTGCATCAGCGAAATCCAGATCTTCCAGCTGCTCTGTCAAGCTCCATTGTATGCCGGTTTTTGTATGATAGTGTAATGTTAATGACAATATTATGATAGTGGCAGCACTCCTATCAGTTCAGTAAGCACACAGCCTGTGGAAAATTCTTCAACCTGGTAGTCCTTGTACGGATGCAACAGAACCGGCAACAGGACGGTAGGGGGAGAAGAGATGGTACCTAGGGTGGATGCAGCCCTTTGTAATGGAGATGACCTTCTTCCGACATCTACAGATCTCCTCAATGCATAGAAGTGCACACCTGATGATCTTCTCTGCCGTCCTCACGACCCTCTGGATGTCTTTCTTGTCCTGTGCAGTGGTGTTGCTGTACCACACAGTCACTCGTCAGGACGCTGTCTACAGTGCCACGGTAGAAGTTCAGTAGCCAGCGTTGGCATATTCTGCTTTTCATGTTCTTTCAATGGCACACTGGTAAAAGTTCACCAGAATCCAAGGGGACAGGTGGGCTCCTCAGGAAGTAGAGATGCTGGTGAGCCTTCTTGACCAGTGAGGCCGTGTTGAGGGTCCAAGTGTGGTCCTCGGAGATGTGGACCCCCAGGAATTTGAAGCTGGAGACACACTCGACCTCCGCCTCGTTGATGAGGATGGGGGCATGTGCGCCATCTCTGGTCTTTCTGAAGTCCACGATGAGCTCCTTGGTCTTCAAGTCAAGTCAAGTCAAGTTTATTGTCACTTCACAGTATAAAGCAGTGATATGAAAATCTTATGTGCAATACCCGACGACAGACAGCAGTTATAAAAATAAGATGAAAATAGATTAAAAAAAAAAAAAATCCTATTTATAAAATGCAAAATATCGGCACAGAAAAGAGCAATATGTATATATAAATCGATGAAATAAAATATGTCACGGTTACGGTGGTTGGCAGGGGGCGTGGCCAAGCCACGTGCGCTGGCGGCGCACACACACTCCTGTCAACAACGATCACGTTGGTTGGCGGCGCACACACACACACACCTGTTCACCATCACATTGTCGAATTGCTAATCACCTCACCTGGGGTATATATACTATGACTATCCGTTACCCCAGCGTGAGGTCGTTACTTTATACTGCACGTTGTTCTCCCGTCTGTTCTGATACCCGTCGCCTGCCTACTACCCGGCCGGCACTTCGCACCCGACGCCGCCTGCGGACTATCAGAGTGATACTTCGCAGCCGTCGCCTGCCTACTACCCCTGCCGGTACTTCGCACCCGACATCCCGGTACGCAGACTCCTCCCCCGTCCCGGACTACTCGTCGGTCTACTACCTGCCGGTACTCCGCGGATCGTCCTCCCCGTCTACCCTTGTGTGTTGTGTGTCTTTGAGAATAAAGCCGTTCGTATCGCTCCACTGCGTCTGCGTTCGGGGTCCAACCCACTCCCATCTTCGCTCGTGACAAAAATATAGATTGTTATATGCTATACGCCCTTGTTCAGCAGCCTGGTGGCCTGACTGTGGAAGCTATCTCTAAGCCTATTTGTACAGCACTTGATACTGCGGTATCGCCTGCCTGGCGGTAAAAGTGAGTACAGTTCGTGGCTGGGGTGTCTTTTATGATGCGTTTGGCCTTGGCCATGCACCGCTCTAAGCTTGGTGTCGAGCTTGGTAGGAACTATCGTGTTGAACGCTGAGCTGTAGTCCACAAACAGCATTCGCACATAACAGTTCCCTTTCCCTCCAGGTGGGAAAGGGCAGTGTGGAGGGCCATGGCAATTGCGTCGTCCGTGGATCTAATTAGACGATATGCAAATTGCCATGGGTCCAGCGTGGCAGGTAACACGGAGCAAAAAAAGTCCTTGACCAACCTCTCGAAGCATTTGCTGACAATCGAGGTGAGGGCTACAGGTCTATAGTCATTCAGGCATGTTACCTTGGGTTGTTTAGGGACAGGCACGATGGTGGACATGTTAAAGACCGCGGAAACAACAGCCTGGGACAGGGAGAGGTTGAAGATGTCTGCAAAGACTCCTGCCAACTGGTCTGCGCATGCTCTGAGGACGCGGCCCGGGATGTCGTCGGGGCCTGACGCCTTACGGATGTTCAAGCGCTTGAAGGTGCGGTGCACATCCGCCTCCGAGACGTTCAGCAGGCTGGTCTCCTCCGGCGGTGCTGGCTTCGGCGGGCTGCCGTTCACGTCGAACCGAGCAAAAAAAGTATTTAGCTCTCCTGGGAGGGAGGTGGAGGAGTTTTCTACACAACTGGTTCTCCCTCTGAAGTTCATCATCGTCTGTAGCCCCTGCCACATACCCCTCGTGTCGTGGCTCTTGAATTTCTCCTCCACTCTGTCCTTATACTCCCGCTTGGCAGTGACGATGGTCTTGCGGAGGTCGTAACGGGCTCTCGTATATTCCTCCGTATTCCCGGAGCCAAAGACGACGTTACGCGCATGTAGGGCAGCGCGAACATCGCCGTTAATCCACGGTTTCTGGTTGGGATATATCCGAACCGACTTGGTTGGAACAACATCATCAATGCACTTCTTGATGAACCCGGTGACCGACGACGTGTACTCGTTGATGTTATTGTCCGAGGCAACGCAGAACATGTGCCAGTCAGCACGATCAAAACAATCCTGCAGCATAGAGTCTGATTGGTCCGACCAGCATTGGACCTCCCTCACATCGATCGGTTTCTGCTTCAGTCTCTGCCTATAGGCGGGGAATAGCTGGATAGAGCGGTGGTCTGATTTGCCGAACGGTGGGCGGAGGAGGGACTTGTAGCCATCAGGGAAGGGGGTGTAGCAGTGGTCGAGGATCCGCTCACCCCGTGTGTTGCTCGTTATGTGTTGGTAGAACTTCGGGAGAACCTTCTTCAGGTTCGCCTTGTCCCCCGCGACGATGAGAGCAGCCTCGGGGTGTGCTGACTCCTGTTCGCTGATAGCCCCATACAGTTCCTTCAGCACTGTGTCTGTGTTGGCTTGTGGGGGAATGTAAACAGCGGTCACAGTTACCGCTGTAAACACCCGAGGTAGCCAGTATGGACGGCACATAAGCATCAGGTGCTCCAGGTCCGGGGAACAGAAAGACTTGAGGGGATGTACATTACTTTGGTTGCACCAAGATCTATTTAACATGAGATATACCCCCCCTCCGCGATCTTTACCGGAGAGAGCCTTTGTTCTGTCCGCCCGGTGGACGGAAAATCCCATTAGCTCGATAGCTGCGTCGGTAACCCCCTCCGACATCCATGTCTCCGTAAGGCAGATGATACAATTTTCCTGTTTCCCGGTGGAATTGAATACGAGCTTGTAGCTCGCTTAACTTATTGTAAAGAGACTGTCACGAGTGGGATTGTTCAGTGGGACCCAGAACGCAGACCAAGACAGTGGAGCTATAACATAAAGCTTTATTTCAAGACACAACTCAAACACAACACAAGAGTGATCAGGGACAGTCCAGGGGTCTGGGTACCGGGAGGTCGATCCGCGGAGTACCGGCAGGTAGTAGACCGGCGAGTAGTCCGGGACGGGGGAGGAGTCTGGGTACCGGGAGGTCGAGTAGCGACAGGTACCAGACAGACGGATGGTCAGGGTCGAACGAGAAGTCTAGATACCGGGAGGTCGGACAGGTACAGGTACCAGACATGTAATTATAATTACCGGGGAGCTCGTCTAGACCAGAGTAACGCGAGACAGGCGGGTGACGTGGGATAGGCAAGGGATCGGGATCTGGATCTCCGGGACATCAACGTGGTGTTTCCGTCCAGAACGTATGACTTAACGTGAACAACGTATGACGTGCAGTAAGACATACAACCTAACACTGGGGTAACGGGAAGCCAGGGTATATATACCCCAGGTGAGGTGATTAACAATTAGACCCAATAGCTGACAGGTGTGTGTGTGTGCCGCCAGCGCACATGGCTTGGCCACATCCCTGTCAACCACCATAACCGTGACAGTACCCCCCCCTCAACGGGCGCCTCCTGGCGCCCAACCCGGCTTGAAGGGGTGTTCCCGGTGGCAGTCAAGGGAAAGGAACGGGTCCAGACTGTAACGGCGCGGGGGCCAACCCCGCTCCTCTGGGCCGTATGCCTCCCAGTCGATGATCCGGGGGGGTGGAGGAGATTCGGTGGGCGGGCGGGGCCCGGGAAGAGAGCCATTCCTTCTGCCCAGGTCGGTAGGAGTCTTCTCTGGAGGTCTCCTCTGGGGCCTCCTCTGGGGGTCTCCTCTGGGGGTCTCCTCCGGGACCTTCTCTGGAGTCTCCTCTGGGGTCTGCTCTGGACCTCCTCTGTAGTCGGCAGACAGGGGGAGCGGCGCTGTCAGGCGGGGGAGGAGCGGCACTGTCAGACGGGGACAGCGTGACGTCGTGAACCCCTCTGATGAGAGAAGCAACGGTGGTGGCCAGGTCCCTAAGCTGCAACCCTTGACCCCACCGTCCGTACTGGGCATCAGCCACGGGCTTCCACTGGTCTTGGTCGCCGGGAGTCATCCGGGCTAACAAGACCTTCCACGCCTTCTCCTGCTCTCGCAGTGCTAGAACCCGTGATTCGTCACGGCTCCTCAGGTAATCGATCAGGTGCCTTACCCGTTCGAGATTGCCGGGACCCAGGTCGGCTAACTGGTGATCCCTAAGCTCCAGCGTCAGTTGCTCCACCAGAGCGAGATCACCAGGGTCCATCAGGGATAGGTCCAAGAGGAGTCTCATGTCCTTGAGAGCCAGCAATAGTTTCCTCCACTGGTCGAGGTCGCCGGGGTCCATCATGGTTAGGTCGTTCTGTCATGAGTGGGATTGTTCAGTGGGACCCAGAACGCAGACCAAGACAGTGGAGCTATAACATAAAGCTTTATTTCAAGCACAACACAACTCAAACACAACACAAGAGAGTGATCAGGGACAGTCCAGGAGTCTGGGAACCGGGAGGTCGATCCGCGGAGTACCCGGAGGATCTCCGGGACATCAACGTGGCGATTCCGTCCAGAATGTACGACTTAACGTGAACAACATATGACGTGCAGTAAGATGTACGACTGGGGTAACGGGAAGCCAGGGTATATATACCCCAGGTGAGGTGATTAACAATTAGACGCAATAGCTGACAGGTGTGTGTGTGCGCCGCCAGCGCACGTGGCTTGGCCACCCCTGTCAACCACCGTAACCGTGACAGAGACTGTACATTAGCCAGTAGAATGGTGGGTAGTGGGGGGCGATCGGATCGACATCTCAGCCTGACTAGCACGCCGGCTCGCTTCCCTCGCTTCTTCCTGCGACGTTTGCGTGTAATCGTGCCCAAGATGGTCGGAGATAATCCAGCTGTGACTTCGGGCGGGACGTCCGAGTTGAAAGAATGAAAAAACTCCGGTAGGCGGCGAGCGACTGTCGATCTGATCTACAGAAGTGTGCAAAAGTTATAAATGAACGTGCTGCTAACTTCCTGAACAAAGATAGTGCCATAAAAATAATAAATAACAAAAAACTGCGTTGTCGTGTGGGAGCTTGGGACACGGCAGCCATCTCATACGGCGCCACACTCGCCGTTGTGTGAAACAATGTTGTTGTACTTAAGCATTTAGCACACTGCTTAAGGTCAGAATGGCTTTGTAAAAGCACTGATCTGATGTGCTGTTATTTTTGGGGTTGTAGTCTGCTTGTTGGTGGCCTCTACTTCCAGTAGAGGCCACCAACAAGCAGATCACCGCATCTTAACGATATTTAACACCAGCATCAACCAGTATCAACTTGGAAGCGACTTGTCTGTTCTGCTCCATGACTCTTGCTCGCGTCACTGACTCTCCACTGTCTCTCTTTCTGTTTTCCTTTCACCCCCCCCTCCCTCCCCCCACCACCGCCACCGCCAGAGGACGGTGTGAGCATCCCGTCATCCTACACGTCCTTCCTGGCACCGCTGTCCTCCTCCAAGCTGTACAACAAGGTGCGGGGCTGCCGTGAGCGTGACAAGGACCCCGAGTGCCACTTTGAGACGTTTGCAGAACATCTACCAGCTGGCCGAGCCCAAGGCCTGCTTCACCTTCACGCACCCCACCGCAGGTGAGACATTAGTCATTTAGCAGACGGCTTTTATCCAAAGCAACTTGCAACAAGGTAATTCAACAGTAGGTAGGCAAGAGAACTGCTAGTCACCAGAGGTCATAAGTGTGTTTCCTTCTCAACAAGCCTCCACAAGAGCAGAACCAGTGCTCAGGTAAAAGTTGGCTCCCTAGATTTGACACACACTTTGCTACGACAAAGAAGGCTTTGAGACGCTGAAGGCCACAAGCTAGCATGGTTGAAGCAGCTTCACCTGGCCCCAGTCAGACTGATTATAGTCTGGTTGAAGCAGCCTCACCTGGCCCCAGTCAGACTGATTTGATTCTGGGGCTGCTAGGTGAAGCTGCACATCTGTGGGTCCGCGAGGCAAATGAAGGCTCCATAGTGGTCAGTTTTCTTAACGGTTTTGGGTGGGGGTTGTTGGTTGTCTTTTGTTGGGTCACTGGGTGGGAAAGAGCGTGTGTTTGTGTGTGTGTGTGTGTGTATGTGTGTGTGTGTGTGTGTGTGTGTGTGTGTGTGTGTGTGTGTGTGGTGTGTGTGTGTGTGTGTGTGTGTGTGTGTGTGTGTGTGTGTGTGTGTGTGGTGTGTGTGTGTCCGTCCGTCCGTCCGTCCCACTTCTGCCTTACTCGACCCACATTCCTTACCCTCGGATCTGAAGCACTTCTCCGCCACTCAAAGAGTTTGAGTTCATATTAGAACCATTGTACATGTCATTTCTCCTCTGTTTTGGTATGTACTCCATAGCCCCCCCCCCCTCCCCAAATGATGTGATTTCCCCAAAATATTGTTTTTGGAAAATGGACTGTTCATATTATTAGTGCTTTCATCCCAAGCCCTTTATAATTATTATTATAACCCCATTCACCCATTCATAAACAGCCTTGCAATTGTGCAAAATACAATGACATTTAAAAAAAACCGTAACTATCTATAGACTAAGTATATACAAATATATTAAAGTTGATGCAGTACAATTGTGTTGGATAGATATAAGTATATGTTTATACTGGAAACTATAAACAATATATTAAACATGTGTGTGTGTGAGATCTAAAAAGGGGAAAAGGAAATAAATGTTTCTTTTCAATTGCCCACCTATTAAATAGTTTTTATTCATTGCAAAATATAGAAAAGGCATTGCCTCAGCCAGTTTTGTGTGGGGCTTTGTGTGCCACATGGTCAGACATGGTGTTGATCACAACGTCACCGGTTCGAGTCTCGTCCGTGGCAAACAAATGAATGCAAGCAGAGCTTTGGGGATGACTTTAAGAGTCTTTTGCGTAGATATAATGAACATTGTGTGCCATATATACACGCATGCATTTATTTGAATGCATTTGTATTTATTTGTATGTATATATACGGAGTGTGGAGCGAGTGTCCGCGCTGTGCCCATTGCCACCGGAGGCGGAGCCATCGACGTCGTCGCCTGTCTTCTGCGGTGGAGGTGGAGCGCCCGGAGAGAGAGGCGATTTCGGCCGCGTTGCTGGCGGGACAAGCGGTGGCGTTGTGTATGTCAGGGGCGGAGCAACCAACCACGTCCCGCCCAGACCAGAGACTCTTTATTTTTATTTTTGTGGGGACTGAGTTCTCGGCAGTGCAGGGAGCGAGAACACATCCCCACTCCAATTTATGTTTTGTCCCGTATGTCCTTCCTTCCCCCAATACCCCTTCCCCCAGGAGGCTCTACACTGCCCACGTGAGCAGTAGGGGACGGAGTAAGAGTGGCGCTGAGGCAACACTTAAAGCAACCCTTATTTTATTAATATCCTGGTCTCTTGTGTGATGTGTGTGATGGAGAATTGAAATCCTGTGTTGGGTGGAGTTTAGGGGTCACCTAAACCGTGACACCTCTAAATTGGCGTTGGTCGGCAGGATTTCCGGCAGCAAAGTATGTGAGTGTAATGTTAATGACAATGTTATGAAA
The DNA here is from genome assembly GCA_027704905.1 of Muraenolepis orangiensis. Taxonomy (NCBI): domain Eukaryota; kingdom Metazoa; phylum Chordata; class Actinopteri; order Gadiformes; family Muraenolepididae; genus Muraenolepis; species Muraenolepis orangiensis. The sequence continues at coordinate 9,540,810 of CM051005.1, read as the reverse complement.
GTGAAAGTGGCAGCACTCCTAGCAGTTCAGTAGGCTCACTGCCTGTGGATAAAAATGATCTACTAACTACCAGACGGTACGGGGGAGAAGAGATGGTGCCCAGGGTGGTTGCATTCCTTTATGATGGACATGGCCTTCTTCCGACATCTGGTCCTAGTCAAGTCAAGTCAAGTCAAGTTTATTGTCACTTCACAGTTTACACACGTATAAAGCAGTGATGTGAAAATCTTGTGTGCAATACCCGACGACAGACAGCAGTTATAAAATAAGATAAAAATAGATAAAAAAAAAAAAAAAAAATGCAATTTATAAAATGCAAAAATCAGCACAGAAAAGAGCAATATGTATATATAAATCAATGTAATAAAATATACATTGTTATATGTTATACGCCCTTGTTCAGCAGCCTGATGGCCTGACTGTGGAAGCTATCTCTAAGCCTATTTGTACGGCACTTGATACTGCGGTATCGCCTGCCTGACGGTAATAGTGAGTACAGTTCGTGGCTGGGGTGGGCATTGTCTTTTATAATTTGTTTGGCCTTGGCCACGCACCGCTGATTGTAAATATCCAGGAGGGAGGGGAGCTCACCTCCAACGATATACTGGGCCGTCCGCACCACCCTTTGAAGCGCTCTGCGCTCGAGTGCAGTGCAGTTCCCGTACCAGGCGGTGATACACCCTGTCAGAACACTCTCGATGGTGCCGTTGTAGAATGTTCTCAGGATGCGGGGGCCCATGCTGAATTTCTTCAGACGCCTGAGAAAATACAGGCGTTGTTGGCAGTGGCGTTTTCTCCCGGAGGCCAAGGGAAGCCAGGCTTCCCTTCCCCTGTTTTTTCGGATTGTAGTTATAATTTTAATAAATAAATAAAAACACATTTTTTTCGGTAATTCTCCTTTGCTGTGTGTTGCTGCCGGACCGTCTCTCCCCCATTCTCATTGAGTATTTTACAAAGAGTGAAACAACAGCGCCCCTCTAGATGTTATGGTGAAACAGTAAATTGCATTCACTGTTGCCAGAGGAAGCCAGCCGAATGAGCTTCCCTTGGTGAATCCAATGGAGGGATTGTCCCGGATTGACCAATCAGATGAGGTCCACGTCATGCCCCCCAGCCAACCTGTGATTGGTCAGGGCCATGCCAAGGGATGCCAGCCGTCTCTGGCTTCCCTTCAAGGGAATGGGATCCCTTGATCCCATTGGATCGATTTGAAGGGAATCCCTTGCCTCACAATCCAATCAAATCACATCAACATCAGTACGTAGAACTGTAACTGTCATCCTCGCCGTTTGATAGTATCAAGCAAATTAAGCATTATGGAGGGTGGAGATTTGGCATACTTAATAAAATATAACTTTACTAAACTTCCGCTACAGCAGCAAACGTATCAGAGGAACACTTGTGGACAGGACAGACTTGTCAACCTAGCCACAATATCCATTGACTCTGTTGTTGTGGAGGACCTAAAGGCCGCTGGGAAGTTCTATGACATTGTTATTGACCACTTCGCCACCATGAAAGACAGGAGAATGGCCTTCCTCTTCAAATAGGGTGAGTAAAATGTCCACCCCTTTCTCTCTGTGGCACACCTGTTGCCTGAACTGCCCGTGAATGCTTCTTTTTTATTCATTACCGAATCTGCACTGCGCATTGAGCGCTGGTTATGCATTTGGGGGGGGGGGGGGTGCTTAAATGAATAAGACGAGAGAGTTTTGGCTGGAGAGTGCGTGCGGACCTGTCGGTTAGATAACAGGTGTGTGCAAGTCCTGCATCTGTATGATACATTTACATTAAGGGTATTTGGCAGACGCTTTTATCCAAAGCGACTTACAAGGTGTACATTAGTTGAAGCAGACAATAGCATAACACTGAGGTACGCGAACACAAACTGGTTACGTTATTGACCACCCCCCCCGACCCAAAAAAACTGGCTTCCCCTAAATTTTTCCCCACGCCACGCTACTGGTTGTTTGGCCCTTTTCACCACGTGTGTGGTGTGCGTGGACCATGTGAGGTCCTCGGAGATGTGCACGCCGAGGAACTTGAAGCTGCTGACCCTCTCTACTGCAACGCCGTCGATGGAGATAGGGCTGTGCTCTCCCCTCTGCCTCCTGAAGTCCACGATCAGCTCCTTGGTCTTCTTGACGTTGAGGGCGTTGAGGGCTAAAGATCTCCTCAATGCATGGTGCACACCCGATAATCTTCTCTGCCGTCCTCACGACCCTCTGGATGGCTTTCTGGTCCCGTGCAGTGGTGTTGCCGTACCACACAGTGATGCCACTAGTCAGGACGTTCTCTACGGTGCCACAGTAGAAGTTCACGCCAGGTCATCAGAAATCTGTAGCCCAAGGAAACGGAAGCAGCTGACTACTTCCACCGGTGTCCCGTCCAGGCTGATGGTGGAGTGAGTGCCTCCTCATCAGCATCAATGTCTTGACTGCCTTGCACTGTCATCACAACTACCTACCTCTACCTATAGTTTACATATGTATTGATAACATACCTGTAAATGTGTACATTTTTATTGTACCTGCCGTATATGTTTTAATCCTCAACTGTTTATAGAACTGCATATCCCTGTTCACTACCTGCTGTATATGTAGTAGTAGTAGTAGTAGTAGTAGTAGTTGAACCTTTATACATTTATATATATGTATCCTGTTTTTCATAACTCCATACCCCTGATCACCTGTTGAATACTTATACAACAACAAGTAATCGTATAACGTATATCATATATGTACCTAGTAGACTGTCTTTTAGCAACTGTAAACTGTAAATTATTAATTATATATTTCCATGCACTTTACTGCAACATTTGCACTCTGGTTAGATGCTGAGTTATTTTCACTGTACAAAACCATGGCCATCTTTTCACACTGGTCTTAATATTCACTGGTTCATTCTAATCTATCAATCCGTCCTTGGTCTGCCCCCTGGTAAATGATAGGCACACATTGTAAAGCGCTTTGAGTGACAACAGGTCAGAAACAGCGCTATATAAAGGCAGTCCATTTACTCGGTCGGTCGACTTTCCGGTCTGCAAAAAACACTCAAATTTACAATTTTATCCGCAATTCAGTTTTCAAGGACTCTATGATAGACATTCTCACTGATACAGGAGGCTGTTGTAAGGACTCCATTGTGGACGTTCTCACTGCATGAGGCTGTTCCAAGGATACAAAATATTTTTTATTTAACTCCCACACATTCAGAGGATGATAATATTTTTTTTAACAACTAAACAATTTACATTTCATTTCATTTTCAGTTTTGTTATGGCTTTAAAGCAACTGATCCAAAATACATTTTACATAAGAAAATATTTTTTCATGGCTGAAGGAATTATAATTAAACTTTTTAATTTCACAACACATACAATTAATATACAAGTCATTTTACCAAATTATAATATTGATGATGAGATGAAAGAGAAACTGTCACGGTTACGGTGGTTTACAGGGGGCGTGGCCAAGCCACGTGCGTTGGCGGCGCACACACACACCTGTCAACAATTGCCGTGGCTGATTACTAATCACCTCACCTGGGGTTCAGGGACCTCTCATAACCCCATTAGCCCTGCTGTGGATAACAGGCCTGGACATGGCATGCCCATTAAAAACACATTTAACCCATTGTCACCAGTAATTAAAACAAACCAAAAAAACATCAGCAAACACTTTGTATCTCTAACTACTGAATCACGTTTTTAAACATTCATTGTTCAGTTAAAGCGTTCATTGTTCCTCACCGCTGGAGGCTACCGCATTACCTGACATTACTGAATGTCAAATGCTTTTATCATAACATTTTCTGCATCAACAGCTAGGCTGTCAAGAACATGATTCAAAAACATCTCCATGAAATCATAAGAATTTTTAGCCACTATTGGGATTCCAATAACAGGAATCCATTTGATAACCTTTGCTACAACACATATCGCAGGTTGTGGCTTTTCCAGAACCATTACATCAAGAAGTTCTTTCGTTAAATCCTTTCCAGAACATCTATATTTCAAGACTGCCTTAAGCTCATCTAAAGGCTTTTCTGTGTCACTGGAAAGTTTCTCCAGTGACTTTTTATCAAGACCAAACTGAAACAAATACTGTGTAATAACAATGACCTGAAGGCCTAAATCAGCAGCAATAGAAAGCCCAGGGAGAGGTAAAGCTGCTACAGTGGCAGATGTGAAGGCGTGGAACTTAATTTGTGAACGGAGAACCTCTTTCTTCTTCTTAATGTTGCTGCTGCAGATGTTGGGAAGGGCCAAGATCAGAGTATCTCTCTTGTGTGAAGGAAGGTCTCTCTCTATGGTCTCCTGGAGGGTGGGGAAGTCGTACAAATGGAGATCAAAGTTGGAGACCAGGAAGACCTGAGGAGCCGTCACACCTCGTTCTTCAAGTCCTGTTGGAAATGGAAGACAGGAGGAACTTAATGTGGTCAGGAAGGAGTGTGGAAACATGTTTCAACTGTACTGGACTGGACTGTACTAGGACTCAGCATTGAGGATCAAATGAGCTTTTCTCTTCTATAATATTATTTTAGAATCATCTTTGCATGCTATTTCAATTATTTCTAATATATATAACATATTTTATACTGAAACATTGAGCAGTGCTCCTTTCAAATTATTTAAATATTTCATATTTACAGTACACACAGTGACAAAAAGCAAACCTTGAATGCAATTTTCCCTGATTTTCTGGAGTGTCTTTTCTTCGTCGTACTCCTTCTGGCTCTTTTCCGCAGAAAGCAGATTGCTGTCAATCTTAGCGCGGACAAAGTAGAAATTCTTGCCCATTTTCATGATCTCCTGAGCCAGCTTGAAATCATTCTCTCTTAAACGGTCTGATGATACGATGATGAAAAAATCAAACTTTTCAAACCCTATGTGCTTCAGGTACTGATGAGCTGGGAATTTGGTGGTTCCGATTCCCGGCAGATCCCAAACTGTAACCTTTGGGTATATTGGATGTGGGTAAGCCTTAGGCTTCATGGTAGTTTCCCCAACACCAGTAGGGGCCGCTCTATCATCTCTGTTGTCTATTCCCCTAAAGGCATTAACAAATGAGGACTTTCCAGATCCACTCTCTCCTGTGACAGCAATGTTCAGTGGAATACTATCAAGATCTCTCAAATACGTTTGGCTTATTGATGCAGCTGCTTGTGTGTCATCGTTTTCCAGGGCCCTGTTAATATCTTCAATCGCTTTGGATTCCAGGGACATCCTTGAGAATAAGAAAGAATAGAGAACATTATTGATAGTCCATTTAGCATCAGCGTTGCTGTTTTTATCTGGGAGGTGTGTTATATGCTGATAATAACCATACACAGACACCAAGTGAGAACGTGCGACTGTCTTTACTGAAGGTTTAGTCAGAACAACAAAAGCACTGATATTAAACTCTCTTGGAACACAGGGAACTAAACTCAGTAGAGTAGAAGAGCAGGCAAACAGGCTTTGTACTATTATGAAAACTAAATCCTAAAAGAATACTAAAAGTCAGTTATGTAGTCTTTGAGATAACTAAAAAAACACTGTCTGTGATACTGTATGCATTGTAAGAGCCATGTGTATTAGATTAACATACAAGCGGCCAACAGGCGACACCATGATGACGGAATGAGACCACCCGGAATTTCTGTCTACAAACTCGTGACAAAGGCCCCGTGACCAATAGGAGTAGTAGATGTTTGTTGTACCGTGACCAATAGGAGTAGTAGATGTTTGTTGTACCGTGACCAATAGGAGTAGTAGATGTTTGTTGTACCGTGACCAATAGGAGTAGTAGATGTTTGTTGTACCGTGACCAATAGGAGTAGTAGATGTTTGTTGTACCCTGACCAATAGGAGTAGTAGATGTTTGTTGTACCGTGACCAATAGGAGTAGTAGATGTTTGTTGTACCGTGACCAATAGGAGTAGTAGATGTTTGTTGTACCGTGACCAATAGGAGTAGTAGATGTTTGTTGTACCCTGACCAATAGGAGTAGTAGATGTTTGTTGTACCGTGACCAATAGGAGTAGTAGATGTTTGTTGTACCGTGACCAATAGGAGTAGTAGATGTTTGTTGTACCGTGACCAATAGGAGTAGTAGATGTTTGTTGTACCCTGACCAATAGGAGTAGTAGATGTGTGTTGTACCGTGACCAATAGGAGTAGTTGATGTTTGTTGTACACTGACCAATAGGAGTAGTAGATGTTTGTTATACCCTGACCAATAGGAGTAGTAGATGTTTGTTATACTCTGACCAATAGGAGTAGTAGATGTTTGTTATACTCTGACTAATAGGAGTAGTAGATGTTTGTTGTTCTACTTCCTATATAATGTTTGGTAAGAAGCTCGTCGTCAGTATGAACAGTTTTGCTCCATCTTGCTGCAGTTGATGATTTATTCGATGCTTTGTGTCAATAATCACAATCACACAGTGAAATGTGTCAGGATGAATAAATGTAAATAAATGTGTAAATAGGTCATACATATTAATTTGGACAAAAGTAGCGGTGAAATTGTGGTAAAAATCAAGAAAATGTATGCGTATTTCATATAAATAATACATGGATATTGGGTAAAAGTTAGAAGTGTGTAATCATGTGTTAAGAGTGTTAAGAGTGTTATGTTCCCATGTACACCACCCTTTAGATAAGTAATGTGTTAGCCACAAATGTAATTTCTCAGCAGTTAAAGGGTTCACCCTGCAGTTGAGGAGGAGTGTATTAGAGAATAGATAACAGAATGACCCTCAGGGACGGAGGAAGGAAGAAGCCGTGGGGGATGACCGGTGGCAGAAGGGGGTTGTTGATGGGGGTGGTTGCCCTGCCACACAGACATTGAGAGCCGGATTGATAACGATCACAAAGCACGGTCTGGCGGTTCCATGGAATATTGTATTGAATTGTATCTCAGCAGTCTTAGTTAAATCTTTTATGATTCAAAATTCTCTTTTGATTAGTTTGTTACGCACGGGTCTTCTCCGTTTCCCCGGTTCGAGCACAGTGTGTATCCGAGGATCGGACAATAGAGCAAAGATGTGAACACAACAAATTGCCCCAGAATCCTGGACTTGAAATGCGCCAGTGCTCCGTCACGAGTCAGACAGATGTGAGACTTATTTAAACCACTACTCACTTTTGGTTCCTTGTGTTGAAGTGGAATGAAACTGCAGCGAAGTTCTGGGAGCTCTGAGATGAGTTGTTCAACCTTGAAAAAAAAAAAAAAGAAATCTCTTCTTAACCTTAACAAATGACTTGCATTTTTCAAGACAAGATAAGGATTGATCGATACACGCTGACTTAGAAGGGTGTGGATTAAGTATATAACAACGAGACCGTGGTTCATTCCTTTAGATACAGATCATGCCCTAGATATTCTTCACTAGTATGTACTTACATTCAGTAGTTGCTCCGATATTGATGTGCTGGAAGTCCAGATGGGTACGCGTCTCTAATATGACTCAATGTAAAAGAGAAAGAAAAGATCTAACGCCTGCTATAAAAGCAGGCAGCGTGATGGGAGTTGCCTCTGAGATTATTCAGCACACGTGGTTTCCAAGAAACCACTGCTGGAGGAAAGGAAATGCTGGAACAGCAGCAAGTGACCTAGGCCACTAAGAATGAACTAGCAAAAGTATAAAATATCTAATATTATATTTAATACATAAATGTAAACATTGTCAACAGTTGAGACCGGTTCATTCTAATCTACCAATCCGTCCTTGGTCTGCCCCCTGGTAAATGATAGGCACACATTGTAAAGCGCTTTGAGTGGCAACAGGTCAGAAACAGCACTATATAAATGCAGTCATTTACTCGGTCGGTTGACTTTCCGGTCTGCGACTAGAACAATCTGCAAAAAACACTTTTACAAATTTTCAATTTCGGTGGTCCATAGTGGTCTGTTTTTGTAACGGTTTCGGGTGGGGGTTGTTGGTTGTCTTTTGTTTGGTCACCGGTTGGGAAACAGCGTGTGTGTGTGTGTGTGTGTGTGTGTGTGTGTGTGTGTGTGTGTGTGTGTGTGTGTGTGTCTGTCCCACCTCTGCCTTACTGAACCCACATTCCTTACCCTCGGATCTGAAGGACTTCTCCGCCACTCAAAGAGTTTGAGTTCATATTAGAACCATTGTACATGTCATTTCTACTCTGTTTTGGTATGTACTCCATAGCCCCCCTCCCCAAATGATGTGATTTCCCCAAAATGTTGTTTTTGTTCATGAGATCTACCGCCTGCTATAAAAGCAGGCAGCGTGACATGGGAGTTGCCTCTGATATTATTCAGCACACGTGGTTTCCAAGAAACCACTGCTGGAGGAAAGGAAATGCTGGAACAGCAGCATGTGGATATAATTGTCATTGTTTTTGACATTACATTTTTACAAGGTGTTCATTTACAAAACTATAGTGAAATAACGAAGGTTTAGGAGGTTTTAAACTGTAAGAGGTTATTGTAGAGAGGGTGGTTACTTGTGGTTCTAAGGCTGATCGTTGTTCATTCCATTAGTGTATCAGCTGTTTTCATGTGTGTGTCTGTCTCTATTTCAGGAAGAAATATTTAAATTTTGAGAGAGATTTCATTTTTGAATAATCAATGTAATAAACAGTGTGAGATCTGGTGCGTGACCAAACACTGATTACAAATGCTTACTTGTGGTGCCTTTGTTTAAGGAATGGTGACAGAAATGCACTGTATCAAAACTCTGCACCTATAGTTTACATATTTATAGGCCACCTAGGCCACTAAGAATGAACTACCAAAAGTATATAATATCTAATATTATATTTACTACATAAATGTAAACATTGTCAACAGTTGAGACCGGTTCATTCTAATCTACCAATCCGTCCTTGGTCTGTGTTATGTATGCATTACATCCGGTGTGACCGGGAGTTTTGGGGTGTGTGAACCGGACACAGTTGTTGTTGTTGTTGTTGTTGACGCCATGGCAGTGTGTACAATAAACGGTCAACCTAAAAGTCGTAGTCCATAGTCTTATTAAACACAACATTGGCGACGAGGATTATGGATTCTCTACTCTCACCTCTCTCCCCGTTCCTCGCACTGCCGGGCGAACCACCGTTCCCGTGGGTTCGCTGGCTTCAGTCCTTCGAAACGTTCATAGTAGCCGCGGGGCTAGCTGATGCTAACGACGAACGGAAGAAAGCCCTGCTGATACACACGCTGGGCAGCGAGGGACAGCGGATTTTTCGGACTCTCGGACCCACTCCGAAATATAGTGACTACTCTGCTCACTGCTCACTGCTCTTACACTGCTCACTGGACACTTTGCTGCTCCACAAAATGTTATGCTCCGGCGGATCGGCAACGTCGGCAACAGGCGGGTGAGTCCATCCACCATTACGTGGCTGATCTGAGGGGACTAGCCAGCCTCTGTAAATTCGGGGTGCTGGAAGATGAACTGATACGGGATCAGCTGGCTGAGCACACTAATAGCCCAAAGCTCAGAGAAAAGTTGCTAATGATGACAGACAAGCTAACTTTAGCAAGAGCAGTGGATATAGCTTTCCAGCTTGAGTCAGCAGCAGCCTTAGCATCACAGCTAGCTCCCTCCTCTAGTTATTTTCCCCCCAGACCCATGCTACTAACTCAAATGGTGGCGCTACCCATGGAGCCTCCCGGGGAGGTTTTCCCTGAGGACTACTTAGACGTGAACTTTGCAGCACGCCAGGGTACGGCAGCACGCCGGGCCTGTGGTAATTGTGGCTCATCATCGCACCAGAGTCGAGCTCCAAACTGCCCTGCCAAGGGACAGAGGTGTCAACGCTGTGGCAGGCAGAACCATTTTTCACGGGTCTGTCGCTCTGTTCCCGCCTGGGCCGCACACGCCGACGACCATCCACTCAGTGGCCGCCACCTCCTGACCGCTAAAGTGCTGCACAGTGGAGCTGGATGGGGTCTGCCTCCCACTGCTGCTGGATACGGGGGCCTCCAAGTCGCTCCTGAATATTTCCACGGTCCGGTGGCTCTTTCCGCTCCGAACACTCACCGCCAACGCCGAGGATCTGTACGGGTATGGACACTCTAAAATAGGAATGGCGGGCACGATCACCTTTGCTGTGCGTTACGGGACTAAGGCTCTCCCTGCATTCACCTTTCAAGTTCACCCTGGTGGACAATTCTGGGGCCGCCATCTTGTCTGTTGGCTCGCCGTGGCAACAGCGCTGGCCTGCTCTGTTCAGTGGTTTGGGCTGCCTCACCGCCTTTGACCACCAGCCCCTCCTCAAGCCTGAGGTACATCCGGTGATTCAGCCCATACGCCGCCTGCCTCTCGCCCTGCGCGACGACGTCACCGCCGAGCTGCAAAAACTCTTGGACGCGGGCATCATCGAGCACATTGATGCTTCCCTGTGGATTTCAAACCTGGTGGTGGTGAAGAAAAAGTCAGGGGGCCTGCGCCCATGCATCGATCTCAGGCCGGTGAACAAGGCCGTGATACCTGACAGGTATCCGCTGCCCACAGTGGAGGAGCTAGCCACACAATTCTACGGCTCTTCCATGTTCACAAAACTAGACCTTCGCCAAGGCTACCTGCAGGTTCCGCTGCACCCTGACAGCCGCAGCCTTACAGCCGCATGCCCTTCGGCCTCAGCTCGGCCCCCAGCTGTTTTCAAAAAATCATGACCACCATCTTCGCCGGCATCCCGGACGTTGTCGTTTTCCTGGAAGACATAGTGGTTCATGGTGCAACACTGGCCGTTCATGACGAACACCTGGCGAGGGTGCTGGACGTCCTCGCCAGTCACAACCTCATGCTAAATGGGGAAAAGTGCACCTTCTTCGTTCCAGCCATCGAGTTTGTAGGGTTCCGCCTGACCGCTGACGGCCTCAGCCCGCTACACTCAAACGTAGAGGCGGTACTGCGCCTGCCTGAGCCGTCCTGCCCAGCTCAGATCTCTTAGTTTCTGGGAATGACGGCCTACTACCTGCATTTCCTTCCCCACTACTCTTCGACCACCTCCCCACTACGCGAGCTCCTGAAACAGGACGCGGTCTGGGAGTGGACCCCGGCCTGCTCTGCCGCTATTCGCCAGCTCAAGACGCAGCTCACCTCAACACCGGTGCTCGCATTCTTTGACCTGGCGAGCCCCACGTTCGTGACCTGTGACGCGTCCAATACGGCAATAGGGGCGGTGCTCTCCCAGATCCAAGGGGGCACGGAACGCCCGGTAGTGTTCGCGGCGCGGGCCCGGACACAACAGAGTCAGAGCTCATACTCATGCTCCACGCCCCGCTCCAGACCGCGGTTTCCCCGGAGGACTTTCGGCTCGCGTCGGAGGAGGACCCCATGCTCTCCCGGCTCTGCACTTACATCCGGGAGGGATGGCCTGCGAAGGTCCCAGAGGAGCTGCCGTCTTTTCATCGGGTCAAGGACGAGCTGACCTGCTGGAACGGTGTCTGCGTGGCCCGGGGCCTCCGCACGTTCGTCCCCATCGACCTCAGGGCATGCGTTTTGGCTATGGCGCACGAGGGCCACCTGGGTATCGTAAAGGTGAAACAGCGCTGCAGGGATTTGGTGTGGTGGCCGGGCATAGATCGAGATATAGAGACAATGGTGAAGGAGTGCACGGCCTGCCTGCTCAGTGGCAAAACTGGCCCGCCACCCCCACCGCCCCTGGGTGAGCTGTGTTGCAGTGGCCGTGCGCGCCTTGGGAGCACATCCAGCTGGAAATCTGTGGGGCGCTCCATGGCGTCCCGCACCACCAACGCTTCCTCCTGGTGGCCTACGACCTCCATTCAAAATGGCCAGAGGTGGTCGCCACGGGGTCCGTAACGGCTCGGGTGGTCAAAGACTTTCTCGCCTCTCTGTTTGCTCGGTGGGGCAGTCCTAACGCCATCACTACAGATAACGGCCCACAGTTAGTCTCAGCTGAGTTTGCCACCTTTGTGGAGGAGAGGGGGATCAAACACATCCATACAGCTTTCTACCACCCGCAAGCAAATGGGGGGGGGTTGAAAGGTTCAACCAAACCCTAAAGAATGGGGTCAGAGCACACCTGGCAGATGGTCTTCCGTTTTCAGCCGCGCTGCTCCGCACCCTGCTTCACTACAGGGCGACGCTGCACTCAACTACCGGCAGCTCCCCAGCCCTCTTGATGATGGGCCGTGAGCTGCAGCTCCCTTTGGATTGGCTACGGGCCCCGGCGGCCGTCAAACCAGCAGCAGCGCCCTGCCAGAGTGCCAGGGTCGAAGAGGCTCAGCGTCGCATGAAACAGCGTTTCGACAAGAGACAGAGGGTGAGAGCGCCTCCCTTCACAGTGGGGGACTGGGTCAGGATTCACTGTCCTAACCGGGACCACAAGCTGCTATCCTTCTGGACGGTGCCGATGAAGGTCACCGCTCAACTGGGGCCAGCCACCTTTCGTCTGGCCGACGGATCACGGTGGCACACAAGCCGGCTTCGGAAGGTGGCACCGCCCCCCATCGTGGACCCTGGGCCCGGGGAGACGGGGACTTTGCTTTCCCTGATGAGCAATTGCAGGGTCCAGCCGGGTTCCCACCTGAGCCGGCTGAGCCAGTGGTTCGTCCTGAAGCTCGTCCGGCCCGTGTCCGGGTCAGACCAAGATACTTGGAGGACTATATTGTGAGCTAGTGACTCTCAGGGGAAATGTTCAGAGCATAGTCTGTTGCGTGGCAGAATAATCCACATGGCTATGCTGGTGACTGGCAGTCTACCAAGTTAATCTAGAGTTAAAGATAATTGGGTTCCTTGTGGGGGGTGGGTAAATGTTATGTATGCATTACATCCGGTGTGACCGGGGGTTTTGGGGTGTGTGAACCGGACACAGTTATTGTTGTTGTTGACGCCATGGCAGTGTGTACAATAAACGGTCAACCTAAAAGTCGTAGTCCATAGTCTTATTAAACACAACAGTCTGCCCCCTGGTAAATGATAGGCACACATTGTAAAGCGCTTTGAGTGGCAACAGGTCAGAAACAGCGCTAAATAAATGCAGTCATTTACTCGGTCGGTCGACTTTCCGGTCTGCGACTAGAACAATCTGCAAAAAAACACTTTTACAAATTTACAATTTTGGTGGTCCATAGTGGTTTGTTTTTGTAACGGTTTTGGGTGGGGGTTGTTGGTTGTCTTTTGTTGGGTCACCGGGAGGGAAACAGCGTTTGTGTGTGTGTGTGTGTGTGTGTGTGTGTGTGTGTGTGTCCTACCTCTGCCTTACTGGACCCACATTCCTTACCCTCGGAGCTGAAGCACTTCTCCACCACTCAAAGTGTTTGAGTTCATATTAGATCCATTGTGCATGTCATTTCTCCTCTGTTTTGGTATGTACTCCATAGCCCCCCTCCCCAAATGACGTGATTTCACCAAAATGTAAAAAGTAAAAAATGGACTGTTCATATTATTAGTGCTTTCATCCCAAGCCCTTTATAGTTATTATTATAACCCCATTCACAGACAACAGCCATGTAATTGTGCAAAATACAATGAAAATTAAAGCTGCGAGCAGCGTTGAGCGGGTCTGAGTTCGGACAACCGCTTTTGAGGAAAACTCACTATTGTCATATTGAGGTGTCGAGGGCCGGACCATTGACTGTCATCTGAAGTCTGGTGCCGTTTGGACGATTTTCCATTGAGTTAAGACAACATCGTGTTCCATGGCGAGGGATGGCCTAGCATCGTGCGAATGCGAAATTTGCCACCAAATCACGGCTACGGCGTGCGAAAGAAAAAAAATTCCGTGATAACTTTAGGTCGCCCATGTCTCGAGACGCTACCCGACAAATTTGGAGTCTGTCGGATAAAGTCCCTAGGAGGAGTTTGTTAAAGTGTGGAGGACGAAAAATGCGATAAATCGCGTTTTTTCCGACGCCGAATTCAAAATGGCCGACTTCCTGTACGTAATTTTATACCCCTCCAAGAGCGTTTTTTGTTTGTCTCCGCACCCTAGATATGCGTAGCGAGTTTCGTTTGTTTACGTGAAAGTTAAAGTGTTGTGGACTTAACGTTAAAAACGGAAGTGGGCGTGGCCTACGCATTTTTTGACGCAAAGTTCCGGAAGCAATTACACATCTAAGTTGCGACACTTCTGATGCGCGTGCAACATTTGGTGAGTTTTCACATATGTTGCGATAAATCGCGTTTTTCCGACGCCAAATGCAAAATGGCCGACTTCCTGTACGTTATTTTATACCCCTCCAACAGGGTTATTTGTTTGTCTCCGCACCCTAGATATGCGTAGCGAGTTTCGTTCGTTTACGTGAAAGTTAAAGTGTAGTGGACTTAACGTTAAAAACGGAAGTGGGCGTGGCCTACGCAATTTTGGACGCAAAGTTCCGGAAGCAATTACACATCTAAGTTGTGACACTTCTGACGCGCGTGCAAAATTTGGTGAGTTTTCACATAAAAACGCGATAAATCACGTTTTTCCGACGCCGAATTCAAAATGGCCGACTTCCTGTACGTAATTTGATATCCCTCCGAGCGTTTTTTGTTTGTCTCCACACCCTAGATATGCGTAGCGAGTTTCGTTCATTTACGTGAAAGTTAAAGTGTTGGGGAGTTAACGTTAAAAACGGAAGTGGGCGTTGCCATGGTAACGCCACATTAAGTAACATCGGATTTGATGTAGAGCTGTTCAGGGCGTCAGTGTTAACCACCGTGTGAAGTTTGGTGGCGTTCTGAGCATGTCAGTTTGAGTTATGACATCATCGTGTTCCATGGCGCCCATGTCTCGAGACGCTACTCGACAAATTTGGAGTCTGTCGGATAAAGTCCCTAGGAGGAGTTCGTTAAAGTGCGGAGGCGCCGTTCCCCGACGCCGAATTCAAAATGGCCGACTTCCTGTACGGAATTTTAAATCCCTCCAAGAGCGTTTTTGGTTTGTCTCCGCACCCTAGATATGCGTCGCGAGTTTCGTTCGTTTACGGGAAAGTTAAAGTGTTGTGGACTTAACGTTAAAAACGGAAGTGGGCGTGGCCTACGCAATTTTTGGACGCAAAGTTCGGGAAGCAATTACACATCTAAGTTGCGACACTTCTGACGCGCGTGCAAAATTTGGTGAGTTTTCACATATGTTGTGGGGGTCAAAACTGCGCACGAAATACTAAAATACGATTTAAATAGGGTCTTTGACGACCTCGGTCTCAGACCCTAAATATAAAAACTTAACTATCTATAGACTAAGTATATACAAATATATTAAAGTCAATGCAATACAATTGCGTTGGATAGATATAAGTATACGTTTATACTGGAAACTAGAAACAATATATATTAAACGTATACATGTGTATGTGCCCTGGTGAGATCTGAAAAGGAAATTAATTCTTATTTTCAATTGACCACCTATTAAATTGTTTTTATTCATCACAATTCATTGCAAAATATAGAACAATCATTGCTTTAGCCAGTTTTGTGTGGGGCTTTGTGTGCCACATGGTCAGACATGGTGTTGATCACAAGGTCACCGGTTCAAGTCTCGTCCGTAGCTAACGAATGAATGCAAGCAGATTTTTCGGGATGACTTTAAGAGTCTCTTGCGTAGATATAATTAACTTTGTGTGCCATATACGGTATATACACATGCATTTATTTGAACGTGAATGTATTGTATTATGTTTCACTCTGTTACACTGTTATAAATGTCATTTCAGTTACTAAAGTAAGTTTGTTGTCCAAGTGCCTTTTATGTTACAGTAATACGAGCTGGCCGTAACAGTGGTAATAGAAATGCATGACTGCTTTAGTTGAGTTTAGTTGAGATATAGATGGCCAATGTAATCATTATAGCAAAAATTTCAAAACTTTCAATTTTAATTACATTTTCAGTTTTGATTCTTGGTTGATCCAAAATCAAACAGTTATTATAAAATAATAATCTTACCTCGGCTGAAGGAATTATAATTGAAAATAAGTAATTTCAACGTATTATGATAATGATGAGATGAGTGAGAAAGACTATAGCTGTAGTTATAGTAAAGCTGTAATCTGGTAGCGTAAATCTCTCCACCACTCTCTGACTGAGAGTTGACTGTTAGGTCAGGTTATGTCCTGTAAAAATATATATTTAATAATATTACAAGTGGCCTTTGGGTTCAGGGACCTCTCAGCCCCATTAGCCCTGCTGTGGATAACAGGCCTGGACATGGCATGCCCATTAAAAACACAACATTTAACCAATCATTTAACCCAATGTCATGTTTCACCAGTAATTAAAAGAAACCAATAAAACATCAGCAAACACGTTGTATCACTAACTACTGAATCACGTTTTACCCTTTTTTAAACATTCATTGTTCAGTTTAAGCGTTCATTGTTCCTCACGGCTGGAGGCTACCGCATTAATCTCAAATACTGACTGACTGACTTTTGGGCATGAGGCCTCCTGTTTTTGTTTACGCACACCTGTTCTGTGACCCCAAAACTACCTTTACTTGCACTTATTGTATTCTGTATTTTATTGGTATTTATTACAACAGATATTAGTATAGTTTTTGTTTTGATGCAGTGTATTTTCCACTTCTTGTTTGTTGTAATTTATTGTAATTTTATAGTTCTGGTTGTGTTTTAGATAGGTCCCTTCGTTTTTAAAGTTTTTATAACTGAATAAGTGTTTGTTTGCTATTGTATGAGCTGCTGGAAGACTGAATTTCCCTCGGGATCAATAAAGTATCTATCTATCTATCTATCTATCTAAATGCTTTTATCAGAACATTGTCTGCGTCAACAGCTAGGCTGTCAAGAACATGACTCACAAAACTGTAAATGAAACCATAAGAAAGAGCAGCTGCTATTGGGAGTCCAACAAATGGAATCCATCTGGAACATTCCTCTGCTGCAACACATATCACATTTTCCACAACATCCGTAGAGGCCGCTCTATCATCTCTGTTGTCTATTCCCCTGAA
This sequence comes from Muraenolepis orangiensis, assembly GCA_027704905.1. Classification (NCBI taxonomy): domain Eukaryota; kingdom Metazoa; phylum Chordata; class Actinopteri; order Gadiformes; family Muraenolepididae; genus Muraenolepis; species Muraenolepis orangiensis. The sequence goes on along the minus strand of CM051005.1, from coordinate 9,523,930 downwards.
GGCACTAACACATGTGGACTTTCCAGATCCATTGTCTCCAATGTTCAGTGGAATACTATCAAGATCTCTCAAATACGTTTGGCTTATTGATGCATCTGGGAGGTGTGTTATATGCTGATAATAACCATACACAGACACCAAGTGAGAACGTGCGACTGTCTTTACTGAAGGTTTAGTCAGAACAACAAAGGCACTGAAATTAAACAGTCTCTTGGAACACAGGGAACTAAACTCACTAGAGTAGAAGAGCAGGCAAACAGGCTTTGTACTATTATGAAAACTAAATACTAACAGAATACTAAAAGTCAGTTATGTAGTCTTTGAGATAACTAAAAAAACACTGTCTGTGATACTGTATGCATTGTAAGAGCCAAGTGTATTAGACACTAGGACTAGGACGACGGAGTTTCTGTCAACAAACGTGTGATGTAACAAAGGCACCGTGACCAATAGGAGTAGTAGATGTTTGTTATACCGTGACCAATAGGAGTAGTAGATGTTTGTTATACCGTGACCAATAGGAGTAGGAGATGTTTGTTATACCGTGACCAATAGGAGTAGTAGATGTTTGTTGTACCGTGACCAATAGGAGTAGTAGATTTGTGTTGTACCGTGACCAATAGGAGTAGTAGATTTGTGTTGTACCGTGACCAATAGGAGTAGTAAATGTTTGTTATACCGTGACCAATAGGAGTAGGAGATGTTTGTTATACCGTGACCAATAGGAGTAGTAGATGTTTGTTGTACCGTGACCAATAGGAGTGGTAGATGTTTGTTGTACCGTGACCAATAGGAGTAGTAGATGTTTGTTGTACCGTGACCAATAGGAGTAGTAGATGTTTGTTGTACCGTGACCAATAGGAGTAGTAGATGTTTGTTATACCCTGACCAATAGGAGTAGTAGATGTTTGTTGTACCGTGACCAATAGGAGTAGTAGATGTTTGTTATACCGTGACCAATAGGAGTAGTAGATGTTTGTTGTACCGTGACCAATAGGAGTAGTAGATGTTTGTTGTTCTACTTCCTAGATAATGTTTGGTAAGAAGCACGTCGTCAGTCTGAACAGTTTTGCACGGCAGGCTCCATCTTGCTGCAGTTGATGATTTATTCGATGCTTTGTGTCAATAAAATATATTGAATTTAGCATCCGGACCTCTGCAAAAGATTATTCTCTACCCGAGTAGAAATTATACTACAATACTCAATGTAAAAGAGAAAGTAAAGATCTACCGCCTGCTATAAGAGCAGGCAGCGTGATGGGAGTTGCCTCTTAGATTATTCAGCACACGTTCCAAGAAACCACTGCTGGAGGAAAGGAAATGCTGGTACAGCAGAAAGTGGCCTAGGCCACTAAGAATGAACTACCAAAAGTATATAATATCTAATATTATATTTAATATATAAATGAAAACATTGTCAACAGTTGAGACCGTATGCTATAGTATTGAGCCTATACATAATTTACCATTATCCTTAGACACGTAAGTGTCTTACGTGTCAAAGATTGACTGAAGTGTCCCTGAAGTGTCCCTTGTGTTGTCTACAGATAACCCTTTCAAAACGCCCTCCTGGCCATCTTTTCACACTGGTCTTAATATTCACTGGTTCATTCTACTCTATCAATCAGACCTTGGTCTGCCCCCTGGTAAATGATAGGCACACATTGTAAAGCGCTTTGAGTGGCAACAGGTCAGAAACAGCGCTATATAAACAGTCATTTACTCCGTCGGTCGACTTTCCGGTCTGCTGCAGCCAGACTGGAACAATCTGCAAAAATCACTTAAATTTACAAATTCAGTTTTCAAGGACTCTATGATGGCCATTCTCAGTGATACATGAGGCTGTTTCAAGGACTCCATTGTGGATATTCTCACTGCATGAGGCTGTTTCAAGGATACAAATATATTTATTATTTAACCCCCAAACATTCACAGGCTAATAATATTCTGTCTTTTTGTAAATAACAAAACTATTATTATTTCACGTAAGAAAATATGTTTTCATGGCGGAAGGAATTATAATTAAAGGTGTTAATTTCACAACATATACAACACGTAATTTCAACATATTATGATATTAATGAGATGAAAGAGGAACAAATAAGATGTAATTTGTTGCAGTAATGTTAACATGTTATCCATCAAGGTAGCTGTTGTAAAGCTGCAATCTGGAAACATAAAATATAAAAATAATTAATGTTGTCTCTCCACCACTCTCTGACTGAGAGTGACTGTCAGGTCAGGTTATATCCTGTCAAATCTATATTTAATAATTATTAGGTGGCCTTTGGGTTCAGGTACCTCTCCTAGCCCCATTAGCCCTGCTGTGGATAACAGGCCTGGACATGGCATGCCCATTAAAAACACAACATTTAACCCAATGTCATGTTTCACCAGTAATTAAAAACAAACCAATCAGCAAACACTGTGTATCACTAACTACTGAATCACTTTTTACACTTTTTACCCATTGTTTCATTTAAGTGTTCATTGTTCCTCACCGCTGGAGGCTACCGCATTACCTGACATTACTGAATGTCCAATGCTTTTATCAGAACATTTTCTGCGTCAAAAGCAAGGCTGTCAAGAACATGACTCATGGTCAAAGTTCTAAAAGTTTGAACAATTCTTATTTGCTTTATTGCATTCACACATCAATGAGCAAACCTACATGTACATTTGACTTCTAGAATGCTCCCAGAAACGGACCTCCCGTGCAGTGCTTCTTGAACTTGAACTCACCCCATTCTCACTGTACCCCTTCCTCTTTCTCAGTACCTTATTCCTCTTTCACTCAGTATCTATTACATTCATCTCATTCTTTCACACATTCACAAAAACACCATGATACATTGTTCCCCCGAATAGCAAAGCTGCTGAGGCAATAAACCGACTCACATCAATCAAACACACTCTCCAACTCACAGACTGTCAGTCTCAGACACTCACTTGCCTCACACGTCTGAGCTTATCCAGATTTCAACTAAACCTGGGTGTAATAAAACCCTCTCCTCATACAAGATACAAGATTTTTATTGGCCAATTGTAACAAGTACATAGGAATGCTTATTCCCCATTCCCTCCCACAGTATAAATCTCAAAAATACCATGGGTGTTTTTGACACCACTGCACGGGACATTTCTAGTCCCGTGCAGTGGTGTTGCCGTACCACACAGTGACGCCACCCGTCAGGACGCTCTCTACGGTGCCACGGAAGTTCACGAGCCAACTCTGACATATACCGCTTTTTCTGAGGCACCGCAGAGCATAGAGGCGCTGGTGTGCCTTCTTCAGCATGACCTCCGTGTTGCGTGTCCACGCCAGGTCATCGGAAATCTATAGTCCCAGGAAACGGAAGCAGCTGACGACTTCCACCGGTGTCCCGTCCAGGCTGATGGTGGAGTGGGTGCCCCGGTGGCTCCTGAAGTCCACGATGAGCTCCTTGGTCTTGCTGACATTCAGTGCGAGGCTGTTGTCCTCACACCATCCCAGCTGGACCACCTCAGCTGGGCGCCCAGACCTTGGTACCTCAGTTTCAGGACCAACTTGGAGGGAACGATGGTGTTGAACGCCGAGCTGTAGTCAATGAACAGTAGTCTGACGTAGGTGTCCCTCCTGTCTAGGTGCTGCAGGGCCGTGTGTAGTGCCAGGGAAATGGCGTCGTCTACAGACCTGTTTGGTCTGTATGCAAACTGAGTGGGTCTAGAGACTCAGGGATGGACAAGTTTATATGCGATATTACAAGTTTCTCCAGGCACTTCATGGCTATGGGTGTTAAAACCACTGGACGATAATTATTGAGGCATGTTACCTTGGTCTTTTTGGGTAACGGAACAATGTTGAAGCACGCTGGGACGACAGACTGTTGCAGTGATGCATTGTAGATATCGGTGAACACAGGAGCCAGCTGGTCAGGGCAGGTCTTGAAGACGTGGGATGGAACTCATAAATCCTTAGTCGGTGAATAAGACCAAAGCCAAACACACCAAACACGTATCATAGACCATAGAGTGTCTCACTTGTGTTTACTCCATTTAAAACGGACACAGGTTTACTTAACATTTAAATTGGTGTTGTCATACTTGAATAGCTCATTTAGGGTTATACGTTGTATTTTTAAAGTTAACACCTTTTTGTTTATCTTTAACAATTGTAGGTCAAATCACTTTGTTGATAGTGGCTATACATGTTTGTTTGACACCATCTCTCTTTTTTTGTAAAGCGTCTTTGTATATCATGAAAAGCGCTATATAAATCAAATTTATATTTTTATTGATAGCAACACACCCTTTGTTCCAATACCGGGACTTTTTTTCAAAATGAAAATTATCATTTTGTATAGCTGATATGTCTTTCTCTCCGGTTGTATTTCAGCTCATGTGCACTACGAATGTATTATACTAGTACTATAACATTCAAATGAGACCATGTACATAATTAGCATTCTCACCAGTACCTACATATCTTTTAACATTAACATATTAACCTCCTTAATATGATTGATATCAACATTGCTCTTGGAAGGGTTAGGGTTAGTGGTTTGAGTCAGGGTTAGGGTTAGTGGTTTGAGTCAGGGTTAGGGTCAGGTTATTATATAAATTAAATACCACTGTAAATTGTAATATAAATCAATTATAGAAAAGACATCTTTTGGATCAATATTTTCTAGATATAGAGTATGTATGTGCCTGGTTGTGGTGCGTGTTGTGCTTCTAATGTCAATGGCTTCCCTCATGTCTGTGTATGTTGCTGCATGTCTACGTGTGTCACATCCCTGTTTGTTGACCTCAGCTGTGGTGGACCCGTCGCCTTCCTGCTCCCCCCCCGCCAGTCAGCTGGACTCCTTGTTGCTGGTTTCGTCTGGTTTCGGCCTCGCCTCCGGTTGACACTCTCCGGGCACTCTCTTGCAAAGTGTCCTTCTTTGCTGCAGTTAAAACACCTGAAGCTGCCGTTTGTGCCGGAGCCAGTGTAACCGCCTTTCAGAGTAAAATTCTTGTCTTTGCTTTGGTTCTGTTGCTGGCCACCTCTCCACTCGCCTGGCTCACGGACCATGTCTCTCGTACCTATTCTCTTGACATTGGTCTGCTTCACCGGTGGCTTGCTGCAGTGGTTGTAGAAGATATGGGAACAGGTTGGCTGTTGGTTGTGGAGCCACAGCTGGTGGGGGTTAGGCCACATGTTGGCCACTTGTGAGACTGCTGGTAGGGCCGCTGGTGGGGATGCTGGATGAGGGCAGTCCAGGGTTTGTCTTTCTGCCATCTCCCTAAGTGTTTTATGAGTCTGTCTCTTTCCCCTTTCTGCTCTTTGGGCTGTGTGCGCTCTTCCATTTGTTTATGGCTCTGCCTGTGATCTCCTCCATGTTTACATTGCTCCTCATGAGTCCCTGTACTGTGGGTTGTCCAAGTCTGTGGTTTTCTCTCTGCCCTTTCGCTGACCTTCCTTTCTGGGGGCTGCTAACCTATTTTATGGTTGACGGGCCTGGCTGCCTGCTTTGGGTTTCCCCTCCTCTTCCTCTCTTTGTCTCTAACCTCCTCTGGCCCTTGGTTGGGGGTAGTGTATTGGAATTCTGTGATCTGACCACTGTTTGATTACGTAGTGCGGTTCTGGAATTACAGATATCTATTTTATGCACTGGGCAGGAAAGGTTGAATTCTGGTCCGTCTCCATTAAATCTTTCCCACCTTCTATTAACTGGCGATAGTATCTGATCTATAGTGTGGTTCTGCTGTGCTCTGCTTGATGTGTGGTATAGTAATACACACAACAATAATTGGGCTGGCTAATTCCTTCCTGTTCTGTGCCTTATCTACGTCTGCGTTCTCCCTGCACTTTTGCTGACCCCTTTTTAGTTTTGGGGCTGCACTTTAAGTTAACAGGGCCTGGCAAATTCTTCTAATCTCTCCTCTTATATTCTCTCCCTTATATATTTTACTTATGTGTTTTTGGTTTAATCCCTGAACTTCTCCCTTTCTGATTCTATGTGTTGCCTTCTACCGATGACACGGCTCTCCCGCCGCTGGTCCTCTTGACCCTGTGTGTTCTGATACGTTGGCCTGTCGTTACTGTTGCTGTTGCAAGCTTCACTACTGCCGCTGTATTACTGTTTGTGTTGGGAAGTAAACATTTCAACTCAACAACTTGTCTACCGTCTCCTCATTTATGAGCACTCCCACAGTATTAAAATTCCTCACACCCCCAACCATTGGCCCCAATTGACGTTACTGCTGGTGGATGCTCTTAAAGTTGAATGCCCGACCCTCGACGTCCAAGATAAACCTTATGCAAAACCATCGTGTAGTATCATTTATACTCGGGTGGAAAATAATCTTTTGCAGAGGTCCGGATACTAAGTTCAATACAAGAAACTCTGGGTGGTTGCGTTCCTATTGTCGCCTGTTGGCGACACACACACACACACACACACACACACACACACACACACACACACACACACACGTGGCGCTGAAAGTCAAGCCGTGAAGTAACTTTCAGCACAGTAGACAGCTCCACTCGTTCATCGATCACTACCAAGACATTAATAAAACAAATATTATTGGATTTCAAAAGTTTAACTAACGAAACACACCATGAAACGCACAGAAAGTAATAATCAATGCCACCAAGATGATTTAGTAACACGACTCACATGAACATATGCCACGTGCCAATCCAACACAAATTCGACACCACCGTGGCTATGAGACACCGCTACAGGCAGCAAGCCAAACTAATTATAACCGCCTGTCTAATGCTGTTGCCCCAACCCTGTCTTCTCCTAGTTAACCAACAACCTCCTAGTTAACTAGTTAACCACCGTGGTGTCTTTTGATCAACCTTGACCATCCTTTGGTTGAGCCAAGGTGATTGGTATGGTCACCTGGGAGATCGAGACGGTGGTGAGGACAGCCCAGTGTGACAAACCTATAAACCAGGTAGTGAGCAGTATGCAGTTGTATCAACAGTTGAAGATGAATATATATACGGTAAGTACAGCGGGTGGCGGCGGGGGATCGGGGGGAGGGCTGTCATCGTGGTACAGAGTTCAGAAAGATGACAGCTGAGGGGAAGAAGCTGTTCCTGAGCCTACTTGACTTGGAACAAATGGTTCCTGTAGCGCCTCCTGGAAGGATGGAGAGCAAACAGTCCATGGTTGGGGTGAGAGGTGTCGTTGGCAATCTTTCCTGCCTTCCTCAGACACTGTTTGTGGTGGTATTCTTTATTGCAGGGAGGAGTACGTTTTTACCACCCTCTGCACTGCTTTCTGGTCTGAGAGTGCAGTTGTCGTACCACACTGTGATGCAGTTGGTGAGGATGCTGCAAGATACAAGATACAAGATGTTTTATTGGCCATTTGCAACAAGTACAATGGAACGCTTACTCCCCATTCCCTCCCGCAGTAGGAATCTTTAAAACAATACTATAAAAATACTATATACAATAAAAATGAACATAAAGAGAACAATATAGTGACGGATGTTTTGAATTGTGCAAAAATATTTAAACGCAATTAAAGTGGGGCAGTAGTAGAGCAGCAGCATCATGAATACAGTGCAGTACAGTGCAGTAACTAATGAGTCCAGAAAGTCCAGCAATGTATGATAGTGTAATGTTAATGACAATGTTATGATAGTGGCAGCACTCTAGCAGTTCAGTAGGCGCACAGCCTGGTAGTCCTTGTACGGATGCAGCAGAACCGGCGACCGGACGGTAGGGGGAGAAGAGATGATGCCTAGGGTGGTTGCTGCCCTTTGTAATGGAGATGACCTTCTTCCGACATCTACAGATCTCCTCAATGCATGGAAGTGCACACCCGATGATCTTCTCTCTCTCGCTCAGGGTGAGGATGGAGGATGTGAGATTGTCTCACCTGATAGACTGGGGTCTGTTAGTAAGGAAGTCCAATAACTAGTTACAGACAAAGGTGTTAATGTCAAGATTCTTGGTTTTCATGAGGTCACCAAGTTTGAATATGAGTTTGGGGGAGATGATGGTATTGAATGCTGAGCTGAAGCCAATGAACAGCATTCTCTCGTGGGTGTTGCTCTCATCAGTGTGGGACAGAGCAGAGTGGGCTGAGGAGATGGCATCCTCCATGCTCCTGTTCTCACTGTAGGCAAATTGGTGTTTATCCAGTGAGGGTAAGAGGCCAGATTTGAGGTGAGCCAGGGCTAGCCTCTCTAAGCAGTTCATGATGATGGTGGTGAGTGCAACAGGGCGGAAGTCGTTGAGGCTCGCTGCAGAGGAGTGTTTTGGCACTGGCACAATGGAGGTGGTTTTAAAGCACGCTGGGACAACTGCCTGAGCTAGTGACATGTTGAAAATGTCAGCGCAGTTCCTGAGCACGCCACCGGGGATGCCATCATATATCATCATACTATATAATATAGACATCCGCCACTAACCTAGTAAGCTTAAAATGAATGGCATTTTATAATAATAAGTGATAGCATTAAGACAAAATTCTTCCACATAGTATAACATTCAACAGATACGAATTAATTAAGAGATATAATCCAGGCAAAAAGCAAATATCATGTGTTTTTGATATTTTAAAGATTTAGGAATAAAAACACCAGTCCCTCACGTTCAGGCACATAGCCAGGTTGGTTGTTCTATTTCTTATAGGCTAAGGAGTCTAGGCTTCACCTTATGGGCATGTCCCGTGGGCGCACTGCGTGCACTGAACATTTTCAGCAATGTACCAATCCGCCCACATTCCCCACTGCACCGTGCCTATAAGGTCGCGTCGAGCCGCACTCACCCTCCAATTTCTTTCAGCAATGCAGGAGGTAAGCAATGATGAATGATGAATGATGTTAACCGTCCAACCATAACGCTGCTTTTCAGGACCTGGCGGCGCCAGGGCCAAGCGCACCTGCGCGAAGTGCCCGGCAAACAACCAAAATACAAAGGAATAACCAAGTTTATTAAAAAATATATCCCTGCAGGGAATATAAGGGAACTCGGAACGGTGCCAAATATAAGAAAAAATTAAAACAAACTAAACTGCCTAATGAAAACGGACTAATGAAAATGCAAAGGACAGCACCCGCTCCTAAACTAGTGTTTTTATTAACGGGTAACGCTGTGTGATGCAGTGTATCCCATGGGCTGCATACCTGTAACCTTTCTCCTGGAAAATAAATAATGTACCACATACAGAGCATTCACAAAAGCAACAAATTATAATCTGTCTACTCAGTAGGTATACAAAACTATAACAACAATCTAAACCTATCTAGACTTCTCAAGTCACGGATGTCAGATCTAAAGTCTCTAATCTCAGATCTCTAATGTGTCAACTCAAACAGCAAATCCAAAATACGCTGCCGGACAGCAAAGCAACCCTCTGTCTACTCTCTACCCCAGTGGCCGCCGGTGACATCCGAAGTAGGAGGGGCGCAGGGTAAACAATTCTCAATTGTTTTTTTTAAATCATATCTGCTGTGCAATACCGCATTTTCCCAGACGGTGGCGCCATTTCTCCATGTAAACGACCGAGAGGGCGAATTAAAGAAATAAAAATAAAAAACTATACATAATATAAATATAAACCTCACTGTTACTCATTCTACTCTGTATTGTATATATGTATATTGACTGAACATTCCTTTACTTACTGCTTAATTTCTTTTTTTTATACTTACTTTATTTTTACTGTATGTAGCACAATCTCAGGGGCTCAGTGGCGGCGTAAGACGTAAGAATATAACGTAAGAAAAAAATATGGTCTTATATTAGAAAGACTACCCAGTGTGCCATCAAAAATAATACCTAAAAATATGGTCTTACATTCGATTGTGCAAAAGTAATTAGAACAAAATAGAAGATAATAAAATAGACCTGATACAAGTCCTGAGATAAAATGCAATACAATGTTAAGCTTACAAATTAAAAGGTACTGGGTCCTATGTACACTACACTACTATACAATATACAGTTTAATCTATGTACCTATGCTATACTAACTATACAAGAACTACACAACTATAACTATACAACTATTCTCTCCTCAGACAGCAAGACGCGAACTGACTCATTAACAAATGCTTCTGAATTAAACGAATTAAATAAAATACAAATGCTTAATACATTCGACCACAGCATATATTAGCAGACAAACACACGGAGGACCCTGTAGCTAGCATTGGGGAAGCACGTGTCCACGATAAACTTACAAAACCCCAATCCACACCGTTTACATACAAATGACACAAGCTGCATGTTTATACAGCAAGACCAACATTTCTTATCCCCTTTACTTTACGTTTACATCGTCCACAATAAAAATAAATGTAAAACTATAACCGGGACAACAAAAACGTACCTTTCCTCAGACAGCAAGACGCGAACTGAGAGCAGAGCAGTACAGGCTTTACAAATAACTAGGTTCAACTAGGCTATGAATTGAGTGGCGCATGCGTGACTGGTTTCTTTGCTACAATTGAGTCACTCAATGTGACTCAATTGTGCTCGGGCCCATAGGGGCCCGAGCGCCCCTATGGACGAGCCGCCACTGCTCTACCCTCAACTCAAACAAAAAGACATCACATATTAAGGGGACAGATGGTCCTCTGATTGGACGACGGGGCAGGTACAATAGATGATTGACTAACACCTGGGGGAAACAAACGTGGACAGAACAGAGCGGACACAAGACACTGCATAATAAAAATGTTTGGTCGTAACGGATCGCCACGACGACCACAACAACAAACATGGTCACCAGAATAGAAACATTAATGACATCCGTTTCCGATTGGCTCCTCCCCTAACCAACTGGGTCCCGCCCACAGGGTGCTGATGGTGCTGGGGGCGGGCCGCGGTCCGCTGGTCAACGCCGCCCTGAGCGCCGCACACCACGCCGACAGGAAGCTGAAGATCTACGCCGTGGAGAAGAACCCCAACGCCATCGTCACGTGAGTCTGAATGCGTGGAATCGAGAGCGCATTGAGGAAATGGCAGCCATGTTCTGTATGCATGCACCCGTGTGTTAGGTCAACTCCTGGGGTCAATATACACACAATTTGTGCGTATATTGTTTGTTAAAATGTAACCATGTAATTTAATTTCACCTTCACATTTCTCTAAATAATATTTTGAGTGATTATCCTCTTGTCTATGCAGTTTTCATCCTGCCTGATCTGAGTGGTGTTTGTGTCTTGAAGGATTCAATAATATCAATAAAGTGTTCAGTTTTTGAGTGTTCTCCAACGTGATGTCTTTGTGCCGCAGGTATCAAACCAGTGACTCATTCAAAGGGGATGTTCTCCTGGTTCCCCATCCTCTTCCCACTCAAGGTACGTCTACAAATCAGCTTTTCCAACAAAAAATGTTATGTATCTTAACAATACAATCGCTATTTAGCAGGCGAAGACTTAACCGTCTAGGCAGGTAGTAGCTTGTGAGGTAGAGCCAGTCGTCTGTAAAACAGAAGGTTTCTGGTTCAACCCCCCCCCCCCCAACCTGCTTTACCTCCTAGCAGAGTGTGGAGGTGTCCCTGAGCGAGACATTCGAACCTTAACTGCGCCTGACCAAAGCTAAAGCTATATCAATGCAGTTTGTTTACCTTCTACTACTGAAATGCTCACTGTTTTAAGTCATCAAAACTTCTGTTTGATGCCTCTTTAAAAAAATAAAATGTTATCCTCAACCCCCACCCGCTGACAGCAACCCATCCGCTTGTCCCGCACTGATGATGTCACTGTGCACTTCTGGCGCTGCAACAACGGCAAGAAGGTGTGGTACGAGTGGGCGGTGACGGAGCCCAGCTGCTCCGCCATCCACAACCCCGCCGGCCGCTCCTACACCATCGGCCTGTGAAGAGGCCACGCCCCCCTGCAGCCAACCCACCAATTCGCCTGGTGGCCATCTTGGTTCCGGGCTCGGGGATTTAGGTTAGAGCCAAGATGGCCACGAGGTGAATGAAGGTTTCTATAGTGGTCTGTTTTTGTAACGGTTTTGGGTGGGGGTCTTTTGTTGGGTCATCGGGTGGGAAACAGCGTGCGTGCGCGTGTGTGTGTGTGTGTGTGTGTCCCACCTCTGCCTTACTGAACCCACATTCCTTACCCTCGGATCTGAAGCACTTCTCCACCAATCAAAGAGTTTGAGTTCATATTAGAACCATTTTACATGTCATTTCTCCTCTGTTTTGGTATGTACTCCATAGCCCCCCCCCCCCCTCCCCAAATGATGTGATTTCCCCAAAATGTTGTTTTTGTTCATGAAATAAACAAGTGGAAAATGGACTGTTCATAATATTAAAGCTTTCATCCCAAACCCTTTATAATTATTATAACCTCACATTCACCCATTCATAGACAACAGCCATGTAATTGTGCAAAATACAATGACAAATAAAATAAAACTTTAAAAGAAATGAAAGAAAAGAAACCTGGTATAGACTAAGTATATACAAATATATTAAAGTCGATGTAATACAATTGCGTTGGATAGATATAAGTATACGTTTATACTGGAAACTAGAAAGAATATATTAAACATGCTTCTTTTCAATTGCCCACCTATTAAATTGTTTTTATTCATTGCAAAATACAGAAAAGTCATTGCCTTAGCCAGTTTTGTGTGGGGCTTTGTGTGCCACATGGTCAGACATGGTGTTGATCACAAGGTCACCGGTTCAAGACTCGTCCGTAGCTAATGAAGGAATGCAAGCAGATCTTTGGGGATGACTTTAAGAGTCTCTTGTGTAGATATAATGAACATTGTGTGCCATATATACACACATGCATTTATTTGAATGTATTGTATTATGTTTCACTCTGTTATACTGTTGTACGCATTTTATATATTGTTTATTATTTGTATTCCAATACATGCACTATTTCTAACTGACGGTTTATTGAGCTCTAAAACCAATGCATATAATGACTCGGTTATAAGTAGGGCAAACTATTAAATAACTTAACTGAGTACATTTATATAACAGGCTTTGAATAATCACGACTCACAAGTTTAAAATAATTTTATTTATGTGTGTGAATGTGTGAGGGTTAAATATTACATATATATGTGTGGTGAAACGAGCCCCTGCGTCCCCAGCCGTCTCTATAGTGGCCAGCAGGGGGCAACAGAGAGCAAGCAGCAGTGGGGAAGCTGATTGTTCATCACCCACACCTGGTCAAGTCAAGTCAAGACAAGTCAAGTCAAGTTTATTGTCACTTCACAGTTTACACAAGTATAAAGCAGTGGTGTGAAAATCTTATGTGCAATACCCGACGACAGACAGCAGTTATAAAAATAAGATAAAAATAGATAAAAATAGAATAAAGTTAAAAAATAAAAATAAAAATGCAATTTATAAAATGCAATATATCGGCACAGAAAATAGCAATATGTATATATAAATCAATGTAATAAAATATACATTGTTATATGCTATACGCCCTTGTTCAGCAGCCTGATGGCCTGACTGTTGAAGTTGTCTCTAATGTTTGTGCGGCACTTGATACTGCGGTATCGAATGCCTGACAGTAAAAGTGTATCTCACGTGACTCTCAGCCAATCACAGAGCTGCGCAGCAAGGTTGGTCGTGTGCGGGTCTGTGATTTGCTGAGCAGAGGGGGCTGGTGTGTTTCGTTGACCCTGCGGCGTGTCAGTGTGATTAGTGTGTTAATAAAGTTGGTCATTTAACCTGTAACCTGAGTGAAACTTTCTGCTGGTAACAACAGGTATTATAAAATAACCTGCCTCCGCATCTTTGTGGAACATTACAATATCTAATATATAAATAGTGAAAGCCCCCCTGCAGCCCCCCCTGCTGCCACCCCCCCTGCCCCCCACCTCTGCTCAATATATCCTATAATAATAATACATCACCATCAATGTCTTGACTGCCTTGTACTGTACAACTACCTACCTCTAACTATAGTTTACATATTTATTGATAACATACCTGTAAATGTGTACATTTTTTACTGTACCTGCCGTATATGTTTTAATCCTCAACTGTTTATAGAACTGCATATCCCTGCTCACTACCTGCTGTAGATACATTTATATATATTTATCCTGCTTTTCATAACTCCATACCCCTGATCACTACCTGTTGAATACCTTTTAAATACTTACTTACCTGTATATATATATATATACGTACCTATTATTATGCTCATATCTCACACATATTCTACAAATAATCGTATAACTGTTTGTATACCTAGTGGACTGTCTTTTAGCAACTGTAAACTGTAAATTATTAATTATATATTTCCATGCACTTTACTGCAACATTTGCACTCTGGTTAGATGAATTATTTTCACTGGACAAAACGCTGCCCTCCTGGCCATCTTTTCACGCTGGTCTTAATATTCACTGGTTCATTCTAATCTACCAATCCGACCTTGGTCTGCCCCCTGGGTAAATGATAGGCACACATTGTAAAGCACTTTTGAGTGGCAACAGGTCAGAAACAGCGCGATATGTCCATTTATTCGGTCGGTCGACTTTCCGGTCTGCTGCAGCCAGACTGGAACAAATTCAGTTTTCAAGGACTCTATGATGGCCATTCTCAGTGATACGAGAGGCTGTTTCAATGATACAAATATATATTTTATTTAACCCCCACACATTCTGATCCAAAATACAACACATTTCACATAAGAAAATAATATTTTCATGGCTGAAGGAATTATAATTAAACTTTTTAATTTCACAACATATACAATTAATATACAAGTAATTTAACCGTATTATGATATTGATGATGAGAAGAAAGATAAACAAATGAGATAAGTTAACCTAGTAATTGGTTGGTGTAATGTTAAAATGTTATCCATCAAGGTAGCTGTTGTAAAGCTGCAAACAATGTTATACATCAAGGTAGCTAAATATTTATAAAACAATGAATGATGTCTCTCCACCACTATCTGACTGAGAGTGACTGTCAGGTCAGGTTATGTCCTGTAAAATATATATTTAATAATATTACATTCTATTAAGTGGCCTTTGGGTTCAGGCACCTCTCCTAGCCCCATTAGCCCTGCTGTGGATAACAGGCCTAGACATGGCATGCCCATTAAAAACACAACATTTAACCCATCGTCACCAGTAATTAAAAAAAACAATAAAACATCAGCAAACACTTTGTATCACTAACTACTGAATCACTTTTTACCCTTTTTTAAACATTCATTGTTCAGTTTAAGTGTTCATTGTTCCTCACTGCTGGAGGCTACCGCATTACCTGACATTACTGAATGTCAAATGCTTTTATCAGAACATTTTCTGCATCAACAGCAAGGCTGTCAAGAACATGACTCAAAAACCTGTAAATGAAACCATAAGAAAGACCAGCCGCTATTAGGAATCCAACAAAAGGAATCAATCTTAAACCTTCCTCTGCTGCAAGACATACCACATTTAGTGACATTTCACGCAGCATTAAACCAACAAGTTCTTTTGTTATATCCTTTCCAGAACCAATATATTTCAAGACTGCCTTAATCTCATATAAAGGCATTTTTGTGTCAATGGAAAGTTTCTCCAGTGACTTTTCATCAAGACCAAACTCAGACATATACTGTTTAATAACACCGACCAGAATGCTTAAATCAGCAGTAATAGAAAGCCCAGGGATAGGTACAGCTGCTACAGCTGCAGATAATAAGGCATAGTACTTAATTTGTGAACGGAGAACCTCTTTCTTCTTCTTAATGATGCTTTGAGAGATGTTGGGAAGGGCCAAGATCAGAGTATCTCTCTTGTGTGATGGAAGGTCTCTCTCCATGGTCTCCTGGAGGGTGGGGAAGTCGTACAAATGGAGATCAAAGTTGGAGACCAGGAAGACCTGAGGAGCCGTCACACCTTGTTCTTCAAGTCCTGTTGGAAATGGAAGACAGGAGGAACTTAATGTGGTCAGGAAGGAGTGTGGAAACATGTTTCAACTGTACCGTACTGGTCTGTACTGGTACTGGGACAAGGATCAAATGAGCATTTCTCTTCTATAATATTATTTTAGAATCATCTTTGTGTGCTATTTCAATAATATCTAATATATAAAACATGTTTTGTACTGAAACATTGAGCAGTGTTCCTTTAAAACAATTGAAATATTTCAAAATATTTCAAATATTTCATATCAACACACAGTACACACACAGCAAACCTTGAATGCAATTTTCCTTGATCTTCTGGAGTGTCTTTTCTTTGTCGTACTTCTTCTTCTGGCTCTTTTCCGCAGAAAGCAGATTGCTGTCAATCTTAGCGCGGACAAAGTAGAAAGTCTTGCCCATTTTCATGATCTCCTGAGCCAGCTTGGCATCATTCTCTCTGAATCGGTCTGATGATACGATGATGAAAAAATCAAACTTTTCAAAATCTACGTGCTTCAGGTACTGATGAGCTGGGAATTTGGTGGTTCCAATTCCCGGCAGATCCCAAACTGTAACATTTGGGTATATTGGATGTGGGTAAGCCTCAGGCTCCATGGTACTTTCCACAACATCAGTAGGGGCCGCTCTCTCATCTTCGTGGTCTATTCCCCTAAAGGCATTAACAAATGTGGACTTTCCAGATCCACTCTCTCCTGTGACAGCAATGTTCAGTGGAATACTATCAAGATCTTTCAAATACATTCGGGTTATTAATGCAGCTGCGTGTGTGTCATTGTTTTCCAGGGCCGTTTGAATCTCTTCAGTCACTTTAGATTCCAGGGACATCCTTGAGAATAAGAAAGAATAGAGAACATTATTGATAGTCAATTTAGCGTCAGTGTTGCTGTTTTTATCTGTGAGGTGTGTTATATAATGATAATAACCATACACAGACACCAAGTGAGAACGTGCGACTGTCTTTACTGAAGGTTTAGTCAGAACAACAAAGGCACTGAAATTAAACAGTCTCTTGGAACACAGGGAACTAAACTCACTAGAGTAGAAGACCAGGCAAACAGGCTTTGTATTATTAGGAAAACTAAATACTAAAATAATACTAAAAGTCAGTAATTTAGTCTTTGAGATAACAAAAAAACACTGTCTGTGATACTGTATGCATTGTAAGAGCCATGTGTATTAGATTAACGTATACAAGCGGCCAATGGTGGCATTGATTATTACTTTCAGTTTTGATTCTTGGTTTTAAACCATGATCCAAAATCAAACAGTTATTATAACATAATAATCTTTCCTCGGCTGAAGGAATTATAATTGAAAATAATACAGCATGTATACAACAAGTCATTAAAACATATTATGATAATGATGAGATGACTGAGAAAGACTGTAATCTGGTAGCGTAAAATAAAAAATTTGTCTCTCCACCACTCTCTGACTGAGAGTTGACTGTCAGGTCAGGTTATGTCCTGTAAAAAGATATATTTAATAATATTACAAGTGGCCTTTGGGTTCAGGGACCTCTCACCTCTTTTTCAAACATTCGTTCAGTTTAAGTGTTCATTGTTCCTCACCGCTGGAGGCTACCGCATTAATGTCAAATGCTTTTATAGGAGTAGTAGATGTTTGTTGTACCCTGACCAATAGGAGTAGTAGATGTTTGTTAAAAGACATTGTCCACCGCAGCCACAAACTGTATTCACTGTTACCGTCAGGCAGGCGATACCGCAGTATCAAGTGCCGTACAAATAGACTCAGAGATAGCTTCCACAGTCAGGCCATCAGGCTGCTGAACAAGGGCGTATAGCATATAACAATGTATATTTTATTACATTGATTTATATACATAGTGCTCTTTTTCTGTGCTGATATATTGCATTTTATAAATTTTTACTTTATACAGTTTTGTACTTTTTTTACTTCTTTTACTCTATTAATTTTATCTTATCTTATTTTTAGAACTGCTGTCTGTCGTCGGGTATTGCACATAAGATTTTCACTCACTGCTTGTGTAAACTGTGAAGTGACAATAAACTTGACTTTAATAATTTAATAATTTTAATAATTTTAATGACTGTAATAATACTGTAAATTGTGCAATTCATCTGTTAATACATTTAGATTTAATTTAGATTTAATTGAGTTATATTTTGTTTATACTAGTTTAGTTTAGTTTAGTTTGTTGTTATTTAGTTTTTAGGTGTTAGTATATTTTGTGTGCATTTATTCCCCCTGTTTCAACTGTTGCACCTTAATTTCCCTCGGGATAAATAAAGTTATCTTGAATCTTGAATCTTGAATCTTGAATCTTGACTTGACTTGACTTGACTTGTTGTACCATGACCAATAGTAATAGTAGATGTTTGTTGTACCCTGACCAATAGGAGTAGTAGATGTTTGTTGTACCGTGGCCAATAGGAGTAGTAGATGTTTGTTGTACCGTGACCAATAGGAGTAGTAGATGTTTGTTGTACCGTGACCAATAGGAGTAGTAGATGTTTGTTTACCTTGACCAATAGGAGTAGTAGATGTTTGTTTACCTTGACCAATAGGAGTAGTAGATGTTTGTTTACCTTGACCAATAGGAGTAGTAGATGTTTGTTGTACCCTGACCAATAGGAGTAGTAGATGTTTGTTGTACCGTGACCAATAGGAGTAGTAGATGTGTGTTGTACCGTGACCAATAGGAGTAGTAGATGTTTGTTGTACTGTGACCAATAGGAGTAGTAGATGTTTGTTATACCCTGACCAATAGGAGTAGTAGATGTTTGTTTACCTTGACCAATAGGAGTCGTAGATGTTTGTTGTACCGTGACCAATAGGAGTAATAGATGTGTGTTGTACCGTGACCAATAGGAGTATTAGATGTTTGTTTACCTTGACCAATAGGAGTAGTAGATGTTTGTTTACCGTGACCAATAGGAGTAGTAGATGTGTGTTGTACCATGACCAATAGGAGTATTAGATGTTTGTTTACCTTGACCAATAGGAGTAGTAGATGTTTGTTTACCTTGACCAATAGGAGTAGTAGATGTTTGTTTACCTTGACCAATAGGAGTAGTAGATGTTTGTTGTACCCTGACCAATAGGAGTAGTAGATGTTTGTTGTACCGTGACCAATAGGAGTAGTAGATGTTTGTTGTACCGTGACCAATAGGAGTAGTAGATGTGTGTTGTACCGTGACCAATAGGAGTAGTAGATGTGTGTTGTACCGTGACCAATAGGAGTAGTAGATGTTTGTTGTACTGTGACCAATAGGAGTAGTAGATGTTTGTTATACCCTGACCAATAGGAGTAGTAGATGTTTGTTGTTCTACTTCCTATATAATGTTTGGTAAGAAGCTCGTCGTCAGTCTAAACTGTTTTGCTCCATCTTGCTGCAGTTGATGATTTATTCGATGCTTTGTGTCAATAATCACAATCAAATAATAAATGTAAATAAATGTGTAAATAGGTCGTCCATATTAATTTGGACAAAAGTAGCAGTGAAATTGTGGTAAAAATCAAGAAGACGTATGCGTATTTCATATAAATAATACATGGATATTGGGTAAAAGTTAAAAGTGTGTAATCATGTGTTAAGAGTGTTCCCGTGTACACCACCCTTTAGATAAGTAATGTGTTAGGCACAAATGTAATTTCTCAGCAGTTAAAGGGTTCACCCGGCAGTTGAGGAGGAGTGTATTAGAGAATAGAAAACAGAATGACCCTCAGGGACGGAGGAAGGAAGAAGCCGTCGCGGATGACAGGTGGCAGAAGGGGGTTGTTGATGGGGGTGGTTGCCCTGCCACACAGACATTGAGAGCCGGATTGATAACGATCGCAAAGCACGGTCTGGTGGTTCCATGGAATATTGTATTGAATTGTATCTCAGCAGTCTTAGTTAAATCTTTTATGATTCAAAATTCTCTTTTGATTAGTTTGTTACGCACGGGTCTTCTCCGTTTCCCCGGTTGGAGCAGAGTTCATATGTGTATCCGAGGATCGGACAATAGAGATCTGAACACGACAAATTGCCCCAGAATCCTGGACTTGAAATGCGCCAGTGCTCCGTCACGAGTCAGACAGATGTGAGACTTATTTAAACCACTACTCACTTTAGTTTGGTTCCTTGTGTTGAAGTGGAATGAAACTGCAGTGAAGTTCTGGGAGCTCTTAGATGAGTTGTTCAACCTTGAAAAAACAACTAAAAATAAATCTCTTCTTAACCTTAACAAATGACTTGCATTTTTCAAGACAAGAAAAGGATTGGTCGATACACGCTGACTTAGAAGGGTGTGGATTAAGTAAATAACAACGAGACCGTGATTCATTCCTTTAGATACAGATCATGCCCTAGATATTCTTCACTAGTATGTACTTACATTCAGTAGTTGCTCCGATATTGATGTGCTGGAAGTCCAGATGGGTGTCTCTTATATACGACTCAATGTAAAAGAGAAAGTAAAGATCTAGCGCCTGCTACAAGAGCAGGCAGCGTGATGGGAGTTGCCTCTGAGATTATTCAGCACACGTGGTTTCCAAGAAACCACTGCTGGATGAAAGGAAATGCTGGTACAGCAGCAAGTGGCCTAGGCCACTAAGAATGAACTAGCAAAAGTATAAAATATCTAATATTATATTTAATACATAAATGTTAACATTGTCAACAGTTGAGACCGGTTCATTCTAATCTACCAATCCGTCCTTGGTCTGCC
Organism: Muraenolepis orangiensis; assembly: GCA_027704905.1. Lineage (NCBI taxonomy): Eukaryota > Metazoa > Chordata > Actinopteri > Gadiformes > Muraenolepididae > Muraenolepis > Muraenolepis orangiensis. Next base: position 9,503,379 of record CM051005.1, on the reverse strand, counting down.
CCCTGGTAAATGATAGGCACACATTGTAAAGCGCTTTGAGTGGCAACAGGTCAGAAACAGCACTATATAAATGCAGTCATTTACTCGGTCGGTCGACTTTCTGGTCTGCTGCAGCCAGACTGGAACAATCTGCAAAAATCACTTAAATTTACAAATTCAGTTTTCAAGGACTCTATGATGGCCATTCTCAGTGATACGTGAGGCTGTTTCAAGGACTCCATTGTGGATATTCTCACTGCATGAGGCTGTTTCAAGGACCCCATTGTGGTCATTCTCACTGCATGACACTGTTTCAAGGACTCCATTGTGGACATTCTCAGTGATACATGAGGCTGTTTCAAGGACCCCATTGTGGACATTCTCACTGCATGAGGCTGTTTCAAGGATACAAATATATTTATTATTTAACCCCCAAACATTCACAGGCTAATAATATTCTGTCTGTTTTTAAATAACAAAAATCTTATTATTTCACGTAATAAATTTTTTTTTCAAGGCAGAAGGAATTATAATTAAACGTGTTAATTTCACAACATATACAACACGTAACTTCAACGTATTATGATATTAATGAGATGAAAGAGAAACAAATAAGATGTAATTTGTTGCAGTAATGTTAACATGTTATCCATCAAGGTAGCTGTTGTAAAGCTGCAATCTGGAAACATAAAATATAAAAATAACTAATGAAGTCTCTCCCCCACTCTCTGACTGAGAGTGACTGTCAGGTCAGGTTATGTCCTGTCAAATCTATATTTAATAATATTACATTCTATTAAGTGGCCTTTGGGTTCAGGCACCTCTCATAGCCCCATTATCCCTGCTGTGGATAACAGGCCTGGACATAGCATGCCCATTAAAAACACAACATTTAACCCAATGTCATGTTTCACCAGTAATTAAAAACAAACCAATCAGCAAACACTGTGTATCACTAACTACTGAATCACTTATAACACTTTTTACCCATTGTTTAATTTAAGTGTTCATTGTTCCTCACCGCTGGAGGCTACCGCATTACCTGACATTACTGAATGTCCAATGCTTTTATCAGAACATGTTCTGCATCAACAGCTAGGCTGTCAAGAACATGACTCACAAACCTGTAAATGAAACCATAAGAAAGAGCAGCCGCTATTAGGAGTCCAACTAAAGGAATCCATCTGGAACATTCTTTTGCTGCAACACATATCACACTTTGTGACATATTACGCAGCATACAAGATGTTTTATTGGCCATTTGCAACAAGTACAATGGAATGCTTACTCCCCATTCCCTCCCTGATGAAGCCATATCTAGGAGCTTATATTATTTAATAGTTATCCATTTGTTTTATTGTTCTTTTTTGTTTATAGTAAATCTTCCTTTTAATTCTTACTTAAGCTTATCAAATAAGTTGTACTATGCCTCTGTTTTGAAAAGGCAGCCTTTGGGCACCGGAGCCGGGGACCTGCTCATTATCAATCTGGGAAACAGGTGGTAGTGGGGAGCGCACCCGGTCGGCATATGGTTTTTTACCATCGGGTAAGAACTAAGAAAAAACGTACTTGTATGTGTCAAATAAATTGCACTAAAACGAATTTTGCTTGGACCTTAATTTTTTCCAATGCGTAGGATTCGCTAACGGGTGCCTCAGCGGCACTTTGCTTTGAGTTATATTTCTTTCTTATATCTTTATGATTTGGCCGCTTTACTCCCGCAGTAGGAATTTTTAAAACAATACTATAAAAATACTATATACAATAAAAAGGAAATAAAAAGAACAATATAGTGACGGATGTTTTGAATTGTGCAAAAATATTTAAACGCAATTAAAGTGGGGCAGTAGTACAGCAGCAGCATCATGAATACAGTGCAGTACAGTGCAGTAACTGTAATGAGTCCAGAAAGTCCAGCAAAGTATGATAGTGTAATGTTAATGACAATGTTATGATAGTGGCAGCACTCCTAGCAGTTCAGTAGGCGCACCGCCTGTGTAAAAAACCTGGTAGTCGTTGTACGGATGCAGCAGACGGTAGGGGGAGAAGAGATGGTGCCTAGGGTGGTTGCAGCCCTTTGTAATGGTGATGACCTTCTTCCGACATCTACAGATCTCCTCAATGCATGGAAGTGCACACCCGATGATCTTCTCTCTCTCTCTCAGGGTGAGGATGGAGGATGTGAGATTGTCTAACCTGACAGACTGGGGTCTGTTAGTAAGGAAGTCCAATAACTAGTTACAGACAAAGGGGTTAATGTCATGATTATTGTTTTTCATGAGGTCACCAAGTTTCAATATGAGTTTGGAAGGGATGATGTTATTGAATGCTGAGCTGAAGCCAATGAACAGCATTCTCTCGTGGGTGTTGCTCTCATCAGTGTGGGACAGAGCAGAGTGGGCTGAGGAGATGGCATCCTCCATGCTCCTGTTCTCACTGTAGGCAAATTGGTGTTTATCCAGTGAGGGTAAGAGGCCAGATTTGAGGTGAGCCAGACTAGCCTCTCGAAGCACTTCATGATGATGGTGGTGAGTGCAGCAGGGCGGAAGTCATTGAGGCTCGCTGCAGAGGAGTGTTTTGGCACTGGCACAATGGAGGTGGTTTTAAAGCATGCTGGGACAACTGCCTGAGCTAGTGACATGTTGAAAATGTCCGTTAGGACCTCGGTCAGCTGCTCAGCGCAGTTCCTGAGCACGCCACCGGGGATGCCATCATATATCATCATACTATATAATATAGACATCCGCCACTAACCTAGTAAGCTTAAAATGAATGGCATTTTATAATAATAAGTGATAGCATTAAGACAAAATTCTTCCACATAGTATAACATTCAACAGATAGGAAGTAATTAAGAGATATAATCCAGGCAAAAAGCAAATATCATGTGTTTTTGATATTTGAAAGATTTAGGAATAAAAACACCAGTCCCTCACGTTCAGGCACATAGCCAGGTTGGTTGTTCTATTTCTTATAGGCTAAGGAGTCTAGGCTTCACCTTATGGGCATGTCCCGTGGGCGCACTGCGTGCACTGAACATTTTCAGCAATGTACCAATCCGCCCACATTCCCCACTGCACCGTGCTAGTGATGGGAATTCCGGCTCTTTTGAGTGAGCCGGCTCATTTGGCTCGGCTCACCAAGAAGAGCCGGCTCTTTCGGCTCTCAAACGGCTCTTCTATTTGACCACATATACCTTTTATAATTCAATCAAATGTTGCCCTATTTTGACTAATTATTTATATGTGTACACATATATCACTTAAATTATTCAATACATACTTTGTACTGAAGTATTCAAAAGTAAAAATTAAAATTTTAATATAAATGATTTGCTGTGGCCAATTGTTTTCATTGCATTTACAGACTCTTGTAACTCTGATACCACCCAATGAATGCACTGACTTGCTTGTAGAACCACGCTACACAAAGCAGACAGCAACACCTAGAACAACTTAAGCATAGACATTTAAAAAAGGACAGCTACTGTTTTTTTGTATATTTGACATTTGTATTTAAACAAAAAGCCCCAACAAAACAGCAGGGCTCTATTTCAGTATAAAAAAAGTGCCTGTGGAGGTGGTTTGTGGGCCCTGTTCTATATGAGAGCTTCATGTTGCAAATTCTGCATTCTGCCTTTGTGTTTGCACAATTGTTAAAATGCAGCCAAATGCTGCTTCTTTTCCTACTTTCACTCATCTTATTAGCGCGACGCAAACTGACACTTCACCGTGTGTTCTCCTCTCCCTCGGTTAGCAACCAGCACTGAGCACGCGCCGCCCCTCCCTCCTTATCTATCCTCTCGTGATGCACAGCATGCGCGTGACATTCAGTCACTGCATGTACGCGGAGCACCCGCAACAAATCAATAACGGCTCGTTCGCGGGTGCGAGCCGGCTCCTGTCGTTCACTAAAAAGCGTTCGCGACCGACACATCACTACACCGTGCCTATAAGGCCGCGTCGAGCCGCACTCACCTTCCAATTTCTTTCAGCAATGCAGGAGGTAAGCAATGATGAATGATGAATGATGTTAACCGTCCAACCATAACGCTGCTTTTCAGGACCTGGCGGCGCCAGGGCCAAGCGCACCTGCGCGAAGTGCCCGGCAAACAACCAAAATACAAAGGAATAACCAAGTTTATTAAAAAATATATCCCTGCAGGGAATATAAGGGAACTCGGAACGGTGCCAAATATAAGAAACTATTAAAACAAACTAAACTGCCTAATGAAAACGGACTAATGAAAATGCATAGGACAGCACAGCAGGGGGAGCTATAGCTCCCCTAGTGGTGACATGAGCTCCCCTGGGAACATGGTTTGTGAAATTTGGGGGGAGCTCTAAAATACTGATATGATGACCAAAAAAATAATAATTTCAAAGGTGTAAAATAAGTGAAATAAAATTATATTTAGAGTTTATGATTCATGAAAAAAGTGTCGCCTGCTTGCACGCTGCCCGCAGCTCCACCGCAGCGTGCAAGCAGGCGACACGAGAGAAGGGCTCTGTGCGTCGTTGTGTTGTGTGTGTGGCGTCGCGTCTCTCCAGGCAGTGAGAGGGTTGTGTTGTGCTATAGCTGTATTATTAATATTAATATTGTTCATGGTTGGTGCCGCTGGCTGCTCTTCGCGTGTGTTCGGCTCTGTGTGGGCTACAGCCATAATAGGCTATAGCCCATGTGAAACAATGTAGCCTGTTTTTGAGTCATTTTAAGTTGATTTAATTAAACAGTCAAACGTTACATTGGTGGTCCGTGGATTATTTATTATCAAGTTGATTGAAGTTTGCGTAGCCCATACATGCTCGGGAAATCTGTTGACATGAACATGGTCCATCGGGACGTTTCATGTAAATGAAGACCTGTGGCACCACCCCGTGTGCAACAGATTTTCTCTTTATAATAGGCCTATGTCTGTGCTGTTTCTATTAATGCACGGATCAGCATTTACCCCCTCCACCCCCCCACCCCCCCGCCCCCCCCCGCAAAAAAAAAATCCCGGCTCCCCCGGAGACCGTGGTATAGTTCGCACACTGATGCAGTGTATCCCATGGGCTGCATACCTGTAACCTCTCTCCTGGAAAATAAATAATGTACCACATACAGAGCATTCACAAAAGCAACAAATTATAATCTGTCTCCTCAGTAGGTATACAACACTATAACAACTATCTAAACCTATCTAGACTTCTCAAGTCCAGTGGCGTTTTCTCCCGGAGGCCAAGGGAAGCCAGGCTTCCCCTGTTTTTTCGGATTGTAGTTATAATTTTAATACATTTTTTTAATTAAAAAAAAAAATCGGTAATTCTCCTTTGCTGTGTCACACTTTTAGAATTACCGAATTTTTTTTATTTTAATTTAAAAAAATGTAGGAGAGACGGTCCGGCAGCAACACACAGCCTGTGTGTTGCTGCCGGACCGTCTCTCCCCCATTCTCATTGAGTATTTTACAAAGAGTGAAACAACAGCGCCCCCTAGATATTATGGTGAAATTGAGGAGGCCAGCCGAATGAGCTTCCCTTGGTGAAAAAAAAAATGGAGGGATTGTCCCGGATTGACCAATCAGATGAGGCCCACGTCATGTCCCCCTGCCAACCTGTGATTGGTCAGGGCCATGCCAAGGGAGGCCAGAGACGGCTGGCATCCCCCTCAAGGGAATGGGATCCCTTGATCCCATTGGATCGATTTGAAGGGAATCCCTTGACTCACAAATCCAATCAAATCACATCAACATCAGTACGTAGTACTGTAACTGTCATCCTCGCTGTTTGATAGTATTAAGCATTATGGAGGGTGGAGATTTGGCGTACTTAATAAAAAACAACTTTACTAAACTTCCGCTACAGCAGCAACTACAAATTAAATCAGATGACAGGCCCATGCCCACACTCGAGCTGTGTGCACAGAGGAAAAAGGGAGCGAATCGGACGTTCAATGAGGACAATTATGTCCGCACGGAGTGGCTAACTGGAAGCGCTGAACTTCAGCGTCTATTTTGCTGGCCATGTCTTCTTTTTGACAAGGATTCGTGCTCCCTGAACAATCCTTGGGCAACTTCAGGATTCATCGACCTTGCCAACCTGTCACGGGCAATTGAGAGGCACGGTAAATCAAAAAATCACATAGATTGTGCTGTGAAATTGAAGCTTTTTTATTCATTACCGAATCTGCACTGCGCATTGAGCGGCTGGTTATGCATTTGGGGGGGGGGGGGGGATGCTTAAATTAATAAGACGAGAGAGTTTTGGCTGGAGAGTGCGTGCGGACCTGTCGGTTAGATAACAGGCGTGTGCAAGTCCTGCATCTGTATGATACAACTGTGTAAAATGATACCGGGCGCTGTAATCACTCATCTGGTTACGTTATTGACCCAAAAAAACTGGCTTCCCCTAAAATTTTCCCCACGCCACGCTACTGCTCAAGTCACGGATGTCAGATCTAAAGTCTCTAATCTCAGATCTCTAATCTGTCAACTCAAACAGCAAATCCAAAATACGCTGCCGGAGAGCAAAGCAACCCTCTGTCTACTCTCTACCCTCAACTCAAACAAGACATCACATATTAAGGGGACAGATGGTCCTCTGATTGGACGACGGGGCAGGTACAATAGATAATTGACTAACACCTGGGGGAAACAAACGTGGACAGAACAGAGCGGACACAAGACACTGCATAATAAAAAAGTTTGGTCGTAACGGATCGCCACGACGACCACAACAACAAACATGGTCACCAGAATAGAAACATTAATGACATCCGTTTACGATTGGCTCCTCCCCTAACCAACCTGGGGGCGGGCCGCGGTCCGCTGGTCAACGCCGCCCTAAGCGCCGCACGCCACGCTGACAGGAAGCTGAAGATCTACGCCGGAGAAGAACCCCAACGCCATCATCACGTGAGTCTGAATGCGTGGAATCAAGAGCGCATTGAGGAAATGGCAGCCATGTTCTGTATGCATGCACCCGTGTGTTAGGTCAACTCCTGGGGTCAATATACACACAATTTGTGCGTATATTGTTTGTTAAAATGTAACCATGTAATTTAATTTCACCTTCACATTTCTCTAAATAATATTTTGAGTGATTATCCTCTTGTCTATGCAGTTTTCATCCTGCCTGATCTGAGTGGTGTTTGTGTCTGGAAGGATTCAATAATATCAATAAAGTGTTCTGTTTTTGAGTGTTCTCCAACGTGATGTCTTTGTGCCGCAGGTATCAAACCAGCGACTCATTCAAAGGGGATGTTCTCCTGGTTCCCCATCCTCTTCCCACTCAAGGTACGTCTACAAATCAGCTTTTCCAACAAAAAATGTTATGTATCTTAACAATACAATCGCTATTTAGCAGGCGAAGACTTAACCGTCTACTAGGCAGGTAGTAGCTTGTGAGGTAGAGCCAGTCGTCTGTAAAACAGAAGGTTTCTGGTTCACCCCCCCCCCCCCAACCTGCTTTACCTCCTAGCAGAGTGTGGAGGTGTCCCTGAGCGAGACATTCGAACCTTAACTGCGCCTGACCAAAGCTAAAGCTATATCAATGCAGTTTGTTTACCTTCTACTACTGAAATGCTCACTGTTTTAAGTCATCAAAACTTCTGTTTGATGCCTCTTTAAAAAAATAAATGTTATCCTCAACCCCCACCCGCCGACAGCAACCCATCCGCTTGTCCCGCACTGATGATGTCACTGTGCACTTCTGGCGCTGCAACAACGGCAAGAAGGTGTGGTACGAGTGGGCGGTGACGGAGCCCAGCTGCTCCGCCATCCACAACCCCGCCGGCCGCTCCTACACCATCGGCCTGTGAAGAGGCCACGCCCCCCTGCAGCCAACCCACCAATTCGCCTGGTGGCCATCTTGGTTCCGGGCTCGGGGATTTAGGTTAGAGCCAAGATGGCCACGAGGTGAATGAAGGTTTCTATAGTGGTCTGTTTTTGTAACGGTTTTGGGTGGGGGTCTTTTGTTGGGTCATCGGGTGGGAAACAGCGTGCGTGCGCGTGTGTGTGTGTGTGTGTGTGTGTGTCCCACCTCTGCCTTACTGAACCCACATTCCTTACCCTCGGATCTGAAGCACTTCTCCACCAATCAAAGAGTTTGAGTTCATATTAGAACCATTTTACATGTCATTTCTCCTCTGTTTTGGTATGTACTCCATAGCCCCCCCCCCTCCCCAAATGACGTGATTTCCCCAAAATGTTGTTTTTGTTCATGAAATAAACAAGTGGAAAATGGACTGTTCATAATATTAAAGCTTTCATCCCAAACCCTTTATAATTATTATAACCTCACATTCACCCATTCATAGACAACAGCCATGTAATTGTGCAAAATACAATGACAAATAAAATAAAACTTTAAAAGAAATGAAAGAAAAGAAACCTGGTATAGACTAAGTATATACAAATATATTAAAGTCGATGCAATACAATTGCGTTGGATAGATATAAGTATACGTTTATACTGGAAACTAGAAAGAATATATTAAACATGCTTCTTTTCAATTGCCCACCTATTAAATTGTTTTTATTCATTGCAAAATACAGAAAAGTCATTGCCTTAGCCAGTTTTGTGTGGGGCTTTGTGTGCCACATGGTCAGACATGGTGTTGATCACAAGGTCACCGGTTCAAGACTCGTCCGTGGCAAACAATGAATGCAAGCAGATCTTTGGGGATGACTTTAAGAGTCTCTTGTGTAGATATAATGAACATTGTGTGCCATATATACACACATGCATTTATTTGAATGTATTGTATTATGTTTCACTCTGTTATACTTTTATTGTAGCCATTGCACTATTCTTCACAGCACACTGTACACTGACAACCAAAATAGTCTTAAAGCACAGGTGTTGTATACATCTTATTTGTATTGTAAAGTGTAGGCACGATAAGGCTTCTGCCTACATTTTTATCACTAAAAATATTTTGTACGCATTTTATATATTGTTTATTATTTGTATTCCAATACATGCACTATTTCTAACTGACGGTTTATTGAGCTCTAAAACCAATGCATGTAATGACTCGGTTATAAGTAGGGCACAAACTATTAAATAACTTAACTGAGTACATTTATATAACAGGCTTTGATTAATCACGACTCACAAGTTTAAAATAATTGTATTTATGTGTGTGAATGTGTGAGGGTTAAATATTACATATATATGTGTGGTGAAACGAGCCCCTGCGTCCCCAGCCGTCTCTATAGTGGCCAGCAGGGGGCAACAGAGAGCAAGCAGCAGAGGGGAAGCTGATTGTTCATCACCCACACCTGGTCAAGTCAAGTCAAGACAAGTCAAGTCAAGTTTATTGTCACTTCACAGTTTACACAAGTATAAAGCAGTGGTGTGAAAATCTTATGTGCAATACCCGACGACAGACAGCAGTTATAAAAATAAGATAAAAATAGATAAAAATAGAATAAAGTTAAAAAATAAAAATAAAAATGCAATTTATAAAATGCAATATATCGGCACAGAAAATAGCAATATGTATATATAAATCAATGTAATAAAATATACATTGTTATATGCTATACGCCCTTGTTCAGCAGCCTGATGGCCTGACTGTTGAAGTTGTCTCTAATGTTTGTGCGGCACTTGATACTGCGGTATCGAATGCCTGACAGTAAAAGTGTATCTCACGTGACTCTCAGCCAATCACAGAGCTGCGCAGCAAGGTTGGTCGTGTGCGGGTCTGTGATTTGCTGAGCAGAGGGGGCTGGTGTGTTTCGTTGACCCTGCGGCGTGTCAGTGTGATTCGTGTGTTAATAAAGTTGGTCATTCAACCTGTAACCTGAGTGAAACTTTCTGCTGGTAACAACAGGTATTATAAAATAACCTGCCTCCGCATCTTTGTGGAACATTACAATATCTAATATATAAATAGTGAAAGCCCCCCTGCAGCCCCCCCTGCTGCCACCCCCCCTGCCCCCCACCTCTGCTCAATATATCCTATAATAATAATACATCACCATCAATGTCTTGACTGCCTTGTACTGTACAACTACCTACCTCTAACTATAGTTTACATATTTATTGATAACATACCTGTAAATGTGTACATTTTTACTGTACCTGCCGTATATGTTTTAATCCTCAACTGTTTATAGAACTGCATATCCCTGCTCACTACCTGCTGTATACACATTTATATATATTTATCCTGCTTTTCATAACTCCATACCCCTGATCACTACCTGTTGAATACCTTTTAAATACTTACTTACCTGTATATATATATATACGTACCTATTATTATGCTCATATCTCACACATATTCTACAAATAATCGTATAACTGTTTGTATACCTAGTGGACTGTCTTTTAGCAACTGTAAACTGTAAATTATTAATTATATATTTCCATGCACTTTACTGCAACATTTGCACTCTGGTTAGATGAATTATTTTCACTGGACAAAACGCTGCCCTCCTGGCCATCTTTTCACACTGGTCTTAATATTCACTGGTTCATTCTAATCTACCAATCCGACCTTGGTCTGCCCCCTGGTAAATGATAGGCACACATTGTAAAGCACTTTTGAGTGGCAACAGGTCAGAAACAGCGCTATATGTCCATTTATTCGGTCGGTCGACTTTCCGGTCTGCTGCAGCCAGACTGGAACAAATTCAGTTTTCAAGGACTCTATGATGGCCATTCTCAGTGATACGAGAGGCTGTTTCAAGGATACAAATATATATTTTATTTAACTCCCACACATTTAGAGGATGATAATATTTTTTTTAACAACAAAACAATTTTCATTTAATTTCATTTTCAGTTTTGTTATGGCTTTAAAGCAACTGATCCAAAATACAACACATTTCACATAAGAAAATAATATTTTCATGGCTGAATAAATTGTAATTAAACTTTTTAATTTCACAACATATACAATTGATATACAAGTAATTTAACCGTATTATGATATTGATGATGAGATGAAAGATAAACAAATGAGATAAGTTAACCTAGTAATTGGTTGGTGTAATGTTAAAATGTTATCCATCAAGGTAGCTGTTGTAAAGCTGCAAACAATGTTATACATCAAGGTAGCTAAATATTTATAAAACAATGAATGATGTCTCTCCACCACTATCTGACTGAGAGTGACTGTCAGGTCAGGTTATGTCCTGTAAAATATATATTTAATAATATTACATTCTATTAAGTGGCCTTTGGGTTCAGGCACCTCTCCTAGCCCCATTAGCCCTGCTGTGGATAACAGGCCTAGACATGGCATGCCCATTAAAAACACATTTAACCCATCGTCACCAGTAATTAAAACAAACCAATAAAACATCAGCAAACACTTTGTATCACTAACTACTGAATCACTTTTTACCCTTTTTTAAACATTCATTGTTCAGTTTAAGTGTTCATTGTTCCTCACGGCTGGAGGCTACCGCATTACCTGACATTACTGAATGTCAAATGCTTTTATCAGAACATTTTCTGCGTCAACAGCGAGGCTGTCAAGAGCATGACTCAAAAGCGTCTCAATGAAATCATAAGAACTTGCCATCGCTGCTGGGATTCCAATCAAAGGAATCCATCTTAGAACCTTTGTGACAAATCTTAGCGCAGTTTTTGGCTGTTGCTGAACCATTACATCAATAAGTTCTTTCGTTAAATCCTTTCCAGAAAACATACATTTCAAGACTGCCTTAAGCTCATCTAAAGGCTTTCCTGTGTCACGGGAAAGTTTCTCCAGTGACCTTTTATCAAGACCAAATCCCAACAAATACTTTGTAATAACATCGGCCAGAATGCCATAATCAATAAACAAATAAACCCCTGGGAGAGATATAGCTGCTGCAAGTAAAGATATTAAGGCGTAGTGATTAATTTGTGAACAGAAAACCTCTTTCTTCTTGTTAATGTTGCTTTTGAGGAGGTTGGGAAGGGCCAAGATCAGAGTATTTCTCTTGTGTGAAGGAAGGTCTCTCTCCATGGTCTCCTGGAGGGCGGGGAAGTCATACAACTGGAGATCAAAGTTGGAGACCAGGAAGACCTGAGGAGCCGTCACACCTTGTTCTTTAAGTCCTGTTGGAAATGGAATACAGGAGGAACTTAATGTGGTCAGGAAGGAGTGTGGAAACATGTTTCAACTGTACCGTACTGGACTGTACTAGGACTCAATCAAATTACCTTTTCTCTTCTATAACATTATTTTAGAATCATCTTTGCGTGCTATTTAAATTATATCTAATATATATATACCATGTTTTACACTGAAACATTGAGCAGTGTTCCTTTAAAATAATTGAAATATTTCATATTTACAGTACACACAGTGACAAAAAGCGAACCTTCAATGCAATTTTCCTTGATTTTCTGGAGTGTCTTTTCTTCTCCGTAATTCTTCTTCTTGCTCTTTTTCGCAGAATACAGATTGCTGTCAATCTTAGCGCGGACAAAGTAGAAAGTCTTGCCCATTTTCTTGATCTCCTGAGCCAGCTTGGCATCATTCTCTCTGAATCGGTCATTTGATACGAGGATGAAAAAATCAAACTTATCAAACTCTACGAACTTCAGGTACTCATCAGCTGGGAATTTGGTGGTTCCAATTCCCGGCAGATCCCATACTGTAACATTTGGGTTTGTTGGATGTGGGTAAGCCTCAGGCACCATGGTAGTTTCCACAACATCAGTAGGGGCCGCTCTCTCATCTTCGTGGTCTATTCCCCTAAAGGCATTAACAAATGTGGACTTTCCAGATCCACTCTCTCCTGTGACAGCAATGTTCAGTGGAATACTATCAAGATCTCTCAAATACTTTTGGCTTATTGATGCAGCTGCTTGTGTGTCATCGTTTTTCAGGGCCGTTTCAATCTCTTCAATCGCTTTGGATTCCAGGGACATCCTTGAGAATAAGAAAGAATAGAGAACATTATTGATAGTCCATTTAGCATCAGCGTTGCTGTTTTTATCTGGGAGGTGTGTTATATAATGATAATAACCATACACAGACATCAAGTGAGAATGTGCAACTGTCTTTACTGAAGGTTTAGTCAGAACAACAAAGGCACTGAAATTAAACAGTCTCTTGGAACACAAGGAACTAAACTCACTAGAGTAGAATAGCAGGCAAACAGGCTTTGTAATATTATGAAAACGAAATACTAAAATAATACTAAAAGTCAGTAATGTAGGCTTTGAGATAACAAAAAAAAACCACTGTCTGTGATACTGTATGCCAGGGGTTGGCAAGTAAGTTTGGCCTTGGGCCAATTTTTTTCTGAGCCACTAGATGGCGGGACCAGAACATAATTAAAGGCTAATTTAAGTAACTGATTGTTAACACATGTGACACGTTCTAATGCTTTGACTTTTCTTTCAAAGCATTTGAATACATTTCCGCGTTGTTGAGAATCAATGACACGTCGCTTGTCAACTAACACAGCTTGGTTTGTGAGCCTGCTAACAATGTAAAGTAGTGTTCTAGTTAACTAGGTAGCAGTGGGGGTTACTAGTTTTCTATTTAACTACGTAGCAGTGGGGGTTACTAGTGCTCTAGTTAACTAGGTAGCAGTGGGGGTTACTAGTTTTCTATTTAACTACGTAGCAGTGGGGGTTACTAGTGCTCTAGTTAACTAGGTAGCAGTGGGGGTTACTAGTGTTCTAGTTAACTAGGTAGCAGTGAGGGTTACTAGTGTTCTAGTTAACTAGGTAGCAGTGGGGATTACTAGTGTCAAGTCAAGTCAAGTCAAGTTTATTGTCACTTCACAGTTTACAGTTTAGTATAAAGCAGTGATGTGAAAATCTTGTGTGCAATACCCGACGACAGACAGCAGTTATAAAATAAGATAAGATAAAAATAGATACAAATAGAATAAAAATAGAATAAAGAATATAAAATAAAAATAAAAATGCAATTTATAAAATAAAAAGTTAACACGTTAACGCTGCGCGATCAGCGGTAAACGTTGACAGGGGGGGCCGATCAGACAAAACAAAAAAGTTGTTGGCCCAAACGGCACGTCGGCCCACGGTATGCCAGATGGCCAGAACAGCCCTGGTGGAAAATGCAGGTGAAGTCACATGTAAGTAAACATTACGTTAGAATGATTGTTGGTGTTATTTTTTTCGAACCACACACCGCATGTTGGCTATTTCAGCACCACGCCTCCGTCACAAGACAGACATATGTTAGACTTATTTAAACCACTACTCACTTTAGTTTGCAGTGAAGTGAAGTTCTGGGAGCTCTGAGATGAGTTGTTCAACCTTGAAAAAGCAACTACAAATAAATCTCTTCTGGGAACACCTTAACAAATGACTTGCATTTTTGCATTTGTGGTTCATTCCTTTAGATACAGATCATGCCCATAGATATTCTTCACTAGTATGTACTTACATTCAGTAGTTGCTCCGATATTGATGTGCTGGAAGTCCAGATGGGTACGCGTCTCTTATATACGACTCAATGTAAAAGAGAAAGTAAAGATCTACCACCTGCTACAAGAGCAGGCAGCGTGATGGGAGTTGCCTCTGAGATTATTCAGCACACGTGGTTTCCAAGAAACCATTGCTGGAGGAAAGGAAATGCTGGTACAGCAGCAAGTGGCTATAAGCCACTAAGAATGAACTACCAAAAGTATATATTATCTAATAGTATATTTAATACATAAATGTAAACATTGTCAACAGTTGAGACTGGTTCATTCTAATCTACCAATCCGTCCTTGGTCTGCCCCCTGGGAAATGATAGGCACACATTGTAAAGCGCTTTGAGTGGCAACAGGTCAGAAACAGCGCTATATAAATGCAGTCATTTACTCGGTCGGTTGACTTTCCGGTCTGCGACTAGAACAATCTGCAAAAAACACTTTTACAAATTTACAATATCGGTTGTCCATAGTTTAACGGTTTGGGGTGGGGGTTGTTGGTTGTCTTTTGTTGGGTCACCGGGTGGGAAACTGTGTGTATGTGTGTGTGTGTGTGTGTGTGTGTGTGTGTGTGTGTGTGTGTGTGTGTGTGTGTGTGTGTGTGTGTGTGTGTGTGTGTGTGTGTGTGTCCCACCGCTGCCTTACTGGACCCACATTCCTTACCCTCAGATCTGAAGCACTTCTCCACCACTCAAAGAGTTTGAGTTCATATTAGATCCATTTTACATGTCATTTCTCCTCTGTTTTGGTATGTACTCCATAGCCCCCCCCCTCCCCAAATGACGTGATTTCCCCAAAATGTTGTTTTTGTTCATGAAATAAACAAGTGGAAAATGGACTGTTCATATTATTAGAGCTTTCATCCCAAGTCCTTTTAATTATTATTATAACCCCATTCATAAATTCATAAACAGCTATGCAATTGTGCAAAATACAATGAAAATTTTCAAAAGAATTAAGAAAAGAAACCTGGAATATACTAAGTATATACAAATATATGAAAGTCGATGCAATACAATTGCGTTGGATAGATATAAGTATACGTTTATACTGGAAACTAGAAACAATATATATTAAACGTATACATGTGTATGTGCCCTGGTGAGATCTGAAAATGGATAAAGGAAATGAATGCTTCTTTTCAATTGCCCACCTATTAAATCGTTTTTATTCATTGCAAAATATAGAAAAGTCATTGCCTTAGCCAGTTTAGTGTGGGGATTTGTGTGCCACATGGTCAGACATGGTGTTGATCACAAGGTCACCGGTTCAAGTCTCGTCCGTGGAAAACAAATGAATGCAAGCAGATCTTTGGGGATGACTTTAAGAGTCTCTTGCGTAGATATAATGAACATTGTGTGCTATATATACACACATGCATTTATTTGAATGTATTGTATTATGTTTCACTCTGTTATACTGTTATACTTTTATGTAGCCATTGCACTATTCTTCACAGCACACTGTACACTGACAACCAAAATAGTCTTAAAGCACAGATGTTGTATACATCTTATTTGTATTGTAAAGTGTAGGCACGATAAGGCTTCTGCCTACATTTTTATCACTAAAAATATTTTGTATGCATTTTATATATTGTTTATTATTTGTATTCCAATACATGCACTATTTCTAACTGACGGTTTATTGAGCTCTAAAACCAATGCATGTAATGACTCGGTTATAAGTAGGGCAAACTATTAAATAACTTAACTGAGTACATTTATATAACAGGCTTTGATTAATCACGACTCACAAGTTTAAAATACTTGTATTTATGCGTGTGAATGTGTGAGGGTTAAATATTACATATATATGTGTGGTGAAACGAGCCCCTGCGTCCCCAGCCGTCTCTATAGTGGCCAGCAGGGGGCAACAGAGAGCAAGCAGCAGAGGGGAAGCTGATTGTTCATCACCCACAGCTGGTCAAGTCAAGTCAAGTTTATTGTCACTTCACAGTTTACACAAGTATAAAGCAGTGGTGTGAAAATCTTGTGTGCAATACCCGACGACAGACAGCAGTTATAAAAATAAGTGCCTGACAGTAAAAGTGTATCTCACGTGACTCTCAGCCAATCACAGAGCTGCGCAGCAAGGTTGGTCGTGTGCGGGTCTGTGATTTGCTGAGCAGAGGGGGCTGGTGTGTTTCGTTGACCCTGCCGCGTGTCAGTGTGATTAGTGTGTTAATAAAGTTGGTCATTCAACTTGTAACCTGAGTGAAACTTTCTGCTGGTAACAACAGGTATAATAAAATAACCTGCCTCCGCATCTTTGTGGAACATTACAATATCTAATATATAAATAGTGAAAGCCCCCCTGCAGCCCCCCCTGCAGCCCCCCCCCTGCCCCCCACCTCTGCTCAATATATCCTATAATAATAATACATCACCATCAATGTCTTGACTGCCTTGTACTGTACAACTACCTACCTCTAACTATAGTTTACATATTTATTGATAACATACCTGTAAATGTGTACATTTTTACTGTACCTGCCGTATATGTTTTAATCCTCAACTGTTTATAGAACTGCATATCCCTGCTCACTACCTGCTGTAGATACATTTATATATATTTATCCTGCTTTTCATAACTCCATACCCCTGATCACTACCTGTTGAATACCTTTTAAATACTTACTTACCTGTATATATATATATACGTACCTATTATTATGCTCATATCTCACACATATTCTACAAATAATCGTATAACTGTTTGTATACCTAGTGGACTGTCTTTTAGCAACTGTAAACTGTAAATTATTAATTATATATTTCCATGCACTTTACTGCAACATTTGCACTCTGGTTAGATGAATTATTTTCACTGGACAAAACGCTGCCCTCCTGGCCATCTTTTCACGCTGGTCTTAATATTCACTGGTTCATTCTAATCTACCAATCCGACCTTGGTCTGCCCCCTGGTAAATGATAGGCACACATTGTAAAGCACTTTTGAGTGGCAACAGGTCAGAAACAGCGCTATATGTCCATTTATTCGGTCGGTCGACTTTCCGGTCTGCTGCAGCCAGACTGGAACAAATTCAGTTTTCAAGGACTCTATGATGGCCATTCTCAGTGATACGAGAGGCTGTTTCAAGGATACAAATATATATTTTATTTAACCCCCACACATTCTGATCCAAAATACAACACATTTCACATAAGAAAATAATATTTTCATGGCTGAAGGAATTATAATTAAACTTTTTAATTTCACAACATATACAATTAATATACAAGTAATTTAACCGTATTATGATATTGATGATGAGAAGAAAGATAAACAAATGAGATAAGTTAACCTAGTAATTGGTTGGTGTAATGTTAAAATGTTATCCATCAAGGTAGCTGTTGTAAAGCTGCAAACAATGTTATACATCAAGGTAGCTAAATATTTATAAAACAATGAATGATGTCTCTCCACCACTCTCTGACTGAGAGTGACTGTCAGATCAGGTTATGTCCTGTAAATATATATATTTAATAATATTACATTCTATTAAGTGGCCTTTGGGTTCAGGGACCTCTCCTAGCCCCATTAGCCCTGCTGTGGATAACAGGCCTAGACATGGCATGCCCATTAAAAACACAACATTTAACCCATCGTCACCAGTAATTAAAACAAACCAATAAAACATCAGCAAACACTTTGTATCACTAACTACTGAATCACTTTTTACCCTTTTTTAAACATTCATTGTTCAGTTTAAGCGTTCATTGTTCCTCACGGCTGGAGGCTACCGCATTACCTGACATTACTGAATGGCAAATGCTTTTATCAGAACATTTTCTGCGTCAACAGCGAGGCGGTCAAGAACATGACTCAAAAACATCTCAATGTAATTATAAGAACATGTAGCCGCTATTGGGATTCCAATAACAGGAATCCATTTGATAACCTTTGCTAGAACACCTATCTCGGGTTGTGGCTTTTCCAGAACCATTTCTTCAAGAAGTTCTTTCGTTAAATCCTTTCCAGAACAAATATATTTCAAGACTGCCTTAAGCTCATCTAAAGGCTTTTTTGTGTCACTGGAAAGTTTCTCCAGTGACTTTTCATCAAGACCAAACTCAGACAAATACTGTTGAATAACTCCGACCAGAATCACCAAATCAGCAATAATAGAAAGCCCTGGGATAGGTAAAGCTGCTACAAATGCAGATAATAAGGCGTGGTACTGAATTAGTGAACAGAAAACCTCTTTCTTCTTGTTAATGTTGCTTTTGAGGATGTTGGGAAGGGCCAAGATCAGAGTATTTCTCTTGTGTGAAGGAAGGTCTCTCTCCATGGTCTCCTGGAGGGTGGGGAAGTCGTACAAACGGAGATCAAAGTTGGAGACCAGGAAGACCTGAGGAGCCATCACACCTTTTTTTTCAAGTCCTGTTGGAAATGGAAGACAGGAGGAACTTAATGTGGTCAGGAAGGAGTGTGGAAACATGTTTCAACTGTACCGTACTGGTCTGTACTAGGACTCAATCAAATTACCTTTTCTCTTCTATAACATTATTTTAGAATCATCTTTGCGTGCTATTTAAATGATATCTAATATATATAACATGTTTTACACTGAAACATTGAGTAGTGTTCCTTTAAAATTATTGAAATATTTCATATTTACAGTACACAGTGACAAAAAGCGAACCTTGAATGCAATTTTCCTTGACTTCCTGGAGTGTCTTTTCTTCGTCGTACTTCGTCTTCCTTTTCTCAGAAGACAGATTTTGGTCAATCTTAGCGCGGACAAAGTAGAAAGTCTTGTCCATTTTCTTGATCTCATTAGCCAGCTTGACATCATTCTCTCTGAATCGGTCAGATGATACGATGATGAAGAAATCAAACTTTTCAAACCCTACGTGCTTCAGGTACTTATCAGCTGAGAATTTGGGGGTTCCAATTCCTGGCAGATCCCATAAAGTAACATTGGGATATTTTAGATGTCGGTAAGCCTCAGGCTTCATGGTAGTTTCCACAACACCAGTAGGGGCCGCTCCCTCATCTTCGTCGCCTATTCCCCTAAAGGCATTAATAAATGTGGACTTTCCAGATCCACTCTCTCCTGTGACAGCAATGTTCAGTGGAATACTTTCAAGATCTCTCAAATACTTTTTGGTTATTGATGCAGCTTTTTGTGTGTCATTGTTTTTCAGGGCCGTTACAATCTCTGCAAGCGCTTTGGATTCCAGGGACATCCTTGAGAATAAGAAAGAATAGAGAAAATTATTGATAGTCAATTTAGCGTCAGTGTTGCTTTACTGAAGGTTTAGTCAGAAAAACAAAGGCACTGAAATTAAACAGTCTCTTGGAACACAAGGAACTAAACTCACTAGAGTAGAATAGCAGGCAAACAGGCTTTGTACTATTATGAAAACTAAATACTAAAATAATACTAAAAGTCAGTAATGTAGGCTTTGAGATAACAAAAAAAAACACTGTCTGTGATACTGTATGCCAGGGGTTGGCAAGTAAGTTTGGCCTTGGGCCAATTTTTTTCTGAGCCACTAGATGGCGGGACCAGAACATAATTAAAGGCTAATTTAAGTAATTGATTGTTAACACATGTGACACGTTCTAATGCTTTGACTTTTCTTTCAAAGCATTTGAATACATTTCCGCGTTGTTGAGAATCAATGACACGTCGCTAGTCAACTAACACAGCTTGGTTTGTGAGCCTGCTAACAATGTAAAGTAGTGTTCTAGTTAACTAGGTAGCAGTGGGGGTTACTAGTTTTCTATTTAACTACGTAGCAGTGGGGGTTACTAGTGC
Organism: Muraenolepis orangiensis; assembly: GCA_027704905.1. NCBI lineage: Eukaryota > Metazoa > Chordata > Actinopteri > Gadiformes > Muraenolepididae > Muraenolepis > Muraenolepis orangiensis. The sequence goes on along the minus strand of CM051005.1, from coordinate 9,483,244 downwards.
TCTAGTTAACTAGGTAGCAGTGGGGGTTACTAGTGTTCTAGTTAACTAGGTAGCAGTGGGTGTTACTAGTGTTCTAGTTAACTAGGTAGCAGTGAGGGTTACTAGTGTTCAAGTTAACTAGGTAGCAGTGGGGATTACTAGTGTTCTAGTTAACTAGTGTGGAGTAAAATAACTATTTGCTCTATGTGCTAGCAATAACTAGAACTAACCAACTGTCTCATCCTAAGCCGTTTCTCGTCAGTAGGTTCAATGTTTGTGGTATGGGAAGGCCGGAGCCTTCCTCCCTTTCGAAGTGTACGGCAAGAGAGGCATAACTTGTCTCCCCTCCTAACATCATGTGTACACTGTAATGACATATATGAAAAGTGTAGATGAAGCAAACAGGAAAGTGCAAGTTGCAATACAAGAGCGAGAACAGACGGGGACACGGCGACCCTGACGGGAGGCCCTAATGGCGAAGTGATAACCGGCTGAGATCTCCAGCTTACACGACATGTGACAGAAAGAGGAGAACAACACGCATGAAGAAAAACACCTGACGGAGGGAGAAGAAGACGGTACCACCGGATGGGCGAAGGAATCGGGACACTCGAGTATAGACTACTGGTCTTCTAACTCGACACCACGTGTCTGGGTGGTACGTACCTGTATTTGAGTATTCACTCATCTATCTTAGATTGCTGTATTAGGGTTTCATTTTTATCAATAAATAACAACAAAAACACTGGTGACTACGAGGTGTGGATTCTTCCAGTGACGCTGAGGCAGATTGCCTAACGACGAGGAACTCTGAACACAACACTAGGTAGCAGTGGGGATTACTCACCCACTCCATTGCATTGACTAGCGAGTTTGTGTTGTGATTCTAAACAACGTTGATACGTATTTCCGTGTTTCAAAAGAAAAGTCAGAACATGTTGATTGCCGGTTGCCGATATGAAGGCCAAAGCATTAGAACTAGAGCTGTCAAAGTTAACACGTTAACGCTGCGCGATCAGCGGTAAACGTTGACAGGGGGGGCCGATCAGACAAAACAAAAAAGTTGTTGGCCCAAACGGCACGTCGGCCCACGGTATGCCAGATGGCCAGAACAGCCCTGGTGGAAAATGCAGGTGAAGTCACATGTAAGTAAACATTACGTTAGAATGATTGTTGGTGTTATTTTTTTCGAACCACACACCGCATGTTGGCTATTTCAGCACCACGCCTCCGTCACAAGACAGACATATGTTAGACTTATTTAAACCACTACTCACTTTAGTTTGCAGTGAAGTGAAGTTCTGGGAGCTCTGAGATGAGTTGTTCAACCTTGAAAAAGCAACTACAAATAAATCTCTTCTGGGAACACCTTAACAAATGACTTGCATTTTTGCATTTGTGGTTCATTCCTTTAGATACAGATCATGCCCATAGATATTCTTCACTAGTATGTACTTACATTCAGTAGTTGCTCCGATATTGATGTGCTGGAAGTCCAGATGGGTACGCGTCTCTTATATACGACTCAATGTAAAAGAGAAAGTAAAGATCTACCACCTGCTACAAGAGCAGGCAGCGTGATGGGAGTTGCCTCTGAGATTATTCAGCACACGTGGTTTCCAAGAAACCATTGCTGGAGGAAAGGAAATGCTGGTACAGCAGCAAGTGGCTATAAGCCACTAAGAATGAACTACCAAAAGTATATATTATCTAATAGTATATTTAATACATAAATGTAAACATTGTCAACAGTTGAGACTGGTTCATTCTAATCTACCAATCCGTCCTTGGTCTGCCCCCTGGGAAATGATAGGCACACATTGTAAAGCGCTTTGAGTGGCAACAGGTCAGAAACAGCGCTATATAAATGCAGTCATTTACTCGGTCGGTTGACTTTCCGGTCTGCGACTAGAACAATCTGCAAAAAACACTTTTACAAATTTACAATATCGGTTGTCCATAGTTTAACGGTTTGGGGTGGGGGTTGTTGGTTGTCTTTTGTTGGGTCACCGGGTGGGAAACTGTGTGTGTGTGTGTGTGTGTGTGTGTGTGTGTGTGTGTGTGTGTGTGTGTGTGTGTGTGTGTGTGTGTGTGTGTGTGTGTGTGTGTGTGTGTGTGTGTGTGTGTGTGTGTGTGTGTGTGTGTGTGTGTGTGTGTGTGTGTGTCCCACCGCTGCCTTACTGGACCCACATTCCTTACCCTCAGATCTGAAGCACTTCTCCACCACTCAAAGAGTTTGAGTTCATATTAGATCCATTTTACATGTCATTTCTCCTCTGTTTTGGTATGTACTCCATAGCCCCCCCCCCTCCCCAAATGACGTGATTTCCCCAAAATGTTGTTTTGTTCATGAAATAAACAAGTGGAAAATGGACTGTTCATATTATTAGAGCTTTCATCCCAAGCCCTTTATAATTATTATTATAACCTCATTCACCCGTTCATAAACCCATGCAATTGTGCAAATTACAATGAAAATATATATATTTATCTATAGACTAAGTATATACAAATATATTAAAGTTGATGCAATACAATTGTGTTGGATAGATATAAGTATATGTTTATACTGGATACTAGAAACAATATATTAAACATGTGTATGTGGCCTGGGGTCCCTGGTGAGATCTGAAAAGGGGAAAAGTGTGGGGCTTCGTGTGCCACATGGTGTTGATCACAAGGTCACCGGTTCAAGACTCACCGTGGCAAAATAATGAATGCAAGCCGATCTTTGGGGATGACTAAGAGTCTCTTGTGTAGATATAGTGAACATTGTGTGCCATATATATACACATGCATTTATTTGAATGTATTGTATTATGTTTCACTCGGTTATACTTGTATTATAGCCATTGCACTATTCTTCACAGCACACTGTACACTGACAACCAAAATAGTCTTAAAGCACAGGTGTTGTATACATCTTATTTATATTGTAAAGTGTAGGCACGATAAGGCTTCGGCCTACATTTTATCTCTAAAAAATGTATTTGTATTCCAATCCATTTATTATTTCTAACTGACTTGTTTATTGAGCTCTAAAACCAATGCATGTAATGACTCGGTTATAAGTAGGGCTATCAAACTATTAAAGAACTTAACTGAGTACATTTATATAACAGGCTTTGATTAATCACGACTCACGAGTTTAAAATACTTGTGTTTATGTGTGTGAATGTGTGAGGGTTAAATATGACATATACCGGTATATGTGTGTGGTGAAACGAGCCCCTGCGTCCCCAGCCGTCAAACAAACTCGGTCGGTTGACTTTCCGGTCTGCGACTAGAACAATCTGCAAAAAACACTTTTACAAATTTACAATTTTGGTGGTCCATAGTCTGTTTTCTGTAACGGTTTCGGGTGGGGGTTGTTGGTTGTCTTTTGTTGGGTCACCGGGTGGGAAACAGCGTGTGTGTGTGTGTGTGTCCCACCTCTGACCTTACTGGACCCACATTCCTTACCCTCGGAGCTGCAGTTCTCCGCCGAGTTCATATTAGATCCATTTTACATGTCATTTCTCCTCTGTTTTGGTATGTACTCCATAGCCCCCCCCCTCCCCAAATGACGTGATTTCCCCTAAATGTTGTTTTTGTTCATGAAATAAACAAGTGGAAAATGGACTGTTCATATTATTAGAACTTTCATCCCAAGCTTTCATAATTATTATTATAACCCCATTCACCCATTCATAAACAGCCATGCAATTGTGCAAAATACAATGAAAAATCAAAAAAAAACTTAACATTAATTTAAAAAAAATTTAAGAAAAGAAACCTGGTATAGACTAAGTATATACAAATATATTAAAGTCGATGCAATACAATTGCGTTGGATAGATATAAGTATACGTTTATACTGGATACTATAAACAATATATATTAAACGTATCTGTAAACCCAAATAAGTTCCCAGAACTCCAAGAAATTGAGGCAATCGATTGCCTCAATTGTTTTGAGTTCTGGGAACTTATTCGGGTTTACAGATACGGATGGATGGATGGATGGATGGTGTGTGCCCTGGTGAGATCTGAAAAGGGATAAAGGAAATGAATGCTTCTTTTCAATTGCCCACCGATTAAATCGTTTTTATTCATTGCAAAATATAGAAAAGTCATTGCCTTAGCCAGTTTTGTGTGGGGCTTTGTGTGCCACATGGTCAGACATGGTGTTGATCACAAGGTCACCGGTTCAAGTCTCGTCCGTGGAAAACAAATGAATGCAAGCAGATCTTTGGGGATGACTTTAAGAGTCTCTTGCGTAGATATAATGAACATTGTGTGCCATATATACACACATGCATTTATTTGAATGTATTGTATTATGTTTCACTCTGTTATACTGTTATACTTTTATGTAGCCATTGCACTATTCTTCACAGCACACTGTACACTGACAACCAAAATAGTCTTAAAGCACAGATGTTGTATACATCTTATTTGTATTGTAAAGTGAAGGCACGATAAGGCTTCGGCCTACATTTTTATCTCTGTAAAATGTATTTGTATTCCAATCCATTTATTATTTCTAACTGACTTGTTTATTGAGCTCTAAAACCAATGCATGTATGACTCGGTTATAAGTAGGGCTATCAAACTATTAAAGAACTTAACTGAGTACATTTATATAACAGGCTTTGATTAATCACGACTCACAAGTTTAAAATACTTGTGTTTATGTGTGTGATGTGTGAAGGGTTAAATATGACATATACCGGTATATGTGTGTGGTGAAACGAGCCCCTGCGTCCCCAGCCGTCAAACAAGCGCTATATAAATGCAGTCATTTACTCGGTCGGTTGACTTTCCGGTCTGCGACTAGAACAATCTGCAAAAAACACTTTTACAAATTTACAATTTTGGTGGTCCATAGTCTGTTTTCTGTAACGGTTTCGGGTGGGGTTGTCTTTTGTTGGGTCACCGGGTGGGAAACAGCGTGCGTGCGGTGCGTGTGTGTGTGTGTGTGTGTGTGTCCCACCTCTGCCTTACTGACCCACATTCCTTACCCTCGGATCTGAAGCACTTCTCCACCACTCAAAGAGTTTGAGTTCATATTAGATCCATTGTACATGTCATTTCTCCTCTGTTTTGGTATGTACTCCATAGCCCCCCCCCCCTCCCCAAATGACGTGATTTCCCCAAAATGTTGTTTTTGTTCATGAAATAAACAAGTGGAAAATGGACTGTTCATATTATTAGAGCTTTCATCCCAAGCCCTTTATAATTATTATAACCCACATTCACCCATTCATAGACACAGCCATGCAATTGTGCAAAATACAATGACACATCAAAATAAAACTTTAAAAGAAATGTTAAAAAAAGAAACCTGGTATAGACTAAGTATATACAAATATATTAAAGTCGATGCAATACAATTGCGTTGGATAGATATAAGTATACGTTTATACTGGAAACTAGAAAGAATATATTAAACATGCTTCTTTTCAATTGCCCACCTATTAAATCGTTTTTATTCATTGCAAAATACAGAAAAGTCATTGCCTTAGTCAGTTTTGTGTGGGGCTTTGTGTGCCACAAGGTCAGACATGGTGTTGATCACAGGTCACCGGTTCAAGACTCGCCCGTAGCTAATGAAGGAATGCAAGCAGATCTTTGGGGATGACTTTAAGAGTCTCTTGTGTAGATATAATGAACATTGTGTGCCATATATACACACATGCATTTATTTGAATGTATGTATTGTTCACTCTGTTATACTGTTATACTTTTATTGTAGCCATTGCACTATTCTTCACAGCACACTGTACACTGACCAACCAAAATAGTCTTAAAGCACAGGTGTTGTATACATCTTATTTGTATTGTAAAGTGTAGGCACGATAAGGCTTCGGCCTTCATTTTTATCTCAAAAAATATGTTGTTATTTTGTATTCCAATCCATTTACTATTTCTAACTGACTTGTTTATTGAGCTCTAAAACCAATGCATGTAATGACTCGGTTATAAGTAGGGCTATCAAACTATTAAAGAACTTAACTGAGTACATTTATATAACAGGCTTTGATTAATCACGACTCACGAGTTTAAAATACTTGTGTGAATGTGTGAGGGTTAAATATGACATATGTGTGGTGAAACGAGCCCCTGCGTCCCCAGCCGTCTCTGTAGTGGCCACCAGGGGGCAACAGAGAGCAAGCAGCAGTGGGGAAGCTGATTGTTCATCACCCACACCGGTGGAGGTGTGGGGGATAAAACCACCTGAGGTCAACAGCTCAGCCCTTTTTGGATTCTGCTACACACACACACACACACACACACACACACACACACATTTATGCTCATCACCAACACACATCCATCCGACCCCATATAGACATATGTATGTATTTGTTATTATTATATTGGTGAAATAAATGTCATTTCAGTTACTAAAGTAAGTTTGTTGTCCAAGTGCCAACAGTAACAGTAATGCGAGCTGGCCATAACAGTGGTAATAGAAATGCATGACTGCTTTAGTTGAGTTTACAAGATATAGAAGGCCAATGTAATCATAAAAGTCAAAACTTTAAACTTTTAATTACATTTTCAGTTTTGTTTCTTGTTTAAACCATGATCCAAAATCAAACAGTTATTATAACATAATAATCTTACCTCGGCTGAAGGAATTATAATACAACAAGTAATTTCAACATATTATGATAATGATGAGATGAGTGAGAAAGGTTATAGCTGTAGTTATGGTAAAGCTGTAATCTGGTAGCGTAAAATAAAACATGAATGAAGTCTCTCCACCACTCTCTGACTGAGAGTTGACTGTCAGGTCAGGTTATGTCCTGTAAAAATATATATTTAACAATATTACAAGTGGCCTTTGGGTTCAGGGACCTCTCAGCCCCATTAGCCCTGCTGTGGATAACAGGCCTGGACATGGCATGCCCATTAAAAACACAACATTTAACCAATCATTTAACCCAATGTCATGTTTCACCAGTAATTAAAACAAACCAATAAAACATCAGCAAACACGTTGTATCACTAACTACTGAATCACTTTTTACCCTTTTTAAACATTCATTGTTTCATTTAAGTGTTCATTGTTCCTCACCGCTGGAGGCTACCGCATTACCTGACATCACTGAATGTCAAATGCTTTTATCAGAACATTTTCTGCGTCAACAGCAAGGCTGTCAAGAACATGATTCAAAAACCTGGAAATGAAACCATAAGAAAGACCAGCCGCTATTAGGAGTCCAACAAAAGGAACATATCTCAAACCTTCCTCTGCTGCAAGACACATCAACGTTAGTGACGTTTCACGCAGCATTCCACAAACAAGTTCTTTCGTTATATTCTTTCCAGAACAAATAAATTTCAAGACTGCCAGAAGCTCATCTAAAGGCTTTCTTGTGTCATTGGAAAGTTTCGCCAGTGACATTTCATCAAGACCAAACTCAAACAAATACCGACTAATAACAACGACCAGAATGCCTAAATCAGCAGCTATAGAAAGCCCAGGGAGAGGTACAGCTGCTACAGTGGCAGATATTGAGGCATAGTACTTGATTCGTGAACGGAGAACCTCTTTCTTCTTCTTAATGTTGCTGCTGCAGATGTTGGGAAGGGCCAAGATCAGAGTATCTCTCTTGTGTGAAGGAAGGTCTCTCTCCATGGTCTCCTGGAGGGTGGGGAAGTCATACAACTGGAGATCAAAGTTGGAGACCAGGAAGACATGAGGAGCCATCACACCTTGTTCTTCAAGTCCTGTTGGAAATGGAAGACAGGAGGAACTTAATGTGGTCAGGATGGAGTGTGGAAACATGTTTCAACTGTACTGGACTGGACTGTACTTGGACTCAAGGATCAAATTAGCTTTTCTCTTCTATAATGTTATTTCAGAATCATATTTGTGTTCTATTTAAATTATATCTAATATATAAAACATGTTTTACACTGAAACATTGAGCAGTGCTCCTTTAAAACAATTGAAATATTTCATATTTACAGTACACACACAGCTAACCTTGAATGCAATTGTCCTTGATTTTCTGGAGTGTCTTTTCTTCGTTGTACTTCTTCTGGCTCTTTTCCGCAGAAAGCAGATTGCTGTCAATCTTTGCGCGGACAAAGTAGAAAGTCTTGTCCATTTTCTTGATCTCCTGAGCCAGCATGGCATCATTCTCTCTGAATCGGTCAGATGATACGATGATGAAAAAATCAAACTTTTCAAACCCTATGTGCTTCAGGTACTGATCAGCTGGGAATTTGGTGGTTCCAATTCCCGGCAGATCCCAAACTGTAACATTTGGATTTTTTGGATGTGGGTAAGCCTTAAGCACCATGGTACTTTCCACAACATCAGTAGGGGCCGCTCTATCATCTCTGTTGTCTATTCCCCTAAAGGCATTAACAAATGTGGACTTTCCAGATCCACTCTCTCCTGTGACAGCAATTTTCAGTGGAATACTATCAAGATCTTTCAAATACTTTCGGGTTATTAATGCAGCTGCGTATGGGCCATCGTTTTCCAGGGTCGTTTTAATATCTTCAATTGCTTTGGATTCCAGGGACATCCTTGAGAATAAGAAAGAATAGAGAACATTATGGATAGTCAATTTATTATCAGTGTTGCTGTTTTTACCTGGGAGGTGTGTTATATAATGATAATAACCATACACAGACACCAAGTGAGAACGTGCGACTGTCTTTACTGAAGGTTTAGTCAGAACAACAAAGGCACTGAAATTAAACTCTCTTGGAACACAGGGAACTAAACTCACTAGAGTAGAAGAGCAGGCAAACAGGCTTTGTACTATTATGAAAACTAAATACTAAAAGAATACTAAAAGTCACTTATGTAGACTTTGAGATAACTAAAAAAACACTGTCTGTGATACTGTATGCATTGTAAGAGCCATGTGTATTAGATTAACATATACAAGCGGCCAACAGGCGACACCATGATGACGGAATGCGACCACCCAGAGTTTCTGTCTACAAACTCGTGACGTAACAAAGGCCCCGTGACCAATAGGAGTAGTAGATGTTTGTTGTACCCTGACCAATAGGAGTAGTAAATGTTTGTTATACCGTGACCAATAGGAGTAGTAGATGTTTGTTGTACCCTGACCAATAGGAGTAGTAGATGTTTGTTGTACCCTGACCAATAGGAGTAGGAGATGTTTGTTATACCGTGACCAATAGGAGTAGTAGATGTTTGTTGTACCCTGACCAATAGAAGTAGTAGATGTTGGTTGTACCCTGACCAATAGGAGTAGTAGATGTTGTTATACTTCCTATATAATGTTTGGTAAGAAGCTCGTCGTCAGTATGAACAGTTTTGCTCCATCTTGCTGCAGTTGATTGCACAGGTCTTCTCCGTTTCCCCGGTTGGAGCACAGTAAATATGTGTATCCGAGGATCGGACAATAGAGCAAAGATCTGAACATGACAAATTGCCCCAGAATCCTGGAGTTGAAATGCGCCAGTGCTCCGTCACGAGTCAGACAGATGTGAGACTTATTTAAACCACAACTCACTTTAGTTTGGTTCCTTGTGTTGAAGTGGAATGAAACTGCAGCGAAGTTCTGGGAGCTCTGAGATGAGTTGTTCAACCTTGAAAAAGCAACTAAAAAGAAATCTCTTCTTTAACAAATGACTTTTTTCATGACAAGAAAATGATTGATCGATACACGCTGACTTAGAAGGGTGTGGATTAAGTAAATAACAACGAGACACCTGCCGTGGTTCATTCCTTTAGATACAGATCATTCCCATAGATATTCTTCACTAGTATGTACTTACATTCAGTAGTTGCTCCGATATTGATGTGCAGGAAGTCCAGATGGGTACGCGTCTCTTATATGACTCAATGTAAAAGTGAAAGTAAAGATCTACCGCCTACCTTCAGCACACGTGGTTCCCAAGAAACCACTGCTGGAGGAAATGCTGGAACAGCAGCAAGTGGCCAAGGCCACTAAGAATAAACTACCAAAAGTATATAATATCTAATATTATATTTAATGCATAAATGTAAACATTGTCAACAGTTGAGACCGTATGCTACATTATTAAGCCTATACATAATTGACCATTATCCTTTGACACGTAAGTGTCTTACGTGTCTAACAGTGACTTAAGTGTCCCTGAAGTGTCCCTTGTGTTGTCTACAGATAACCCTTTCAAAACGCTGCCCTCTTGGCCATCTTTTCACACTGGTCTTAATATTCACTGGTTCATTCTAATCTATCAATCCGTCCTTGGTCTGCCCCCTGGTAAATGATAGGCACACATTGTAAAGCGCTTTGAGTGGCAACAGGTCAGAAACAGCGCTATATAAATGCAGTCATTTACTCGGTCGGTCGACTTTCCGGTCTGCTGCAGCCAGACTGGAACAATCTGCAAAAAACACTTAAATTTACAAATTCAATTTTCAAGGACTCTATGATGGCCATTCTCAGTGAGTGATACGTGAGGCTGTTTCAAGGACTCCATTGTGGACATTCTCAGTGATACATGAGGCTGTTTCAAGGACTCCATTGTGGACATTCTCAGTGATACGTGAGGCTGTTTCAAGGACTCCATTGTGGATATTCTCACTGCATGAGGCTGTTTCAAGGATACAAATATATTTATTATTTAACCCCCACACATTCACAGGCTAATCATCTTCTTTCTTTTTTTAATAATAATTAAAAAACTATTATTATTTCACATTAGAAAATTATTCATTATTTTCATGGCTGAAGGAATTATAATTAAACGTGTTAATTTCACAACATATAAAACACGTAATTTCAACATATTATGATATTAATGAGATGAAAGAGAAACTAATAAGATGTCATTTGTTGCAGTAATGTTAACATGTTATCCATCAAGGTAGTTGTTGTAAAGCTGCAATCTGGAAACATAAAATATAAAAATAACTAATGAAGTCTCTCCCCCACTCTCTGACTGAGAGTGACTTTCAGGTCAGGTTATGTCCTGTAAAATATATATTTAATAATATTACATTCTATTAAGTGGCCTTTGGGTTCAGGCACCTCTCCTAGCCCCATTAGTCCTACTAGAGTCCAACTAAAGGAATCCATCTGGAACCTTCTTTTGTTGCAACACATATCACATTTTGTGACATATTACGCAGCATAAATCCAACAAGTTATTTTGTTATCCTTTCCAGAACACATATATTTCAAGACTGCCTTTATATCATCTAAAGGATTACTTGTGTCACTGGAAAGTTTCTCCAGCGACTTTTTATCAAACTTTTCAAACTCTACATGCTTCAGGTACTGATGAGCTGGGAATTTGGTGGTTCTGATTCCCGGCAGATCCCATACTGTAAGATTTGGGTATTTTGGATGTGAGTAAGCCTCAGGTATCAGTAGGGGCCGCATTGTTCCTCTTCAATCTGAGGTTCGCTTTCGGCCGAACCCTCCTTTCCAGCACCTTGGAGTAGACTTTCCCAGGGAGGCTGAGTAATGTGATACCTCTGTAATTGGCATACACCCTCTGGTCCCCCTTTTTGAACAGGGGTACCACCACCCCCGTTTGCCAGTCCTCCTCCTGAGGAGTGGCCTTATTGTGAATCTTAAAATAGCAAAACTCAACCTTAATTATGTCATTACTTTTAACTTGGTCAAAGTTCTAAAAGTTTGAACAATTCTTATTTGCTTTATTGCATTCACACATCAATGAGCACGTACTACACGTACATTCCACATCTAGAATGCTCCCAGACACGGACCTCCCGTGCAGTGCTTCTTGAACTTGAACTCACCCCATTCTCACAGTACCCCTTCCTCTTTCTCAGTACCCTATTCCTCTTTCACTCAGTACTCTATTCCTCTTTCACTCAGTATCTATTATACTCAAGTACATAGGAATGCTTACTCCCCATTCCCTTCTGCAGTATAAATCTCAAAAACACCATACAAATAATATATACAATAAAAATAAACAAAAAAAGAGCAGCAAAGTGACTTAACTGATATGTACATGTTTTTTAATTAATTTTTTTTAAAGATCTTTCAAAAGCATTTAAAGTGCCTGTAGTGCAGCAGCATCATGAATACAGTGCAGTACAGTGCAGTAATGGTGATGAGTCCAGAAAGCCCAGCAAAGTATGTGAGTGTAATGTTAATGATGATGTTATGAAAGTGAAAGTGGCAGCACTCCTAGCAGTTCAGTAGGCCTGTGGATAAAAACTATCCTTAAACCTGGTAGTACTTGTACAGATGCTGCGCAACCGGCAACCATACGGTAGGGGGGAGAAGAGATGGTGCCCAGAGTGGTTGCAGTCCTTTATGATGGACATGGCCTTCTTCCAACATCTGGTCCTAAAGATCTCCTCAATGGAAGTGCACACCCGATGATCTTCTTTGCCATCCTCACGACCCTCTGGATGGCTTTCTTGTCCCGTGCAGTGGTGTTGACACCCGTCAAGACGCTCTCTCCGGTGCCACGGTAGTTCACTAGCCACCTCTGGCCTATACCGCTTTTTCTGAGGCACCGCAGAGCATAGAGGCGCTGGTGTGCCTTCTTCAGGGTCTGTTTTCCCTCATTGCTCTGCAAGCTGCACCTGAGAAAACAGAACTGGTCCGGCTTTGATTAGTGCTCTGGTATACTCTGTTATCTCATGCGTTAGTTCATCAAGGCTAGGTCCCTTTTGCCACCAGTCTGTTTGGCCCTTTCCACTAGTCTTGCTGACTGTGGATAATAGACAAATAATACATTGTTTTTGATTCCTAATAGTGTGGTGATAGCATTTATTATGTTATTGACACACATACACTTAGTGTACTTATCGAGTGAATGTGTCTGTGAGTACTTAGTACTTTCTTTCAGCCATATCGATGAAATGAATGTCAACATGCTTGACTAGGCCATGCCCTATTGCTATGTAGTTCTCTATGATGCCTTGTGTATATAGAGAACCAATGTTCTTCAAAGTTCACCTTCATCTAAAACCAAAACAAATAAATAAACAATAAAAATAAATTAAATGAAATAACAATATCACAAAATAATTCCTCAATAAAACACAAGAACAGCTTCTTCTTGTGGTCACCAGGGTTCCAAAAGGTAAACCTAGTCAGTCTGCTGTTTGCCAGACACCAAGGAGAAGGTTGAGATCACTACAAGGGAAGGAAAGGTCGGGGGAGAGAATCTTCACTTGAACACTGACAGGCAGGGAGCGCTTGGTTTACCCTGTCCCAGTTAGACGAGCACCTTAAGTGATTTCCTCCTCAATGTCTGCAGGCACACACCGACCAAGCATCCAGAATTAACATGAAAAAAAAAAAATGAAAATATCAAAGAGAAAACAATAATTTTGAATAAATATTTTTTAATCGTGCCTAATTGTGAATCTTAAAATAGCAAAACTCAACCTTAATTATGTCATTACTTTTAACTTGGTCACAGTTCAAAAAGTTTGAACAATTATTACTGTATTGACCCGAATATAAGACGACCCCGATTATAAGACGACCCCTCTTTTTCAAGACTCATTTTTGGAAAAAATATATATATATTTTTTTTGAAGACCAAATCTTTTTTTTATAAAGAAAATAATTTTATTTGAAAATAATGATAACACACATCACACATTGTGTTCAAATTTGCCTAATGTAGTGTATTTTTATACAATTATTATAATCTAAAACACTGTCTTTTGATCCTCTATACATTGCAGTAGGTGGCTACAGCATAATCTGCTGGTGGACCCCAAGGCCCACTAGGACATAGAGATGTGTTAAGCAGTTCCAGATGTGTAGGTGCTATTGTCTATATACTGTTTGGTAAAGGAGTGCGTCGCCAGTTCTGCGAATTGGCACGGCAGGCTCCATCTCGTTGCAACTGATGAATTTGATGCTTTGTTCAATAAACACCTTGAACTTAGTATCCGGACCTCTGAGAAAGATTCTTATTCCACACACAATAAAACATAAATTCAAAAAAAAATAAGTAAGTTACCACTTTAAGAGTACAAGAAAATCAGAAAATCAAATCTAATAAAAAATAAGTAAGTTACCACTTTAAGATTACAAGAAAATCAGAAAATCAAATTCAAATAAAAATCAGTAAGTTAACACTTTAAGTATCATAAAAGTATCATCAAATATCAAATATCAAATATCAAATATCAAATCAAATCAAATCATTATCAAATCTAATCAAAATAAGTAAGTTACCGTTATAAGCGTACCATAAGCGTGCCTTGGAGGATACTAAAGAACACATGTTATATGTTGGTAAATTGGGGCCCTTTGTTGACCTCGTGGTTGTTTCATGGTAGATGTGGTTCTTTGTGATACTGTAGGCCTTGGTAGCATACGTGGTAAATTGGGGCCCTTTGTGGACCTCGTGGTTATTTCATGGACCATGTGGTGGTTCTTTGTGATATTGTAGGCCTTGTTAGCATACGTGGTCAATTGTGGACCTCGTGGTTATTTCGTGGACCACGTGGTTCTTTGTGGTACTACAGGCATTGGTGGCACACGTGGCGTAGAACAAACGCAAGAGGCAAGAGTTTGAGTCGCCATGATCCCAATGTAAATCCAACCCGATGACGAGGTTGTTAGTATGCAAATGAAGAGAGAGGCATGGTCTCTCCTTTAGTCTGTTCTTTGTATGAACATATGGGTTGTTTCCACGTGATGCCAGTAAATAACCTACTCTACTAAACCAGAGGTAGAGCTCACCTTCTTGGTTTATCTTTCAGAAGTTTAATAACTTAAATCTAGTTTTCAGCGCTTTAGGCTGAATGTAGGCTATTAATCCTTTCTTTTTTCAAATGTGGTGCAGTTTTCTGGGCCACCTATAATCGTTTCCCTATAAACATTTCATGTTCTTGTATGAGTGTAGGATTGATATGGCTAATTCATTTTGGCTGGGTCAATCATACAGATTTCAATAAGAAAATATGTTTATATTTTATTATTAGTGAGATTCAAGGAAACAAGGCCAAAGCACCAATTCCTTGGACAGCCAGTAGGGATCTGAGGTCAGAACCATACTCAGTTACAGTTTTTTTCAATTGCTAACACGCATTGTTCAATACAGTTAAAAACACAATCAAAACAGAATGATGGGAAAAAAAGGAAATTTCTTCTGCAGCCACATTGAAATCTATGGAAATAATATTGACAATAAAATGAAATAATTCCAAACACAGCTCACTACACTACATTTCACAGTACACTATGTTTATATTTTACATCTCCTACATTTTTCAATTATATTGATTGTTTTGTGTTTTACTGTGTATTACTATATGTAGGATTCAAAGGTTGCCTCTTACAGGAGGGAGAGGCCGCATTTTTTCAGATGCCCAGGAGACTGCCATCATTGATATGGTCATTGATAACAATGCTACTGTAAACTTAGACCCATTGGGGACCGAGTGCTGGCAGACAATGTGACTTTTGCCAATGTCAACACGGTCAGCATTACAACAATTGCCAGAGTCCTGGATAAACATAAGGTAAGGATGAAGCAGTTATACACTGTACCGTTTGAAAGGAATGGAGAGCGGGTAAAAGAGATCCGTTATCAATATGTCCAGGTCAGATGTTTGTTCAAAAACTAAACAGAATACATACATAGCTATGCATAACGTGCTGTACTAAAACGGTGGTTTTATTTCATTTTAGACGGTAATGGAGATTGAGGCCAGACCAAATATATTTATCTTTGTGGATGAAGCTGGAAGCTGGCAAAAACGAGACGGAGAGGAAGAAAAGTCATTGGGCAGCGGGCCACTGTGAATGTTCCAGGCCAGAGAGGAGCAAATATAACCATGTGTGCAGCCCTCTCCAGTGATGGCTTGCTTTTGCACAAACCTCTGATAGGACCCTATAATACAGAGGCAAATTTCTTTCTTAGACGACCTCCATAATCACCTTGTGCCAGTAGGTGCGAGAGGTCCAAGGGCAAGGAATACATTTGTTGTTTTCTCCGCGTGGAGGTGGAAAGTGTATGACCACTCCCCACATGACCAGCTGTCCTTGCTGGATGCAATGACTACAGGGTGTGGAGATGTTTCTCCTGAAGCCTGCCTCAAAGAGATTCTTTGAAGGTGCATTGCCAGAGAGGATATAAGGTGTGATGTGGATGAAAACATGTGGCCAAATGCAGAAGACAGGGAGTGAATGTGATGCATAAAGGACTGTAAATCACTATGTAAAGACATTAAAACAAAAATGTAACTGAAGCAAATTGTTGCATTGCTGATTCATTCTTGTTTCAATATACAATACAATATACAATCATTCAGTACACTCAACAATATGTTAAGATCGTATTCTATAATAAAATTATTCTAAAATTAAAAACATCATTCAAACTTCAAAGATAAAAGTTCATTATTTATGTAATGCTCCCTGTTGTTAGTGTTTTGTAGGTCAGTGTGATATGAATGACAATGTATGCTTTCTGAGTGAGAACTGTTGCTAGTGTTATGGACGAACAAACCTATTTTGAGACAAGTATGAAGTGTTTTGGTGGTTTGAGTGAGTTTTGGAAGTGAGATTAACTGTTTGGCCAAGATGCGTGTTGGTATGGAGACTGTGTGAAGAGTTTTGAAAAAGTGACTTCTGTAGTGAACAATGCGTGTTAGCAATTGAAAAAAACTGTAAACCCCCTCTCTCACCCCCCCCCCCTCTCTCTCTCTCTCTCTCTCTCTCTCTCTCTCTTTCTAGCTCTTTCTAGCTCTCTCTCTCTAGCTCTCTCTCTCTAGCTCTCTCTCGTACACACACACACACACACACACACACACACACACACACACACACACACACACACACACACACACACACACACAGGTTTGAACTGTTGAAAGGATAAGAAGCAGCTAAGCTGGTATAAAACAATATAGGGGTTGCAATCCCTTGTTTGTTGATTAATTTGAGTTGTTGATTAGTGGAAGTTGTGTTTTATTTGATTCAAACATTCAATGATTAATTTGATTCGTTGAATTATTGATTTTGTTTTATTTGATTAATTCATTCATTGATTTGATTCGTTGATTGTTTTTGTTTGATTTGATTCATCCATTCATTCATTCATTTGATTCGTTGATTGATTTTGTTTTATTTGATTAATTCATTCATTGATTAATTTGGCTTGTTGATTAGTGGAAGTTGTGTTTTATTTGATTCAAACATTCATTGATTAATTTGATTCGTTGATTTATTGATTTTGTTTTATTAGATTAATTCATTCATTGATTTGATTTGTTGATTGTTTTTGTTTTATTTGATTAATCCATTCATTCATTCATTTGAGTCATTGATTGATTTAGTTTTATTTGATTAATTCATTCATTGATTAATTTGGCTTATTGATTAGTGGGAGTTGTTTTATTTGATTCATCCATTCATTCATTCATTTGATTCATTGATTGTTTTTGTTTTATTTGATTCATCCATTCATTCATTAATTTGATTCGTTGATTGATTTTGTTTTATTTGATTAATTCATTCATTAATTTGATTCGTTGATTGATTGATTTGTTTTATTTGATTAATTCATTCATTGATTTGATTCGTTGATTGTTTTTGTTTTATTTGATTCATCCATTCATTCATTCATATGATTCGTTGATTGATTTTGTTTTATTTGATTAATTCATTCATTGAATAATTTGGCTTATTGATTAGTGGAAGTTGTTTTATTTGATTCATCCATTCATTCATTCATTTGATTCATTGATTGTTTTTGTTTTATTTGATTCATCCATTCATTCATTAATCTGATTCGTTGATTGATTTAGTTTTATTTTATTCATTCATTCATTGATCAATTTGATTCATTGATTGATTTTGTTTTATTTGATAATTCATTCATTGATTAATTTGAGTTGTTGATTAGTGGAAGTTGTTTTATTTGATTAAAAAATTCATTGATTCATTTGATTTGTTTTGTTTGGTGTATTGTTTTGCCGACTCATTTGATTGATTGGTTTATGTATTTTGTGCATTTGTAAGATTACTGACAAGTGTGTTATTTAATGAACACATTGTTTTATAAATTGGTTTAAGGGTTAGTTTCATAAATATTTGTAACCACTGGTAATGACAACCATGGAAATGGCTTCGGACAAGCCGTCTACACCAGTGGGCATGATAGAGAAGAACAAGCCATTGATAAAAGAAATTGGCAAAGTGTCCAAAAAATGGAGTAAGAGATGGGCTCACATGGATCAGCCCTGGCCAGAAGAAGGCACGTTTGATCCAGAGGTTATAAATCAAATGGAGGTGCTTATAAACACATATAAGTCCGAACAGACGACATGGAGAAAGGGTCATAACCGAACGAGCAAGCGAGTTTTAGAAACAGCAGTTTTAGAACTATTCAAGGACAGAAGATGCAAAAAGGTGCACAAAACAGAAGAGAGAAAGACCTGGATAGGAACTATGAAGCGGAGAAATTTACTTAGAACACCCCATTTTCACACATGTCTCCAGTGGTGACTCCACCACCATACGAGGGAAAAGACACGCTCACTAGTCTGTATCCACAAATGCCAATCCCAAACTCTGACCAACTTCAAACAAATCGTAAAAGTAAGAAACATCATCCCCAAACCAGAGAACCATCAACCTTGCAAAAACATCATCGAGGAAGACGAAGAAAAAACACGGAGAGAAGGAAAGGTCAAAAGGCCATGGACAGAGCTCTAGTGACGAAGACCAGTGCGCTGGAGGGTATGACCTACAGATCAGAAAGTCGCTGGCGAAAGCTGAAAGAGAAGGGAGAAAAGTCAGCTGCAAAGAGGAGACTGAAAGCGGTTCAAGTAGCAGTGAAGAAGACAGTGGAGAGGATATCGAAGGATCAGAAGCTGGAGGTTCTTCTACAGTCTCACCCAGGAAAGGAATGATAGGCGAGATGGACGAAGAAGTTACCAGAATTACCAAAGAATTTAGATCTATTGGTGCATCAAAGGGAAAATTAGGCGCTGAAATAAGTTTGGCCAAAAGACAGCTGCGCTCCTTAGTGAAAAGGATGAAGGGCCTTTCATCCAGTGTTCATCCAGACAATATTGACATTGAACCAATGAGAGAAGCTGAGAACCCTAGAGCCTATGTGAACCGCTCACATCAACGGTGGAGAGATATCACAGGGAATGATGCGGACATCAATTTCCTGGAGCAATCTATTATGAGAGAAAAGATCCAGCAGGGATTGCCCTTGTCAGTCAGAAGCAAACTGGCAGAAGTAGTGGGACTGAGAAGCATGACCAAGAATGTCTACATGGACCACATAGCACATCAGGTGGAACAGTATCGCAAAAAGGAACATACTCTGAAGGAACAAGATCAGGAGACAGTCAGAAAACTTAACCAAATACAGTTAATGGATGGAAGAAGGGAAAAGAAACAGCCTGCAGTTCTGCAGATTCCGCCTCAACCACGACAAATACAGCCACCCACAATACAGGCTGCTCCTCTGCCCCTTTACCTGCAGCCCAGCTTTGAACAACCCCAAGGTCCGGGGGAGGGAGGAATAGGAAACATTAGACAACAAGGGTACAATCCAGAGCTCCAGCCATGTGAAATGTGGACAGGTTGGGCACCTGTTTCGCAACTGCCCCTACAAAGACAGGATAGGTGGAGAAAGAAATAGAAGAGGGTACAGAAAGCGACCAACCCAAGAACCGCAGTGAACCCAAAGAACTGCGGTGGCAGCAACAACCACCCCAAGAACTGCGGTGGCAGCAACAGCCACCCCAAGAACTGCGGTGGCAGCAACAGCAGCCCCAAGAACCGCAGTGGCAGCAAAAGCCACCCCAGGGACCGGTAAACCCATATAGGGGCCCGGAAGGGTTATAGGGGTGCCCAGAGAATCCGAAAGGGGGGTGTCAGCTGGTGGTGTATAGGCCGGAAAAGGAACCTACCATCTGTGTGAAGGTTAACAATCGTCGCACGTCACACCTCCCTATGTCTGGAGAACATATAAGGATAGTCGGATTTG
The DNA here is from genome assembly GCA_027704905.1 of Muraenolepis orangiensis. Classification (NCBI taxonomy): domain Eukaryota; kingdom Metazoa; phylum Chordata; class Actinopteri; order Gadiformes; family Muraenolepididae; genus Muraenolepis; species Muraenolepis orangiensis. The sequence goes on along the minus strand of CM051005.1, from coordinate 9,463,328 downwards.
AGGGAATAAAACAGCTGATACCCACCACAAAACCAGTGGAACTCCGATACAAGAATCAAAGAGCTATTTTACCTATTCTTGTGTAAAAAGAAAAAACACCCCTATTGGACTTCTTGGAAGAGATACACTATGTAAATTGAACTGTACAATGCACACCTGACGGCTGTCAGGTAGAAGTACCTTCTGAATATCATCAGTTATCCATGATGGTAGAAGAAGACGCTGCTATGGTATATTGGCTAGGGGACCTTAGCCAAGACCTCATGGAACCAGCAAAGCTGTGGGAGAAGTTCATTTCTGCAAACATCCCCGGTGCTAAACCACCTCAATATCCATCACACTGTACGCTTCAGTACTTGAAGGATGCCACCAAATCTGACCCAAACGATTGGCTAAAACACCAACCTGAACAAACTCAACTCAGTTCCGGCTGCATAATTTTGGGACCACAAGGAGCGGCTATGAAGATAAACAGAGATGATTATCTGATCCAAGAGCATAAAATTGAAGGAAGCTCATGGGCTAGCCCATGTAGCAAGGGGGGAAGTGAGAAGGAAGATCACAAATGAATATGGATTTTGGGCTCCATATTTGTTGGAAAGAATTGACCATGTCATTGGAAGATGCATGGTTTGTTTGAGAAACATATCTGTTTGTCAAGATTTACCGGAGAAAGTGGCATGACGCCCGACGAGAGGGACCATTCGAAGTCATCCGCACCACAGGAACTGCAATTCAGATCAAGGGATCTCCGACTTGGTACCACCTACATCACTGCATTAAGGCACCAACAGACCGAGATGAGGAGGAGGTACCACAAGGAGAAGAAAAGGAGGCACCACCTCAAAACAGAGGTACTGCTCCCGACTCGGATGATGACATTGAGAATATGGATGATCGCATATCTCCTTTTCCAAGTGATGCAGAGTGCCAGTTCCCAGAAGATACACAACACGGAAGATTCAATGCACTTGATTTACGAGATGTTCCAGAACAACCAGAGCCAAACCCAAGAGGCCAGGAGGCCTCCCCCACTGACTCCAGAGAACCAAAGAAATGCCCTGATCCAGTCCAGCCAAAACGCTCAAGGCCAGTCAGAACCTCGGTCAAACCGACTTCGGTCAAACCGAAAAACGACTCAAAGACTACGACATTGGAGATGTCAACACGGCATAAGTTTCTGAGGAGAAATCGACGAGCAAGACAAGGAAATGAAGTCACAGGAATGAAAGGGAGCTCAGTCATACTCCCATGTAACATTGGACTCTATAAAGCAGACGCTGTATGGACAAAACAAAACAGGAAACTCAGCGAACTACACACAATTCCACACATGGAAACAGAATGAAACTACCGTATTTTGGAATTGTTCACTCCTCATCAAAGATGTCAAACAGGAAGATGAAGGACAATATGAATGCAGAGATCCGAATTTTCCTTTGTTTAACTAGAAGAATACAACCCTAACAGTACAAGAGAACAGTGAAAATCTAACACAACCATTAGCAACTTCAATGGAAACAGAAACTCTACGCACTACTTTGAAACCAGCTCCCTCAAACTCAAGTACAATCTTTGTCTCTACCACCATCAACACACTGAGACCGGATTATCTGAACACAGAAGCCTCCACTGCGAGTATAGCCTTGACTATCGTAACCAGAATCCCACAAGATCCAGAAGGACTCCAATAGAAGCAACACAACCAGGCTTTGGAGTTGGTCTAATTGTTGTGATACTGATAATCAGTTGTGCTATTCCTATCATACGAGGAATAATAACAAGGGGTATTGGTAGAGCGATGAATATACAGGCAGTTCAGATGGCTATCATGCGAGATGAAGGCCGATGTTTGTGTTCAATTCCTGAAGATCGGTACACAGTACTTAAACATCAGAGTGTGTGAAGAGGTTGTAGATGTTTGAAGGGATGCGCCTAGGACAGGGACAATTATTCAAAACACTGTGAAAGACAATAAATGATGGACAGACTTAAGTTGGGAAATACTCATCCATTTGTTTTGTATTATGTTTTTGGATGCTTGGTCAGACTGCGGAACTGACAGAGTTTTCCTTTGGAACCCTGGTGACCACAAGATGTAGCTGATCTTGTGTTTCATTGGTGGATGTATTTGTGTTGTATTGAACATTATTACTGTTCATTTATATCCTTTATGTGTATTATTCTGTTAATTTTTAATTTTTAATTTTTTTTCTAGTTTTATCAATGCCGCCAGGTTGGCAATGTTGTTCTGCAGATTGACACTGGGGTTAACATTTTCATTGATAAACATTTTCATTGATAAACATCTCTAAATACATAATATGTTGTAGCGAACTACACAGTGATGGGTTACTTTCAAGTATGACCTATTCAAGCATGTTTACATTTATGTCATACAATAATCAAGTACAATGTATTTTTTGTCTATTAGTCAGAGTCAACAGGACTAGTGGAAAGGGCTAATGGAACAATTACATTGGATTTAAATAATGTGAAGAGGCTTAACTAACATGTTTGTCCCTTATATGATACTTGGACACAGTGAGGAACCAAAGCAGCTAGAAGATGCTAGCTACATGTATAAAATGCCTCACATCTGTCTATGAGTGTTTGTTTGAACAGGAGCAGGCAGCCGATCCAACCTCAGACAAACCATCACCCAGGGGACCATCACCCCAGGTTGAGGACTGGGTATACGTCCGTATCCTAAAACCAACGTGGGTCCAGTCAAACGTTAAGCGATCATACCAGATCCAAGTCGCATCATCTGCCATCCTGATATATGTGGACCTAGGATACGTCTCAGCGGTTGTAGTCCAACACAACCTACATATGGATTCCATTGAATAACATCACACCATGCAGATAACAGGGGTTTTTCTTCTACAGCAACATTAGGAAGATTTGCTAGAACAGCACATAGATAAAATACCAGGTTTAGGGAATCATGGGCCCCCTAGGACCACTAATCACACAATATATTTTATCAAGATGATAATGTGAAAGTTGAGATACCTTAGAATTGGTATTACAGGTATGATGGGTCAACTCATCCCATTGATTTTGATTAAATACAATTTTATTTTTCAATATGTTTTTGATATAATGCAATCATACTATACATATATATATATATATATACAAGTGTGGTTTAATGGTTATGAAGCCTATTCGTATCAGATTAACAGATTTTGTGTTTGTTTTGATTGTGTTTAATGTTTTGTGCTTAATTCCCCCCAAGGAATGGTAAATCATAAATGAAGACCTTAAGGAATGTAATCTTGCATAAGAAAACATGGACATTGTTGTTTTTTCTGAATAGCAGAGTTTTCATTCTGTGCTACATATATACATATTTACCAGAGAGTATATTTACTGAGTATATTTACTACTACAGAGAGTAATAATACTACATTATGCAATATTCACAGAAAGGGGTTTAATCAGAGTTGCAATGCTTGAACTAACGCATGCATGGACCTTGTGAACAATTTATTTTACAGGAAGTCCTGAAGGAGAACAGTGACTGTGGTTTTTCTTTGATGTTACAACACTGTATGCAGTACAATCGCATATGGTTTTTCAAATTGTCAGTTGAATTGTGCTATGATTCTTTATGTGAACAATATGTTAATTGCACTGTTAATTGTGAAACAGAATGATGATGCAATGTATATGATGTTTTTTTATTTGTGTGAACATTTTTGTGTTGGGACTTCTTTATAGAGTCCCAAAGGGGGGAATATGTAGTGTATTTTTATACCCTTATTATAATCTAAAACACTGTCTTTTGATCCTCTATACATTGCAGTAGGTGGCTACAGCATAATCTGCTGGTGGACCCCAAGGCCCACTAGGACATAGAGATGTGTTAAGCAGTTCCAGATGTGTAGGTGTTGGTGTGCCTTCAGGCCCTTGTAATGGTGCCTTTAGGCTGGTTTTCAACGGTATCCTACAGAATGTAACATGAGCTCTAACGTAGGGAGTAGTGCCGTGCAATGTTGTGCAAGCCAAATACGACCCCCTTGGGGGTTTGAGCCATAAACTTGTGACGTGACGATGAAGACACCGTGACCAACCAGAGTAGTGGATACTGGTTGTACCTCTCAGACCAATAGTATTAAGTTGATGTTTGTTACTTTGACCACTAGGAGTAGTGGATGTTCTATGATGCTATTGTCTATATAATGTTTGGTAAAGGAGCGCGTCGCCAGTTCTGCGAATTGGCACGGCAGGCTCCATCTCGTTGCAACTGATGAATTTGATGCTTTGTTCAATAAACACCTTGAACTTAGTATCCGGACCTCTGAGAAAGATTATTATTCCACCGAGTAGAAATTATACTACACTAACTTGGCAAACAAAAACAAAACAGGCTAGATATATTGCAATGAAACAGTAGTGCAATAAAACGGTAGTGCAATAAAATAGTAGAGCAATGAAACAGAACATCAGTCTATTGGTCACATCACGTCTTCTCATTCAGCTCGTCTTCTACATCGCTGGTTGTTCCTCTCACTCCCGCTATCGTCACTCACGGTGTCTGCTCCCCGTCTCCTCCCACATCACGTCATCCTCGCTGCCATCCATGGCATTTGATACGCAGCATTTCTTAAACCCATTAATGATGCTTTCTGGGGAAACGTCAGCCCATGCTTGCAAGATCCATTCACAGAGCAAACGTACTGCAGGCTTTTGGATTTTCCAGATGGTGTCAGTGCGTGATTAGCAGCCAGGAGCCACTCTGTGGATCTCTTGCGCAGATTAACCTTGAATGGTTTGTTAACGACCACATCCAACACCTGCAGCTGGCTTGTCATTCTGCCCGGTATGATCACTAGGTCACCATTCAACTCTTTCACTTGCTTTTTGACTGGCGTTTTGAAGTGTCCACAGAAAGCATCCAGAATCAACATATTCCTCTTCTTTCTGAGTCCCCCACGCCGTCTGCCCCACACCACCTTGAGCCAGTCCACCACAAGCTCCGTCTCCATCCAGCCCTTTGCCTGGGCACGTACCATAATCCCCACGTACGGGGGAAGTTTAGTCCCATCTGTTCATCCCTTCTCATTTCCAGTAGATCACTGATTTGTTGCCTTTCTTATGCACAGTGACAGATGTTGGCATGTCAAAATACACAGGCGTTTGATCAGCATTGCCCATCTGATCAAGGGGGTATGAGTGCTTCTTCCTTAACTTGATCACATATCGCTGATAAGACAGTAGCTTCTCTCTGAAGTCTGAGGGCAGGCGCTGGGCTGCATCGCAATGACAGGTGTTTGATGTCTCTGCTTCGTTTATCACCATTATCTTAAAATTGGCATCGTAACTTCGTCTTTCCTGTTTATTAACTTGCCCTACTTTTGAGCCACTTTTTTCAAGTTGGTCGCTGTGTCTCTCCATTTCTATCTCTCCAGGTAACTGTTGCTATGTACTGTTACTTTAAGACTTTGAGTTACGTTTAAGTGTCGCGCGGTGTCTCGGATGGCACGATATGTTGTTGTGCAATTACATGTGCAATTACGGTACATCGAAAATTCTAAACCCCGATTATAAGACGACCCCTCTTTTTCAGATTTTTTTTCTGGAAAAAAAACCTGTCTTATATTCGGGTCAGTACGGTATTAGTTTTATTGCATTCACACATCAATGAGCAAATCTACATGTACATTTGACTTCTAGAATGCTCCCAGAAACGGACCTCCCGTGCAGTGCTTCTTGAACTTGAACTCACCCCATTCTCACTGTACCCCTTCCTCTTTCTCAGTACCTTATTCCTCTTTCACTCAGTACTCTATTCCTCTTTCACTCAGTATCTATTACACTCATCTCATTCTTTCACACATTCAGAAAAACACCATGATACATTGTTCCCCCGAATAGCAAAGCTGCTGAGGCAATAAACCGACTCACATCAATCAAACACACTCTCCAACTCACAGACTGTCAGTCTCAGACACTCACTTCACACGTCTGAGCTTATCCAGATTTCAACTAAACCTGGTTGTAATAAAACCCTCTCCTCATACAAGATACAAGATTTTTATTGGCCATTTGTAACAAGTACATAGGAATGCTTACTCCCCATTCCCTCCCGCAGTATAAATCTCAAAAATACCATGTGTATAGAGCATAGAGGCGCTGGTGTGCCTTCTTCAGCATGACCTCCGTGTTGCGTGTCCCAGCCAGGTCATCGGAAATCTATAGTCCCAGGAAACGGAAGCAGCTGCCGACTTCCACCGGTGTCCTGTCCAGGCTGATGGTGGAGTGGGTGCCCCGGTGGCTCCTGAAGTCCACGATGAGCTCCTTGGTCTTGCTGACATTCAGTGCGAGGCTGTTGTCCTCACACCATCGCGTCAGCTGGACCACCTCAGCTCAGCCCAGACCGCCTTAGTACCTCAGTTTCAGGACCAACTTGGAGGGAACGATGGTGTTGAACGCCGAGCTGTAGTCAATGAACAGTAGTCTGACGTAGGTGTCCCTCCTGTCTAGGTGCTGCAGGGCCGTGTGTAGTGCCAGGGAAATGGCGTCGTCTACAGACCTGTTTGGTCTGTATGCAAACTTGAGTGGGTCTAGGGACTCAGGGATGGACAAGTTTATATGCGATATTACAAGTTTCTCCAGGCACTTCATGGCTATGGGTGTTAAAGCCACTGGACGATAATCATTGAGGCATGTTACCTTGGTCTTTTTGGGTAACGGAACAATGGTTGAAGCACGCTGGGACGACAGACTGTTGCAGTGACGCATTGTAGATATCGGTGAACACAGGAGCCAGCTGGTCAGGGCAGGTCTTGAAGACGCGGGATGGAACTCATAAATCCTTAGTCGGTGAATAAGACCAAAGCCAAACACTTGTTGTGTATTAGAAAACCTCACGTTGCTGTATCATAGACCATAGAGTGTCTCACTTGTGTTTACTCCATTTAAAACGGACACAGGTTTACTTAACATTTAAATTGGTGTTGTCATACTTGAATAGCTCATTTAGGGTTATACGTTGTTCTTTTAAAGTTAACACCTTTTTGTTTATCTTTAACAATTGTAGGTCAAATCACTTTGTTGATAGTGGCTATACATGTTTGTTTGACACCATCTCTCTTTTTTTGTAAAGCGTCTTTGTATATCATGCGCTATATAAATCAAATTTATATTTTTATTGATAGCAACACACCCTTTGTTCCAATACCGGGACTTTTTTTCAAAATGAAAATTATCATTTTGTATAGCTGATATGTCTTTCTCTCCGGTTGTATTTCAGCTCATGTGCACTACGAATGTATTATACTAGTACTATAACATTCAAATGAGACCATGTACAGAATTAGCATTCTCACCAGTACCTGCATATATTTTAACATTAACATATTAACCTCCTTAACATGATTGATATCAACATTGCTCTTGGAAGGGTTAAGGTTAGTGGTTTGAGTCAGAGTTAGGGTCAGGTTATTATATAAATTGAATACCACTGTAAATTGTAATATAAATCAATTATAGAAAAGACATCTTTTGGATCAATATTTTCTAGATATAGAGTATGTATGTGCCTGGTTGTGGTGCGTGTTGTGCTTCTAATGTCAATGGCTTCCCTCATGTCTGAGTGTGTTGCTGCATGTCTACGTGTGTCACTTCCCTGTTGGTTGACCTCAGCTGTGGTGGACCCGTCGCCTTCCTGCTCCCCCCCCGCCAGTCAGCTGGACTCCTTGTTGCTGGTTTCGTCTGGTTTCGGCCTCGCCTCCGGTTGACACTCTCCGGGCACTCTCTTGCAAAGTGTCCTTCTTTGCTGCAGTTAAAACACCTGAGGCTGCCGTATGTGCCGGAGCCAGTGTAACCGCCTTTAAGAGTAAAATTCTTGTCTTTGCTTTGGTTCTGTTGCTGGCCACCTCTCCACTCGCCTGGCTCACGGACCATGTCTCTCGTACCTATTCTCTTGACATTGGTCTGCTTCACCGGTGGCTTGCTGCAGTGGTGGTAGCAGATATGGGAACAGGTTGGCTGTTGGTTGTGGAGCCACAGCTGGTGGGGGTTAGGCCACATGTTGGCCACTTGTGAGACCGCTGGTAGGGCCGCTGGTGGGGACGCTGGGGGAGGGCAGTCCAGGTCCAGATCCACCTTAGCCTGGGAAGTAGACTCAGAAGAACAGTCATTAGGCCCTGCCTTCTATTTGTTCCATGTTCCATGCATGTCCCAATCTGCTACATATCTTTTACTTTTCTTCAACCTTCTAGTGCTTTCTTCCTTCTCCTGCATCCTGACCT